>OY748316.1:838808-1539987 GCA_963556515.1 Nudaria mundana
TCTACCGTATTTACCACGGCGAGTGTTCTGAAGAGCTCTTCAATCTGATCCCACCCTCTTCCTTCCGATCCCGAACAACGCGTGCCGGGCAGAGATGCCACTCCCACACAGTGGATAGCATGTTCGCGAGAACCGAGCGTTTTAAACGTTCGTTTATCTGGCGAACGATAGTGGCCTGGAACGCCCTGCCTGTGCACGTGTTTCCTCCCACATATAATCCTGGGTTCTTTAAGCGGAGCGTGAAGAGGCACATCAGTAGGTCGTCAAGTTGAGGGCCACTCTCTATAGTACGATACACTGTAGCGTTTGTACAACCAGTTGCCAAGTAGGTATACCTATAAGTTGACGCATGGCAAAACATGGAATGTTATTGTTCTGAAATCTTGTTGTTGACCTTTTTAGAGTTTTCGAAATCTCTTATACAACAGTAATGTCCGTCCGTCCGTCCGTCCGACCGTCCGTCCGTCCGTAAACTACTTTCAACTCGAGAACGGTAAGAGCTAGAGACTTTTTTTTTTTTGGATTTTATGAAAAAACTTTCGAAAACTCTAAATTATATGGCAAATTTTTAACTTGTTTAATGTAATGTAGCGCCCCTATTGGAACGCCACCTTATACTTGATAACCTGTACACACTAGACCCTACGTTAGTGCTATGCACTATGGAGAGACGGAGAGGGAGCGTACTCTCTCTGCTGAGTTTCGAATGACCATTGACCAGGCTAGAAGTGTTGCGTGCTGCAGGGCTAAGGCAGATTCAATCACTGATGCGGGATAAAACCCGACCCCAAAGATGCGGGATAATAATAACCGACGCAACCACGTGACAGAGGCTCCACAGGGAATTCTTCCAAGTGTGTATACCTGCGGTGCCCTGCAATGTGCGTAGCCGCTTTGGGCTGCGGACTAAAAATAAAAATAAACTAAATCTACTCGAACCTGAAGGGTACTTGAAGTGAATGGATACTAAAATATCGATGGTATTTCAACTAAATCGACTATTGTCTCGATAGTGTGCGACAGAGATAACGCTCTACGAAGTCGAAATTAGCCGATTGTCTCTTTCCAAAGGTCGATGTGCAATATTTAACGCCGGGTACTCTATGTCGTATTTGTATTTTGCTCCTAGTAAAAGGCCTGAAGGGATTCCAACAAGATTTTAGAATCAAATTGTGGCTGTGACTACCGATAAACTTCGTATTACACGGGAAAAACAAAATTACTGGCCGAAACTGATTGTACAATACGTCTCTTCTATACATATATACAGAAGCTCTGCTCTCTTTGAATGAAGTAGGCAAACGGCGAAATATAAAATTAGAAAATGTAGGTAGTATAATTTGTAATATATTCAAAGCATAACATAATATTTAGTGCGTTCCCTTTAGAATTGCAGGAAGGGCTTTAATACATACCGTACGTACAATATTGTACGTTTGAACCAAGCGAAGCGAGGGGCATCCCAAGTTTCTGGTTTGAACAATAATAAAAGTGATCTCAAAACTGGTCAAATGGTCAAAATCAAACAAACAAAATTTAAAAAAATACTTTGACATTATGACAAATGACAATGACATGACCATGACAGAAGAGGCTGGCTGAAGACAGCCAGCTGCAGCAGTCCCAGTGTTGTTGTTGCAAAATTTATTTCGTTTACTTTTACATCTTATTTGATAATTTGGTCGTATTTCTTAAAAAGCATGAGTGAAATATGGAATTTAAGTACACTATGTCGTTGTTGTCATGCAGACGGATGTTTCAAGCGGCTTAATCAAGTGTATCCAAATGAAAGTGCCATGGAAATTTATGAAGTAATGTTACAGGAAAGTTTAGGTCTGAAGGTAAATTATAAATTAGATATTCTCACACAACGTCATCTAGCCCAAACTAAGCTATAAGCTTGTGCTATGGGATCTAGGCAACGGATAAACATACTTATAATATATATCTAAATACATCCATATTATACATAGAAAACACCCAAACTCCAAAACAAACATTTGTGGATCACACAAATACTTGTTTAGGAATAAAAAAATTAAAACATTAAACAATTCTACTAAAGGAAGAAACTGGTGATCCCCACGCAGGCAGCTTACTCGCACAAAGACTCATTGGCAATCTAGTGGGGGAATACAGTCTGTGTTATGGGCACCCTGCCTAGGGGAGCCAGTTTTACATATTTATCTTACTGTTTAGTTTATAGTTTATGTCTAAGCTTTTTGTTATTGTATTTTCCTGTTCCTATTCCTTTTATCATAATATAATAATTACTAAATGAATAAAAGAATATTAAAATAATATTTATCAACATTATAATATAATAGGTTGAACATTTGTTTCTGTTGTCCAAAACAGTATTTATAGTTTATGTACGAGGGTGGATTGAAAAGTAGTCGGCCTGACACTGATAGATGTAGTTCTAAAAATCAAATCTGGCTACATTATTTAGTTCAGTTCAGACATAATTAGTTTTAATTTTATAAATTTATTAACAAAGCAATCTGACATCATTTCCGCAAATGGAGCAAATCGAGCAGCGTACCGTCATTAAGTACCTCCATAAGAAGGGGCTGTCATCAAAAGCCATCCATGATGATATGGTCAGTACATTAGGGGATTGCGCTCTTTCATATTCATCCGTCAAAAAATGGATAGCAGAATTCAAGCGTGGTAGAGAGAGCGTGAAAGACGAACCCGCTCTGGAAGGCCTTCGACGTCCACTACTGACGAAAATGTTAAAAAAATACTCGATTTAATTATGGGAGACCGCAGATTGATAATTAGAGTGATAGCCGAGATTATAGGCAACTCTTGTGAACGTACTCAAAACATAATAGTCAATGTGTTGGGTTTCCACAAGGTGTCTGCGAGGTGGGTTCCGCGACTGTTTTCAGTTGAGCAAAAAAGTATGTGATTGACTATTGCACGCGACTGTTTGGAGTTATTTGAAGCTGATGTTGAATCGTTTTGTTACTATGGACGAAACATGTGTGCATTACTGTACACCGGAAACAAAACAACAATCAAAATAGTAGAAAAGACCTGGTTCACCACCCCCCAAAAAGGCTAAGTCAATTTTGTCGGCAAGTAAGGTGATGGCTCCAGTATTCTGGGACTTGAAGGGAATTATGGTTGATTATCTTGAAAGGGGTCAGACTATAAACTCTGATTATTACTGCACCTTACTACGTCGTTTACGAGAGGAAATAAAAGAAAAACGTCCAGGAATGATCAGAAGAAAAGTCCTGTTTGATCAAGATAAAATGCTCGTGTTCAAACGTCTGTCCAATCAATGGCAGAAATTCACAACTGTGGCTTTGAACTGTTACCACATCCACCTTATTCACCTGATCTGGCACCGTCAGACTTTTTTCTGTTCCCTAACCTAACAAAGCACTTGGGAGGTCAAATATTTTTGACAAATGACGAGGTCAAAGCAGCAGTAGACGCATATTTTGACTCTACTTGTCGACACAGGCTGGTCTCCGCATTTCCACGTCTATTGCGCGGGTTTTGCGTACGGGTAGGACTCTTCTACTTGTTTACACGAGCCAGCCGATCTCCTCCAGGAACGCCAGCAGGCCCCGCAAGTTGTGCAGAGCTTCAGGGACGTTTTCCGGGTTGCCGAGATGTTTCGCCCTGTAGTTCCTGACTTCCTCACATCGCAGTAGCAGATGGCTGACCGTCTCATCCTCAGCCATACATGCCCTGCAAAGGGGACTGTCGGTAATACCAATCGTATGTAGATGTTTGTTTAGGAGGCAATGCCCCGTTAGGACATCTATGAAAAGACGAAGATGGGATTTTTCCAACGTCACAAGCCTCCTAGCTTGTCGGCAGTCGAGTTCGGGTAGTGCTTCCCTCGACTGCCGACAGTCCGTTAGACCTGTCCAGAGTGTGTTGTGTTGAGTATGTGTTTTGTGGGACAATATTGTCCTTATAGTACCTACCGGAAGTGGTAGTATCGGCTCCGGGTCGATTGACTTATGGCTGGAGCCGCTTCTTGCGAGCTCGTCTGCTGCGTCATTGCCTCTGGAGCCGCTGTGTCCTTTAATCCACTGTAGAGTGACGTGGTTGTTCTTACTTATCTCAGCCAAGCGCTGATGACAGTCGTAGATTAGGCCGGAGCTGATGCTGTGACTGTTTAAGGCTTTAATCCTAGTGGCGTTGCTATCTTGATCTGTAGGTCCTCGGAGAAAACTCCGCTGCCTGTGCCAGATCTGGTTTTTGATCCATCCGTGAAGACTCTGAGCTCTGTGAGGTTTTGGCCTTCAACGTTGTCATTCTCGAATAACTGGATCTTGTATTTCTTGTCAAAGACAAAGTTTTCGGTATTCTATCCGATCCCGCCATAAGAATGGGAGAGTCGTTATAGATAATATCCAGAATTTTTGTGTGATGGGTGTCCATGCTCCTCCATAAGTTTAGAGATTTCAGTCTGAGAGCAGCAGCGGAGGCTTCTTGTGTTATGTGGAGGTGCAGCGGGGGTATGCCCAGCATGGCCTCAATAGCAGCAGTCGGTGTGGTTCTCATGGCCCCTGTCACTGCGAGACAGGCTTGTCTTTGGAACTTTTGTAGTTTTTTCTGACATGTAGTTTGCTGGCATATGGGCCACCATACCAGCGCTCCGTAGCATATCATGGGGCGTATGACCATATTATATAGCCATAGTGTTACCTTCGGCGAGAGACCCCAGGACTTACCTAGCATCTTGCGACAATGCCAGAAGGTGATGCTAGTCTTGTTTATCTTGTCGTCTATGTGTTTACGCCAGGTCAGTTTATTGTCCAAAGTTATACCTAGGTACTTGACTTCCTTGGAAAGTGTTAGCTCTGTACCGAACAGTCTGGGGAGTCTGAAGTTGCCCAGAACTCGCTTTTGGGTGAACATTACGATCTCCGTTTTTCCTGGGTTTACGGTTAGTTCGTATTTTGCACACCAATTGTCTACTGTTCGAGGGCAGTTTGGGTGAGGTCGCACACTATATTAGCTTCCTTACCTGTGATAAGAATTGTTATATCGTCTGCATAGCCGACAGTGTAGAGATGTTTTTTGTTTAATTCAGTAATTAGGCTGTTTATTACTAGGTTCCACAGAAGTGGTGAAAGGACTCCTCCCTGGGGGCATCCCTTAACCACCTCTACCACCTCTGTATTGTTATCTAGTAGTAGTGTTCTGTTACTGAGCATGTTCTTTATCCATCCTGATAGCACCGGATTTGCACCATAGTATTCCAGTGCTGCCATTATGCTAGTGAAGTTTGTTTTGTCGAAGGCGCCCTCAATATCGATGAAGGGACCTATGCCTTTGTTTTGTATCGCCTCTTTCGCCCGGCTTACCACCTGGTGGAGGGCCGATTCAGTTGATTTGCCTGCTGTGTACGCATGCTGATTTGTGTGAAGGGGAAAGTGTGTCAGCACATTTTCCCGGAGGGTCCTCTCACACAGTCTTTCCAGTGTTTTTGTGAGGAAAGAGGTGAGGCTGATTGGTCTAAATGATTTTGGGTTTGTGTAATCACTTTTACCTGGTTTAGGTATGAAGATTACCTTCACTCTTCTCCAGCTCGCGGGCACATACCTATAGGCTAGGCAGGCTTGCATGATGGATAGTAGTGGTTTGTAGAGCTTTGGTCCCCCCCACTGTAGGAGTGCCGGAAATATTCCATCCGGACCATATTTTGACTCTAAGGAAGAATCATTTTTTTTCAACGGGCTAAATGCTTGGAAGGGAAGATGGCAAAAGTGCATTGAACTTGATGGTGATTACGTTGAAAAATAAAAAAATATTTCATTTATTATGTATTTATTTTCTTGGTTAGGCCGATTACTTTTCAATCCACCCTCGTATTTGTTGTTATCTATTTATAATCATAACAGATTCTCTGTACGACTTATTTGTCTCTGGTTACTATAATATTTTTGACTTGTAGTAAAAGTGTTACAATTTATTTTTATTTACAATAAGAATTACAAAATATACATAATTATAAACTAAAAATATTTACATTACAAAATATCGTTAAAAAACTCCTCTGCGGCATTGCTGACTGAGAAGGTTCCCAGAATGCTGACTGTGTTGCCACGTTGGATGGCGATACTTAGATTAGGCGTTTAGCAATGTCTCTATAAAGACGGCGAGCACTCGGACCCCATGACCCATGATATGTAATCACCTGCTAGGTTAGCATATTTACACCGTTTAAGGCCTTCAGCCAATGCAGCAGCAGCGCCGGCACATCCGGATGTGCTTGGAAGGTTTGTAGGTGCTAAGGTGTCAACACATGTAGCGTCCCACACCAAAGGCCTTCCCATCTTCCACGGTAGCAACGACATACCATCCGGTCTCTTTCCATCGCTTCGTGCTAAACCATTAATTTTTTGTTGTTTTATGGTTTGTTTATTATTACAGCTTATCCAACCGGTCACAGCTCAAGCATCATACACAATATGTGATACATGTATAAATCAACTACGAGATGCCTCACAGTTCCGAGCCCAAGTCGTGGAGTGCGAGGAAAAATATAAAGTTTATTTAATCAGTAAGTTAGTTTTGCTCAATGTTTCCAAAACAATAATGTTAGGGTGCTAAAGGGTCCTACTGACATCTTTGAGTCCCAAGTCAAATCAAGGATGAGGCTCTGGTTAATATACTCCCAGGACACAACAATAGGATTGCCACCCATTATGTGGGGGTAACAAATTTGTGAACTGTGGGTGTAATTATCAATCTGTCTGTGTCAAACCTGATTTGTGTCTGCGTGTCAAGAAGAAGACGGAAGATCAAGAAAACTCTATACTCATAAATATTTTTTTTTATATTCTCACACAACATCATCTTACCCCAACTAAGCTACAAGCTTGTACTATGGGATCTAGACAACTGATAAACAAACTTATATATTTCTAAATACATACATATCTAATATACATATACTCGTAAAACACCCAAACTCCGAAACAACGCACGTGTTTCCTCCAACATATAACCCTGTGCTCTTTAAGCGAAGCGTGAAGAGGCACATTACTGGGTCGTCAAGTTGAGGGCCACTCTCTATAGTATTCCTGTGTACTGTGAGAGTCGCCCTCAATTGCCAGACGTCGCCTCAGCTTACCATCAGGCGGGTGGCGTCAATTTGTCGACCTAAATAAATATATACCTAAATATAGACCTAAACAAATATTTGTGTCTCACACAAATATTTGATTCGACCTGGGAATCGAACCCGAGACCCAGAGTCGAAAATCGACGCACTACCGACTACGCCACCGAAGCAAAATATAGAGCAGAACTTCTTCATAATTATTTTAAGGCCGCGGCCGCTCTAACGTCCGTTGCCGGGCATCTCTGGTTCACACGCAGAAGGTATTTCCAGTGGCGCCCGGCTTCATCATTGCTTAAAAAAATAAAATTGCCTAGTAAATTCTAATTAGTAATCCGTGTAAAAGAATATTACTATATTGGTGTAGATAACTTTGTTAGTTCATGAGTTATAGAAAGAAAGAAAGAAAGAAAATATTTATGCAATGTTATGACACGTTATGACAATGAAAAACAACACAGTTCAATTATTAAAGAAATAAAATGTAACAAAAATAAAATAAAATAGACATTAATTACGTGGAATAAACGGCCGTCTCTCAGCGTAATGCTGTTTGCGTGGTGCAAGACAGACAGCGCTGATTTTCAGAGACGACCGAATGGTAGTATACATCATCATCTACCTGCCCTTATCCCAATTATTTGGGGTCGGCGCAACAAGTCTTTCTCCTCCACACATCTCTGTCAGACATCTTCAGTCACTCCCTCCTTGTACATGTCCTCTTTCACACATTCCATCCATCTTTTCTTTGGCCTACCTCTACTTCTTAAACCCTCTACAGTCATACTTTGCACCTTACTTACGACATTGCTTTCCTCTCTTCTCATAACATGTCCATACCATGACAGCCGCTCGCTTCTCAATTTTTCGTTCACTGGTGCAACTTTCAAACTTCCTCTAATATACTCGTTCCTTACCCTATCCATTCTTGTCACACCACACATCCATCTTAACATTCGCATCTCCGCTACTTGCAATTGTCTTTCATCCGTCGCTTTTAAGGCCAAACATGACAGTCCATACAGGACGGCAGGTCTGACGACAGTCTTGTAAATTTTCCCTTTAAGTTTTGGGGAAATAGAGGGTCGCAAATAGTGCCTTTGACCTGCCGCCATTTGATCCAACCTGCGTCAATTCTGTGCTTCACTGACCGATCGATTTCCTCATCATCCTGGATTAGAGAGCCGAGGTACCGGAAACTGGAGCCAATTGGTATTGGTGCGCCGTCTAGCACTATGGGTGTAGAACTGGAGAGACCGCCGAAATCAGAGAACATGTACTCAGTTTTGGTTCTACTGATTTTCAAGCCTACACTCTCCAGTTTACACTGCCATTTTTCCAATCTACTCTGTACCTCAGGCCCGTCTTCACCGACGAGTACAATGTCATCGGCAAATAACATACACCAGGGGTCTCTTCCTGTATCTCCGATGTCAAAGCATGATGCAAGCCTACCGCCACACTGAACTCGTCGGTGTTGCCAGCAGCAGTTCGTACGTACGTTTTCGATCGACAATACATCGCACAGATTAACTCCATATACTTCCCAGGCACACCTTTCTCTTTCAAGGCCCACCACAAAACCGTTCTGGGTACCCGATCGTATGCCTTCTCGAGATCTACAAACACCATGTGCAAGTTTTTATGTGCACGCCTATACTTTTCACACAGCTGGCGAAGTGCAAATATGGCGTCTGTAGTCCCGCGACCAGGCATAAACCCAAACTGGTTTTGGGTAATCTCGCTTTCCTCTCGCACTCGTTTCTCTAGTAACTTTCTCCCAAGCTTTCATACTGTGTGACATGAGCGTAATTCCTCGATAGTTGCCGCAGTCCTGCACATCACCCTTATTTTAAAAAATGGGTACTAGAGAACTATTGCACCATTCATCGGGGATCGTCACCTCATACAACAACTTATTGAAGAACAAGGTCAGCCACGCATATCCATCTTCTTCCATTATCTTCCACGCTTCCACTGGAATGCCGTCGAGCCCTACGGCTTTCCCATTCTTCATATTTCGTACTGCCTTTCTTATTTCATCTCTATCAATCTCGTTCACTAAACCTACATTCACTCGTCCATCTTCTAAATTTCCACTCCATGACATGCATTCTCTTCATTCATAAGTTTTTCGAAATACACCTTCCATCGATTTTTTACTTCATCTTCTATTATTAAAATCTTACCATTCTCATCTTTTATACATCTCACATGTCTTACGTCTTTCGTTCATCTCTCTCTTTCGCTAATCGGTAGATTTCTTTTTGGCCCTTAGTTCCATCAAGAGCATTGTATAGTTGCTTTTGGGCTTGAGATTTAGCTATTGCTACCTGGTATGCGTAATGTAATGGTAGTTAGTATACATATATAATTAAAAAAGTCACGTGAACAGTACGTCATACGTCATACAAGAGTAAAAGAAAAAAAAGAGAGAACAAACAATAACAGCAAAAGCATGAAGTTTAGAGGAACCCTATTCTATGTGTCCAGGACAAATACTCAATCTAAACTACATCTTTGTTTATTTCAGATGAACAATTTGTTGATACCAACGTTGCTATAGAAACGGTAAAATCTGAATTAGACACAGACTCAGATGATGATGATTATAAAAATGATATAAATGTGGATGAGAACGTTCAAGGTAAGCACAACATGTACCTAATGCCTGCACAGACGAGTGACTGTTCATCGATACTGTTCTCTATGTATATAATTAGGGGATACTTTTTACAATTTGTAACAGATGTATATCAATGGACAAAACGTCCCTCATCTGTGCAGGCCTTTAAAGGCCTGTGCAAACGCCTAAATTGTGTAAAAAATTCAATGCATACGGTGTGTTATCATTTGTTGTGCTCTCATGCAGACCAAAGTTTGTTTTTGTACCTGGTTACGTTAGTTATTATATACTGATTTTCATACATCTCCTTTGCTTAATTTGTTCATGAATGGACAGCCACAGTAGTTGTTTGTTGGTTTGTGTGTGTTACACTATGTTTTCTGTGTAGTAAAGAGCAGATTTTTGTCTTTTAAATACCTAATTCTAATTTGTTAGCATAACTTAATATTTCTACCCCCGTTAGTCGTTTTCGACACATTCTACATCGCGCTAGCGATATTTACACATTCATACTTAAAAGCAAATATGTTCTGGCTTCATATTTTGCTGTTCTCTCTGAGACAGTCTTGAGAATGCCTCGTTTAGAGGTGAAACAGTTGTCGACGTTTTAATTTCTTATATTTTTGCGAAAATGATGCAAATATTTTAAAAAGTTTGAACATCTTACTTACCATTACTTTGTCATGGATTTTCGCCAGATAACGCCTGATTCCATCCAATATTTACGTTAGTTATATTTTTTTCTGAGACTCCCCATACGTTTGTTCAGTCCATTTCGGTTTAATTTAGGGGCCGCTTTGTGCGTGGTTCTTTTAGTTCTTTGTGTGCGTTTTACGATTTACTGAAAACTGCATTACAATATGTCCAGTAGTGTTAAAGATCTGTGAACAGACATAATTTTATACTATGTGAAGGGTATAATAATATTTATTATACGAGTATATTTGTTGTGGATCCACTGTAAATATTGACCAAAAATAACAAGAACAAGAGCTTTCTATGTATGGCCCCTCGGCTATACGATAAGTTACCAAAGGAAGTGCTAAATATAGATAAAATAGATTTATTTAAAGGTAGTGTAAAATCTATATTGATGAGAAAATGTTATTACTCAGTTGATGAATTTCTAAATGAGAAGGTGTCACTCCTACATTGACATACAAATTTTATTTTATTTATATTACATATTGACTTAAGTGCTATTATCCTATATTTTATCATAAAACACCCTAAAATGAGAAGAAATCACCCAGAAATCTACGTAATAAAAATAAACTACCCTCCGTGTTATCGGCTTAGCAAGGTTAGTCATCATCAAGGGGGAAGGTATACGCATTTATAATAAATTGCCTGAATCGGTCCTTTGTATGCCCGATAATAAATTTGAAACCTTTATAAAGACCACTTTATGTCAAAAAGCATATTATAAGACAGTTGATTACCTTAATGATAAAAGTGTCTAGCTTGAGCATGGTGCAGGCGCCTCCTAAAATGCCGTAATTGTAGCATATTTTGTTCTTAGGCGACTATTATTAGGCGAATTATTATTTTTGTTGTATTATACACTTTTTTTTTATTTTGACACGAGACCAATGTACATTCGTCCACATTTAGTCTTAAGAAAATGTGTAAATGAGTCAATTATTTGAAAAGAGTAACCAAGAATTTTATTGCCAGGTTCTTTCTCTCGGTTCTACTTATTGCTTTGCGAATCTAGCAGTACATGTAAATATAGAAGCAATGACATTTTTTATTTTAAGTACTTACTGACGTTTGTAAGAGCCATTTAGTGACCTATACAAATAAATAAATCATTTCATTGAAGTTCAGCCGAATCGCACTTAGACTGGCCGACCCCAACTAAGTTGGGAAATGGCTCGGTGGATGATTGAGAAACATATTTATAATTATAATTTCTTATTACAGACATGGTCGAGGTGGAAATTAAAGGTCTGATAGCACCAAAGGTAGAGAATGAAAATGATACAGAAACACAGATAGAGAAAGAAGAAGAAACAGAGACAAAGTGCGAGAAAGAAGGCTCTACAGAAGATCAGAGTGAGAAAAAAGATGTCACAGAAACAAACATTACTCCGATTAAAGAAACCAATAGCAATGCCGTCCAGAAGAAGAGTCATATCGATGTCGCTCGCAACTTGATAAGTAAATACATACCTACATATAATACTTATATTCCCGAGGGGGTAAGCAGAGGGGAATTACACAACCAAATTGTCAGCAGGGTCTTACGTAATAGTGGGTAAAGCCATTGCTGTTACAGGATACTGTATGTGTACTTAAAATATAAAATCATAGTAGTTAGTTCCTTGGATACTGGTAGATGGCGCTCTGGCGACGCCGTAAGTCGCGATATTAACACAATGTGATCACAAAATTAGATGTCTTGTGCTAGTGGTGTCTTAGTCAGTTGGTAGAATGTTCCTCCTGGAAAGGAATCAGTCGCTGGTTCAATTCCAGTCGAAGACTAAAGTTTTTGTGATTCATTTTGTAAAAATAATATAAAATCAATAAGTATTCTATGAGCTGAACTAAGATTCTAACAGCCAGAGCCGATGCCTTTGTCTACCCCTTCGGGCTTGAAATAAGAAACTTTTCATTCCCATGGGAACACATTATCGGGTTAACCAACTTGAACCTCTAAAATTATTAGGGTTGGCACCCTTAATTTATAATAAAGTAAGAGATGTGGCAACCTTATCTAAGATCTAAGTGGGACCCGTATTTAATTATTGGGTAAACAAATTAGCATTTTTTTTTACAGAAAAAGACGTCAATTTTACAAAATTTATAAAATGTATCACAAATGGTTCAAAAGCTACTACATATTCATGCACAAAATGTCAATGCACATACTATAAAAGGCAAAAAATTGAGGCTCACGTAAAATCGAAACATTTTTTCCGTTGTAAATGCGTGTATTGTGGCAAAGGTTTCCATCGATACAGCCATTTAGATAAACATGTCAAAACACAACATGGAAAAGTCTATCCATGTCAATTTTGTGACATAAAATTTAGTTGCCGAATCAGTTGGACCAGACATCAAAAATACCATTCGGCCACAAAAGATTATCTTTGTGATCACTGCGGACGGAAGTTCTTACAGAAGTTTAATCTCGTGGACCATATAAGAGTAGTACATTTAAAGTTAAAGCCGTATACTTGTTCTATATGTGGAAAAGCGTTCCCAACTAAAAGACGAGCTAAAAATCATATGAAATTACATTCAGAAGTGCAAGTACATGAAGGAGAACAGAATAAAGTAGGACAGCAAACTTATAAATGCGACTACTGTTCAAAGAAATTTGCTACTAAAAAACGTTTTAAACAACACAGACAGAGACATGAAAATCAGTTTGAATGTCTTTACTGTCATGTAATATTGCCAAGTAAAGATGAATTTATTTTACATAAAAACGCGCATTTTCGGGGCCATCTTGTTGGGCATTTGACATGTCATATATGTGGTCAGATTTTAATGACAAAATACAGTTTGAATAGACACATGGTGATTCATAGTGGTGATAAAAAGTTTGCTTGTGATATCTGTGGTACAAAATTCACACAAAAATCTTTAGTGCTTCGTCATATATTAAGAAATCACAATCGTAATAAACAAATTGAAACGGGCAAGTGTGTTGTGTGTAAAAGATTTTATAAGGACATAGACAAACATATGGAAAGTCACGAAGATTATAAAAGAACATGTTCCTGTGATGTCTGTGGCAAAAGGTATCTGGCAAAAAGCTCTTTGAGACGCCATAAACTAAGTCACAATGGAATTATCTATGATTGTGATGTATGTGGTAAGGGGTATAAGAAGATAGGTAGTTTGAAAAGTCATAAAATGAAGATTCATGATGTTGATGAGAACGCCATATATATACCTAAAGGACGCGTCAGACCATAGACAAGGAACGACTTAAGTATAAATGGGCTCTCGGACGCGTCTACGACTTACAGCACATACAGCCGGTTTCTGAATTGAGAATTTAAAGTTAAGTTACGTCAAATGTCAAAATGACACACTTCTGATACTGTTGATAAAATCCACACTTCAGTTTGACCAATGTACATAATTTGTGGTTGGATAGAACACGGCCATTGAACCTAAATAGAGAATTCAAAAATACTCTGAAGATGGTGTCGTGGCACGGACAAAAGTGTCCTTTTCATGGATCTAAATAAAATCATTTTTCACAACAAAACTCTTTGCTTTAACTATATCTAATATTTGTAGTAACCCGGGAACACTGGCTTCCAATGTACAAGGAACTATCAGTCAAGTCATAGTAATCATACGTCATTTTGGCTTTTGCACAAAAAAGGACAGAGGTACACGGTGATACGGTGAAGAAGAGGGTCTATCCTTATAGGGTTCCTTACGAATCAGGATACTACTCCCGATCTCTATACAACAGACATGATTGTTAGCTATTTTGGGTCCCAAAACACATTTTTATAGATAATGGTACGGAACTCTTCGTGCATGATTCCGACTCGCACTTGGCCGATTTTTATTAAATTTCAAAACGTTTAGGTTTCGTATTTTGTATGACAATAATAAACTGTGAGGTTACTTATTTGTACCGAATGTAAAATCATTAATTATTAGTGATTCAATTGTTTATAAAAATATGTCGGGAAATATATGTATAACCCAGTTCATTACAGAAAGGAATCTAAAATGGCGGTGCGTATCATGTTCTCTCGCTCGCTCGCACGCTAGTGCCGTCTATACTCACTCTCGCGCGTACCGTATACAGAAAAAAAAATATTAGTCTTGATTTGATTCCACGCTGTCTTGACGCGACGTTGTAATATAACTAAATGACCACTTTACATCAACTTTTCTAGTAATTAAGGCCCCTAATCAGGTCAGCATCGAAAAATCGGTATTTTCGAAAAAACTGACTTGAAGTTTAATATGCTAACTGTACTATCTGTCAACTATCTATCATGTTACGTAATACGTTTACTAATAAATAAATAAGATTTTCTTTAATTGTTTTAATTTCATTTAATGTTAATATGGCAAGGGCGGATCTTAAAATATTGAAAATCTTAGTAATCACGAAAGGAATGTTTACACACTTAAGTGAATCTTTTAAAAAAAAAAATTAATATCTCGACAACTAGTAGAAATATACGAAGAACAAATGTACACATTCAAAGATAATTAGTTGCTGATCTAAATGATGTTTCAATGCTTCCCGTAGAAGTTTTAGGTATGAAGTTATGATCGTGATAAACGATCATTTATATTAAAAACAGCTCTACTGAACATTTAGGAAATTTCAGATACGCCCTTTCGTGATTCGACCGACGACTTGTGCCAAGTTTCGTAAAGATCGGATAATGTGTCTGCTAGCCCGGAACAAATACAGACGGACGAAAGTAAAATTGTCCAATCTCGAAATATAGACGCTTCGCTCGCTCGGTCAATTACTAAATTCATAAATTCGCATTTGTTACAGAATATGACGTCAAATTCTTTGCAAAGCTTATAAAACGCAACGCAACTGGCCCAAAAGCTACTTATTCGTGCAAAAAATGTCAATCCACTTACGATACAAGAAAACAAATAAAAAAGCACATACAAGAATCACATTATTTTCGTTGTAAATGCGAGTATTGTGGCAAACGTTTCCATCGAGTCAGCAAATTAAATAAACATGTCAAAACCCAACATGGCAGAGTCTATCCGTGTCAATATTGTGACATAAAATTTTGGTGCAGACTCAATTTGAAAAAACACGCGAAACTTCATGCAGCTACCAAAGATTACCTTTGCGATTACTGCGGAAAGAATTTCATACAGAAATCCAATCTTATTGACCATATCAAAGTAGTACATTTAAAACTAAAGCCTTATACTTGTGATATATGTAGAAGAGCGTTCCCAACTAAAAGGAGTGCAGAAAATCATATGAGATTACATCCAAGAAAGGAAGAAGTACAGAATGCTAATAAATGTGAATATTGTCAGAAGAAATTTCTTTGCCCAAAGAGTTTCCGAACACACAGACGAACACATCATAACCAATTTGAATGCCGTTACTGTCCTTTAATATTTACAAGTAAAGAGGCACTTATTTTACATAAACAGGATCATTTGAGTAATCATCGTGGAGGTCTATTTACATGTCAAATATGTGGTCAAATGTTAATGACAAAATTCACTTTGAATAGACACGTGGAGAGTCATAGTGGTATTAAAAAGTTTGCTTGTGACATTTGTGGAACAAAATTCTCACAAAAAGCTCTAGTTCTTCGTCATAAATTAAGAAAACACAATCCTGGTGTACAAACTGGGACACCGGGCAAGTGTGTAATCTGTAAAAGAGGGTACAAGGACATACAAAAACATATGGAAACTCACGACGAAGATAAAAGAAAGTGTGTCTGTGATGTCTGTGGTAAAAGTTATCCAACAAACAGCACTTTAAATCGCCATAAACAAAGTCACTATGGCATTGTCTACGATTGTGATATATGTGGTAAAAAGTATATGAAGAAAGGTAGTTTGAGAAGTCATAAAATAAAGATTCATAATGTTAAAGAGGAGAATAGAGAAGTTGTTAAACAAGAGACTCAAGTTGTATTGCAGTGATGGTCCCATAGACATAATAAAGATGATTTTACAATATTTATGAATCGTAAAATCGATAGTCTTGGGTCCGACTTGAACCAGTGATAGTTCCCGTTCCAGTAAGAACGTTCTACCAACTGACCCTACTAGCTCAAGGCCTCTCATACTACAGACATGATTGTTAGTCTATTTTGGGTCCCAAAATACACCCTTGAACGACCCTCAAAGTGCTTACAAATAATGGTACAGAACCCTTCGTACCCGTCTTTTTTTTTAAAACGTGACTCCATTGATGTTCATAGATGATTTCTGCAATGTCAAGGTAATGCTTGATTAGTTAATAGTCCCGCACAGAATAACTAGTTATTCCTAACTAGCTCCAGGTGCAGTACATGAATTTTTATTTATTTATTTAAACTCGAACTCCCATGTGGTATTGACAGTCATCATAACGTTAAATAAGGTTTCGTAGAAATTTGTGTGAAATACTTCAACTGTGATGTCACTTATTTTTATTTAATGTTAAATCGGTAATTATTAGTGACTAGCTGATAGCCGCGGCTTCGCGTGATATAGTTTTCTCGTTCCCGATTCCCGTGGGAAAACATTACCGGGGTAACCGTCTTGGGCTTCTAAGAGTAGGGTTGCCACTCTAACTTTATAATTAAGTATTGCACGTTATTTCAGGTAATTAATTGTACAAACACTAATCATACTTTGTGAAAGCACAAAAAAGGTGGCAACCCTATCTGAAATCTAGGTCGGACCCCTATTTAAGTATTAGGTAAATAAATACGCATTTTTTTTCAGAAAATCACATGAAATCTTTAACAAAATTTATAAAACGCAACATACTGGTACAAAAGCTACTTTTTCATGTACAAAATGTCAAACCACATACGATACAAAACATCAAAGAACAAGTCAAGTAAAACAAACAACTTAATATTCTTTGTAAATGCGAGTATTGTGGCAAACGTTTACATCTAGTCAGCCAATTAAATAAACATGTCAAAATCCAACATGGCATTGTCTATCCGTGTCAATATTGTGACATGAAATTTAGTAAGTAGCAGAGAACGTTCGAATAGACACGAGATACTCCCTACGACAACAAAAGATTATCGTTGCGATTACTGCGGAATTAATTTCTTACAGATCTTAATGGCCATATTAAGGTAGTACATTTAAAACTAAAACCTTTTACTTGTGATTTATGTAAAGGAGCGCGCTCACAACTAAGCGACGAATAAGAACGCATAATGAGATTACAGGGTAAAAGAACGAAGAACAGACTTAACTTCATGTGACTACTGTTCAAGGAAATTTGTTAACAGAAAACGTTTTAGAACACACAGAAGGACACATAAAAATGAATTTGAATGCCGTTACCATAGATATAGGGAGCGAAGCGAGCGCCATCCCAAGTCTGTGGCCGATACTGTCCTTTAATATTGACAAATAAAGAGGAATTTATAGTACAGTCAGCTTCAGAGAAAAGGAACCCCCCTTGATAATGACATGAACGCATTAAAGTTTTTTGAATCATTGTGTATATGGTATGTTGGTCTAGTGGTTATGACCGCTGCTTTGTGGACACGGCAACCGGGGTTCAAATCCTCGGACACAAGTGCTTTTTTTATTCATATAATATTTTTTTTATTTTCTTAAGCACTTTTTGTCAATTAATATTTAAGGAATCAAATTTTATAGTAGGTATGAGGTTTTTTAAGAAAAGATAGGCTTATTGCATAAACAATATTAATTTATTTCTCGAATTACATTTCCTGGTTGAGTATACAGTTTTTCTATCTGAGTTAAATTTGGGTTACTTATTTTTAAATTTTACCTGACCTAAATTTATTGACAAAATACAATACCCTAAGTGAAGTATAAAATGTTTACTTAATATTAGATAATTCTAGAAACATAACTACCATATTTATTTACTTGTTTATTTAAGATTGCAAACATTAATTTTTTACACTCTGTATAATCTTTGAATATAAAAGAATGGTTGAAAAATGAAATGTTATTTGTTCCTGTGAATCACAAAGAAAGAACCAACATGCTAAACTATAACAGTATAGCAATATACATCTTCCTCTTTGATCACATTTTCTGATAAGTAGGTAACCCTTTTAACACAACATTAGAAAATTATGTGAGGTAAGATGGTGCATCGTTAACACAGAAGATTACTAAACTTGTAAACAAAAACTTGTAATGGGATTAGGTATTAATAATATAATATTATTATTATGAATGTTAATAATAATAATAATATGGGCCGGATGGATTGCACAACTTTTGGATAAAGTGGGTTCAGAGTTCGCATGAACGCTTGGCAACACAGTATCAAGAAGCCCTTGAGTCTGGTTCCTTACCCACTTTCATGACCACTGGCATCACCTTCCTGCTCCACAAATCAGGTAGTACCACGGAACCTAAAAACTATAGACCCATCACTTGCTTACCTACCATCTACAAGCTCCTTACATCTATTCTGAGAAGTAAAATAAACTCTCACATAGTATCTAATAATATCTTAGATAACGCTCAGAATGGATGTAGGGCTGGGTCTCGTGGTACTAAGGAGCTACTCCTCATTGATATGGCCATTAGCCAACAAGCAGAGTAGGGGCGTCCTCTCTACTGCCTGGATTGACTACAAGAAGGCCTATGATTCGGTGCCTCATTCATGGCTGAGGAGGATTTTAGAGTAGTATAAAATTAATCCGACTCTTAAATCCTTCTTAGTCTCGTGTATGGGGCAGTGGACCACAGTCCTTCGTCAACCAGGTAGTGGTGGGCACGCCTCTGACCTGCAAGGCTTGATAAGGATCGAGCGTGGTATATTCCAGGGCGACAGTTTGAGTCCATTGTGGTTTTGTTTAGCACTGAATCCACTTAGCACATTGCTGAAGGATTCAGGGCTAGGCTATCGGTTTCGTAGAGGGGGTGAGGTTATATCTCACCTGATGTACATGGATGACCTCAAACTGTTCACATTGAAGCACCAAGATTTAGTGACATTATTAAAAACTACGGAAGTTTTTAGTAATGCCATTAAGATGGAGTTCGGTGTTGATAAGTGTGCGGTTATGCATGTACAACGGGGGAAGGTTGTAAATTCACCGAATTTACAACTTTCTGAGATAATAACTCTCAGATCTCTCTCCGAGACCGAAACATACAAATACCTAGGTATGTCAGAGTCATTGGGTATAGCGGTAGAAGATAAAGAAATCGGTGAAAGAACGTTTTTTTGGCCGCCTGACAAAAGTTCTCAACAGTTCTTTGTCCGGTGGTAACAAAATGCGGGCTTTCAACGGTTGGGTGATACCTTTATTGTTATACTCCTTTGGCATACTTAGGTGGACTCAAACGGAACTAGACGCCCTGGATAGGCGAGTCCGTCAACAACTGACATTGCATCGAATGTTACACCCACGATCTTCTGTCATGAGACTGTACATTCCGCGGAAGTGGGGGGGTCGAGGTTTTTTGAATGCCAAGAACCTCCACAACCGTGAAGTGTGCAGTCTGAGAGATTACTTTCTACAGAACGGGTGTGATATTCATTGCGATGTCGTGATGGTTGACAAGGGCCTAACACCTCTTTCCTTAGCTAACGAGAACTGGCGTAAACCAAAGGTGCTAGGTACTGAAGACCGTAAGGACGTATGGAAGAGTAAGGAGCTACACGGGCGGTTCTACCGGGTCTTAACAGGACCCGACGTAGACCTGCTCGCTTCGGTGAACTGGCTACGTTTTGGGGACCTCTTTGGGGAAACTGAAGGTTTTGCCTGTGCAATTGCAGATGAGGTTATCAAGACGAACAACTATCGGAAATACATCATGAAGGACGGTACGGTCGACATTTGTCGAGCATGCCACCGTCCTGGTGAATCACTTCGCCATATTATTTCCGGTTGTTCGTATCTTGCTAACACCGAGTACTTGCATAGGCACAATCAAGTAGCCAGGATCATCCACCAGCAACTTGCTCTTCAATATGGCCTTATTGAGTTTCAAGTACCGTACTATAAGTACACACCAGTGCCAGTTCTTGAGAATGGTCGTGCATTGCTCTACTGGGACCGATCAATCATCACGGACAGGACTATTGTTGCCAATAGGCCCGATATCGTGTTGGTTGATCGGACCCAGCGTCGGGCAGTGCTCGTCGATATCGCCGTCCCGCATGACGAGAATCTCGTGAAGGCAGAGAAGGACAAACTTAGTAAGTACCTCGATCTGTCCTTCCAGATAACCGCCATGTGGGACGTAGACTCGACGATCATTGTCCCGGTGGTCGTTTCGGCAAACGGATTAATAGCGAAGAGTCTCGATCAACATCTCAAGAGACTCTCGTTAGATTGTTGGATCAAGAGTCAGATTCAGAAGGTTGTTATCCTCGACACGTGCCGTATTGTTAGGAGGTTTCTTAGTCTGTAGCCTCCACCACCGGTAGTTTGGGTCCTACTCCGCTACTGGTGGGTCACTATTTTTTATATTTTTAAATGTATTTGTGTTTTTTATAAATGTATTTAAAAATGTATAAAATAAGAATATAAATGAATAAACGATATAATAATATAAATATATAAACTGGCAACTCTGAACGTCTCATACATCATTTTCATTCTTAAAATATTTTAATATTTTTATTTATATATTATTACCTAAATTTATACAATTACTTCAGATTTCATAATAATATCAGCAAAAAGTCAATACATAAAGGATTTAAAATATTTTAGAACTTTAGAACAATAAACATAGTCTACAAAATATGCAACGAAGATTTGACATATGTCATTCAATGAATTCAAAAATATCAACATCACATTCAATATTATGGCCAAACAATATGAAGTGATTGTGAGATGCAAACAAGAGCCAGAAGCAGAAATGCGCAAATAACACCCCCGGACTCGTCACTAAACTCCGCCTCGCAGGCACCGGACCGCACATCGCTGACACAGGTGCTCGCTGAGGCGTCGAGCTCTTCAAGTGACGAGTATTTCTCTCCGCCGACGTCGCCAACACCTGTACGCCGGCGAGGGAGAGGCCGGCCACCGAGCAGTTTGGGGCCCCGAAGCCTACCAGCTTCGAGTAGGGTCCCCACTACCGGTGGTATTGTGCACCGCATGCGATGGACTTCATCCATCAATGAAAACGTCATGCGGGCATATTATGAGGCTACAGAAGGGGAAACCAACCTGACTGCGTACCGTTCAAGGATGCTTCCTTTGTTTCAGGCTCTTGAACCAACAATGACCGTTGCCGTCCAGCGACTATCGGATCAAGTGCGGGCTATCCAACGATGCAAGTTGTTGGATCAACCTGTGCTTGATCGACTACGCCTGGAAGTGTTATCTACTCGACCAGCTCCAGCGTCAACGAGAGCACCGTCACCTGCTACACACACGGTTGCAACTAGTGCCACTTTAGTTGATACCGTGCTCGACGTGGGAGATGATACGAGTGATATATCTGTCCAGGTAAGCGAGCAATTAAGGAGTACTTTAGAAGATGTGATCTCTCAATATAGGTTTGCACCTAATTCTAGACCACGGCTACCACGCTTACCCATGCATAGACGAAATCTGGCGTTGATGGGAGCCCTGAATGCGTTGCTAGCTCCGTACTTACGGACTAGCAATGATTTGCTCGATACCCACTCGATTCTTTACTGTGGAGCTATTACCGCTTGTCGTGTTGCACGCGTTAAATTCCCTGAATTTAACCGTGCACCACGATCGGGTGGTGTGCCCGTATGGCAGGCAAGAATCGAGCGACGTATCGACACATTTAGGACTCTCATTGCGAAGCTTATCTGTTTTAGCCGGGGAAATAGTCGTCCCCGGGTCATGCGTTTCGTGAGTCAGGCATTCGCTGGGACCGGTATTCGTCCCCAGCAATACTTAACCAATGTCACGGAACGTATTGACTTTCTGAAACAGAAAGTGTATGCATGGGCAAGCCGTATCCGTCCCTATAGAGAGCGTGTAAATAGATACTGGCAGAATCGCATCTTCCAAAGTGACCAAAGGAAGGTGTACCGAGAGTGGGAGGGAACTGGACAACGTTTGAGCGACGGACAACTGCCAGATGCTCACACCATGAATCAATTTTGGCGTGACATATGGTCGGTGCCCGTCGAACATTCGGAGGGCGACTGGATCCGTGTCGTCGAGCGTGAATGCAGTATCATCGAACCCATGGAGTCTATTACCATAGACTCCGAAGATGTTAGTTGTGCAATTCGTAAGGCCCCGAACTGGAAAAGTCCTGGGCCGGATGGATTGCACAACTTTTGGATAAAGTGGGTTCAGAGCTCGCATGAACGCTTGGCAACACAGTATCAAGAAGCCCTCGAGTCTGGTTCCCTACCCGCTTTTATGACCACTGGCATCACCTTCCTGCTCTATAAATCAGGTAGTACCACGGAACCTAAAAACTATAGACCTATCACTTGCTTACCTACCATCTACAAGCTCCTTACATCCATTCTGAGAAGTAAATTAAATTCACACATAATGTCTAACAATATTTTAGATAACGCTCAGAATGGATGTAGGGCTGGGTCACGTGGTACTAAGGAGCTACTCCTTATTGACATGGCCATTAGCCAACAGGTCAAGCGGAGTAGGGGCGCCCTCTCTACTGCCTGGATTGACTACAAGAAGGCCTATGATTCGGTGCCTCATTCATGGCTGAGGAGGATTTTAGAGTTGTATAAAATTAATCCGACTCTTAAATCCTTCTTAGTCTCGTGTATGGGGCAGTGGACCACAGTCCTTCGTAAACCAGGTAGTGGTGGGTACGCCTCTGATTCGCATGACTTGATAAGGATTGAGCGTGGTATATTCCAGGGCGACAGTTTGAGTCCATTGTGGTTTTGTTTAGCACTGAATCCACTTAGCACATTGCTGAAGGATTCAGGGCTAGGCTATCGGTTACGTAGAGGGGGTGAGGTTATTTCTCACCTGATGTATATGGATGACCTCAAACTATTCACACCGAAGCACCAAGATTTAGTGACATTATTAAAAACTACGGAAGTTTTTAGTAATGCCATTAAGATGGAGTTCGGTGTTGATAAGTGTGCGGTTATGCATGTACAGCGGGGGAAGGTTGTAAATTCACCGAATCTACAACTTTCTGAGATAATAACTCTCAGATCTCTCACCGAGACCGAAACATACAAATACCTAGGTATGTCAGAGTCATTGGGTATAGCGGTAGAGGATATTAAGAAATCGGTGAAAGAACGTTTTTTTGGCCGCCTGACAAAAGTTCTTAACAGTTCTTTGTCCGGTGGTAACAAAATGCGGGCTTTCAACGGTTGGGTGATACCTTTATTGTTGTACTCCTTTGGCATACTTAGGTGGACTCAAACGGAACTAGACGCCCTGGATAGGCGAGTCCGTCAACAACTGACATTGCATCGAATGTTACACCCACGATCGTCTGTCATGAGACTAAAAATTCCACGGAAGTGGGGGGGTCGAGGCTTTTTGAATGCCAATTACCTCCACAACCGTGAAGTGTGCAGTCTCAGGGATTACTTCCTACAGAATGGATGTGACATTCATTGCGATGTTGTGAAAGTTGACAAGGGCCTTACACCTCTTTCCTTGGCTAACGAGAACTGGCGTAAACCAAAGGTGTTAAGTACTGAAGACCGTAAGGACGTATGGAAGAGCAAGGAGCTACACGGGCGGTTCTACCGAGTCTTAACAGGACTCGATGTAGACCTGCTCGCATCGGTGAACTGGCTGCGTTTTGGGGACCTCTTTGGGGAAACTGAAGGTTTTGCCTGTGCAATTGCAGATGAGGTTATCAAGACGAATAACTATCGGAAATACATCATGAAGGACGGTACGGTCGACATTTGTCGAGCGTGCCACCGTCCTGGTGAATCACTTCGCCATATTATTTCCGGTTGTTCGTATCTTGCTAACACCGAGTACTTGCATAGGCACAATCAAGTAGCCAGGATCATCCACCAGCAACTTGCTCTTCAATATGACCTTATTGAGTCTGAAGTACCGTACTATAAGTACACACCAGTGCCAGTTCTTGAGAATGGTCGTGCATTGCTCTACTGGGACCGATCAATCATCACGGACAGGACTATTGTTGCCAATAGGCCCGATATCGTGTTGGTTGATCGGACCCAGCGTCGGGCAGTGCTCGTCGATGTCGCCGTCCCGCATGACGAGAATCTTGTTAAGGCAGAGAAGGACAAACTTAGTAAGTACCTTGATCTGTCCTTCGAGATAACCGCCATGTGGAACGTAGACTCGACGATCATTCTCCCGATGGTCGTTTCGGCAAACGGACTAATAGCTAAGAGTTTCGATCAACACCTCAAGAGAGTCTCGTTAGATTGTTGGATCAAGAGTCAGATTCAGAAGGCTGTTATCCTCGACACGTGCCGTATTGTTAGGAGGTTTCTCAGTCTGTAGCCTCCACCGCCGGTAGTTTGGGTCCTACTCCGCTACTGGTGGGACACTATTTTTTATATTTTTAAATGTATTTGTGTTTTTTATAAATCTATTTAAAAATGTATAAAATAAGAATGTTATTGAATAAACGAAATAATAATATAATAATAAAGCCTTTATTCCTCACAGTTGCATTACATTAGATATATAAATTAACTTAAAAACTACAAAATTATTAAAATTCAATAAAATAATTAAACCTAATAAAACATTAATTCATTTGCATTGTATAATAATAGTAAATAAAATAATCATTCAATTTCATTTCCTTCATCAATAGAATTAGATAAAATAAATAATTTTAAAAAATAATTAAAAAATTGTTAGGTAAAAATTCAATAAAACATTACTTCATTTATATTTCTAAGACACATATTACGTGCAATTAAAATTATCAAAATTGTTTCATTTTAATAAAAACAAACAATCATAAATCTAAGTAAAAAATTAATTGAATTGAATAATTGTAAAATAATCAGGACTAAATAAAATAATCATTAATTCACATTACATTATATATGTAAAAAATTATAAATAAATTTAATGATTGAATTAAGCAGTCCAAAATAATGAAAATTAATAAAACAGATTATGTAGCATCTCTTGCTTCACTGTGAGGTACCCATACTTGGGCATAGGCCTCCTCCAAACCTGTCCAATAGGCTCTTTCCTGTGATTCACGGGTCCAGGTAATGCCAGCCATTTGTATGATGTCGTCGACCCACCTTTTCCGTGGTCGGCCTCGATGTCTCGTCATGTCGCGAGGGTACCAATGTAGTACTTTCTCGCTCCATCTGTTATCTGTTGTCCTCGCAACATGGCCGGCCCATCTCCACTTCAGTTTACATGCTAGCTCCACAGCATCTTTCACATTTGTCATTTTTCTAATATCGGTACATCTTCTTCTTTCGCTCCGTTTAATGTTAAGCATACTTCTCTCTGTGGCTCTTTGGAATACGTTAATCTTCTGCACGATTTCTTTTGTGAGAGTCCAAGTCTGACATCCGTACAACAATGTAGGCAGAACTATTGTATCCATGGCTTTTTGTTTTAGGTGGACAGGAAGGTTTGATTTAAATATATCCTTTAGAGACCAATATTTACCCCATGCTTTCTTAACTCGTCTCTCGACTTCACAGCCTGTTGAATTATTAAAAGATATATTTTTGCCTAGATATATATAATCTTCGACATATTCTATGTTATGAGTTAGAATTGTGATAGGCAGCTTCTCACTGTTAGTCATAGCAAAAGTCTTCTGTTTATTCATATTCAAACCACATTTGCGACTCTCCGCATCCAAAGTTGTCAGCATGAATACCAAATCCTCGTGACTCTCAGCTAATAGTACAATATCATCAGCAAAACGTAAATTCGTTAGATATTCGCCATTTATGTTAATTCCTCTTCCTTCCCATGGCAGCTTACGAAAGATAGACTCTAGTAAAGCTGTAAATAGATTCGGGGAGATCGGGTCACCCTGTTTTACACCTCTCTTGATACTAAACGGCTCACCTTGTCTATCCAGTTTGACTATGGCTGTACTATTTCTATATATTCCTTGCAGTATTTTTATGTATGTTGCTTCTACCGCCTGCTCTTTCAAAGCCAGCCACAAGGCGGAATGCGATATAGAGTCAAAAGCTTTAGAGTAGTCGATAAACGCTATGTAGAGCTGCTTTCCGTACTCTGTATGTTTTTCAATGAGTTGTGATAGCGTAAAAATATGGTCGATTGTAGAGTAGTTTCGGCGAAAGCCCGCTTGATCCCTAGTTTGATTACATGCGAACTGTTTAGAAACTCTATTCAACAAGGCAGATGTAAACACCTTGTATATGGTTTGTTGCAAACTAATAGGTCTATAGTTATCTAGACTCGTGGGATCGCCTTTTTTATAGAGAAGTGTTATAACTGATAGTCCCCATTCTTGTGGTATGATTTTTCTTTCTAAGATCTCGTTGAAAAGTCTTGTAAGCGTTGGTGTTAGTGGCTCTATAATTGCTTTGAGGATATCATTAGAGATGCCGTCGTTGCCCGGGCTTTTTGCAGATTTACACTTTTGAATTACAACTTTAACTTCGCTCTCAAGTAAAGCTGGAACATCTTCGCATACTTCTGGATCCACCAAGTCACAACTGTGATCATCGTCATGGTAGAGGTCTTTATAAAAATCTGTTGCAGTGTCAATAATGTTTTTTCTATTCGTTACAATTTGATCTTCATTCTTCAATGCCGTTATCCATGGTTTTTGCTTATTAAGTAAATTGTATGCCGTCTTTATCGAAGACCTCTTTGCTAGCTCTTCTTCTATAATTTTGTGACGATAATTTTTCCAATTTCGACTTATTTGTTTCCTGACTAGCTTGTAAAGTGCAGTTAGTTGGTTCCGTTCTACTTGTGATTTATTTTCTTTATTTTTCAGTCGGTTTCTCTCGTTAATTAGTTTGTCCAAGTATGGTGTTATGATAGATTTGTCTGGTTTATTTTGTTTTGGAAGCTTACTCATTGCGTTTTTGATGTGATTTACTAATCCATTATAAGATATTTCCAGGTCATCAAACCCAATGTCACCGAGGTAGTCAGTTACTAAATTTTTGAGAGATTTTGTTCGAGTGGTGACAACGTTTTAATCCGATTCCCATACCGACTGCGTGACCTCTTTATATTAAATTTTTGCGCAACTCTCGTTCTAAGTATTCGATGGTCGGAAGAGAACTTGCTGTTTAAGGTTTGCACATCTGAGACGTATCTCATATGCTTTACTAATATAAAATCTATTTCATTTTGATGCCCTTTAGGTGAAACCCAGGTCCATTTTTCTTTGGGGTGTTTTTTAAAGTAAGTGTTTGCAATGTGTAACTGATTTTCAAAACAAAATTGAATTAATATGTTACCTCTTTCATTTCTCTGCCCATACCCCCATGGGCCCATTATCGCTTTGTCTTCTTCAGTGCGATTTCCTATTTTCGAGTTGAAATCACCCATTATAATAGTATTTTTATTTGTTTGTTTTAAAGCTGTTCGAAGGTGTTCGTAGAATAAAATAAGATCCTCTTCGGTGCATTTTGACGTTGGCGCGTAACATTGAATAAGGTGAATAATTTTATTATTTAAACATAGATCCAGACGGATGACTCTATCAGATACAGCTTTTATATCCAAAATATTCGGTTTCAATTCTTTTTTTATTAGAAAACCCACCCCATTGGATCCACTTTTCTCTCCATAATATGTCATAATATAATTTTCGCACTCCATTATTTCTTTACCTTTTCTTTTTATCTCTGACAGACCAATAATATCCCACTTAAATTTAGATAAGCAGTGGTTAAATTCTATGAGCCTTGATTCACTTACTAATGATCTTACATTCCAGGTACAGATGTTCATATGGTGTTGTGTTGTTTGCCTTTCAAATTGGCTGGAGGGTTTTGGTCTAGTCTTCCCACGGCGACCACCCGTATTGAGAGATTTTTTGTTTCTTTTTGGTATAATAATATAGTTTGGTGAGGAGGGGGCCCTTGTATCTCATTCTGTTAGGGTAGGAGACTTCAGCAACACTGTATCTGTTGGTTTCATATATTCTGTAATTTTATTAGAAATTTTAATTTTTTTGTTAATTTTGAGCGATGCTGATAATGACCCTGTATTATCTTGGGTTGATAATGGAGATGATGATGATGCTCGTTTATTTCTATGCTGTTTTTTTCCAGTGACTATTAATCGATCATATCGTATAAAAGCCTCATTTCCATTATCCAACTCCTGCTTTTGTTGACATTTGAGTTCTTTTCGTACCTTGAGAATTTTTGAAGGGAATTCATGTTGAATATAAATATTAGTATCTTTAAATTTTTCTTTATTTTTGAGAATTTTTATCTTTGTTCCCAGAGTGGTAAAAGTGACTGCTACTGGTCTCGACTCCTTTCCAGGTTTCCCAATCCTTCTAACAGCCTCAATGTCAGCCTCACAAAGTTTTAAGGTCAAATATTCATTAATAACATTGAGTACCTTTTCTATTAGCTGTAAGTATGGTTCTTCTTTATCTTTAATGCCAAAGAACACCAGATTTTTCTGTACTCCACGCTTTTCCAATTCGTCCAGTCTTCTTTCTTGCTCCTCTGTTTGGAGGCGTAGGGAATTTAATTCACAGTTTAATTTCTCGAATTTCTGATCAATATTGGCATTAATATTATTTGTAATTTTTTCTTCAGTCTTCACTATCGAGTTTTCTATGACTTCAAACCTTTGTGCCATATCTCGCCTCATCTCCATAAATAACCTCTCGATTTCCTGCATTTTAGATTTGTATTATAATATGGAGCGAAAGAAATGTACCAGGATCGCAGCAAGACGTAATCGGTGGTCTTTGCCTACCCCAGTTGGGGAAGACGCGCGATTTTACGTATTATATAATAATAGTGAAGACCAAACCGTTACAATTGTGTAGTATAGCACCATCCAGCGGCGAGTAGCGGAAGCGAGTTAGTTGGGGCTATGTTTTCCAGATGGCGCTACTCCCAACTTAGGCAACAGTCTCCAATAAATCTTGAATTCCAAAATTGGTTGTAGATAAACTTCCAAATTTGCGGATCATATAGACAACATAATATCAGTGTATCACAATATATTCATGGAATACCAGCCAAGGTGTCTATAGATGTCGCTTAAATATTGTTTATTTGTTATTGTCCAATGATTTTTCACAGGCCACCCACATCACCAAGTTTATGATTATCTGAGAAAAAAAATATTTTCACTTATTTAATTTCCTCAAATTATCCAGTTCACTAGTCTCTAATAGCACACAGTCACTTATTGGCAATCAGTTTCCGTTACATGTAACATACACTGTCTGTTCACACCGTTGTTCCACAACAAACCGTCCCACACTGAGTCCCTTGAAAATCACTTTTAAGTTTTTTACCGCTGTATATCTTTGTATTTTCACTAGATTCAGTTCATTTGTAACAATGCTGATATATTTTGATAACTTTTATATAGTATTAGCACTCAAATGTTTTTTAAAACCGATTTTATCACAGAGCCGAGGTTAACCGTGGCACAGCAGCGCCCTCTCTCTATTATGAATGTTAGGACACTTTATACACAGCGTCATCTAGCCTAAAATAAACACCTTAATGTGATATGGATACTAGACAACGGATATAATACTTATTTAAAATATTTTGTTTAGATTAATTACACCCAGACACAAAACAAATAATCGTGTTCAGCACACAAAGATTTGTCCTGGGTAAGAATCGATAAACTGCATTAATAACGGAGAGGATGGCCCTCACTGTCTATCACTTCTTGAAGACGACTTTTCATCCCCGACACCATATTAAAACATGCGGCACTATTTCGCATTAGTTCCCAAGTTCTGTTTACCTCTTCATCCAATTTTTTTTTTTACTTTATTTCACTTGAGTCCCAGTTTAAAACCATCTGACCCCATAAGTTTTCTATAGGGATAAGATCCGGGCTTTTAGCCGGCCTCTCAAACACCGTTATATCTTCTTGTGCATTTAGCCAGTCTTGCACAATTCGGGACCGATGCACTGAAGAGTTATCCTGAACCAGGTAAATATGTCCTTCTGGATATGCGACCCGCACTGAAGGCAGCATTACGTCATTCAACACTTCAAGGTATCGCTCACTGTTCATGCGGCCACCTATTTCCACTAGCTCGCCTGGGCCCATTGAAGACATCCATCCCCACTAACCTAAAAAAATAAACCTTTTCAAATCTGTTGCAATATGTAAATCAATGTCAGCAGCAATAATAATTAGAAATATATAATATATATATATATATATATATAATAGAGATATATATAATATATATATAGATATTTATTTATTATCTCAAGAACAAGTGCCTGATGAAATAATAAAGGCAAATACTTAGTTATGTAGGCGTCGGTTTTATTCGTTAAGGCTCTGGTACCCGTGGAAGTGAAGTAAGTAGTACAATTAAATAAGTCTAGACTGTGATAATGGTACTTATTGGATTATTGAGGGTAGGTACATAAGGTACATATTTTCTTCAACGCTAGAATTACTACGTACCTACTTACTTTACTTACACGGGTACCAGAGCCTTAACTAATAAAACCGACGCCTACATAACTAAGTATTTGCCTTTATTATTTCATCAGGCACTTGTTCTTGAGATAATTTAAATAATGGCTACATCCTTTATTTAACATACGAGCATATGTTTGAAGTTACAACTAAATTGTATAAATGAAGTAATTATGAAGCAATTATTGACGCAATAAATTTCGGGAAACTGCATGCTTGACTCTAAACTAGGGGGTGACCAGCCAACCAAACGTCAGGATGGCTGGTCAAAAAAAAATTAATTTCTAAGTATACAGGGTGTCCCGAAACTCGACGTCAACCCGGGACCGGGTGAAAAGGCAAGTCATGCTGGTTGCCAGAAAAAAAAAAAATCTAAGTTGCATGATTTTAAAATTACAGGCATTTTAAGAAAAAGTGCAAAATTACACACCCTGTGGCAGTCTTTTTACTCCTGTTGGCACAAATCTTAACTTTTTCCAACAATTTTTTTTGCTTTGTAACCCTGAATAATGCGTCTCTAAACTGTAATACAAATTTGGAAATCAGCTGCTCTATCTTTCATAACAATAGGACTTATTTCTTAGAAAACAACTAAAATAACAACATTACCTAGTTTTTATTGAAAAAAAAGTGCACCACGCGAGCTTGGCAAGTTATGTCAAAAGTTGGCGCATTTAGTAAGGATTCCAAAATGGTATAATACTTCGTAAGTTGTTGTTGCTATCGTGGGCAAAAAAAAATTTTTAGTAAATTTGTAGGGCCGATTCCAATACTGAATAAATTTAACTCACTGGCACCTGTGCTTGTCTATCATAAAAACTATGAATAAATAGTTTATACTTAGTGTTTGCATTGGAATAGACACTATTTTTTTGAAGAGCCGATGTCATTGCTGAGTAAATTTAACGCGTAAGTAACTGAGACGGAAAGAGTCATCATATCAAGTGCGAGCAAGACAGGTTTTGTAGACGCTATAGAGACTGAAACGGAGAGAGTCATTTAACCAAGTGCAAGCGAGACAGAGAGTGACGCCAGGTAGCCGCTATTGTACTCACATGCCAAACACAAATCAGTACGTTACGCTCCTTCGTTTACTGCGCTTATTTTCGTATTCGTTTGTGTTGATTTCGTACTGACTACTTTTGGCTTCGTTTATGGACTTGTGATTGCTTGTGATTTGGATTGGGACTGTTTGTTTTCCCTAAACGACGACTTTTGCTTTCTCCTGGACTTCACGTGACTAGTGCCAAGATGTCTGTGTATACCACTAGTGAATACACTAATATGCACCTCATTTATGGCGAATGCAGGTGCAATGCTAGTGCTGCAGCCAGACTTTACCGTGAAAGGTAAAGCTGCTCGTTACCCCGATCATCGCGTGTTTACGAACGTACATCGTTTACTCTTCTCAGAGGGCCGCCTACCAAATCATGAGCATGTTGGAGGAAGACCCGCTAACCCGATGGAAGACGAAGTGCTTGCAGCTGTCGAAGAAGACCCAAGCACTTCAGTAAGGGCTATTGAGCTAACCACCGGCGTGCCAAAAAGTATAGCCCATCGAATTTTAAAAAGGCACGAATTACACCCTTACTACGTACAGCGAGTACAGACGTTACTACCCAGGGACTACCAACCTCGAATAAATTTTTGCCGTACGATGTTGGAGAGGTACAGGGATGACCCCCTTTTCTTAACAAAAATGTTATGGTCTGATGAATCAACTTTTAAAAAGGACGGCTACATGAACATGCATAATTTGCATGAATGGCATGTAGAGAACCCTCATTTACTGAGGCAAGACCGGTCCCAGTACCGATTCAAAGTCAACATGTGGACCGGAATTTTGAATGGTCAAATAATTTGTTCTTTTGAGCTGCCTAGTGCGTTGAATGGCGAGGCCTATTTGGACTTTCTACAGAACCATCTACCAAATTTACTAGAAGACGTGCCATTAAACATTTACAGAGAAATGTTGTTCCAGCAAGATGGGTGCCCAGCGCACTATGCTCGCTCAGTTCGAGAATATCTCGATGAAGAATTTCCCGGAAAATGGATCGGACGGTCTGGTCCAATCTCGTGGCCGGCCCGTTCACCGGATTTAAATCCATTGGACTTTTTTTACTGGGGAGCAGTCAAAGAAAAAGTCTATTCAAAGGCAATCGAAAACGAATTTGAACTACGGCAAAGAATAGCCGATTTCGTAAATAATGGACGATTCGCCCGAAAAATAGCTTGATCTCTTTTAAAGAGATATCGGGCTTGTATTGCCGCCGAAGGAAGGCATTTCGAACATTTGCTGTAATAAAAATATTTAATTGTAAATTTAATAAATAAACCTTAGTATTAAAAATTTAGTTTTAGTTTTAATTAAAATTTTACAAAAACATCGTGCCTATTCCAATGCACACACTAAGAGTACTTTAAATTTAGTGAATAAGCTGTTTATTCATAGTTTTTATGATAGACAAGCACAGGTGCCAGTGAGTTAAATTTATTCAGTATTGGAATCGGCCCTTCAAATTTACTAAAAAATTTTTTTGCCCACGATAGCAACAACAACTTACCAAGTATTATACCATTTTGGAATCCTTACTAAATGCGCCAACTTTTGACATAACTTGCCAAGCTCGCGTGGTGCACTTTTTTTCAATAAAAACTAATAAAAACTAGGTAATGTTGTTATTTTAGTTGTTTTCCAAGAAATAAGTCCTATTGTTATGAAAGATAGAGCAGCTGATTTCCAAATTTGTATTACAGTTTAGAGACGCATTATTCAGGGTTACAAAGCAAAAAAAATTGTTGGAAAAAGTTAAGATTTGTGGCAACAGGAGTAAAAAGACTGCCACATGGTGTGTAATATTGCACTTTTTCTTAAAATGCCTGTAATTTTAAAATCATGCAACTTGGATTTTTTTTAATATTTTTCTGGCAACCAGCATGACTTGCCTTTTCACCCGGTCCCGGGTTGACGTCGAGTTTCGGGACACCCTGTATATCCAATGTAGCAACTATTTATTATATGAAGCAAATAGAAGCAATTATGTAGCAATTTTCGAATCAACTCTCATAGACCAACGCCACAGACAACCAGCCATTCTGACGCACACGAACCGTTGGCCACTTCTTCTCCATAAAATTTTTCGGCCATCCCTATCTGACTTGAAGCATTTTTTCGTCGGTAAATATAACAATTTCGTTTTCCCAGTCGAAATTTAAATAACGAGTAGCAAAATTTACTCGGTTGGTGCGATGATCGTCAGTAAGTTGAATCTTTCTGGCTGGCTTATAATTATGGATATTCGCAGCGTGTAGATGTCGTCGAACAGTACTCAGCGACTCTCCAAAAGTTTCAGCACTTGAGCGCGTAGTTTTGAAGGGTGCCACTGAGTGAACTTCCACAATATCACGGTGCCGCTCTGATTCATGAGTGTAAGCAACTGGGCGACGTCCTTGGCATTCACATTTTATATCACCCGTCGCTTGATACCTTCGAATCCATCTACGCACTGTATTTCTCTGTAATGAAAATGATAATAAATAAAAGAAATTCCAAAAAAACTAACTTGTAAATGAAAATGTAACATGATTAAGCAATAATAGGTATATAATATATTTTTATCGTAACTCTTACCGTTATGCCCATATCTCGTGCTATTTTCTTTATGCTTTGTTCTTGCTCCCAGAGAACAATAATTTTAGCTTTTAAAAATGTTGTTAATCGAACCATACTTTCAATTTACTCAAAAAACTGATCAAAAACTTAATAAATTAAATAATATTACGAGGAGGATTAACACCAATGCAAATTACCACGAATTATAAAGTTACCTTCAATCACAGTTTAGTAAATAAGGCAAAGAAGTATTTTAATTGGAACCTTAGCGCGCTGTCACAGATATTATAATACTATAGCCGCAGCTCATACAGCAGATAAGTTTTTGAAGTAAAACATGACGGTAGTGCAACAAGCTGTATCAAGCGTAATCAATTGAACTAAACGAGAAATCTATACTAATTTCAATCTTATCTTTTAGTTTATTGAGCAGTTATTATTATCACATATGGTGGAAGTTGATATTTAAACCCTAAGGTCTAGAAAATTACACCGTAATCAACTTTGTTCGATAAAAGGAGCAATGCTATTCATATTTTCGCCATTATTATCAAGTGAACCGATAGCCTAGTGGTATAAGGCACGGCCTAGGTGATCGGCTGGCGCTGAAGATGCGAGTTCGTATCCTCAAACAGCACATAAATTAATGTGGTATTTTTTTGTTAATAAATTGTATCTTGGTATACAAATTGAGCCGAAAGACGAAAAATATCAGAAAATTACAAATTAATATGAACATGCAAAAAAAAGGCGAACGATCGCATCACGTAACGTCATTCGTGAGTCATGTGGCGCGGCGAAATTCAGTATATTAAGTAAACATTTTATACTTCACTTAGGCTATTGTATTTTGTCAATAAATTTAGGTCAGGTAAAATTTAAAAATAAGTAACCCCAGTTTAACTCAGATAGAAAAACTGTATACTCAACCAGAAATGGAAAGAGGAAAGAAAAAAACCTAGAAATGTAATTCGAGAAATAAATTAATATTGTTTATGCAATAAGCCTATCTTTTCTTACAAACCTCATACCTATTATAAAATTTGATTCCTTAAATTAACAAAAAGTGCTTAAGAAAATAAAAAATAAATATATGAATAAAAAAAGAACTTGTGTCCGAGGATTTGAACCTCGGTTGCCGTGTCCACAAAGCAGCGGTCATAACCACTAAACCAACATGCAATATACACAATGATTCAAAAAACTTTAATGCTTTCATGTCATTATCAAGGGGGGTTCCTTTTCTCTGAAGCTGACTGTACATAGGGAGGCTCATTTAAATGACCATCTTATTGGTCGATTCCCATGTCAAATATGTGGTCAAATGTTAACGTTCTCTTACAAATGATTGGTTGCTCATCATAAATTAAGAAAACACAATCCTAATAAACCAATAATACTAATTTGGACACCGGGCAAGTGTGTGTGTGTCTGTAAAAGAGGCTACAAGGCATACAAAAACATATGAAAACTCACGACGAAGTTCTCCATCAAACAGCACTGTGAATCGCCATAAACAAAGTCACTATGGCGTTGTCTGTGATTGTGATATAGAAATATTTGAAGAAAGATAGTGAGGAGAGACATAAAATGAAGATTCATAATGTTATAGAGGTGAATAGTGATGTTCTTAAACAAGAGAATTATCTAATGCATGGGTGGTTCCATAGACAGTGAAAAAGGTCATTTTTACAATATGAACGGCAATAAAATCGGCCATGTAGGGGTCGGAGTCGCGCAGTAGCGTTCCGTACCATTATCTAATAAATACTTTGAGGGGTCCACCATGGATGTATAATGGGACCCGAAATAGGCAAGAACCCGTACTGTTTTATGGGACCCCCTTAAATACTAATTTTATTCTGTGTTTTTATATTATGAATAGGTAAATATTTTTGCACATTCTAACAACGTCATCTAGCCCAAACTAAGCTATAAGCTTGTGCTATGGGATCTAGACAACTGATAAACATACTTATATTTTTCTAAATACATACATACTTAACATACATAGAAAACACCCAAACTCCGAAACAAACATTTGTGGATCACACAAATATTGGATTCGACCTGGGAATCGAACCCGAGACTTCGGAGTCGAAAGGCGATGCACTACCGACCACGCCACCGAAGCAGTCTTTGTTACATCATCTGTGAAAATTTAAACTCTGACGTCTGACTTTCACGTGTAATGAGTTAATGAGATCCAGCCTGGTGACAAAAGGACGGACAGTGGAGTCTTAGTAATAGACTACCGTTTTACTCTTTGGGAACAGTAGCCTAAGAACGATAGTCTTGGGTCGGACTTGACTTGGCTACTTCCATTTCAGCGGAAACGTTCTACCAACTAACCAATATACCACTAGCCCAAGAACTCACCAGGCTGTCTCGTCAAAGTTAGCCAGTTGAAATTTTCAAAGATGTAACGAGAAGTGCATAACACAAAATAAAATAAATATGCAACGGAGCTCCCATTCAACAGACATGATTTTGAATCTTTGTTTAATAGATGAGGACATGGGGCACACTAAAAGTTTTGCACTTCTAGGTAATCGGAACTATTTGAATTTCGAATGTTATATTTTTTTAAACGTTGCAACCTTCTTAGTAATAAAAAAAACAATTGGCGGGATATCATTTGTCAATTGTTTTTTATCAGACATCAAAGTTCTACGTATGCAACGAAAATGGAATTAAGTCGAAAAGATTTTAGAGCGATGATTTTTTATGATTTTAAAAGTTCTCTCTCTCCGCAAGACTGTGCCGCTCGTCTTCAAAATGCTTTTGGGAGAGAAGCACCTTGTTTGAGCACCGTGAGGCGATGGTTTGCTGAATTTGAGAGAGGTCGAGTTTCTTTACATGAGAAATTTCCTGAAGGGCGGCCTTCAACTGCCGTCAACGAAAATAATAGGGCTACTGTTAAGCGGTTAGTTGAAGAAAACTCGTGGATTACCTATGAGACGATTCGAGGACTATTGGGGATTGGTATGAGTCAAATCCAGATAATTTTACACGAAGAATTGAAAGTTCGGAAACTTTGTTGTCGTTGGATCCCTCATGATCTGACAGCAGAGCAGAAGCGGGCTCGCGTGGAATGGTGCTCACAGAGGCTACTGAAGTACGACCACGGACATTTTAATGCTGTTTATGACATTGTCACAGGAGACGAAACGTGGATTTATTGTTTTGAACCCGAAAAAAAACCAGAAATCTTGTGAATGGGTGTTTGAAAATGAGAACAAGCCAACAAAAGTGAGACAGGCGAGAAACGTTGGTAAAAAAATGATCGCGTTTTTTTCTCAGCTACGGGTCCTATCTGTACAATTCCACTTGAAGATCAAAAGAGTGTTAATGCCGAGTGCTACCATTTGTTTACCCAGGGTGTTAGAAAAAGTTCGCGATAGACGACCCAAAAGCCGCGTTCTCCTACATCATGACAACGCTTCTTCACCCACGGCCAACAAAACAAAGTCATTTTAGCTTCCGAAAAAGTACAACTCGTCACCCATCCTACGCATAGCCCCGACCTAGAACCCTGTGATTTCTGTATTTTCCCCAAAATCAAAGATTTGATGAGAGGTTTCACTTTTACCAACTCCGAAGAGGCAGTGATAGCGTTCAATCAGCACGTAGAAAACATGCCTTCAGATCTGTGGTCCTCCTGTTTTAAAAAATGGTTCGATCGCATGAAAAAATATTTAAAATGTAAAGGAGAGTATTTTGAAAAGCAATAAACATAATATTTTGGTTTTAACATGTTGTTTTTTTAAGTTACGCAAAACTTATAGTGAGGCCTACGTATATTCGCATTAAAAAGACACTTGTTTTATTGAATGCAAAAAAGACTCACCTTAGAAGAAGTATATGAATATTGTGTGAAGACAGATACGTTTGTACCGAAATCTAGATGTTTCCTATGTATAATATGTATGTATTTACAAAAAAATGTATATAAGTATTTATATCAGTTTATCTAGTACTCATTCATATCACAAGCTCTGCTTAGTTTGAGACTAGATGGTGTTGTGTGAATTATCCTGACATATTTATTTATTTATTGTACACCAACGTAAACAAAGTAAATAATTTTTAGCGCAATTACATGTACAATGGGCGTGCTTATCGCTTAAAGCGATCTCTTCCAGGCAACCTTTGGATGGACTGGAATGAGGTTACGCATTTGTGGGTGATGGTGCAATTACAAAATTAAATTGAGTACAAGTATAGGTAAAAAGGAAATTATACATAAACAGTAAACAAAAACCTGCCTGCTACCTGGATGTCACCGAGTAGCTCCTAAATAAACTTGAGCGTTTGCAAAATCTGTGTATTCGTTTCATCTTCAACTTAAGCAAGTATGATCATATCTCAAAGTTTCGCAAAGAACTCAAGTGGCTCCCAATCCGTCTTCAAAGTAATGCTCGGATATCTATATGTATATTTAATACGACAATTTGTCTGTCTGTCTGTCCGTCCGTCGCGTTTTTCAATTATAATTAATAATACATACATTTACATGAAATATTAAAATATTATTATTATTTTTTTTTATTTTTTATTTGAGGCGATACAAAGTTCGCCGTGATAACTATAGTTATGTTTACTACGAGTATACAACATCCTACACAATCCTTCCTTTCCGTCCTACCTCCGGGAGCGTTTTTCTTACGTTAACGCACCTGATTCTCCGTGTAGGTCACACCTTCAATATCGCTTAACCTGACCTTCAAACAAATCCGACTTCTATTCCTACTCCTTTACTGTTCATGCGGTCAGGCTGTGGAACTCGCTCCCGCCGAACATACAACGCTGCAACACCATCTTCACCTTTAAGAGGAAAGTGAAATAACTCTCCTCTCTGTCGTAATTTATGTATATCCTATCCTACTAATATTATAAACGCGAAAGTTTGTGAGTATGTATGTATGTATGTATGTATGGATGGATGGATGTTTGAATTGTTCGAACTATGACGCGGCGCAACGGGAACGGGAAAAAATCCAAATTACCACGCGGACGAAGTCGCGGGCGACCACTAGTATAAATATATATATACGAGTATTTATATATTACTAGTGGTCGCCCGCGACTTCGTTCACGTGGTAGGTATTGTATTTTTTCCCGTTCCCGTCGCGAGTCGCGCCGCGTCAAAGTTCGAACAATTCACACAATATCTTTATAAATTGTAGCCTATGTGTTATTCTGATGTACCTATAAGCTATATTATTGTAAAGTTTCATTAAAATCCATTCAGTACTTTTTACGTGAAAGAATAACAAACATCCATCCATCCATACATACATACATACATAGATACATACATACATACAAACTTTCGCGTTTATAATATTAGTAGGATTAGGTATGTATTTATTCTATTGTATATTATCATGCTATGTATTATTGTAATTGTTAATGTTTTAATTGGGTATGTCTATGTAGTATAAGTAGATATGTATGTTAGTTTTAGAAAATTAACCTACGTACACAAGAAACTGATACAACCTAACATTTCCTTCTATCGGGCGGCCCACTGGAAAAGATTTCTTTTGAAATAAGTGGTGCCTTTGTACTATAAATCTATCCTGTTTGTTATTCTTCTCGCTCATTCATCTGCTTGTGTGTACATAAATAAATAAATAAAATAAAAACATCCTATTGAGCGGTCGATGACAAATAATGGTCTTTCACTTTCGTTCTAAAAGAGTTTATGGTTTGAGCCCGTTTAATATCCAAAGGCAGAGCATTCCACAGTCGTATGGCTTTAATAATGAACGATTCCTCAGTAATGATGGTACTGTGGATTGGCATCTCCAACATCAAAGTCTCGTCGACGTCTGGCGATTATGGGCGACTCTCATAGTACACAGAAATACTATAGAAAGTGTCCTTGAATTTGACGACCTAGTGATGTGCCTCTTCACGCTTCGCTTAAAGAACCCAGGGTTATATGTGGGAGAAAACACGTGCGCAGACAGGGCGTTCCAAGCCACCATCGTTTGGCACAGAAACGAACGTTTAAAACGCTTGGGAGACAGATTACGAATCCCCGCTGGACGTCTCTGTCACTTGCAGCACACTACGTTTATTGTGTATACACGTCACAATACAACCAGCGCTTCTGCTACAAGAAATGCCATGTATTTCTAAATAGGTACCTACAGTTCGCGAGGGATAAGCAGAGCTTTGCATTTGTGTGAGTGACCACGAAAAGTAGAGTAAAAACCTTAGATCTAAAATACCTAGATTAGAAGAAAGAAAGAAAGAAAAATATGTTTATTCTTAAACAGACATGGCGATAACAATAGACAAGTGAAATATTAGAAGTAGGTTATGGACAGGAAAATCGTAGGTGTATGCTAGTACACTCTACACGCCACATCTGCGTAGAAATTGGTCTTCTCTCAGCTTATGTTGACGTAGGCAGACCCACATTTGCCAGCGCTGGTTTTCGGAGGAGGCCAGTGACACTGAAGATGGCGCACCCATGCAGTATCTCACCCAGCACAATCAACCACAATATCGTGCTGCCAAATGCCATCACACAAGAAAAATAATCAATAAATCAAATACATAAATTCACAAATAAAATAAATAAGTGTAATATTAATAATAATATGTCGTGTGTCTGTGTCTATATATAACAAAAAACAAAGAAGCCGTGTCTATGGTAATTACCGATCAGTGCTGTAAAACGGCACCACTTCAACTCGGTCCACTATCGAAAATTGCACACTTGAGCGCTGCAGTCGCTTTGCGACCGCGCTGGTAGTAAGACGTTTCACGATGACATTAAAAATTGCAAAAAGCTACTCTTTTTGAGTGAAAAAAGAGGATGGAGTGTCATAATTTCGACAAGTAAAAATCAGTTCACATTGTTAATTGCTTTCATGTACAATAATGCACTGCTTAAGAATATTATGGTTGTTGAAGTTGAAGTGAGTGTTCTCACTCACTTCAACTTCACACCGAGCAAGCGCGCAACTTCACACTGCAATGTTAGAACAAGTCTCATACAGAAAGATGGAGTCGTAATTTATTTATTTTAAATTTTTGATTACTGTTTGATATATTTTTTGAATATATCTTATTTTGTTTTAAGTTTTCCCCATAATGCAATATGACAAGAAAAATGGAGGCGTATTATAGCACAGAAGATGAAATGTTTAAACCTAATAATTCTACAGTCGTTTGTTCAAAGCATTTTAAAAAGGACGTTATTTATGTCACTAAAAAAGGATTAAATAAATTAAAAAATAACAGCCGTGCTAAGTATTTTACAGGTAAAGGAGATATTATATTGATAATGCTTAAATACTTTGTATTCTTAATAAAAATGAGTGATCAAATTAAATAGACTTCATAATACCACCTAGTATTTTCAAATATTTCATAAGTATCGTATTTTCAAATACCCATAAATTTATTTGATTGATTATTTTTCGAGTTACAGGTTGTGTGTGAAAATATAATTATTGATTATATAGTTTATTTTATACGTTTATTTATACGTGAATAAAACAATGTGAATTTAAGTTTATCTTTCTCATCGTATTTCATTAAAAAAAAGTTTTATATGCAATTTCGGCTCATTCCTTTTATAACCTTAGCGCATGGAATCCGTACCGAGTTCCTATTCCGCTTGCTGACTCTGCGACAACGGCGCTGTACATTGATGCTTTTGTATTATTTATTACGAATTATTTCTATGTCAACCATCAATGTACAATCTTGTTTATTTTATAGATGGTATTTGTAATAATTACCTATATAGTATTCGGAGCCAAGATTCCGCCTTGTATTTGTACTGAATCCAATATCTATAGTATTTTTGATCTAAGGTAAAAACTCTTTGTGTAGCTGTGTGTACAACACAATATTTGTGTTTAAAAGAGGTCAAATATACGTTCACGTACACTGCAATCACACAAAAGCAAAGCTCCGCATTTTCCTCGTACCTACTTGTTATACATAGAAATACCCCAAACTCCGATACATTTGTGAATCACACAAATATTAAATTCGATCCGGAACCGACCTGAGACTTCAGGGACGACAGTCGCATACTCATATTACTGCGCCACCGGCACCGCGGGAGTCTCAATGAAAGACCCGTTTAAAAATTGTTTCAGCGGTTTCAGAGATTAGCGGAACAGACATGAGACAGAAGAGGAAAGATTTGATTGTATAATAATTATGTTTGTTTGAACTCCGAAACCACTAAACTTAAAGCTACAATACGGGTTCCGGTTACTCAGGAGTAACATAGGCTACTTTTTATCCCGGTAATGTGTTCCCACGGGAACCGGGAACGAGAAAACTAAAATCACGCGGGTGCAGCTGCGGTGATCAGCTAGTTCTTACATAAACAGCAAAATTCAAACACAAGTGTTATATTAGTTTTGAAAATTTTCTTTTCATTCAATAAGAACTGACAATAACTTTTCATATTTTCAATAGACTATTCTCCTGATAGTAACTAAGAAAAGAAATGGCGAAATTGGTCCAGCCGTTCACGCGTGATATCGTGACCAAGATTAATTACATTTATTTGTTTAGGTACTTTGTTCAGTGTAGACTTATTTTTAGCCAAAGGGTAAAACGGGAACCCTATTACTGAGACTTCGCTGTCGGTCCGTTTGTCTTGGGCTGTACTGTAGGTATCTCATGAACCCTAATTGTCAGAAAGTTGAAATTTTCACAGATTATGTATTATGCTTATCTGTTGCCTCTATAACAACAAATACTAAAAAACCGTATGTAATAAATATTTAGGTGGTTCCCATACAACAAACGTGATTTTTTTGCCGTTTTGGTACAGAACCCTTTGTGCGAAAGTTCACCTCGCACTAGGCCGGTTTTTAAATTTCATAGAGAAAACTTGTGAAGATGACTTTTGACGATAGACAATAGAGGGTACCTACAGGGTAACCAGTGAAATGTCACCTATACTAATGTCTTTGAGGGACTTGGGTTTTCGAGAAGCGCGTGGCAGGTTGCCTTTTAGGTTACCTCTGGCGTTGGGCAAAAAAAAACGTTTCCTTGTCCCGCACCGCGTACTAGTTCAGAGTAACTAGTTCTTCTGTGCGGGAAAAATCAAGCATTACCTTGACATTGGCGAAATCATCAATGATCATCGATGAAGCCACGTTTTTAAAAAAAAGAAGAGATAGAAGAATGTCTTTGAGGGTAACATACTTATATGGAGGTATAATTGTTAAAATGAGGTATCATTATGTAGAAAACCAACCTTCTTAATGTAATCTTTGAATAATATTCTGAGAATGATTTTGTTTTATATAGGACTGTCACTTAAAAATATGCAGAGAAAAATGTAGTAAAACAATGTAATTTAAGTTATTTAAACATCAATAAAAGGTACAATATATGACATAATATCTTTTCATGGTAGCAGAGCTGACGAGCTAATGAATTAGAAGGAATAAAAATAAATATGGAAGGAAAAGAAGAATTTAGATTACCAATATTTGATGGGTCCAACTACGAGAAATGGAAATTTAGATTAAAGTTGTTGCTACAATTAAAAAATTGTGAACAGGCTACAGAGTACGATGTAAGACCGAAAGAAATACCAGAAAATGAATGGAAGAAAACTAATTTGAAAGCTCAAAACTACATAGTAAACAGCATCAGTAATTCACAGCTAGACATCATCATTTCGGAAGAAACTGCGTTTAATATGATAAAAAAACTGGATGACTTATACTTAATTAGAGGATGTGCGAATAAACTGTTACTGAAAAGGAAAATATTGGAAACGAAATTCAGAGATGGGAATCCTATCGAATTTTTTCAAACTTTTGAAAAGCAAATCAATGATTTAAAAGGAGCCGGTGAAAATGTGAGCGAAGAAGACCGATTAAATTATCTACTGTTGTCATTACCATCCAAATTTGAACATATCGTAAATATAGTAGACGCTATGCCCAAGGAGAACCAAACAGTTGAATATGTCAAATCGAAGATCATATTGGAATACAAAAATAATGAACCAAGGAATACCGAATGCGACGAGCAGACCTTCGCAAGCAGTAGTTTGTATAAACAAACTTGCTATGAGTGTAATAAGGAAGGGCACTTTAAGAGAGATTGTCCCAAACTACAATATAGTCGGCGAGGTCAACATTATCGAAGATTTCAACGTGGTGGACGAGGTCACCGAAGTTATCGAGCACGTAATTACAGAGGCTATAGAGGTCAGCAAGGTAACAATATACATAATGAATCCACAGCAGGAAACTCATCACATGGATTCAATGTTGAAGTACTGACAGCTGGAATGAATGAAAATACAACGAGTTGGCTTCTTGATAGCGGCTGCACCGACCACATCGTTAATGATGACAGATTATTTTGTGAGTACAAAAAGTTAGATGATCCGGTAAATATTAAAGTAGGTGATGGTTTTGCTTTAAAATCAGATAAGATAGGAAAGATAACAATGTATTGTGATGTGAACTGTAAGTTGCAAAAAATTGACATTGATAATGTTTATTATGTTCCTGATATGAAGAGAAACTTACTAAGCGTGTCAAACATTGTAAACAAAGGCAACATGATTAAATTTAAAAATGAAACCGCACTAATATATAGTTCACAGCACACATTGATAGCGATAGCTAGGAAAAAGAATAAATTATATGAATTGGAAGGTACAATAAAATCCAAAGACAAAAAATATGTAAACACAAATAATCGGGATATGTCAGCGAAAGAAAAATGGCACCGTCTTTTGGGTCACGTAATTTTTTCAAAACTAAAAGAAATGTGTAGGCATAAACTCTTGAATGGGTTACCAGAAAATTTAAACGACAACTACGTACAGTGTGAAATTTGTTTACAAAACAAAATGACCAATTTACCCTTTGAAAACAAGAGACGAAGAGCCTCAGATATCTTGGAGATAATACATACAGATGTGAATGGACCGATTACTCCGGTAGGTTATAATAACCAGAGATATTTTGTTTCGTTTATCGACGATTACAGCAGACATGCAGCAGTATGTATAATAAAAAATAAAAATGAAGTTTTTGAATGTTTCAGAACATATGTCAATACAATGCAAAATCAAACTGGTAAACGAGTGAAGGAGATAAGATGTGATAGAGGTTCAGAGTACCTCAACACAGATTTTTATAATTTTACCAAAGAAAATGGAATTTATTTGAAACCCGGACCAGCATACACGCACGAATTAAATGGTGTTGCGGAAAGGTTCAATAGAACAGTTATGGATCGTGCAAGATGTTTAATGTCAGAAGCAAAATTAAATAAAAAATACTGGCCCGAATGTATATTAACAGCAGCTTACTTAGGAAATCGGATACTTACAAATACAGCAGAAAAGAAAAGTCCCTTTGAAATATTTTATGGGAAAAAACCGGACATAAAGAATTTAAGACTATATGGAAGCAAATGTTTCGTTCGAATACCTGAAGAAAAAAGAACTTCAAAACTGAACCCGAAAAGCATGCAAGGTTTTTTAGTTGGCTACACAGACACGGGGTACAAAGTCTTGGTGAACGAAAAGATTATAATAAGCAGGCATGTTATTTTCATAAATCCAGAGGCTGAAGTTATTCGATTTCAAAATGAAGATACAGACAATGAGGATGAAAACAATGATAATAAAGGAGATGAAATTAAGAAAACACAGACTGAGGAAGAAGTGAAATCAAGATCGCCACCTAGTGATAATGATGAAGAATTTTATGATACAATAGAAGATGAAGAAGATAAAAGAAAGAAACTTAATAGTAAGGAGGTGACTGGATCAAGTCGTCCGAAAAGAGAAAGAAAACTACCAGGAAGATTTAATGAGCATGTAGTTTATGTAAATGTTTGTGATGCCAGTGTACCAGAAACTTACGAAGAAGCAATAAATAGCTTAGAAGCAAACAAGTGGATGAATGCAATGAATGAAGAGATTAACAGTTTAGAACAAAATGAGACATGGGAGATTGTTGACGAACCAATTGATAAAAATGTGATTGAAGTGAAATGGATCTTTCGAATTAAGTCAAATGGAAGATATAAAGCGCGCGTAGTAGCAAAAGGTTTTCAACAAGTTTATAATGATAACGAAGAAATATACTCACCTGTGGCTAGAATGATAACAATGAAAGCTCTGATGTCAATTGCTTGTGTCAGAGGTTGGCATATAGAATGCATGGATGTAGAAACAGCTTTCTTGAATGGAACAATTAAATCGGAAGTATATATATACCCACCAGATGGTTATGAAATTGGAGATAATCAGGTGTGCAAGCTCAGAAAAGCTTTATACGGACTAAGAGAGAGTCCAAGAGATTGGTATGAATGCTTTAACAAATATATGTCAAGCATTAATTTTCAAAGATCAAACTATGATTATTGTTTGTACACAGGTTGTATCAATGGGGAGAAAGCGTACATATGTTTGTATGTAGATGATATTTTGATTTGTGCCGAAAATGAGAATACGATAAAAAAAGTTAAACAAATGCTGAGTGACAGATTTCGTATGAAGGATTTGGGAAAAGTAAAACAATACTTAGGAATAGATATTGACTACAAGCCAGAATTAAAGAAAATGACTTTGAGTCAACGTGTATACATAGAGAGTTTAGCAGAAAAATATAACATAAAAGATTCGAAGAAATACGAAACGCCAATGGAGCAGAACTTGTCAATTGAACCTGGAGAAATGAATTACGAACTTAAGTACAGAAATTTAATTGGAGCTTTGTTATATATTGCTAGTGGGACGCGACCAGATGTTTCGTACAGCGTTAATTACTTAAGTCGCTTTCAAAACTCTTACAGTGATCCACATTACAAATATGCGTTACGAATATTAAAATATCTTTATCATACTTGTGATTTAGTACTAAACTATAATGAAAAATATGAAGATTGTTTAGATGCGTTTGTGGATGCTGATTGGGCAGCAGATAAAAATGACAGAAAATCAACTACTGGTATTGTGTTAAGAATATTTGATAATCCAGTTATGTGGAAGACACATAAACAAAAAATTGTTTCGAGAGCATCAACGCATGCTGAATTTTACGCATTAGCTGATTGTGTTACAGAAGTGTTACCTGTTATTGGTATACTATGTGACTTGGATATTAATATTACCAAACCGATTAAAATTTTTGAAGACAACAGTGGTGCTATATCTCTTTCAAAGAATGGAAAATTCTGTAAAAATTCTAAACACATTGACGTAAGCTATCACTTCGTTAATGACTATGAAAAAAAGAATATAATAGATGTTACTAAAATTAATACTGATAATCAATTAGCAGATATACTAACAAAAGCGTTAGGCAAAATAAAATTTCAAAAACTAAGACAGTTATTGAATGTTTATTAATATATAAATGACACACAAATTGTTATGATTAATATTAATAAGAATTTAATTATAATGTATTGAAGAGAAGGAACATAATATATTTTATTTTTGATTGTACCTACTATGTTTATTGTTTAGAAGAAGTGTTGATGAATTTAAGTTTATAATTTTCTACAAAATGAAGGAGGTGTGTTAAAATGAGGTATCATTATGTAAAAAACCAACCTTCTTAATGTAATCTTTGAATAATATTCTGAGAATGATTTTGTTTTATATAGGACTGTCACTTAAAAATATGCAGAGAAAAATGTAGTAAAACAATGTAATTTAAGTTATTTAAACATCAATAAAAGGTACAATATATGACATAATATCTTTTCAATAATATATGCCTGTATTGCAAAGTATGTTAAAATCTAGTAGGTAGATAATATGTACATTTATAATTGATTTAACTTGAGGATAATGCTTTTAATTATAAGTAGTACCAAGCTGCAACCTCAACGAATGTTCTGCCTAGAGAATATTGTGTAAGTATTACAAAAGTGACTTAAATCCAATATCTAAAAGGTTCATATCTAATAGCAAAGATTATTAAAACCAGATATTTTCAATTATTTCAGTCGGTAATATTAAAGTTAATAGATTATAAACTATACTGCTATATAATAAGGTAGAAAGGAGGTTTGTTTAAAAAGAAAACTGTGTTTGCCGTACCATCGTCGCAAGATTCGAAAGTGGACAAGACAAAGCTTAGTTTAGTTTAGTTAGTCCGGCAGGCGAGTCTGACGCGTGCTTCCATAGACTCGCACAAAAAAAAAACAAATAATCAAAAAAACATTTGTGTTTATTGATTGACAGCTGTCAAATTCAGTTTCGTGTAAATTGTTTCAGTGTTATATATTATATGTAGTGTAAACACATAAATATAAAAAAATACGTGATATTTTGGTGCTGGAGTTGGTTGAAATAGCGTTATAAACAGGTAAGTGTTATTTACTTTTGTTTTATACTTGCTACGACTAGAATATTGAGCGTACGACTGCGAAACACATTTCATATACCGGTTTTACTGACTCGCGTATAGTTTAAAGGTAAAGTAACTTCTAATTTCATAACTACGATGGAAATACGTGATTCATATTGTCGTATTACTCAATACGTGTGAGACTTTCACCCAAGCATATAGCACATAATGTCATGGCATATATTTACGTATCGATAATTTAAACTACTGGTGTCATTTGCATAGGTATTTAAATTCTTGATTACATATTCTCATCAGGTAAGTTTAAGTAGCTATTCTATCCAATATACTCTATTGTATTAATTAAGGCTTACTCTGCAATGAGAGGTGTATAAGTGGAAAAAATAAAATAAACCAGTGTCCATAGTCTGATGGCTAAGAGGTTGGACTCGCTTATCGATGACATGAGTTCGATCCCTGGGCCGTACACTACTGACGTGAACCCACTCATAACACAAGCAATTTTAGCTTAGCTGGAAGGGTTAACGGGAATTCTAATACCTCGTATTTTCTATTGAAGACGTGTATTTGCATAAAGGCGGTGATTCAATGGCGAGCCGGCCATCCCAACGGTCTAAACCGGTTGTCTCGTTGGCTCGAATTACTGATCTAAAACACGTCAAAAATTGACACAAAAACCGACTTAAAATTACCGAAATGAGACTAAAAAAATCTTTAATTTAAAAAAATGACAAAATCGGTTCATCCAGTCCAAATAGATGAGGTAACAAATATAAAAAAAACTCGTTTTTTGGAAGTCAGTTGAAAAGCATACCAAACAGTGTCGATTACTTTACTAGCGGTCTTTTGCATCGCGGTCAGAATTTCAAGCGTACAGAAACTCACGAGCTAGTATAAGTCTACCGGTTTTTAACTCCATTGGTGGTCCAGAGACCACCGGCTCGCGAGTAGGTTGACATACCAACGGTTTTCCTCGGCAATGGATCATTGGCTTAAAAGGTTAAGAGTAGCCTTAACTAAAAGCATGCATGAAAATACATACTTATAATAGTGGAAGAACCGAAAGAAGTATGCCAGGATCATAGCAATGTAGTGAGTTGAATTCCATAGTCTCTGCCTACCCCAATGGGATAGACGCGTGACTGTATGTATGTCTTATTACGAGCCTTGAAATGCCTATGTTGCAAAAACGGTGATTAGTTTTCCTTTGAGAGTTTCCGTTGCGTGTTCTGCGTAATGGTTAATGTTACGCAAAAATATTAAGTGCGAAGGGAGAATTAAGGGCTCGTGGCTAAATAGTAACCTATTAACACATAAAGGTTAAGCAATACTAGACAGGTCGGGATGTGTAACCATTTCTTATGACACTGCGACTTTAACTGTTTCGGTGGCGTGGTCGGTAGTGTATCGGCTTTCGTCTCCGGAGTCTCGAGTCGAATCAAATATTTGTGTGATCTAAATGTTCTGAAGTTAGCGGCCGCAGACTTCTTTACGCTCAAGACCATCGACCTCCATGATCGGAGCCCCGCAGTACGCAACCAGATTCACTCAGCGACGCAGGATAAAACTCAACCAAAGAGGAGGCGCTCGGCAATGGACGTAGGAGCGGCCGGAATCTAAAAATAGTCAAAAAATACATCATTTGTGAAAATTTCAATTTTCTAACTATCACGGTTCATGAGATACAGCATGAGACAGACAGACGAACGGACGGACAGCAAAGTCTCTGTAATAGGGTTCCCGTTTGACCCTTTGGGTACAGAACCATAAAAAACGTCTTCACCGCGTCTATCTCTCAAAAGTGACGTTTGTGTATGAAAAATTTAAGTTTAACGGCTGCTCAAGCATTTAACCAGCTCCTAAATATTTAAATGACGTTTCTGTATTCGATCGTATATCACACAGTTTGTTGTGTTGTGAGTCATGGGAGAGAATGATTGTGAGGTTCCCATTCTCGTCCATAGATAGGTAGGTATCTAGGTGTTGTACCTATTCTACTATTATGGAAGATGGTGACTCATGTTACAGCATTCCCAAACTGCAGAGATTGTATGTAACAACGGTCCTGACTGTTGGAATTTAGCTTCCAATTCCGCAACGGTTATTGATTCGTTATTGTTATACTCGTGGGGTTTATCAGAAGAAGCATGAGAGTAAAATAAATGCAGTGGAAATGAGAAGTTTGAGAAGTATAGCTAGGGTAACGCTAGTGGATAAAGTAAGGAACAACGTGATACGGGAATGTTGTGGTGTGACAGAAGATGCAGTGACCAAAATTGAAAAAGGGATGCTTAGATGGTTCGGTCATGTAGAGAGGATGGATGATAGGAGAATGACAAAACAGATATATGAAGCGAGTGTGAATGGACAAGCTAGTAAAGGTCGACCTAGGCGGACTTATGGCGACCAAATCGCAGTTGTCTTGAATAAAGGCCAGGTTAAAAGCACCAATAACCGGCGAGCATGCATGAAAACATTAATGAAAGTTGAGGAAGCGAAAGAAGTATGCCAGGGTCCCCCACTAGGAAAGAGGCGTGATTTTATGTATGTATTGTAATACTAACAGAGTCGGCGGCCTTTGTATTTGTAGATTATTATTTTGTTTCACTTATTATTTACTACTGGACGTCCGTGACTCCCCCCGCTTGACAAATTATATACACGTACACCTTCCTTGAGAACCACTCTATTCATTGGTGAAAACCACATCAAAATCCGATGCGTAGTTTTAAAGATCTAAGCATACATACGGACTAAAGCGACTTTGTTTTATAATATGTAGTGATAGTGATTATGACAACAGTACTAGCTGACTCAGCGGCCTTTTTATATTTATTGTAGTATTTTCCTTTACTTATTAGTTATGTTTCGATTAAAACTTCCCTGAACTTCTACAAATATTTCAATACCAAAATTAGCCGAATCTGTTCAGCCTTTTTCGAGTTATAACAAACAGTAACAGAATACTTACATGATCTGTAAAAATTTTTACACGGTTAATGAGATACAGCCTGACAAATGAACAGCTGAATGTAACCTTAGTAAAAAAAAACATTTGTAAAACAATGTTCTCAATCAAATCATAACGTAAAGTATATTATAACATTGTTAATTCTATTGTATAGACGTCAAATCTACGTAAGGTTACCCCCACACGGCACCAGTTCTTACTCCACTGCGGCATTTTCGGGATTGAATGCGAGACAAGCAGCTGTGTGTACACAACTCAATAGTACATACAATTTAAGTATCAATAGTGAGAGAGGCACACTGACCGAGTTACTCAACACAAATGAATGTTATATGTAAACAGGGGACTTATATTTGATTGCGTATGACTGTTTCAATCGTGTAACGTAGATTGAACACGGACTGTTTTCCGACGGGATAAATATCGTTGTCCATTCGCACACTACGTCATCTAGCCCAAAGTAAGCTAATACAGATCATTACCGGGCACGGATGCTTCTGTGGGTAGGTCACATCCCAGTGTCAACACTGCGAGGCGCCTGACGAAGACATCTCGTCGTGTGTCTGGGCGTGGATATCCTCTCGCTAGAGACCATGTTTCAGGCCGTGGGTTCGAGTCCTGCCGATGACATTTTCAGTTTCTGTGATTTATAATTTCTATTTAAATATTAAGGCGAACGTATATCGACACAAATTGGAGATGTTTTTACCAAAGGCCAGCTGAAGAGTACCCAGATCCGGAGATCGTGCATAAAGATAGTTATGAAAGTGGAAAAAGCGAAACAAGTATGCCAGGATCTTAGCAAATGGAATTCCATAGTCTCGGCCTACCCCCATGGGAAATAGGCGTGACAATATGTATGTATGTATTTAAATATTAATCAATTTCAAATCAAAATTCAAATAAAACATAGTCGCTAAGTCACTCTCCGCATTTCCATTAGCCATTATCAATAGTCTTTAGTTAACCATTTGCCATCAAATGGGCCTTGTTTATTACCCGAATGTGTAAAAAATACCTTAATATTTCACAGATTAAAAATATCTAATGAATTATTAACAAACAGATGGTTATGTATTTGCATAACTGCGAGTTCCAAACAATGTGAAAGCGTGAAGACGCTTTCCCTTGTACAATAATACCTAACACCATGAGATTATGCAAAATAAAGTGTTCATAATACATTTTTACTTTTGTTTAGGGGCTCATAGACCTCGCGAATTAAAATATTATTTGGGAGTGCATTTTGCCCGCAATGTTTGAAATCAAGGTGTGCCAAGTTTCGTGGAGAACCGATAAAATATGTGGTCGCGAGCCTGAAACACATAATACAGACAGTGGACATAAGTCGTGCAAAGGAGCAAAACTGTCCAATCCCTATAGTCTCGAAATGCAGACGCCTTGCTTGCTCGATCAATTACGTAATTATTGATAACGAACGCCGCTCCTACCATACAACGACCAACTTTAGCCAAATCGATCCACCCGTTCACGAGTTTTAATGAACAATGAACGGCAATATAATTCATTTTTATTAATATAGATAGAATAGATAGTGGATGAAATAGAAGATGTATGATTGTAGTACATTCTTCTTCTTTTAGTTCTTCTTGAGAGAAAGAAGAAAGAAAGAGTGTTTTATTTGTGCATAACATCATTTGACATTATAAACCACTTTCATTATTTAACATGTATACTTAGTTCAAGTTCCACGTTCATTGGTAACAATCGCCACAGACGCAAAGTTTGACGTGATGAGTGACAAGTGTACTGGTGACGTGTGACGTATGACAAACATGCTTCTTCTTCTTTTAAGTAGGTACGTGGCTCCATCGTTCATCGATAATATTGCCGGGAGTTAGATTTTTGCTGAGGGCTTGGCTGGTGCCTTTTTAGGTTACCTCAGGCGTTCCGCATAAATCGGGTTACCAGATACTCACATACCGAACAACGTTTCTTGTCCTGCACCTGGAGCTAGTTAGGAATAACTAGTTCTTCTGTGCGGGACTATCAACTAATCAAGCATTACCTTGACATTGGCGAAATCATCAATGAACACCGATGGAGCCACGTTTTTAAAAAAAGAAGATGAGGAAGATGATATTGCCAATGTCAAGGTATTGCTTGATAGTTTCCGGCATGGAAGAACTAATTACTCCGGACTAGTTCCCGGTGTGGGGCAAGGAAACGATGGTCGGTATTGCAAATGAGCGTCTGCTGGACCTTGCTTTTTATACCGCGGCCGAAAGAGTCTGGACCTTGGTTTTTGTCGACCGCCAGAGGTCATCTTATACGCTACCAACCATGTGCTCGCCAAAAACCTAAGTCAGATTACACCTTGCTTTCTTATCCTATGATCGGATGCTCCGACTGCAGATATATATGATGGAATTTACTGAGTGGTTATGTATTTTCTATATATTACTCGGTAACGATTACTCGGTTTAGTCCGAGACGCCCAGGACTTTAATTGGCTGTGCCATAGCGGCTGGCACGTAAGATTTTGTTGCCTTTAATCAACATTTCATCGCAAGGCAAACGGGTTTCAATTTATTTTCAAAATTACTAAATAGCTGCTACTTATTAAATTCATTCGGCCATTTTGGACATAACCCATTATAAATGTGCCCGGTGACGGCAATAGCTTGCCCCCTATTACGTGGGACTAAAATACTGGCCAATTGTGGGTGTGTAATGCACCTCTGCCTACTCCTTCGGGGACATAGGCGTGATGTGTGTGTGTGTGTGTACTCGGTAACGGCATATTAAATAAATAAATAAATGTTTTTGGACATTCTCACACAACGTGATCTAGCCCAAATTAAGCTAATACGTAGGTCACACTATAAGTTTTGCGTAACTTAAAAAAAACAACATGTTAAAACCAAAATATTATGTTTATTGCTTTTCAAAATACTCCCCTTTACATTTTAAACAATTTTTCATGCGATCGAACCATTTTTTAAAACAGGAGAACCATTTTTCGAACCATTTTTCTACGTGCTGATTGAACGCTAGCACTGCCTCTTCGGAGTTGGTAAAAGTGAAACCTCTCATCAAATCTTTGATTTTGGGGAAAATACAGAAATCACAGGGTGCTAGGTCGGGGCTTTGTGCAGGATGGGTGACGAGTTGTACTTTTTCGGAAGCTAAAAATGACTTTGTTTTATTGGCCGTGTGTGAAAAAGCGTTGTAATGATGTAGGAGAACGCGGCTTTTGGGTCTTCTTTCGCGAACTTTTTCTAACACACTGGGTAAACAAATCGTAGAACTCAAGCAGAACTCAGCATTAACACTCTTTTGATCTTCAAGTGGAATTGTACAATTCCGGATGGGACCCGTAGCTGAGAAAAAAAACGCGATCATCTTTTTACCAACGTTTCTCGCCTGCCTCACTTTTGTTGGCTTGTTCTCATTTTCAAACACCCATTCACAAGATTGCTGTTTTTTTTGGGTTCAACACAATAAATCCACGTTTCGTCTCCTGTGACAATGTTATAAACAGCATTAGAATGTCCGTGGTCGTACTTCAGTAGCATCTGTGAGCACCATTTCACGCGAGCCCGCTTCTGCTCCGCTGTCAGTTCATGAGGGATCCAACGACAACAAAGTGTCCAAACTTTCAATTCTTCGTGTAAAATTTTCTGGATTTGACTCATACCAATCCCCAATAGTCCTCGAATTGTCTCATAGGTAATCCGCCGGTCTTGTTCAATTAACCGCTTAACAGTAGCCACATTATTTTCGTTCACGGCAGTTGAAGGCCGCCCTTCACGAAATTCGTCATGTAAAGAAACTCGACCTCTCTCAAATTCAGCAAACCATCGCCTCACTGTGCTCAAACAAGGGGCTTCTCTCCCAAAAGCATTTTGAAGACGAGCGGCACAGTCTTGCGGAGAGAGAGAACTTTTAAAATCATAAAAAATCGTCGCTCTAAAATCTATTCGACTTAATTCCATTTTCGGTGCATACGTAGAACTTTGATGTGTGATAAAAAACAATTAACAAATGATTTCCCGCCAATTGTTTTTTTTTATTACTAAGAAGGTTGCAACGTTTAAAAAAATATAACATTCGAAATTCAAATAGTTCCGATTAGCTAGAAGTGCAAAACTTTTAGTGTGCCCCATGTATAAGCTTGTGCTATGGGATCTAGACGACTGATAAACATACTTATATATTTCTAAATACATACAAATATTATACATAGAAGACACAAACAAACATTTGTGGATCACATAAATAATTTGGTTCGACCCGGAATCGAACCTGTGACCTAGGGTGCGACAGTCGCATACTCATACCACTGTGCCACCGAGGCAGTCAATATATGTATATTATTATGAATATAATATTATTATACGAGTAAATGTGCCTTGTAAACCAACAAAATTACAAGAAATGGTTTTGGTGGTCGTGTAATGCACCTATGCCTACTCCATTCAGGAAATCTAGCGTGATGATATACTCAATAATGTTGAGCAGGTATCGAGGCCGGACTTTGACCACCATACAAGTTTATTTTTAGTTCGTAAGTCTTGTAAAACATTGTCAATGCTAAAAGTGAAACCTGTTAGATGAGTAAAATGGTTATTTAGACAACCTTATGTTAAATTAAACCTGTGTTATGTACGAGTATACAATTGTATATTAACGTTATAAAATTGAGCATAATTTACTTTTAGAGTTTTCGAACCGAAAATCAACAGTATATATATAGTAGGGGGGGTGATTGTTGCTCGCGTCCGTAGGATTTACCACCTTTCCTTGACCCACCCTACACGTGCCCCCCGGGTGGTGCAAAACGAGCAACAACACAGGCCAAAGGGAACTAAAAACGCCCTAAAAGTGTGGCAATAGTGAAAAAAAAAAAAAAAAAAAAAAAAAAAAAAAAAAAAAAAAAAAAAAAATGCCCTGGGACCGGGTGACCCCAGATGACGGCTAACCTTACTCAGACATGCGGGGCTCTGTCTGGGTGGACCTTTGTTTCCCTAGCTGATCGTGGGAACAAATATGGTACTGATTTTAAAGAAGAAGGACGGCGATGTGGTTCGCCACCCATCACGTCTCAGTCCCAGGGTAGGCGAAAAGTGGGCTATGGAAAGCCGCTTTGCGACGATCAATGTAAGAGGAGGTATGAATGATAAAATGGGGGAAATGTGTAAGTTGATGAGTGAAAGACGACTGGATGTTTTGTGTGTGAACGAGACTAAGCGGAAAGGGTGTGACACAACCACACATGGGCCATTTACAGCTTTTTGGTCAGGGGTGGCTGACACTAGTCGGGCCAGTCAAGGTGTTGGGATTATCCTTTCTGCTAGAATGAATGAGTGTTTGATTGACTTCGAATGTGTAAGCCCAAGGCTAATGTGGATGAGGCTGAAGGTCGGTCTTTCGCGCATCTTTGTAGTGGGAGTTTATGCCCCACAGGATGCGCAGTGGGACCGGTCCAACCAAGCACAGAGTGAAAGGCAGGTGTTTTGGGACAGCATGAAAGATACCTTGGGTAAATGCAAGCCGAATGAAAGAATCATAATGTTAGGGGATTTTAATAGTCGGGTGGGAGTGGAGCGTGATGGATATGAAAGTGTTTTGGGTAAGTTTGGTTTCGATAGAGTGACTGAGAATGGAAAAAGTTTGCTTGAAGTATGTTTGGAGTGGAATCTTGTGGTAACAAACACTCTGTTTAACCACAAAGATATCCACATGTATACTAGACAAGAAGGAGAACAGAGAAGTATGATAGATTTTGTGATTGTGGACGACAGATTGAGAAAGACAGTGATGGATACCCGGGCTTATCGTGGCACTGGTGTCGAAACAGACCACTATATGGTTGTAAGCCGGTTAAGAGGTTTATTTAAACGGTGGCGACACTACGCCCATGAGTCTGGGACCGAGCTTGAACGGATAAAAGTAGAAAGCTTGCAAGAAAGGAATAAAAGAGAAGAATTTCGAAATAGCTTGAGAGAGAGGTATGAGAATATGGATGAAGAAGATGATATGGAAAAGTTATGGGTGCAGTTAAAGGAAGGACTTGTACAAGTAGCTGTGAAAGTATGTGGTGTCAGCAAAAGGAAAAAAGGACGCATGGTCAAAATAATGAGTGTAGAGGCACAAATGGTTGTAGCGTGCAAGAAGAAAGCGTGGCTGGACTGGTTGGCAATCAAAGCCAATCACAGAATGAATAAGGCGACAGATGAGGATGTCTCAATAGCAAAAGAGGAATACAAGAAGCGTAAAAGAGAAGTAAAGAAGGTGATAGCTAAAGAGAAAGAGAATGAAAGGGATGAATTTGATAGGAGGTTATCTGACAACTTCCAGGAAAATGTTAAACTTTTCTGGAAGTCTATAAGAACAGCCAGGGGCACTATCCAATCCTCGCAACTGGACAAAGTCAGAAACCACGATGGAAGCTCTCTGAGTGGGGAAGAAAGTGTTTTAAAGAGATGGAAGGAATATTTTGAAAGTCTGTTTGAGAAAGAGGATGCGCAAGCGGAATCTCGTATAGAGGACAAGAATAAAAGTGGGAATGAAGAGGAGAATGAAATAAGTGTGAAAGAGATTATGGATGCACTGAATGGCATGAAAGCTGGAAAGGCAGCAGGATATGACAGGATCTCGACAGAGATGCTGAAAGCAGGACAAGGCGTAGTATCAAGTCAGCTGTACCGCCTTTTTAACCTTTGTTGGAGAAGCGGTAGTGTACCAGAAGACTGGTGCAAAGCCGTCATTGTGCCGCTGTACAAAGGGAAAGGGTCACAGCGAGACTGCAAAAACTACCGCGGGATAAGTCTGCTCAGCGTCGTCGGCAAGTTATATGCAAGGGTTCTGATTACTAGATTGACGAATGACACTGATGACAAATTGTGGGATGTGCAAGCTGGATTTAGGAAAGGAAGAGGATGCATGGATCAGGTCTTCTCTTTGCGCAGCATTGCCGAAAAGTTCCTGGCAAAAGACAAAAGGTCTACTGCGCTTTTGTAGACTTAGAGAAGGCCTATGATAGAGTGGTGAGGAGCGAATTGTGGTCAGCGCTATCCATGTATGGAGTAAGCAGCAATCTGATACGAGCACTGCAATCACTTTATGAGGGTTCCAGTGCTTGTGTCCGCATAAACGGGACATACACGGACTGGTTCGGTATCGAACGAGGCGTCAGGCAGGGCTGTGTAGCGTCACCAATGCTGTTTAACCTATACATGGATAACTGTCTGAAAGATCTGAAAGCGAGTGTGTGTGGTTTAAGAATGGATGAATTGACTATCAAGTGCCTCTTATATGCTGATGACCAGGTAATACTTGCGTCATCGGCGGAGGAGTTGCAGGTGATGGTTAATATTATGAATGAGTCTTTGAAAAGGAAGGAAATGAAAGTGAACGCAAGTAAGACGAAAGTAATGGTATTTGAACGAGACGAAAGCATGTCGAACTGTGCGATTGTTATTGAAGGAGAAAGAGTGGAGCAAGTGAAAGAGTTTGTGTATTTAGGGTCCAAGTTTACAAGGGATGGAAGATGTGACGACGACATTGAAAGAAGGGTTGTGGCAGGGAATCAAGTGAATGGGGCTCTGCATAACTTTATGAACAGTCAGAAGATTTCCCGGAGGGCTAGGCTGGCTGTTCATAGAGGAGTGCTGGTCCCTACACTTATGTATGGAAGTGAATGTTGGGTTTGGCAGAAGAAGCATGAAAGTAAAATAAATGCAGTGGAAATGAGAAGTTTGAGAAGTATGACTGGAGTGACATTGGTTGAGAAAGTGAGGAACAGCGAGATACGAGAACTTTGCGGTGTATCAGAAGATGTAGTGAGTAAGATAGAAAAAGGGATGCTTAGATGGTTCGGGCACGTAGAAAGGATGGATGAAAGAAGATTGACGAAACAGATACATAAGGCGGGCGTGAATGGACAGGCAGGTAAGGGTCGACCTAGGCGAACGTACTTCGACCAAATCGGAGATGTTTTGAACAAAGGTCAGGTCAAGAGCACCCAGAACCGGAGAGCGTGCATGAAGATAGTTATGAAAGTGGAAGAAGCGAAAGAAGTATGCCAGGACCGTAGCAAGTGGAATTCCATAGTCTCTGCCTACCCCAATGGGAAAGAGGCGTGACCATATGTATGTATGTATGTATGTATATATAGTACAAATACAACAGTAATGTCCGTCCGTCCGTCCGTCCGTGAACTACTTTCAACTCGAGAACGGTAAGAGCTAGAGACTCAGTGTAAACGCCAATCGACTCAGCATGGTCAAGTACCTCTAAATTGAACTTGACCTTTGACCTCTAAAATCAAGTTCAAGGTCAAAACGAGGTCAAATCGAGAACGGTAATAGTTAGAGACTCAAGACCAGCTGCAATCAACTCAGCATGGTCAAAGACCTCTAAAATGAACTTGACCTTTGACCTCTGATCTCAAGTTCAAGGTCAAAACGAGGTCAAATCGAGAACGGTAATAGTTAGAGACTCAAGACCAGCTGCAATCAACTCAGCATGGTCAAAGACCTCTAAAATGAACTTGACCTTTGACCTCTGATCTCAAGGTCAAGGTCAAAACTAGGTCAAATCGAGAACCGTAATAGTTAGAGACTCAAGACCAGCTGCAATCAACTCAGCATGGTCAAAGACCTCTAAAGTGATGTTGATCTTTTTTTTAGATTTTATGAAAAAACTTTCGTAAACTAAAATATATGGCAAATATTTACCATATTTTTAACTTTTTTTTTTAAACAAGACAAGTCACCCATATGGGACCTAATAATTGTCGGAATGGGACCACGCGGGAAACAGTAGCTTTCAATCACCCGTCGAAAAATATGAGGTTACAAACTTAAAGAACTTAGCCCGAGACGCCCAGGACTTTAATTGGCTGTGCCATAGCGGCTGGCACGTAAGATTCTGTTGCCTTTAATCAACATTTCATCGCAATGCTTAAATTTTTAGGAGGTTTAAGGAGGTAATTTTTACAAGGTTTAAATTTTTTTTTTCAAAATTACTATATAGCTGCTACTTTTTATTATGAAATGAAATGATTTATTTATTTGTATAGGTCACTAAATGGCTCTTACAAACGTCAGTAAGTACTTAAAATAAAAAATGTCATTGCTTCTATATTTACATGTACTGCCAGATTCGCAAAGCAATAAGTAGAACCGAGAGAAAGAACCTGGTAATAAAACTCGGTCACTCTTTTCAAATAATTGACTCATTTACATTAAATTCATTCGGCCATTTTCGACATAACCCATTATAAATGTGCCCGGTGACGGCAATTAGGTCGGTTAAAAAGGAAGACGTTCTCAATTCCACTGTAATTTTCTTTCAGTTTTTTGGTTTCCATACCAAATGGGAATCCTATTACCTACTGAGACTTCTCTGTCCGTCCGTCCGTCTGTCTTGGGCTGTATCTCAAGGAACCGTGATAGTAAGTTGAAATTTTCACAGATGATGTATTTCTGTTGTCTCTGTAACAACAAATACTAAAAAACAGAATATAATAAATATTTAAGGGGGCTCCTAAACAACAAACGTGTTTTTTTTGCCGGTTTGGTGCAGAACCTTTTGTGTGCGAATCCGACTCGCACGTGAACGGATTTCATATACCTCATATCTTTCAACTGGGTAAACCGATTTCGAAAATTTTGTTTCGAAAATTGTTATTAAAAGCTACTACTTCGCAAATGGTCCCATCTCAATTTGGCCCCATTCCGACAATTATTTAGTCCCAATCCGGCAATTTGAAGGCGGTTGCTGTGTCAACATTTCACGAGTTCTTTTGAAACTAGTACGGTGTCTTGCGCGGTGCTTGGCGCCGCACCACGCTATAGGTTTTGGCCTATAACTTTTGACCCCTTAGGGCTAGGTCAAAATTTGGCTTGCCTCCAGAACGAGGGCTGTCCATAGAGGGGTCAACCATCATTGGAGCATAAGCAGTTCTCGAAAGTTAAGGGGGTACATTCCCCATTTCTATAAATAGATTTTTTTTAAAGAAATGGACCTTTAACTTAGTGCCGTATAACCGTCAAATGGCTTATAAATGAAACCTCATACGTAGAAACAGGAAATTCTGCAAAGAGGGCTATACACGGAGTTAATATTACGCGAGTGATTACGTACCATGCGCCTGCGCAAGTGATGTAACCAACCACGTATCTGGGCTACGGTTTACATCACTGCGTGTTGGAAGGGACAGGTCATCTTTCTGTGATTATTGTTATAATCTATATACAACAAAAAATATAATTTTAGGTAAAAAAAAAACGACTTCAAATTGCCGGAATGGGACCAAATTGAAATGGGACCACACGGTACGCTCCAGCTTTCAATTAAAAAACAGTTATTTAAAAAAAACCGGCCGAATGACAGCCGGACTCGTGTTTGTTGTATGGGAGCCCCCTTCAATATTTATAATATTCTGATTTTTAGTATTTGTTGTTATAGCTTCAACAGAAATACATCATCTGTGAAAATTTCATCTTTCTAACTATCACGGTTCATGAGATACATCCTCCATACCAAGACAGACAGACGGACAGACAGCAAAGTCTCAGTGATAAGGTTCCCGGTTTACCCAGTTGGAAGTTCTGAGGTAACAAACATAAAATAAAATACAGTCGTATTCATAACCTGCTTTTTTTAAAATCGGTTAAAAATGCATATACCTACAAGATCCTACTTAATATTATAAACGCGAAAGTTTGTGAGTATGTATGTATGGATGGATGTTTGTTACTCTTTCACGTAAAAACTATTGAATGGATTTTAATGAAACTTTACAATAATATAGCTTATAATATCAGAATAACACATAGGCTACAAATTATAAAGATATTGTGTGAATTTTTCAAAATATGAGTGTCAAGAAGTAGGAAGCGACAATGACAAACCGAGTGCGCGATCCGCGATACTATGGGAACGGGAAAAATCCAAATTACCACGCGGACAAAGTCGCGGGCGACCACTAGTAGGTTCATTATAGAAGTACGTGAAAACAAACATACACACATATTAATGATTATTAATTAGTATTGACTAGTGAAATAAAGGTCAGGTTAAAAGTACCAGTCACCGGCGAGCATGTATGAAGACATTAATGAAAGTTGAAGAAGCAAAGGATAAAGCCAGGATCGTAGCAGGTGGAATTTCGTGGTCTCTGCCTACCCCACTGGGAAAGAGGCGTGATTTTATGTATTTATGTATGTATGACTAGTGAATATCTCCGTATCCGCTCGCGTGGTAATTGCAACAATAAATTATCTACCTATTATTGAATATACTCGTAGCTACGTAATTTTTTAATAAATAGTCCCATTAACCCTAATTATATGTTAATTGTATGAACATTAATTATATTTTTTTATATAGCTATGTGTTATTAAAGTCATATACTTATTTCAATTACTTAATAATATAAAAATTACTGTTGCGTGACGAAAATTATAGACACATACATATTACCCCGCCTATGTGTATCTCCGAAGTGATAGCCAGGCCATAGGTGCATAACACACCTAAAATTTGCCAAATATTTTGTTAAGCTCACTTATTAGGGGACAAGCTTATTGCTAAAGTTAATACTATCAGGCGTTACTTTTCGGAAGTCCATAGTTAAATTAAATAAATCTAATTGCTTTGCAATATTCCGCCACATGCAAATTACCCAACTCTCGTATTTATTCATGCACAAGACCGCCCTCCAAACCCACTTAGGCCGAAAGAATAGAGAAGAAGCTCTGCGGCGACCGAGCCATCGACATCTGATGATGCCCCTGGTTGGGGGCGAAACACGTGTCGAGGTTTTTTAATTGTTTTTTTATTATTAATCATATTTATTCTATTTTAAAAATTATTTCTCTATTCTTTCGGCCTAAGTGGGATTGGTGGGCGGTCTTGTGCATGACTAAATACGAGAGTTGGGTAATTTGCATGTGGCGGAATATTGCAAAGTAGTTAGATTTATTTAATTTAACTTTATTGCTGTTACCGGGCATTATAAAAAATCCATAACCTCTCAGTAATTCCAACCACAATTCCAACAGGCAGGGCAGTTGTTACATACCACTAAATATAATCTCTACAGTTTGAGCAAACATTGCTCGTAGTAGTGACAAGTCCCAGAAGGGCTCGGGGTCTAGTGGTAACCGACACTGTTAACACATTGCAAAGGTTAACAGCCATTTCACGTTTTCGCACGAATTTCTAGTATTTTGAGCTCCTAAATTACCATAGTCTGTAATAACTAGAAGTTATTGAATATGCGCAAAAAATGGGCCAAGCTTTCGTGTTGACGTTTAATGTAACACATTTACTAAAAATAACTTATTTGATCTATAGTAATCAATTTCCCACAAGCATTTTACTGAAAAACGGGCACAGAGTTGATTTCAGAGTCGTATTTCAATCAAAAATACTTATAAATTGAGTTTAAAAAAATTAATTTAATAATTTGCATGTGGCGGAATATTGCAAAGTAGTTAGATTTATTTTATTTAACTATGGACTTCCGAAAAGTAACGCCTGATAGTATTAACTTTAAAAAAATACATAAAGCATTGGAATATTTTAATCGTCATTTAATGTAACAGATGATTGAATTGTATTACAATTATTTAGTCAAAAAATAAACCATGCGGCCAATTTTTGAGTTTAACATCGCAATTTAATCGTGATTTTTGGTTTAAATAAACAACAATTACAAAAATAAAATTATTCGAAAATAAACTACGTTAATTAGAAAACCGATTTCTGCAGTAATATAGGAAATTCTTGCATATACTTTATCAAAATATTGATATAACTTCAATCGAAATTACAATAAATTAGGATACACAAGTGGGCACCGTACTAAGACGGCGCATTTTGTGAAATGGCTCTTAAGCAACATCTTTAAGCAATTTCTTAAGACATTGAGACCCCTCTGTGCCTCGGAGAGCACGTTAAGCCGTGGGACTCAGTTGTTATACGAACATATATGGCAGTCGTTAGAGGTAGTTTAAGCCCTAAATTAAAAAATCCGAGCGGTCTGACTACAGAACTTCAATATCGCCTGTAGGTTGTGGAAGTCACATGGCAATGGAATCGCAGTTAGACTGGTAAGCTGACCCCAACTGCGTTGGGAAAAGGCTTGGTGGATAAGTAGTGAGAAGTCTCAATGAGCACATTATGGCGTCGCTCCTGGTTGCTATAAAAACATCTATGGCAGTCGTTACGGGTAGTTGTACCCCTTAAATATCCTCGTGGTCTAACTACAGAACTTCGGTATCACCCATGGGTTGTTGAGGTCAGATGGCAGTCGCTTCACAGAAAATATAGAAGTTCAGTCGCGAGCAGTTAGACTGGAAAGCCGACCACAACTGAGTTGGGAAAAGGCTCATAGGATGATGAGGATTATTGTTACTTTAACTATGCTGTTGTTTCAGTATTTTTCCTTGACTATATACCTACGTTTATACCATGTATATAAGTATACATCGCGTGTAGTTAATCGTAAGTTGTTATGTGTATATTAAGTCGGAACATTATAAGGTCGGTTTAATTCTTTAAAGAATAACATTTATGCCATGTAAGTTGGTTTAAGAAAATAGCAATCATCACGAATGATTTTTTTTAATACTACGCATATCTCCTATATCTCTGAAGGGGTAGGCAGAGGTGCATTACACACTCATGCCAGTAATTTTATTGGTCTCACTTAATAGAGGACAAGCCTATAGCCGTTACTGGGCATGTATAAAAATCTATAACCACTTTGTTATTAGGTGGTGATTAGATATTTGAGCCGTTTGGTGTTGAGACACTGGGGTCATGTGGTCCGAGTGCTCGCAGCCTTTATATAGACATTACTTAACGCTTAACCGATGCTTCTCAGTACCAGAAGGCTGGCTATTTTCTGGCCCGAAGAATAAGTAGGTATCGCCATCCAACGTGGCAACACAGCCAGCAATCTGGGAACCTTTATTCGGCAATGACGCGGAGGATTTTTTAAACGATTGTAATTCTTATTGTAAATAAATGTATACTTTGTTATTTAAACCAAAATCCAAACAGTCAGGACAGATGTTACATAGGTACTACAAGTTCACTAGATGGCATTGCTAATAGATATCCTAACATTAAAAACTATGGTCCGTTCGTACCATAAATTGATAGCGTGCGTTCACGCTATGCAATTAAGAGGGTAAGCAGAGCGCGTCGTTGAAATCGAACCGTTTTCCCTGTATGTCGCTTTTCCTTGTCTAACATAGGTACATCATAGAAATAAACACACCTTCCCATTACTAGGACTTTCATAAATAGCTATAGAAATATTAATGCCGTCATTAATTCATTACGAGCGGGGGCTCGTGGTCTAGTGGTAACCGACAATGTTAACACATTGCAAAGGTTAAGCAACATCGAGTCAGGCTGGTCTTAGGATGCGTGACCATTTCTTAAGACATTGAGATCCCTCCGTGCCTCGGAAAGCACGTTAAACCGTCGGTCCCGGTTGTTATACGAACATTAGGTAGTTGGAGCCCTAAATCAAAAGTCCGACCGGTCTAACTACAGAACTTCGATATCGCCCATGGGTTGTGAAGGTCAGATGGCAGTCGCTTCACGGAAAATATCTAAGTTCCTGGAGTTGGGGAAAAAGGCTCGGTGAAAACAGTTTTGACTATGATGTGCGCTAGCCCTTATTGGGTTTTTCCTGTCAAGAGTTTCTTCATGAGCATTCGAATTTCGCCCGCAATGCGTGTCGATGTCAATGAATAATTTCATACAACAATAAAATGCATTTCTTGTCGCGCTGGCCGGCGCCGCCCGCACTCGCCCGGTTGCTTAACGGGGTAGTCACGAACTGATTTGAAGTTGACATCGACACGCTTTGCGGGCGACATTCGCCCGCTGGGGAAAATCTAACAGGAAAAGAGCCCTTAGTGTGTCGATCCCTTTACGAGATGCCACAAAAAGATCAACATTATGATTAGCCAATCAACAATGAGTCGTGCCATCACGTTGAACTTAATAACTATATTTTCCTGTAACTTAGTATTCATTCCACGCATATATCTAAGGTCAGGCGACGCAACCGCGACCTCTTCGTGACATACTCGCGATGTTGTAACCTAAACCAAGGTTGCCTTTTGATAGACGATAGGCAGAGAGAGACAAATTGTTGCCTTGAAATTATAAAAGTATCATTATCTACCAAGAGCCCAGCGACTGCCAGACTTCTCTTATTTCTTTTTATTTGATTAATTAGGGACAACAAACAGTTATGATATAATATACAGTAATTCAAAATTAACATTTCTAAAAGTATGCAATATCGCAACCCATCTATTATCTATTATTTGGTCCCATTCCGGCAATTTGAAGTCGGTTGTTATGTCAATTTATGACATAGTATTTTTTTTGTTATTCTTAATTATCAGCTTTTCACTAAATGCCCATAAAAAAAAAATCTGATGTCTTTCCAACTAATCTCTGAAACGGCTGAACCGATTTAAACGGGACTTTCACTATCAAATAGCTGATGTTATAACGAATAACTAAGGCTAATTTTCATCCCGGAAATGAGTTCCCTTGGGAATTGGGTACTAGTAAACGAAACCACGCGAGTGTAATAAATAACTCATCTTTTAACAATCTTTTATATCCTCCACGATGATTCACGATACAAATATCCATTTGTTTGTTGTCTTTCATTGTTTTTTGTTCATCCAAGGAAACGTACTAACAACACGACACATCACGAATATTAAATAGTGTAATATAAACGATCAGAAATCTTTGTCTGAATATTTAAAAAATTAACAAAATTGTTTGAATTGAATTAGCTCCTGAACTGAACCGATTTTGAAAATTCTTTCACTTATATGTAGCTACATTGTCCCGAAGTGTTATATGCTACTTTTTATCCCGGTAATGTATTCCCACGGGAATTGGGATCGAGAAATTAAACACGCGGGTGGAGCTGTGGTAAGCAGCTAGGTAATATATAGCCATATGAGTCATGTTGTTGATGTCAATGTATCACTGTCTGTAACCTTTGCACACTCTTTTGTACTGTCTTTTATTAGCTTTAAAAGGAAAGGTGTTTTTAGGGTTCCGTAGTAAAAATCTCGGAACCTCTATAGTTTTATCATGTCCGTCCGTCCGTTCTCGACTTGGCTCCTAAATACAATGGGTTAGTCACTAACTGGACACGAAGAACTCGATTTATTTAAGTTTCTCTATCTAGACACACGTAATAATATTGGTGTGTCCAGATGACGAAAGAATGCGATGTTCTATTGTTGATTTTCGCCAGCTGACCACACGTGTGTCCAGTTCGTGTCGAGTTAGTGACTGTCGAGTCAATACAATACAACTAAATTCTACAAAATATTTTATTTTGCGGTACCTCCCGTGCACGTAATGTGGGGATGATATTATTTTCTCGCGTCTATCCCATCCTGTGGGGCATATCATTAGATAAGTCTTTTAAAAACATTGAGAGGTTGCCAAGATGATTTTTTGATTTAAGTATCCGTTTGCGAGATATTTAGCTTTGAAGAGCATTTTTTTGCGAAAACAGAGCGTCCCCCCTCTAAAATCTAAACGGCTAGCGTGAAGAACTTAAAAAAATATCATGATTGTAGTCCATGTAATGAACTTTGAAGCAAAACTATAACGGATGTTGTAACTCTGTTAGTTCAGGAGTTATAGAGCTTTTATGAGTAAATACGGAGCCATATCTTATGCGTGGCTCGACACGTATTTGATCGGTTTTTTAATTGTGTAGGTATATTATGTAGATACCTACGTCATACATATCGTTATGATGACGCTTGTACACTCTGTACAGTGTGTCTCAAGACCAGGCAGATAGTTTTGTCCTTAGTGGGATTCGATCCCACGACCTCCGATTTCAGTAGATTCTTTTTTTTAAACTCCTGTCTCCGATCTTATAATTCGTAGCCTATTTTTTATTAAGATTCCAGTGTTAAGCTCCGAATGGTAGATTATCAACTTTCACCATTTCACTGATTCATTGCAAAAAACTGACGTAAGTAATTTCATAAAAAAATCTACCAAGTGCAAGACGGACTCGCCCAGGAAGGGTTCCGTTAGCATTATCTTTAAAAAACAGCAAAAAAATTACGTTTATTGTATAGGAGTTCCTTAAATATTAATTTTATTCTGTTTTTTAGTATTTGTTGTTATAGAGGCAACGGAAATACATCGTCTGTGAAAATTTCAACATTCTATCATGGTTCATGAGATACAGCCTGAAGATAACGGATTCTCAGTAATAGGGTTCCCGTTTTACCCTTTAGGTACGGAACCCTAAAAAAATCAATAACATAATAAATTTTGAGTAATGTAACACCAATTAACGCAATCATTGGTTTAAGAAGTAAGTACTTGGGTAATTTTTTTTCAAAAGTAATTAATAAAAACAAGTTATACTTAAAACCCGTGACTGCCATAATTGTTAGTGTATAATGCGAAGTTGTTGTTGATCAAGCGAGCGAAGCGTGTACATTTGGAGACATGCGGACTTTGGCCACCTGTGTGGCCTCTATGGGGTTTTGGTAGGGATGAGAATCCCGCGTCGTTGGGGTCGGGTTTTATCCCGCGTCTGTTAGTGAATCTGGTTGCACATCGTGAGTTCACAGTTTCACACCTAAGACACTGCACTCCACACGTTGATTCAGCGCTCAGCGTGAGCGAGTCGGCGCTGGAACCTCGTAGTGACCATGCTTCAAGCCATGGTCTCCAGCGAGAGTGGGTGTAACGCGGCCGTGTCCTTTTGCGAGGGACCGTACCTTCCCGGCTGAGTTTTGAAGTCAAGGCGAGGGCGCCGTAGACTTTATCTACGCCCAAGACCATCGATCTCCATTATAGAAGCAGGCTAGAAGGGTTGCGTGCTGCGCTACCAGATTCACTCACCGACGCGGGATAGAACCCAACCCCAACCAAACCACTGATAGAGACCACACCGGTGGCCAAAATCCGCTGAGCGCCACTGGGAATTCTCTGTGTGCTCACCAGAGGCGCTCGGCAATTGACGTAGGACAGGCCGCAGCTTTAGGCCACGGAATTTAAAAAAAATGCGGTCACAGTTTTAAGCCGACATCCTCAATATTACTTATTACTGTTCAACCATATGAGCGCCCACTTGTATAACTAGTGCCACAGAATAGGGAATAGTACTTACATACAGAACTCTTCTCTTTTGTTTACAGAGCTTTAGTAATTTAGTAGACTAGCGTGTAATTTAGTGGCCAAACTACTCGCTACTACACAGAAATCGTTCGTATTACGGTTTAGTAAAGTCTACAGTACACAAGTGAGTGGTGGCGGCCACTAATTAACTCGACTAATCAACAGGTTCGGACTTGTTTAGCCGGTGAACCAGTGAGCACGGATGCGTGGTGGGAGGCGCTACTCGCCCGAAAAATAGAGTAAAATGGATTGACTCGACTAAATCATTTACTAAATTACTCGACTAAATTTTTGTAGTTCGCACATATTTAGCTACTAAATTACTCGCTACTCTTCTAAATTACTAGCCTAATGCGAACTAGGCTTTAGGGTTGTCCAGTTAAGTAAAATATATACCAGCATAATTTGACCAATAATTATGACGTTAACGCCTCAAATCAACTCTATGGTCAATGCCGTGTCACAAACAAGAGACAACCCTTATTGACTTACAACTTCAAGTTGTCGCTGACGTCACGTATTTTTGCGGTTGTTAGGCGAGTGACATGTGCCTGCTAGTGCTAACAATCTTAAAAAATGTTTTAGAACAAGTAACACTTGTTCCAAGTTTCGTGGAGATCGAATAAAACATGTGTCCGCTAGCTCGGAGCACACAGACAGACAGACAAAGCAAAATTGTCCAGTCTCGCACTGTAGTCGCTTCGCTTACTCGATCAATTAGATATGTGTATGTTTGTATGTGGAGTAAGTAAATGGACCAACAGTTTGAAGTTCACTTTGTCTCTTCATCGGAATAACAAACTCACTATGATGGTCCAAGTCATAAACGCTCACTGAGTTCCGATACCTTGGCGTCTAGGTTGTAAATACTACGGCATTTATTTATTTACAACTAGTGGACGCCCGCGGCTTCGCCCCCTTGACAACTTATACACACAAAAACCTTCCTCGAGAACCACTCCATTCATTGGTGAATATCGCATCAAAATCCGTTGCGTACTTTTAAAGATACATACGAAACGGTCGCCTTATGTTATAATTATAATTATAATCATCAACGGAAGCTAACAGTTGATACCAAGACGCTCGCATGTCATGCTTTAATTACAACAAATACTTTTATTGTGATTACTAGTTAAATACCGAAGGCGTCATCGTCATAGGCACGAGTAGTGTTGCGGCCGACAAAATGGTAATAATTGTAGGCGAAGTAATCTCATTTGTATGTCGGACTGCGGAAATTCTATTTAGTGGTATGTAACATCTGTCCTGACTGATGGAATTTTGGTTTAAACTACCGAGTGTTTATGAATTTCCTATATTGGCCGGTAGCGGCAATATCTTGCCCCCTACAAAATTACTGGCAAATACCCTTTCGGGGATAAATGCGTGATTATGACGTACATATACATTACGTCTATATCCCTGAATGGGTAGACAGAGATGCATTACTCACCCAAACCTTGCCAGTAGTTTTGTAGGTCCCACGTAATAGGGGGCAAGCATACTACCGTTACCGGGCACTCCAGAAGATCGAAATCCACTCTGTAAATCAAACCAAAATTCCAACAGCCAGGACAATAAAATGATACAATATCTGCAGTCCGAGCATCGTGTATGTCATGTGATCTTTTATATACTAGCTCAGATCTTGTTTACTTGTACCACACATTATAACTTTCACCCATACATTTAGCACAAGGCATCGACTTTCAGACTTGTTTTACTAACCGACTCAAGTATTGGTAGCAGGTCACACATTCAAGTTCAAATTATTTTTGACGATTGGGAAAAGGTTCTGTCGGTGTGCTCACAGAACCTTTTTCCCAATCCAGGGGTTGGCTTTCAAGTCTAACTGCGACGCGGCTGAACTTAAATATTTTCTGTGGAGCGACTACCATCTGAGCTCCACAACCCATGGGCGATATCGAAGTTCTGTAGTTAGACCAGCCGAACGACTGTCATGGTATGGATGGACATGTTCTGAAAGTAATGTAATTAGAAAGGTGCAAATTATGAGGGCTTTATAAGTAGGGGTTGGCTCAAAAGATGGCGTAACATAAAAATTCATTATACATCGTTAATTTAAGAATAATATGCACAAAGGCCAGCAGACCCAGAGTAATATAGGATAGGTACAGATTTTGCATGAGAGAGAAGAGAAGCAAACACCGCGTTACATAACTTAGAGAGGAGAAAATACTAATAATAAATAATAATGCGTAACATAATAATCTAAAACTAGATAAATACATAAAAATAAACATACTTTTATGTTTCTTGCCCTTCTGGGTGGTAATTTAATGGGCGGATTTCTTGACCTTTAAAGTGTGTATAACTTGAGTAAAAATATTTTGATTTAGATAGATATGGAATGCGTGATAGAGGATGTGACAAGGAAGGGAGCGACTAGAGGAGATGAAGTGTGAATGTCTGGAGGAGGAGCACATATTGTTTGTGATAAGGCCAGGTATGATAATGTTACTCGATACTCGGATTCACAGAACAGTAGAAAAGGTTAGACGGGCGCTGTGGCCAAGGCAGGCGCGCCGCTCATATTGAGAACGCGCTCATATTAACATACTATGATATTTGTAATTATTACTATTGTATTATGTAGTTTGTAGACAAAAACGAGGACAAACAGATGTACAATTAAACATTTCTTGGTTGTAGTGGAGTTTATGAGTGGGATAACATCGGCGACACGGGTTGTAGTACAAATCAGGATCTATTGCCTTTTTAACCTCTTCTTCTGTTCTGTGTCTGTCATTCACAGACTGTTACGTCACAGTTCAATATTGCAAATTATGCAAATTAAATTACATTATAATTGCAAAGATGACCCCGTTTGTTGGTTGCGGTTGGTCAGTTGCGACATTTTTGTGATTGTTGTATTTTATTTTGCATAGGTAATTTAAATATAAGCCGTTGTTAAATAAGATACGTTATAGTAAATCGTATAAAGAAAATTATCGGTATATCCTATCTTACTAATATCATAAAGAGGACAAAGTTTGGATGAAAGAAAGAAAGATTTTATTATTCCACAAAACAAACACTTATACAGGTTACAAAGCAAGAAAAATACAAAAAATAAAAATTAGACCAATTTGTAAGTAAATTCTAATGTGGAATAAACGGCTGTCCCTCAGGGTAATGCTGTCTTTGTGGTGGTGCAAGTCAGACAGCGCTGGTTTTCAGGGATATCATTTTACATAAATATATCAAAATGGATGTATCTTTGTTCGCTTTTTCACTCGACAATAACGCAGGCTATTTCTTCTTTAGTTACGTGGCTCCATCGTTCATCAATGATTTTGCGAATGTCAAGGTAATGCTTGATATTTCCCGCACAGAAGAACTAGTTTCTCCGAACTAGTTCACGTTCAAGGAAACGTTGTTTGGTAGTGCAATTGAGCGTCTGGACCTGGGTTTTGGCACATAGCGCCAGAGGTAACCTAGAAGGTGACGAACCACGCGCTCGCCAAAAACCCAAGCCCGCAGGCTATTTAGGTAGTGTGTAAATAGGTCAAAATATAAAAATAATAAATGTTATATTATTATGTCATAACATAACTCACAAACAGTCACATCATAAGTGGGAATGGCACAAGTATTCCCATACTTGTGCCATTAGCGAGCCTTACTTTAGAATACCGATAGTTCAGTCTAGTGTTAAGTTTGCAGATAGATATATTTGACAATTAATTGTTTTTTAACTAGCACCCTTGATGTCCGGGCGTCCTGAGTAAGTACGCCCTCGGAAGAATAGACCCAGGGCGCCGGCTGACATCTTAATCCAAAGTAGACTGACGCAGTTTAAATAAGTTGATTGCAATATCTACTTACACACACACACACACATTTCACGCCTATATTCCCAAAGGGGTAGACAGAGACGCATTACACACCCACAAGTTAGTCTCACGTAATAGGGGGCAAGCCTACTGCCGTCACCGTGCACTCTAGAAAGTGGGTTATGTACAAAATGGCCGAATTAATGTAATAAAATAAGCAGCTATATTATAATTTTGAAATCTAAATTTGAAACCCGTTGCCTTGCGATGAAATGTTCATAAAAGGCAACAAAATCTTACGTGCCAGCCGCTGTGACACAGACAATTAAAGTCCTGGGCGTCTCGGATCTACTTTAATCTGTTATAAAATATAATTAAGTAAGACTCTGTTGTTGTAATGTAACAATAACATTCTTCCCAGGTCTGTGTCACTGTCTGTGTGTATGTTAGTATGTGACTCACGGCAGCCATATTAAACAACGCTGTCTCGAAACTAGTAACGCATCTACCGTTATTTACATTTAGTATGTCTTAGTTAAACTGTTTAACGTATAGTTCTTAAGAGTTTAGCATTTATGGAGGTCCAGTTAAACACACGTACAAAACAATGTCTTTATTCCGGAATGGGGCAGGTGGTTTAACGTATAGTTCTTAAGAGTTTAGCATTTATGGAGGTCCAGTTAAACACACGTACAAAACAATGTCTTTATTCCCGAATGGGGCAGGCAGGGGCGTTTATTTAGCCCACATTTTGCCAATTACTTTGTTGGTACACAGCGTTTTGTCGAATTTGGTCCATTTCGCAATGGTCCACTTCTGCCGTTGCTGGGTACTTTTGGTACTCGTATCATCAATCGAGAATTTTCCACTGACTGTGCTGCGAAAAGGCTTTCCAGTCTAACTGCAATGCGACTGAACATCAATATGTTCCGTGAAGGGAAATAGAATCTCTGCCATCCGAGCAAAGCTTGGACAAATGGGTTGTAGAAACACAACGGACCTCAACCCTGCAGCTCGCAACCCTTCTAGCCTGCTTACTCTGACCCCACTTCTCCTCTGACCCCGATCGTGGAGGTCGATGGTCTTGGTGTATAAGTCTGCGGCGCCGACTTCGGAACTCAGCGGGTAAGCTACGCTCCCTCTTTCTCTCGGCCGACTCCTTCGCAGAAGGATACGGCCGCATTCCATCTACTCCCGCGTCATCGGTGAGTGATTCTACTTGCTGCGAGACCTTATCCCTGCAGCAGGCAACCCTTCTAGCCTGCTTCTATAAGGACGGTGGGTTGCTATGCCAGCTCGCCGTCCTCAGACCCCGATCATGTAGTCAGTTTTGTAATGTCAATCATAACATAGTATAAGTCATAATCGCTTCCGTTCTCTATGGATGCTTAGATCTTTAAAACTACGCAACGGCTTTTAATGCGGTTTTCACCAATGGATAGAGTGGTTCTTGAGGAAGGTTTTACTATATAATTTGTCGGCGAGTGAAGCCGCGGGCGTCCGCTAGTATAGGATAATGTAAGTAAGTATTATGTCTATAGTTCTAAACTATGACTCATGACATAATAGCCGTAAGTATACTGAGTATTGCACAAATAAGTAATTAAATCTTAGTATGTTTATATACTACTACTCGTATTAGGTATATTATTATGAAAACTGAATGTTTTCATTTATGTATGTATATTATTGTAATTATTATGAAATAATACACATTTGACCAAACGTAAACATGGAACGTCGTGTGTGTATTTATATGTTAAACAATGAATTACAATCGTCTATTGTGGAGTTCAATGTTCGATGCCTCGGTGGCGTCACACTGGGTAATATTCCATGTATTATCATGTCATTTTACTTGATTTCAAGGCTGAAAATACTGCCAGACAGACAGACATACATCACACTTATATCGCCGAAGGGGTAGGCCGAGGTGCTTTAGGTACACATCTACACTTTGCCAATAATAGCGGCCGTATATTGCCCTTACATTATTAGAATATTCAAAATTGTCTGATCCACAAATGTTTGTTCCGGAGTTTGGGTGTTTTCTATGTAGGTATACCTATACCTAGGTATATGTTAGAAAAACAAATACCCATTGAATAAAGAACCTCCTCGAAGTCGGTATATTATCAGTTATCAAGATCCCATAGCACAAGCTTATAGCTTAGTTTGGGCTAGTTGTAGGGGACGGATGGAGGCTCTAGTATGAAAATTTGTAGTTACTCGAGCGCGTCAGATTTATATATGGTAGGATACCTTACATATTGACAAGTACCTTCACCAAAGATAAACTCTCCAAATTAGGGGGTTCGTTCAGGGGGACCCGTCAGATTAACAAAAAAAAATCGATCATTGGATTTACTAGAGCGCGTCAGATTATGATCAAATAGATATGGACAGATATGATCCATTAGATAATTACGATCTAACAAGTGTCAATTTTCTTAAATCTGACGATTTAGACAGCGTAACATAAGGCGTAACACAACCCCTCTCTCATGACCACCCCCACCACGCAAATCGTCAGATTTATGTAAATTTCATATATTTAAAACTACGCAACGGATTTTGATGAAATTTTGCACCAATCGATAGAATGGTTCTCGAGGAAGGTTTTAGTATAAAAAGTGTCAAGCGACCGAAGCCGGCGGAAGCTAATTTTTACTCTTTTTTTTCGAAATTTTATTAGAAAATAATTGATCATCCATCCATTTCGCAACCTTACGCCCCAGTTGCTTAACCTTACGTCGATATGTAACGCAATCATTGTTCACAAAAACGATGGGAAGTTTACATTGTACTGTTAATTATATACACCTATTGTTTCATGGAGCTCGGTAAACCTGTTCCCACATAACTCCGAAACGGAGTTTACATGTTTGTGGTGTTGTGTAGGAATTTTGTTTCTGTTTCGTACTAAGTATATTATTAGATTAAGGTCACTAATTTGGGGATTTTCACGATTTTCCCTCGAAAATTTAATATCTAATATGCCAACATATTATTATTATCATGCCTATATCCTCGCGGGGTAGGCAGGGGTACATTAAACACCCATAGTTTTCTTAGTAGAACGTAATATGGGGAAATTGTATACAATTTTTTTTTAAGTCCTTGCAAGCGCGGGCGCACTTACGTCCATTGCTGGGCGTCTCTGGTGTGCACCAGAAAATTCTATACCACACACACACACACACACATATTCACGCATATATAACTTCTAAAAAAAAAATTTGAAGCACGTTGCCTTGCGATGAAATGTTGATGAAAGGCAACAAAATCTAACGTGCCGGCCGCCTGTCGCAAAAAAAAATCTATACCCTATAGTAAAGAACAATTACCATTATTTAATTAATTAATTCGAATCTAAATTCCAACAACTAGGACCAATGTTACATACAAACTCTGCAGTCCGACCAACAACAAAATTACTAGCAAAATATGTGTGAAATCTACTTATCTGTCCTATCCCCTCAGGAATATCTGTCTTGAAATCCAGAGCTAGCAAATTACTTAGCAATGTAGCAGTTATGCAAATATATGTGTTTAACCAAGGTTCAAACCTTGAGCGACCAGACAATGGGATGTTAGTAGCCAATATACCAATACATACAGGGCGTCCCAATACTATTGCCACGTGTAGGAAAAGTATCGTTCAATTTGTTTAAAAATCCACAATATTATTCAAGCATGAAATGAGCGAGCGAAGTGTATGTATTAAGAGACATTACTGGACAATTTTGGCTTTCGTCCTCAAACCCCCCACATAAAGAGGTCGATCGGAACAGATAAAACCGCGACAGTTCGATCTGAACGGATTGGAGCACATACACGAGACAATCGCATCAGCTAATTCCCATTTGTCTGTCGGCCGGAAGGCCGACTGTTATCATTTTACCTTAGAGTATATTTCGTATATCTGTTCTTAATGTGTGTTCCGTAACAACCACAATTTTTAATTTTTTTGCACGAAACTCGGCACAAGTGTTTTTTAATGCAAGCAGCCCAGGTGACGATCCCTGTGGTCGTGTGGTCTACTGTTCTACACGTGCAAAGACTAAGCGAACCACTAGTTATACGACCCCAATCAAAAGGCTCAATCGGCTGGATTCATTTTCCAAATCATCATCCACCGAGCCTTTTCCCAACTAAGTTGGAGTTGGCTTTCCAGTCTAACTGCGATTCGGCGGAGCTTCGATATTTTCCGTGAAGCGACTGCTATTTATTTTCCAAATAACATAGCAAATATTATTTTATTTTCCCTTCATGTGGCATGGTTTTGTGACACCCTGTATATACCATCCTCATATCATCATTATGTATTGTATTACCTATGAACCCGTTATGTATACGATATAGTTATGTACACGCAATTTAGTTTGGTTGCTTTTCAACCGACTTCCAAAAAAGAAGGAGGTTCTCAATTCGACTGTATGTTTTTTTCTTTATATTTTTTTATATCTCATATCTCTGGACTGAGTGAACCGATTTTGAATTTATTTTGTAAATGAAAGCTCCTACATTCGAAGTGGTCCCAATTTAAATATGGTCCCGTTCCGATAATTATGTTACAAGAGCCGTGGTCACGGGTGGACATGGCTCATAAAGAGGTATGTATTTCTATATATAGAAATGGTGAATGTAATTTTTGCTCCCCTTAGCTCTCGAGAACTGCTTATGCTCCAATGATGGTTGACCCCTCTATGGATAGCCCTCGATCTGGAGTCAAGCCAAAAAATCGAAAAATTGACCTAGCCCTAAGGGGTCAAAAGTTATAGGCCAAAACCTATGGCGTGGTGCGGCGCGAAGCACCGCGCACGTCACCGTACTAGTCTATATATAGAAATGGGGAATGTCCCCCTTAGCTCTCGAGAACTGCTAATGCTCCAATGATGGTTGACCCCCTCTATGGATAGCCCTCGATCTGGAGGCAAGCCAAAAAATCGAAAATTTGACCTAGCCCTAAGGGGTCAAAAGTTATCGGCCAAAACCTATGGCGTGGTGCGGCGTGAAGCACCGCTCAAGACACCGTACTTATTATCTCAATAATCGCGTAAAAGACCCGTTTGTCTTAAGTTTATATTATATGTATACCCAGTCCCCGGAAATCGCAATAGACGCCTCTGTCTACCTCTTCGGGAGAAAGACGTTATTTGTGTGTGTGTCTGTGTCTTACCCCCGAAAGGGTAGACTGGTTTAGATAGAGGTTTTAATTGCCAAATTATCTGCACACATTTGGCCTATAACTATTGCTCCCACGTAATAGGGGGTGAGCCTATTGTCGTTGCACTTTGGTTGTTTGGACATAAAAACTGTTTAAAAAGATAACTAAACTAAACTTTTTCAGGCACCTTTTAGTTGTAATGTTTCTTGTTATTTATTGAGCCGGAACTTTAAACTGGGCTCGTGGTTCTGTACATCCATACAGATAAATAATTAAAGTGTCTGTATGTCATTTCAAATTAACAGCTTTTGACTAAATGCATAATGAAAGTAAACACCGCACTAACATAAAATGCAATTTTTAAAATTTTGGCTGTATGTCTTGTTCCGGCAAAATTTTTGAACCTGCCGCACCGATTTTAACGAAACTTTCACTGGCTGATAGCTGATGTAATCAGGTATAATAGTGGCTACTTTTATCCTGGGAATTTGTCCCCACGGGAATTGGCAACCAACAACTACTTCACGCGTGCGAAGTCTAGTACATAATGTATCCTTAAGGTGGTTTAACCCACCCAGAGGGATAAATACTAAGCTCAGTTCCATAAATAGCATACACCACGCGGTCGTTGCTCCAAGTATCATCCGCAAGGTGCATATAAACGCTCCGATATATTGATATGCGCATGCGCATGGCATCGACCGGTCACGAACGAAGATGTGCATGGAACACGTACACTATGAATAATTAGCCTTTTATGTGTAAACGCGAAAGTTTTTGACGATATTCTATCAGAGGGGAAGGCAGATGTGTATTAACCACAATCAATTTGCAGGTTGCACTACCGTGGCACTACTAAAGAATCAAAGAATCAATTTCGTTTATTCAGTTTAGGCACATAAAGAGCACATAGATAAGATAAGATAACATAAGATAATATTTATTTGCAAAAACATGTGTACATATAATATACATAGTCAAGTGCTTATTATATAGGTCTTAAACTTCGATTGGACACAACATGTTTTACCATTGAGTGGTGTACAAATTATTATTTAACTTCAAGTCATCACATCTATATTATACATCAGTCATCCAGTTACAAACAAAAGTCAATCCTACAGGGTCATATCCTCGAGAAAATTCTTAATACTATAGTACCACTTCTCAGTCAACAATCTTTTGAGCGCCCACTTAAAACGATTGTTGTTCAAATTTTTTATATTTTTGGGAATTTTGTTGTAGATTAATGGAGCCATGCATATTACACTTTTATGTAATAGGGCAGTCTTAGCAGGATGGACACATAGCCTGTTATTATCGCGACGATTACGCACGATTACGCATATGAATGTGTCTAGCAATATTATAAAAATACTTATTTAATTAATAACCATTTGAAAATGATTCTTTCGCTACATATAATATACCTATATCCTTAAGGACCTTAACCACTTTTTAGATTTTTATGAACAAGTCGTTTCGTATCACGTGGCCGATCATCCTTCCTCTCGGCCTTATTATTGCTCTAGTTTGTTCAAGTAGTCCGAAACGACCAGGATTGTAATTGCCTGTGCCATAGCGGCTGGCACGAAAGATGTAGTTGCCTTTAATCAACATTTCATCGCAAAATTATAACATAGCTCTCAGTTAAGCTCTTTATTATTAAACTTATTCGGATGTTTTGAACATAAACCATTTATATATAAAACCCATAAAAAGACACTTTCTATAGTGCCCGATTACTACAATAGACTTGCCCCCTAGTGGGATCAGAAAATTACTGGCAATTAGTGGGTGTGTAATGCACCTCTGCCTACCCCTTCGGGATATAGGCGTGATATATGTATATATGTATATATGTATGTATATAATGTACTTAGTTCAATTTGTTTAAATTCTGTCAATCTAAATCTGCTACTACTGCATAACTAATGTTACTGCATAACTATTTGTGTGTAGTTTTTCGATGAAAGTGTCTTATCTCTTTTATCTTTTGCAGGTAATTGAAGGAGTTTACGAGGTCAATAATATTTTATTAGGTAAGAAAGGTAAAAAAAAGAAAGAAACCAAAACAAAAATTGCATTAATATTACATACTAGCTGTTGCCCGCAGCTCCGCCTGCGTGTTATATTATGTATAGCTGTTGAGCGATATTGTATCTTAAGATAAAATATTATAGTATCTTAGCCGTGTGCAGCGCCCCTTAGTGAACTCCACTGCGGGTGACGTAACCTACGACAAACTTATTATTTGCGGTTGGTACAGTAATCGGGTCTAGGGATCGAACCGCAAAGTAAAGTTTGTTTGTTTCCGGAATAAAAAGTACCCAGCGTGGTGCCCAGGATATTAAAGAATAATTATACCAAGTTTCATCGTAATCGAACCGGTAGTTTTTGCGTGATGCCTGAACAAACAGACAGACTTTCATATTTTCAATGTACAGAATTTTCACTTCTACAGATTTATTAGAAGTATAGATTAGTGAAAGAACTTTCAAAATCGGTTCCATAGTTACAGAGAATATTCATAGCAAACAAACATCTGTTCTTTATATAATATTACGAGTAATATAGCAAAACGGATCTCTAAAGTAAAGTGGAGCAATGGCGCTCGTTCCAATTTTGATCGCGCGCCGACCACTCAACCGGCGCACGCGCCGCCTCATTGACTATTCGCTTAATATCGAGTATGTTCGCTTGTGCTATACTTGTTGGCGGGATAGTTACTTTAAATTCATTATAATCCATCGAGCCTTTTCCCAAAAGCTTGCGAAGTGGCTGGACTTTGATATTTTCCGTGAAGCGACTGTCATCTGACCACCACAACCCATCGAAGATATGTAGATAAAACTAGCTTTCGTTAACCGACTTAAAAATAAAATAAGGAAGTTCGCAATTCGAATGTATGTTTTTTTATTTTTTCATTATAAATTAATGACTAATGGGGCGAGGGGCTCGTGGTCTAGTGGTAACCGACAATGTTAACACATTGCAAAGGTTAACCAACATCTAGTCAGACCGGTCTTAGGATGGGTGACCTTTTCTTAAGACACTGAGACCCCTCCGTGCCTCGGAGAGCACGTTAAGCCGTCAGTCCCGGTTGTCATACTAACATCTATGGCAGTCGTTAGGGTTAGTTGGAGCCCTAAATAAAATATCCGACCGGTCTAACTATAGAACTTCGATATCGCCCATGGGTTGTGGAGGTCAGATGGCAGTCGCTTCACGGAAAATATCTAAGTTCAGCCGCGAGCAGTTAGACTGGAAAGCCGACCCCAACTGAATTGGGAAATGGCTCGGTGAATGATGAAATTCATAACTAATCAAATCATAACTTTTAACTGCGTGAACAGATTTTGCTGTATAATAGCATCCTTAAATATTTATTATGTTCTGTTTTTAATTATTTGTTGTTATAGAGGCAACAGAATCATCTGTGAAAATTTCACCTTTCTAACTATCACGGTTCGTGAGATACAAGCTCAAGACGGACGGACGGACAGCGAAGTCTTAGTAATAGGGATCCCGGTTTTACCCTTTGGGAACCCTAATTACCTAGAAATGGTCTTAGGGCAATCCGACTTGGATAGTTAGGTTAGCTTAATGCTAAAATGCGCCATAAACTTAAATTGTTGCTAAGTTATAATTATTTTGCTTTACTAGGAAATGGTTTTTCTTACTCTTAAAATAATAATTAGTAGCCAGAAGTTATTTTTTAAAACGAAATCGCATTGTAAGTGCTTTTTAAATGCAATCTGAAAAGTTACATTGATCCCGGAAGCCAGAAGTGCCTGTAAAACCTTGGAAGGTGATACAAAGTTGTATAAACATGCGCTTGCGCAAGTAACTGGGTATAATGTATGTGTTAATTAATAAGTTTTTACCTGCTATCGTGCGAGGTCGTTCGAAGTTCATATAGTCTGACTGGCTGACATTATCGAGGCGAAGAGTTATAATTAAATAACCATTACTGGTTCAGTATCGTACATAATCATAACATAGTATAAAATAAAGTTGCTTCTGTATGTACGTCCCTATGTATGCTTGGATCTTTAAAACTACACGCAACGGATTTTGATGCAGTTTTTACCAATTGATAAGGTGTTTCTCCGGGAAGGTTTTAGTACGTAATTTGTCTAGCGGGCGAAGCCAATTCTCACACAATATCATCTAGCACAAATTAAGCTAATATAAGCTTCTGCTATGGGATCTAGACAACTGACAAACATACATATACATTATATTCCTAAATAAATATACACACACATCACGCCTATATCCCCGAAGTAGTAGGCAGAGGTGCATTATACACCTACAATTTGCCAGTATTTTTAGTCCCACACGTAATAGGGAGCCAGCCTATTGCCGTCACCGGGCACACATATAATGGATTATGTCCAAAATGGCCGAATGTATTTAATAAATGGTAGCCGCATTATTATAATTTTGAAAAAAATATGAAACCCATTGCCTTATGATGAAATGTTGATGAAAGGCCACAAAATCTTACGTACCAGCCGCTATGGCACAGCCCATTAAAGTCCTGGGCGTCTCGGACTAATTCATCCTTCCTAACTACATACATTCCTAAATACATACATATTATACATAGAAAATAACCAACCGAGGCAGTATTATTTTATCTGAAGTATTAGTTATGTGCACTGTTAAAAATTCTGTTATTTTACATGCAAAAAATTACATAAACCTGTAAAATTCCCTTAAAATCTGGGAAACTTACGGAAAAATATGAAATGTTACGTAATTTTCGTGAATTTTACATTTTTAATACGAATAATTTACGAAAATTGCCCAAGAATTATGTAAATTTAGCTATCTCCGTAACAACCAACTATTCAACACGAACTGGAATGTTCTCCTTAATTTAAATTAAATGTATAAAATTAAATGTATATAAGTATTCATATCAGTTCATCTAGTACTCATATCACAAGCTCTGCTTAGTTTGAGACTAGATGGCGTTGTGTGGATTGTCCTAACATATTTATTTATTTATTTTAATTACTTTAATGTATGTTATCTAAGCCAAGGTTTACAAGAACATTTCATTCGTTTGTCAGTTAAATGTTAATTACTTTAACTAAGACTTCAATGTCACAGGATTAATTAAACTAACAATTTGTGATATCTTTAAAACTGTTTGGTGTAAGCAGGTGAAACGACTGCCATCTTACCTCCACAACCTCGAAGTTCCGTAGTGAAGACCTCGAGGAGTTTTTTTGCTTCAACTACATGTAACGACTGCCGTAGATGTTCATATGGCAACCAAGACAAAACTGTGCTCGCTAGTGTTGCAGGAGGAGATTGTCAATACCTTAAAACTGTTTCGTCAATTTCCTCTCATCCATCCTCTCTACTTGTCTGAACCATCTCAGCATCCTTTTTATCCTATTACTGAAGCTTCACTGTCCGTCCGTCTGTCTTGCGCTGTATCTTATAAACCGTGATAGTTAGGAAATATGAAATTTTCACAGATGATGTATTTCTGTTGCCTCTATAACAACAAAAATACTAAAAATACAGAATATAAAAAATATTTAGGTGGCTAAATATTAACAAACGTGATATTTTTATTTTTGGAGCACAAAGGGTTCGCTCGAGTTCGACTCGCAATTGGTTTTTTTTAAAATCTTGGTTACTACATCTTCTGACATAACGTTTCGCACTTGTTCTAATTTTTTTCATAAGAGCCACTGCATAAAAGTGGACCAAATGCGAAGTGGACCAAATTCGAAATGGACGCAATGTAACGAAACGAGATTAACCATTTCGTGTACCTTTCTGCAAGTAAAGAGTATCTATCTATGGGAATTGAAATTACTTACTATTAAAATACACGTCGGAGTTCGATTTTTGCGGAGCGCGTGGCTGGTGGCTTTTTAGGTTACCTCTGAATGTTTTCATGAGTTCTTGACTAATGAGTGGCGTGGTGATGCATTGACTGTTAACATCAAATTGACATTGTTTAATATATATTTGTATTTGATTATATTTGACATTACTTTCAATTTAATTAATTTTTTTGACATTATACTATATTGTTCAAATGTCTTATTATTGTAATTATTATTATTTGACTTTGCCATTGACATTTGTTTAGTTTAAGTTGAGTTTACCCAAGAATTTATTATTACTTAAGTCACAAATTGTATGCATGCCTAATACTCGTAGGTAGATCAAAGAGCTCCAAATTATTATTATGTAATACTCCACCACCTTTGATCAGCAAATAAAGGATTTGATTTGATTTGATTTGACGCTCCGCAAAAATCGGGTATCCAGACACTCACATACCGAACAACGTTTCTTGTCCTGCACCTGGAGCTAGTTAGGAATAACTAGTTCTTCAGTGCGAGACTATCAACTAAATAAAATAAATCTAACTACTTTGCAATATTCCGCCACATGCAAATTACCCAACTCTCGTATTTATTCATGCACAAGTCCGCCCTCCAAACCCACTTAAGCCGAAAGAATAGAGAAATAATTTTTAAAATAGAATAAATATGAGAGTTGTGTTATCGTGCAAAAAATAATGAAAAAAAAAACCCTCGACACGTGTTTCGCCCCCAACCAGGGGCATCATCAGGAGATGTCGATGGCTCGGCGAAGGCGACCGAATTCGGTCACCGTGCGCAGAGCCCTTTTCTTTTTTTTGCACGATAACACAACTCTCATATTTATTCTATTTTCAAAATTATTTCTCTATTCTTTCGGCCTAAGTGAGTTTGGAGGGCGGACTTGTGCATGAATAAATACAAGAGTTGGGTAATTTGCATGTGGCGGAATATTGCAAAGTAGTTAGATTTATTTTATTTAACTATGGACTTCCGAAAAGTAACGTCTGATAGTATTAACTATCAACTAATCAAGCATTACCTTGACATTGGCGAAATCATCGATGAATATAGATGGAGCCACGTTTTTAAAAAAAGAAGAAGAAAATACACGTCAAAAATTGACACAAGAACTGACTTCAAATAATTGTCGGAATGGGACCAAATTGAAATGGGTCCTCTTGAGAAGTAGTAGCTTTCATTTTAATTTTATTTAAATCGGTTCACCCATTCCTAAGATATGAGGTAACATACATAAAAAAACATACATTCGAATTGATAACCCCCTTTTTATTGGAAGTCGGTTGAAAAGCGTGTGAAGCCGCGGGCATCTACTAGTCTATACTACTATATAAAGAGGAAAGATTTGTATTTTTGTGTGTATGTTTGTGTGGTAATGAATAAACTCAAAAACTACTGTGCCGATTTCAAAAATTGTTTCACCATTGGAAAGCTACATTCACCCTGAGTAATATACGCTACTTTTTATCCCGGTAAAGTGTTCCCACGGGAACCGGGAACGAGTAAACTAAATCACGCGGGCGGAGCTGCGGCGATCAGCTAGTATTAAATATTTTACCTTGTATGAATGTTGTAAGAGACGAAAGTGTTTGCACGGCCCGGGAACATGTCGAAACGTCAATAATTATGTAAATTCTTTTCCGCCAATCCGGTTCAATTAAACTTCCTTGAGTTGTAAGGTGCGTTTATTAAATGTTTTAACCTCCAGAACTCATTAAATGCTTGACATAAATTAAAAATAGTCAAATATTATGCTGTCGCGAGATATAGATAGATAACTTAGCTGCCCCGGCGAAATTCGTACTGCATTGCATACATTTTTCTAATGTTACGCTAAACTATTTTTTCCTCCATAAGAACCTTCTCCTGATAGTAACAATCACAACAAAAAAAAAGAATTTGCGAAATGGGTTCAGCCGCTCTCGAGATTTGCGCTTACCAACACATTCAGCGATTCGTTTTTAAAACGCTTTTATTAGCTTCACTTGCATGTTTGCTTGCTTGTATGTATGTTTGTTTGTAACCGACTCTTTTGGGTTCGATTTTGCCCTACTTTGAACGATCAGATTTAATTCAAACTTTGCACACCTGTCAAAGACCGATGACAATGCAATAATTCGATTAAAAAATAAATAAATAAATAATATTAAACTAAAAAATGAAAAATAGTTTGAATTAAGAATAGTGTAAATAAGAAATAAATGTATATTATTGTAAAAAAAAAGCGTGAGGTGCATAGTGTCAATAGTTATAAATATTTTATTGACAGATATGAGTAGAAGAATAATTTTGATAATATCTTAAAATGCACCTCACGCTTTTTTTACAATAATATACATTTATTTCTTATTTACACTAATCTTAATTCAAACTTATTAAAATTAATTTTCTACTTTTTAGTTGGATTCTCTATAAAAGCGTGTTTTTTTAAACTATAATTTATTATATTAAACATTAGACAATGTACAGCTTGCCATATATAAGTTAGCATTCCAATAGGAGCGCCATATTACACTGTAAAACTTTAAAACAATATTTCAGAGCAATAAATAAAATTATAAATATTTTTGGACATTAACACACGACGTCATCTAGTCCAAATTAAGCTAAGTAATATAAGCTTATGCTATCGGATCTAGACAACAGATAAACATACTTATATATGTCTAAATACATACATAATATACATAGACAACACCCAAACTCCGAAACAAAACATTTTGTGCATCACACAAATATTTGATTTGGCCCGGAATCGAACATGGGACCTCAAGGACGGCAGTCGCATACACATACCACTGCACCACCGAGGCAGTCATACAATAACTAACTTAGATACAAGATCCATTTTATACTTGACAAGCTGTAGTTTCAAACTTAGTGATAATGAGAATTAAATACGTGATACGATTATACATATTTAACCTACTATTCCTTGTAAATATACACTATTTACATAAGAAAATACATCACATTCATTGTTCGAGTATGTTTTGAGTTAATTCCATTACAGTATTAGGTACAATATTCGTATTAGACTGATTCGATGGCGTGGTCGGTAGTGTATCCGCTTTCGACGCCGTAGTCTCGGGTTTAAACCCCAAACAAACAAACAACTTTGTGTTTACATATACGTTTGTACCGAAGTCTAGATGTTTCCTATGTATGTATTTACAAAAAAAAAATGTATATAAGTATTTATATCAGTTTATCTAGTACTCATATCACAAGCTCTGCTTAGTTTGAGACTAGATGGCGTTGTGTGAATTGTCCTAACATATTAAAAAAAAAATTAGGCCTGGATTCACTCAAATCATGTCATGTTCATTATGTTGTATGAAATACAACTTCCTGAGATAGAACGAGACAACCTTACCTTGGGTGTCTCGCAAAATCTAAAAACATTGTGTGACTGCCTTACGCAGTTTCTAATATGGACCCGGGAAGAAGTTTGCGCCGAACTTTCTTCTTCCGTCTGAGAGGTGGGAGAGCAGAAGTTCTGTTCTCGACTCTCGACTCCACTGCAGAAGAGCGCTATTGACACCTTTTCGGTGTCTCGCTTTTATCAGGAAGCTGTATTTCATACAACATAATGAACAAGACATGTTTATATTCCATCCATTGATCATAACAAAAAATGTATTATCAATGGTTTATTCGTTACAAAACATACAATAAAACAAATCCTCTATAAATTATTTGTGGGTAATATAATTAATAATTACCGAATGACACGGCAAATAAAGAGTGGAAATTATTGATAATTTTCAATTAATCACACCTTCCGTAACATAATAATTACGAGATCCTACTAATATATATGAATGACAAAGTTTGTATGGATGTATGTATATTTTTACTCTTTTGAACGAAAAATACACAACGGATTTTTATGTTATTCGACAATAATGTAGTTTATTTACCAGAATAGTCCGAGACGCCCAGTACTTAAATTGGCTGTGCCACAGCAGCTGGCACGTAAGATTTGGTTGCCTTTTTCAACGGGTTTCAATTTTTTTTCATAATTACAATAGTGCTGCTACTTTTTATTAAATTTATTCGGTCATTTTGGACATAACCCATTATATGTGTGCCCGGTGACGGCATAGGCTTGCTCCTATTACGTGGGACTAAAAATACTGGCAAATTGTGGGTGTGTAATGCGCCTCTGCTTACCCCTTCGAGGATATAGGCGTGATGTGTGTGTGTATTTATCAGAATAACACAAATGTTATAATTTTTGAAAACATCATGTGAATTGGCCAAAATATGATATTAAATATGTCTTAAAACGGATAAAAATTGCCTTCAAGAAATTAGTAATACAACGTTCAATTTAGGCGTAAATTTGAGCGTGATACTAGTAACAGCCCGCAACCTCGTTCGCATAGAATACACGCACGCCAAACCCTATCTTGTCAGTTGAAGATTTATTGCATAACCACAGAATATATTATAATTGGCATAACTTTAACTATTTACGCAGCGCATGCAACGGAAGCAAACGATTAGATTTAACCAAGTTTGTAACTGTTTTTTTTTTGTATGTTTGCGGATAAACTTCGTCGTTTATAAACCGATTTTAATGAGTTTGAGTTGGAGACGGAATATCCCAAGGGTGGTCTTGTGATAAGGAAACCAGGATCTCATGCTGGCATCCCAGAGAAATGCCGGGGAACCTTCGAAAATCGTAGTGTGATTAGTGCATTTGTTATTTTTTTCATTAATTTAGTATCTACAAGCGGATGCCCACGGCTCCGCTCCCTTGAGAAATTATACACTAAAAACCTTCCTCGAGAACCACTCTGTCTATTGGGGAAAACCGTACCAAAATCCGTTGCGTAGTTCAGATCTAAAGCATACATACGGATTAATGATTGAAATAATTTATCGATTAAAAAGCCTGGTGAAAATTTGACGTTTTCCTTCCATTTATCCAAGTGGAAAAACACATTCCACTTTATTCGAGTACTTCACCTTATTAGGGTTCCGTAGTTCAAGTTTTGGAACCCCTTTATCGTCATCCATCCCACCCTAAACTAAACGGATGGTTCGAAAAATCAAAAAAAAATCATGATGGTTGCCTATGTAATGAACTTTGAAGTTAAACTATACTCCAGTATAGTTTCAGACAACTTTGTTAGTTCAGGACTACTGAATCTTATTATATGTATGGCGCGACACACACTTGGCCGGTTTTTTTTTTAAGCATAATTCAGGAATGTGTTTAAAGTTCAAACTTGCGGAAACATTCCTCACTTACGTACATAAGTGTGATGGTAACTGTCAAAAAAACAGGCCATGAGCGAGTCGGACTCGCGCTTAAAAGATTCCGTACCAAAACAGGAAAAAATCACGTATGTTGTATAGGAACCCCCTTAAATATCTTTATATATATAATTCGTTTACGTGTGGATGTTCTGAACTCCTCCTAAACGGCTGGACCGATGTTGATGAAATTTTTGTGCGTGTTCAAGGGGATTCGAGAATGATTTAGATTCACAATTTGGTTCTTTTTTTTTGGAGGACAACGTCTGTCGGGTCCGCTAGTTTATTACGAGTATATATTCTGTTTTTTTTTGTATATGTTATCAACATTTCATCGCGAGGCAACGGATTTCAAATTTTTTTTTCAAAATTACAACATTGCTGCTACTCTTTATTCAATTCTTTCGGTCATTTTGGACATAACCCATTATATGTGTGCCCTGTGACGGCAATAGGCTTGCCCCCTATTACGTGGGACTAAAAATACTGGCAAATTGTGGGTGTGTAATGCATCTCTGCCTAACCCTTCCGGGATATAGGCGTGATATGTAACTGTCTGTTGTTATAGTGGCAAAACTAACTATCACGGTTCATGAGATACAGCTCAAGACAGACGGATAGCGAAGTCTCAGTTATAGGGTTCTCGTTTTAACCTTTGGGTACGGAACCCTAAAAAACATAATCGAGTTTGACCGGTAAATATATAAAAAAAAAAAACATTAAAAAATCATAAAAAAAAAATTTAATGTTAAGTTTTTTAAAGATATTCTCAAATAAGGAAGTTTATGAAGAAAATCTAAGTATACACGTTGCTGTTCGCGTGATATATAGTTGGGAAATATTATTTTAGTCGTCACTGCCAGGCCTATGTCACTCGCCTAACAATCGCAAAAAATACATGACGTCAGCGACAACTTGAAGTTGTAAGTCAGTAAGGGTTGTCTCTTGTTTGTGCCACGACATTGACCATAGAGTTGATATTGAGGCATTAACGTCATAATTATTGGTCAAATTATGCTGGTATATATTTTACTTGACTGGACAACCCTAACGTTCGAACGATGTTCTCTGTAAACAAAAGAATGTGCTTTAATTAACGTCGGAGTCCAAGTTCTGTATGTAAGTACTATTCCCTATTCTGTGTCACTGCTGAGATTGTATGTATGTAACATCTGTCCTGTTATTAATTTTTATAGTTTTTTTTTAATGTTATTGTTTTTTAACCGACGTCCTAAAAGGAGGTTCTCAATTCGATTACGTTATTTTTTTATGTTTGGTACTTCATATCTTTGGATTGGGTGACCCGATTTTGTTTTAATTGTAAGCTGCTAAGTACTTCCCAAATGGTCCCATTTCAATTTGGTCCCATTCCGACAATTATTTGGTCGCATTTCGGTAATTTGAAGTCGGTTGTCGTGTCAATATATGTATATGTATATTTTTATATGTAACTAGCTGATCGCCGTAGCTCCGCCCGCGTGATTTAGTTTACTCGTTCCCGGTTCCCGTGGGAACACATTACCAAGATAAAAAGTAGCCTATGTTACTCAGAGTGAATGTAGCTTTCCAATGGTGAAAGAATTATAGAAATCGGCACAGTAGTTTTTGAGTTTATTCATTACAAACATACACACAAAAATACAAATCTTTCCTCAGTAGACAAAACACTTTTTAATCGACTTAAAAAAAGAGGACTGAATTTGAAGTAGTTTTTTTCTTGCTGAAATTATTAACGGTAACGGCTATAGCTTTGCCCCTTATGCCGTGGGACCAACAAAATTACTGGTAACGAGTGGGTATGTAGTACATCGTTACTTTGGGTGATTTCTCTGGATCTAATGACCTAGTCTAGATTTAAACAGAAAATGTTAAGTTGATTCAAAAGCTAACATACCTCTGTCTGCCTACCCCTTCGGAGAAATAGCTTTGATAATAATGTATGTAGGTACGGCAACGGGTTTCAATTTTTTTTCAAAATATTTTTTTTTTTTATAAATATTTTTGAACATTCTCACACAACGTCATCTAGCCCAAATTAAGCTAATATAAGCTTGTATTATGGGATCTAGACGACTGATAAACATACTTATATATTTCTAAATACATACATATTATACATAGAAGACACCCAAACTCCGAAACAAACATTTGAAAATGAAAATGACATTTGAAAATGACAATTTAGCTGCTACTTTTATTAAATTCATTCAGCCATTTTGGAAATAACCCATTATAAATGTGCCCAGTGACGTGAATAGGCTTGTCGATTACGCACGTCTGCCTACCCCTTCGGGCATATAGGCGTGATACTCGTATGTGCAGGTATACTTCTTCTAATTCAAACCACCTGTCTATGCTACATGTAATCCGTAGTAAAAAGTTTAATAATTTACCAATTAAGTCGCTTCATAGGTAAAAAATTGTTTCTGCTGCATAAACAATTTTTTGCCATTTTTTTTACTCTGTACTGGAATTAAAACTGGAATATATTTAGGTTTGACGTTTATGACAGCTTTTTTTTTGTCCATAATGGGCATGTCAGCCAGCTTTGTAACAAGTAGATACATATTTAAAGATTTCAACAATAACCCCTTTTTATAATAAAACTAGTACGGTGTCTTGCTTGTGGTTCGCGCCGCACCACGCCATAGGTTTTGGCCTATAACTTTTGACCCCTTATGGCTAGGTCAAATTTTCGATTTTTTAGCTTGTCTCCAGACCGGGGGCTATCCATAAAGGGGTCTACCATTATTGGAGCATAAGCAGTTCTCGAGAGCTAGAGAGAGAGGGGGACATTCCCCATTTCTATATATAAGCTATAAGCTACAGGGCTCATAGTGTGTAAGCAAAATATACTTACAACCTATGTTAGTACACATAATTAAAAATATTAACAATTTAACTAGAAGGTAGATTCACCAAGGTCACGTTTTAACATGCAGCTTGATAAACCCACCCATGGTCGGCCCATTCGGCCTCTCTGCATATACCTTCATTCTACCGTATTTACCACGGCGAGTGTTCTGAAGAGCTATTCAATCTGATCCCACCCTCTTCCTTCCGATCCCGAACAACGCATGTGTGGGAGTGGCAGAGATGCCACTCCCACACAGTGGATAGCATGTTCGCGAGTTCTGTCGAACGATAGTGGCTTGGAACGCCCTGCCTGTGCACGTGTTTCCTCCCACACATAACCCTGGGTTCTTTAAGCGGATCGTGAAGAGGCACATCAGTAGGTCGTCAAGTTGAGGGCCACTCTCTATAGTGTTGTGTGCTGTGAGAGTGGCCCACAATCGCTAGACGTCGTCACGACTTACCAGCAGGCGGGCGGCGTCAATTTGGCGAACCCAATATAGAAAAAAACCTTCATATTATAGTTTTTTTTGAGGGGCTCGTGGTCTAGTGGTAACCGACAATGTTAACACATTGCAAAGGTTAAGCAACATCGACTCAGGCCGGTCTTAGGATGGGTGACCATTTCTTAAGACATTGAGACCCTTCCGTGCCTCGGAGAGCACGTTAAGCCGTCGGTCCCGGTTGTCATACTATCATCTATGGCAGTCATTAGGGGTAGTTGGAGCCCTAAATCAAAATACCTCGCGGTCTAACTACAGAACTTCGATATCGCCCATGGGTTGTGGAGGTCAGATGGCAGTTGCTTCACGGAGCATAACGAAGTTCAGCCCATCGAAAGTCGAAGTCTGCTGCAGATCAAATAGTCGAATCATTAGTGTAACTTTAACGAGTTCAACGTCACTAGTGACGTCATCACTTGCCATTTCAATACGAAATAACTTACTATTCACACATTGTATGACCAAATTACAAAAATCATTCCATAACACTATATACTTTATCTTTAGTTGTACAGAGTTGTTATTCTCTTGACCCACGTAGTGTTATATATTGTACTGGTAACTTTCTCACTTGTGTAATATGTACTATGTAAGTCATTATTTTGTGTACATATTTAATCTGTGTCACGATGTTACGATGGCGGGTGTATTTTCCGGTGAAATATCATACGAATACACACACACAACAACCGACTTCAAATTACCGATATGGGACCAAATAGTTGTCGGCATTTAAAAAAAAAATTCACCTTAATAATCAGAAATTTCACAATATTAAGTCGGTAGTATTTATATTTCAGCAATTTAAATATAAATAATATTAACCTCGAGATTATACTAAACTAACCTTCAAAAAACCGGTAAATTTCAACTGTCATGTCGAAAATTTATAAAACGCGGTTTGACTACCGCTTTTTTTATAAAAAAAAAACCTAGCACATAATGTTTTAAATGTGTAACCTCGCATATAAAAAGTTTATTTATTTATATAACTACCTTAAAACTTAAACCACGACTGCTGTCCCTGAGGTCCCAGATTCTATTCCGGGTCGAATCAAATTATTTGTGTGATCCACAAATGTTTGTTTCGGAGTTTGGGTCTCTTCTATGTATAATATGTATGTATTTAGAAATATATAAGTATGTTTATCAGTCGTCTAGATCCCATAATACAAGCTTATATTAGCTTAATTTGGGCTAGATGATGTTGTGTGAGAATGTCCAATAATATTTATTATTTTAAATTAAAACACCTTTGGTGGAGGGCCACTTCAATTCCAAGTTTCTGTGTTTCCACAGATTTAGGTGAGGGCCACTTGCTAGATCCAGCATAACTGTACATTTATGAAATATTCAGGCACATTGAAATTATCTAAATTAACGCACAACTTCTCACTCGTGGTGTATTAGTTGCAGCATCTTGTTGGATACGTTGTGTGTTTTATACTATGAATGTAGTTACTGATGATTGGAAAAGAGTGGCCTGGAGTTGTTATTGCCAGGTTCTTTTCTCTTTGGCTCCACCCGTTGCTTTGCGAATCTGGCTTTAAATGTAAATTCTTATGTGCTGACGTTAATAAGTGTTATTTTATAACCTATATTAATAAATATTTTTGAGTTGTTTGTAGGGAGCGTTAGTATCGGCATCGAGCCCTCAAAGTATTCTGGGCTTATACTCGATTCCGGTAGAACATTGGCTACTATTTCCGGAGTTCTGTCCTCAGGAAAATAGGAATTGTAGACCTATTTCTAGGAATTATAGTAGTTGTAATGAAGGACTACTAATTTTTTCGTCACTAATACAAAGCTGAATAGTTAGTTTGGTTAAACAGGCTATTCTCAGGAACTATTGGTCAGAATTTAAAAAGTCTTGTAGTATTGAATAATCCATTTATCTAGGAATACTGTAGGCTATATAACATCACGCTATGATTAAAAGGAGTGAAGCAGCAATAAAAAATGTTGTAAATGTCGCGAAAAAAGTCAAGGAAGAGCAGACATCGTTTATTCGTTACAAAAATGCGGAAAGAGGAACAGCCAAGTTAAATGAAAACCTCTTCGCGATTTCTCTTTCAATTATGTACATAATCAATTATATGTAGATATTTTAATGTCAAGGCAAATGTAAGGATGTTTCGGGCAAATTTTCTGATAAATGCATAATCATTTTCCGTAAATGTCAATTCAAGAGCGTCTTGATAAAATATCAGGGTAAACGGTTGTATTTCAGGGTTCCGTACATTGAAAGGTAAAAGACGGAACCCTTACAGGATCACTTTGTTGTCCGTTTGTCTGTCAAGACCCGTTTTCTCAGGAACTCGTGGATATATAACTGACTCGGTGGCGCAGTGGTATGAGTATGCGACTGCCTGCCGTCCCTGAGGTCCCAGGTTAGATTCTGGGTCGAATCAAATTATTTGTTTGATCCACAAATGTTTGTTTCGAAGTTTGGGTGTCTTTTATGTATAATATGTATGTATTTAGAAATATGTATGTTTATTAGTCGTCTAGATCCTATAACACAAGCTTATATTAATAGAATGTAAAAAAAAATCTTATATACATGGGGCACACTAAAAGTTTTGTACTTCTAGCTAATCGGAACTGTTTGAATTTCGAATGTTAAATTTTTTTAAACGTTGCAACCTTCTTAGTAATAAAAAAAAACATTTGGCGGGAAATCATTTATCAATTGTTTTTTATCACACATCAAAGTTCTACGTATGCAACGAAAATGGAATTAAGTCGAATACTGAATTTGAGAGAGGTCGAGTTTCTTTACATGACGGATTTCGTGAATTCAACTGCCGTCAACGAAAATAATGTGGCTACTATTAAGCGGTTAATTGAAGAAAACCCGCGGATTACCTATGAGACAATTGGGGATTGGTAATCCAGAAAATTTTACACGAAGAATTGAAAGTTCGGAAACTTTGTTGTCGTTGGATCCCTCATGAACTGACAGCGGAGCAGAAGAGGGCTCGCGTGGAATGGTGCTCACAGATGCTATTTAAGTACGACCACGGACATTCTAATGCTGTTTATGACATTGTCACAGGAGACGAAACGTGGATTTATTGTTTTGAACCCGAAAAAAAACTACGGGTCCCATCTGTACAATTCCACTTGAAGATCAAAACAGTGTTAATGCCGAGTGGTATTCTACCATTTGTTTACCCAGGGTGTTAGAAAAAGTTCGCGAAAGACGACCCAAAAGCCGCGTTCTCCTACATCATGACAACGCTTCTTCACACACGGCCAACAAAACACAGTCATTTTTTGCTTCCGAAAAAGTACAACTCGTCACCCATCCTGCGCATAGCCCCGACCTAGCACCCTGTGATTTCTGTATTTTCCCCAAAATCAAATATTTGAAGAGTGGTTTCACTTTTGCCAACTCCGAAGAGGCAGTGATAGCGTTCAATCAGCACGTAGAAAACATGCCTTCAGATCTGTGGTCCTCCTGTTTTAAAAAATGGTTCGATCGCATGAAAAAATGTTTAAAATGTAAAGGAGAGTATTTTGAAAAGCAATAAACATAATATTTTGGTTTTAACATGTTGTTTTTTTAAGTTACGCAAAACTTATAGTGTGACCTACGTATACATAATCATTATTTATATCCGAAAATGTCAATTCTTGATAAAATATCAGGGTATTTAGGGTTATTCTCTCAGATGTTTATATAAAGGTTGTATTTAAGGGTTCCGTACATCGAAAGGTAAAAAACGGAACCCTTACAGGATCATTTTGTTGTCCGTTTGTCTGTCAACACCCTTTTTCTCAGGAACTCGTGGATGTATCAAGCTGAAACTCATATTAAATACTCTGGTCTATTGTCCCTTGCAGCTGTGAAAATATTAAACTTAAAAGATATAGCCGTTTATGCTGTAATATTTTCGACACTCGCAAGACAAAGAAGAAAGAGATCCTATAAAGGTCGATTCAGACATATCCGTGAAACCTCAGTTCAGTCCGACACAGTTCAGTATCAGTGCAAAATCTGGCGCCTGAAGCACAGGACTACCTAGTTCAGGCGCAAATTACGTTTATACGACTACGTATTTTAAGACATATAGATACAAATACAAGATGTCCCAAAACTCAACGATAATCTGGGACCGGATGAAAGGCCAAGTTACACGAGTTCTGAGAAAAATAAAAAAAAAATCATATCACTCAGTTCAGCGATAATAGACATTTTATCAAAAAAGTTGAAATTCGACACCCTTGGTTGCATTTTCAAGTCCTGTGATCACCAATGTCACAATTTCGCTGTGTTTTTTTTAATTTCGTAATCTTCATTAACGATGCTATTAATCGCAACTACAAATTAACGCAAAAAATATTGTTAACTTAATAAAATAAGTTAATTTTTAGTGAGTCACTCTTGGTTCACAAAAATATTGTTAGTTAACTTTGACACCATTTTGAAAAAAAATATGTACTACACTACCCTTGGCAAGTTATTTCAGAAGATGGCGCATTTAATCAAGATTTCAAAATGGTGCAACACTAGCCACTTTTCTTGCTATTAAAAAAATTATTTCTTATTTTTTGCAAATTGAGCTCTATTCAAAAATTATAATTGATACTTTTTTGTATTAACAGATCGGGGTATCCGGTGTGTGTGATGAACAAAAGTGATAGAATAAGATAGTTAGTGACGCTGACAGTCAAGAATATCCTGACAGATGGATCGGACGCAGTGGTTCAATTTTATGGCTTCCTCGTTCCCCCGATCTAAATCCAGTTGATTTTTTTTACTGGGGATGCACAAAAGAAAAAGTCTATTCGAAACCAATACAAAATCTATCAGAACTTCGTCAGAAAATTGATGCAGCGTCAGAAGAAATAAATGCAAGAAGTTTTGCACGACTGGTGAAAAGGTCTTTTGTAAGGCGTTGCAGAGCCTGTATTCGTGCCGGAGGCGAACAATTAGAACACTTACTTTAGTTTAAGGAGAATAATTAAATAAAAAGTTTTACGATGGTTCGTTCATTGTTTTTATAATTATATCGTTTATTCATGTATACTCTTATTTTATACATTTTTAAATACATTTATAAAAAACAAATACATTTAAAAATAAAAAAAATAGTTACCCACCAGTAGCGGAGTAGGACCCAAACTACCGGCGGCGGTGGAGGCTACAGACTGAGAAACCTCCTAACAATACGGCACGTGTGGAGGATAACAGTCTTCTGAATCTGACTCTTGATCCAACAATCTAACGAGAGTCTCTTGAGATGTTGATCGAGACTCTTCGCTATTAATCCGTTTTCTGAAACGACCACCGGGACAATGATCGTCGAGTCTACGTCCCACATGGCGGTTATCTCGAAGGACAGATCAAGGTACTTACTAAGTTTGTCCTTCTCTGCCCTCACGAGATTTTCGTCATGCGGGAGCGATAATTTGGTCCCATTCCGACAATTATTTGATTCCATTTCAGTAATAAGTTGGTTTTTGTGTCAATTTTTGACACACACATATCACGCCTATATCGCCGAAGGGGTAGGCAGAGGCGCATTACACACCCTCAATTTGCCAGTATTTTTAGTCCCACGTAATACGAGGCAAGTCTATTGCCGTCGCTGGGCACACATATAATGGGTTATGTCCAAAATGGCCGAATGAATTTATTAAAAAGCTATATTGAAATTATGAAAAAAGAAATTGAAACCCGTTGCCTTGTGATGAAATGTTGATGAAAGGCAACAAAATCTTACGTGCCAGCCGCTGTGGCACAGACAATTAAAGTCCTGGGAGACTCGGATTATTTTTGCACAATATAACAAATATTTTGACAATTTTTGACGTGTATTTTAATGAAACTTTACAATAATACTAATTGGTAATAATAACAATTTTAAGCATATTTTGTACACCATGATTACGGTAAAACATGTTGACACTAAATCCTAATTTAAGATTTACAATGTATACACACATGTTTTTTTGCAAATAAACATCTTATCTTATCTTATCTTGGAAAAGAGCAAAATTATTTTACCACGCGGACGGAGCCTCATTTATCTGCTAGTACATTCATATTACATCCTCGTGTATAATCGCATGATTATAAATAAATTAGTAAAAAAAAAGTAAGTATACTTTTAAATCACTAACCCGTCCTCGACCTTTGATTACCAGTTTTTGATCAAGTGTACAAATAAATAAAAAACTTAACCTACCAAATTTTTGTAAAACATGATCATTATAATTATTTGATTATAACATGTAAGTTTTATTTATTATACATACTAACAAGGGACCACGATTTCATTCGAAAATCGTAAAAAAAGAATCAGTCTTCTTCTTTTCTTTAAAAACGTGGCTCCATCGATATTCATCGATGATTTCGCCAATGCCCGCACAGAAGCACTAGTTATTCCTAACTAGCTCCAGGTGCAGGACAAGAAACGTTGTTCGGTATGTTAGTGTCTGGAAACCCGATTTTTGCGGAGCGCCAGAGGTAACCTAAAAAGCCACCTGGCACGCGCTCAGCAAAAATCGAACTCCGTAAAACTGCTCGATAGCTCGGCGACTCTGACTTTTACTTAGTCGGATTTCCAGATGACATTCGTGTCAAAACACGTCAACTGTCAAAAAAAATTCAAAGTCGGTTTACCCAGTTCCCCGAAGATATGTCGACCGAAAACACACAGTCGAATTCAGAACCTCCTCCTTTTTTGGAAGTCGGTTGAAAATGCGACTGTGTTGCCACATATAGATCGTTAATAAATGATTAATATAATGACTGTATTTACGTAACACTGGCAACACTCCATACAAAAGGAATGTAGTAATATCTTACATCTACACTCATATATAGAGGAGGAAAGAAAGATTTGATTGATTGTTTGTTTGAATTGCATAGTAACTAAGTACTGAATCGATTTCAAAAATTCTTTCATATATACAAATAAATAATATAAATAAATAAATAAATAATATATATATATATACATATATATATATATACATATATATAATCATTATTCACCTCATTCATTCATCAGGCCGGTCTTAGGATGGGTGACCATTGCTTAAGACACTGAGACCCCTCCGTGACTCGGAGAGCACGTTAAGCCGTCGGTCCCAGTTGTCATACGAACATCTATGGCAGTCGTTAGGGGTAGTCGGAGCCCTAAATCAAAATACCACGCGCTCTAACTACTGAACTTCGATATAGCCCATGGGTTGTGAAGGTCAAATGGTAGTCGGTTCACGGAAAATATCGAAGTTCAGCCGAATCGCAGTTAGACTGGAAAGCCGACCCCAACTGAGTTGGGAAATGGTTTGGTGGATGGTGTGTAATTATCTTAAATCTAGTATATATTATGTGTTCATTAGTTTGGTCTGTAAGAACCCCTCTGTAGGTGAAGGCCTCCTCCAAAGTTTGCCAGTCCTCTTTAGATTGGGCTGTTTGAGTCCAGTTTGGGCCAGTTCTATTTTTGAGCTCATCTTCCCAGCGAGCCACAGGTCTTCCTCTCTTTCTTTTGCCTTTGGGAGCCGTCCATCTCTGGTCTCGTAGGCACGCCATATGTCCGGCCCACTTCCATTTTAATGATTGAACGTGTACCTAACTACTAATACATTCTTTGCTTTGGTAATGTGTCTTAATTTCTGTGTCTTCTTGATGTTCAGCATACTTCGCTCTATTCCTCGTTCAGCTGAGACTATTTTGTTATTTGTTCACCTATAATAAAGCTACATTATTAGCGTGTAACATAGGGTATATACAATCACGCTATGGTCAATAGGAGCGGAGTAGTAAGGAATAAGTTGCAAAAACCACGTTACCACACGTTATACTCGTATATAATCACATATGTTATACTTATCACGAAACCTTTGGCAAATATCTATACCCGAAATGCTTGGAAACTGTAATAGGAGGCTCACCCCGAAGTAAAAACGGCAATTAATAATAATTAAAACGTTTTAGAGGTGTTATCTTTGAAAATACTGAACTGCTTTTGAAAATTCTTTCACTAATACATAGCTGTATTATCCCCGAGTGCAATAGGCTACTTTTTATCCCGGTAATGTGTTCCCGTGGGATTTGGTGACGATAAAACTACCGGTGCCGCGGTCATCAGTTTACATAAACGTTATGGCCTTGCATTACGCAAGTGTTTATTTTTTTCTATCGAGTGATACAATAAAAATTATTATTTATTATAAATTATTCATAGAACAATTTTCTTAACAAAGGGATATCTTTGTGTTTATAATTGTCCTATTATTACATACTAGCTGTTGCCCGCAGATCCGCCTGCGTGTTATAGCTTTATTGATCACCAGTTACTGATTTATTATGTATAGCTGTTGAGCGATATTGTATCTTAAAATAAAATATTATAGTATCTTAGCCGTGTGCAGCGCCCCTTAGTGAACTTCACTGCAGGTGCTGTTGTGGGTGGCGTAACCTACGACAAACTTATTATTTGCGGTTGGTACAGTAATCGGGTCTAGGGATCGAACCGTAAAATTAAGTTTGTTTTTTTATTGTATATACTTTTTCGGTATAAAAAGTACCCAGCGTGGTGCCCAGGATATTAAATAATAATTATACCAGGTTTCATCGTAATCGAACCCGTAGTTTTTGCGTGATGCCTGAACAAACAGACAGACAGACAAAAATTTTTTTAATCACATTTTTGGGTTCGGTGTCGGTCTAGTAACACCTGCCAGTTATTTTTTTGATATTTTCAATGTACAGAATTTTCACTTCTACAGATTTATTATAAGTATAGATATAGATTAATTATATCGCACCCTCCGCTCAAATAGTGTCATATCTCAAAAACCTACATTATAAACCTAAAGAGTTTGTCTGGTTGAACGCACTTATGTCAAGTACCTACCACTGGTTCAAATTCAAAAATTCTTTTTGTGATTATAGTACATTTATCGAGGAAGGCTATATGCTTTATAACATCACGCAAAGACTAATTGGAGCGGAGCAGCAATGAAAAATGTTGGAAGATCGGGGGCATGCACGATGTTGCAGAAGTCTATAAATAAATATACGCAAAATAATATTAACGCATACATTTTGTTTACTTTTTTAGTGTTAGTAGTGTAACTAAAGCACTATTAAATACACTATTTACGGCTATTTGAAACACAGGTAATCTCAATAAGTTTAAGTATGTTAGGACAATTCACACAGCGCCATCTAGTCTCAAACTAAGCAGAATTTGTGATATGAGTACTAGATAAACTGATATAAATACTTATATACATTTTTTTTGTAAATACATACATACGAGTATTATACATAGGAAACATCCAGACTTCGGTACAAACGTATATGTCATCACTTAAAGTTTGTCCCGATCGGGAATCGAACCCGAGACTCCGGTGTGGAAAGCAGATGCACTCTGGCCACGCCACCGAAGCAGTCTGTACGTCCTTAAGAAATGCTAGAATTTTATTATTCAAAAGAAAAAATAAACCTCGCAGCTCGGCATTATTTATTTACTTAATTTAGGTATGTAAGTAAATTATAATCTCAAGAAGATTTTATACTATTATAACTATGTAACTTTAAATAGCTTACTCTACCGAGTAATACCTCGGTATAATCCTGCGAATGACCTTCAAGTCATAATCCGCGAGAGCCATTCACCTTAGAGAATTCCACTCGTAGCTCTTTAAGACTGCATCACTTTTGTAGGCATCACCACGCTGCTTTACTAGTGTGCAAATATTTTTCTTTAATAACATATTTTGCATTGCAGGCTGCGCGTACGCAATCGTCGCGACGCTCTACGGTCGTAGAGCCCAGTCGACAACGGGCGGCCGAGAGGAGCGTACGTGGCAGTCAACAATCACAGAAGAAATAAATGGATAAAAATATAGTGTGAAGTGTGTAAAAATTGTGAAATGTTAGTGTGATAATCGTGGATTGGTGTGACCGTATACATATTATTGGCGGATTGTATTTTTTCAAGTTTTTTTTTTGGAACGAGGATATTTCTTTATTTTTGAAAATGCAAGGCCGTGATAAGTTATGTGCGAAGCTCTCTAGCGCTTTCCTGAGGAAGTGGTGTAAGTATTTAATAATAGTTGTTTTTTTTTTTCATAATATTATCCACCTTCACCAAGGTGGGTAGGGTTAGACAGAGGTGTCCAATGCCTGTCTTATGACAATAATTTTTTAAACTCACGTTCCAGGTGTCACTGTCAATACTCGTATATTCACTAACCAAGAACTTTTGTCAGGAACTCGTCAGTTGATCGGCAGGTGCAGCACTTGCTGATTAGGTCGGTTATTGCCTCTAAAATCTTCAATGGACATCACCCTTTTTTGTTAAAGAAACTTATAGTCTAGAAACAGACAAAAAATATATTAATACTTAATATTGTTTTTAATGATCTTACCTTGACGTGCAACTGTTGTATGTACGTCAATTATGTATCAATTATGAGGTTACTAGTTTACCTTCCGGGTTGTGTAGGGTCAACAGGTTAGCCTTTTCATGACCTACAATTACTTACATGCACATACACACACATAATTTTCCTACCCAGTCTTTTGCCCCAAAGAGGTAGACACGGGTATTTATCACGCCCAAATTTCGCCGGTCGCTTTTCGTAAAGAAGTGCCGAGGGTATTATCGTATCCGGAGACTTTTGGTATGTTGGTGTACCACGTGCATATAAGGATGACCAGGTCATATAAGGCTGGTATCTTAGCACACATTAGATGTTAGTTGACGGATAACACCACAAGCCTCCGTATCCTGGAGGCTATATACGAGTATGACTTTTGACGATGTAAGTTGATACCCGGGTCACCACACTACTGACGTGAACCCACTCCTAACACAAGCACGTTTGGCTTAGCAGAAGGGGTTTTTGTGGTTGCTAGTACACTTCATATAAACTAAATGGGATCATCATCATCAGCTAATTGACTGCGATTGTTGGGCGTCCCCAAAAAACTGTTCTGCCTGTGGTCCTGTGCTTCCCGCGTCCAGTGGCTTCCCGTGACTTTTAAAAGGTGTTGAATGTGAGTAAATTTACTACGATAGTTTTTATTCACGTAGTAAACTATAAGGGCGTTTTGGACTGGTGACATCTACTTTACGCCACTATTATAAAGGTGAAAGTTTATAATGATCTTTGGCCGTTTGTTGGCCAATAACGCTATAATTATGTGATTAGAAAGACTGCCTAGATACATAGCATATTAACTACATAAATAACAATAGTACTATACCATCGTGTTTCGACACGATAGTAGGTATGTTCAATAACCAATAACTATTACAAGTTCAAATTCAATAACCATTCTGTAATCCGAGCCAACCTGCAATCTTAGCAGCCCAGGCTACTGAATACTGGACGCACCTGTACAGGTTTTTCCGTACCGGTAACCTGGCTTTTTAAAATTGCAATAGAATCGGCAGTAAGATGTTGTGTTACGACACTAAAAACAAGTTTCATTCAACCTGTTTTAGTCGAACTAGATAACAAGAATCTGTGCTAGATTCTAGATTGACCTGTACAAACTGTGTGTCTTTTTGACCGAGCAAGTGGAACGAGCGAAGTGTTTATATTGAGAGACTGGACAATTGTGCTTTCGTTCGTCTGTCTGTATTTGTGATCCGGGGCAGTAACCGCATTTTTTAACCGATCTCCAAGAAGTTTGGCATAGTTTTTTTTTTGATTGGGGGGAAATGGGGCAACACGCCCCTTTTTAATTTGAGGTCTTCACAACATGTCTTCCTCCTCCACACATCCCTGTCTCACGTCATGAGCTCAGTCACTCTCTTGTCAAATCCTCTTTTACTCATCCATCCTTCTTTTGAGCCAACCTCTTCTTCAAGCCCTCTATATTCATACTATGCACCTTTCTAACTATATTACTTTCCCCTCTTCACTTAACATGCCCATACCAAGACAGTCAGTCGCCTCCCAATTTTTCAAGGCCACTATTTCAGCTATTATAAACACGACTTTAGTCCTTTATTAGATGACGTTTATCAATACGTGGCCGTATGGTGTGACGTCTATGTAACTACATATTTGTTAAACATTGATGTTCGGTTGTCCATGCCATGTAGGTACCTATTATATAACAGTAGCTTTAGGGTTGGGTCGCATCGAAGAATTGAGATTTTTGGAGCCGCTGCGAGCTTTAGGAACAAAATCTCTAAGGGCATTTTTCCAGACTGATGCATTTTTGCACCAGCGAGCGTGTGGATTTGGTTCGCATGCACTTTAATGTCAATGTCATGTACACTAATGACATGCGATTCATGTGCATGACGCGGGCTCTTATCACGTGTCGGTTGCTATGGTAATGGGAACGGTCGTAGATTTGTTAAAATAAATTGACCGTCATGGGACAGGAGTACTTTCAGATGGAAAAAAATTGCAAACATTTGTAACTCGAAATTTCGAATTTTCATGGGTATGCCGATTATCCTCGATAATACCCTTTTTGAATCATTTTCACAAAAAAATTATGAAAATTTTAAGAAAATCGTTCGAGCCTCGTTTGTCAGAACAGAGAGAATTTAATTGAAATTCTGTTTTTTGGTGGTTTTCCATTCCTTAATCCGGCTACACATTTTCCGAAAATCACTGTTTTCTATACAGGGATCGTAGGAAACTAAAGTAAGTATTACCATAAGTGAGAACCTCCTACGCTTTTGAAGATCGTTAAAAATAATTAGATAGATAGATAGATATATAGATATATTAGGACAATGCACACAACGCCATCTAGTCTCAAACTAAGCAGAGCTTGTGATATGAGTACTAGATAAACTGATATAAATACTTATATACATTTTTTTTTGTAAATACATACATATTATACATAGGAAACATCCAGACTTCGGTACAAACGCATATGTCATCACACAAAGTTAGTCCCGACCGGGAATCGAACCCGAGACTCCGGCGTCGAAAGCCGATGCACTACCGACCACGCCACCGAAGCAGTCAATTGACGTTCATAAGCATCACTATGACGTATCTCTTCATTTCAAGCAGAACTGAAGTTCGATTTTTGCTGAGCGCGTGACTGGTGGCTTTTTAGGTTACCTCTGTCGCTCCGCAAAAATCGGGAACCCAGACGCTCACATACCGAACAACGTTTCTTATCCTGCACCTGGAGCTAGTTAGTAATAACTAGTGCTTCTGTGCGGGACTATCTACTAATCAAGCATTACCTTGACATTGGCGAAATCATCGATGAACATAGATGGAGCCTCGGTTTTAAAAAAAGAAGAAAGAAGCAGAATTTCGCTATGAGAGTATCCGACACAACATGTTTTCGTATTTACTACAATGGATTGTTTAAATATTGACAAGTAATTGATTACATTATACATCTGTTTTATGCACAAGGTTAATTTAACTAGCTGTTACCCACGGCCCTGCCCGCGTTGTATACTTTCTCACTAGATGATTAACGAGTCTCCTGCGCGATATAATTTTCTCGTTTCCGGGATAAAAAGTAGCCTATGTTACTCAGGGATTATGTAGCTACATATGAGTGAAAGAAGTTTCAAAATTGGTTCAGTAGTTTCGGGGCCTATTCAATGCAAAAAAGAAAGTTTTTTCTTTATAATATTAGAACCTGTAGAGTTTATAAATACTAAATGGAGTTATTGACAACGTGCACACTCTAGGAATTGACAAATAGTTGTAAACAGGCTTATAATTGGCATATATCTGACCGCATTTGGACCTACTTTGTGAAATTAGCCGTAAGCTCCCCAAAGAAAATAAAATAAAATTCGACAATCATTGTATTGGTCCATTTTTTAAGTTCTTAAAAAAAATATATATTTTAATTGTGTCGCTCCTACGGAAAAGGAGGCGAGGCCACCCAAATTGCCGTCCCCGGTATTATCTACGTATAATTGAGCGGAGCGGAGCGGAGCTCAATCTAAGGCCGGGTTTCCACTGACGCGGAGCGGGGCGGAGAGGACCTTAGCGGTGCACGAATTGACCAATCACTATGCTTGAAATCTCCGCTCCGCTTCAATGGAAACAGCACGTGCGGGGTGGAGCAGAGCTGAGCGGATATTCATAATAAAAATACAGCGAGGCGATGCGGTGCGGAAGACAACGAGCATTGGGGTGCGGAGCGGAGGAAAGCGGGGCGGTGCGGAGGACAGCTTTTTTCTTTTTAAACGACAACATGATGTATGGTCTTTATGAGAGATTGAGTGTAACTGAGCGCAAAAATGCGCGATTCCAAAAGTATGCTCTGCTCCGCTCCGCTCCATTCCGCTCCGCTTCAGTGAAAACACTGACCACTTTTCACCGCTTTTCACCGCTCCTCTTCGCCCAGCTCCGCTTCAGTGGAAACTAACCACTTTTCACCGCTCTTCACCGCTCCTCTCCGCCCAGCTTCGCGTCAGTAGAAACGCGGCCTTAGGCGACAAGGGTAAATCGTTTGACGAAACGGCTCGACCGATTTTGATCAAATTTGCCATGCTGGTCGACATCATACCCTGGAGTGCATCTGAAATGCACAGGGTGCAAAGGGGCTCTACCAACATCTATAGGGCCCCAGCGACCTTACCTGCTAGTGGCGCACCTGCTGATAAACGGACGAGGCTCGTTAATTTACGGTACCTATGGAGTGGCTTCGGCCCCTACGTGGGTACCAGGTGGTACAACAGTGTTGGTCCGGGGGGGTACCACCGTGCAGCTGTGCTAAAGCCCCCCAAGTAACCCAGCCCAGGCTGGGTTGCGTTAGGGGTTCAGCAGCTGCACCGCCGGGCCCGGGGCGATGTATGGTGCAGCAGGCATGGGACCAGTGGGGGCGAAACGGAGTCTAGTGTGGGTGGTGTGGGTCGATTCGCCGGCCAGGGAGACCCTTAGCAACGGCGTTGCCGCGGCGGCCCGCAACACAGTCATGGGGCCCGCCTGGGGTGGCATCAGCCGCTCCGGGTGGTAACCGGTGTGGGGTAGCGGCGGCCTTGCATCAGGGGGGTTTGGGAGCCCTTCCGTCCGGCGGGTCGGCTCCGACCTAACCACACGGTTCTAGACAAAGCTAGCCCCTACGCTTTGTCACTTACTGCTGCACCAAATGTCGCCCTGTCTTCACGCTTCTTCTTCAAAATCTACAATGGCAGTGCAACAAAAAAGAAATAAACGTTACACAGCGGCCCTAGGAAACCCCACAACTTCACATTTCGAGGTGGAGTTCACTAACGTCCGTGGACTCCATGCGAACCTCGATACCGTCCACCACCACCTTGAGACGGCACGGCCCGCTGTGATGTTCCTCACGGAGACACAAATACGCCGCCCTGACGACACGTCTTACCTGTGTTACCCCGGCTATGTCATCGAGGAACAATTTCGAGACAAAGCCGGGGTGTGCGTGTTCGTTAGGGCGGATGTTTGCTGCCGCCGGTTGCGCTGCCTAGAGAACCCCTCCAATTCCGTCCTTTGGCTGCACGTAGACCATGGCTCTATGAGCCAGATCTACGTGTGCGTCTACCGATCCCACACAGGGGATTCTGAGACAACAAAGCTCTTCCAGTACCTCAGCGAGACGGCTGATGAAGCGCAGGTGCGGTTCCCGAACGCTGACCTAGTGTTTCTGGGGGACTTCAATGGCCATCACATTGAATGGCTGGGGTCCCTCAAGACTGATCATGCGGGTAGAGCCGCCCATGCGTTCGCTCTCTCCCACGGTCTGACCCAGATGGTATGCGGGATCACCCGGATACCAGACAGGTCAGATCACGCGCCCGCTCTGCTGGATCTACTGCTGACGAGTCGCCCAGCCCAGTACAGTGTTTCGGTAGGAGCCCCACTGGGTAGTTCCGACCACTGTGTTGTTCACGCTGGCATGAAGGTGTCACCTCCTGCACGTCCTGTGCAAACGTCACGACGACTATGGCACTACTCGTCAGCGGATTGGGACGGTCTACGCGATTATTTTGCGTCCGTCCCCTGGAGCCAGCGCTGCTTTGTAGGAAAGGCTCCTTCGGATAGTGCTTCTGCTATTGCTGGCGAGATCAGTTTAGGGATGGATTATTACATCCCTTTCACTGATGTCGCCAGTATCCGCAGAGCCCGTCCCTGGTTCGGGCGAGATTGTGCCAAAGCTGTTCGACAAAAACAATCGGCATATCGCGCCTGGATCAGGGCCCGGGCTGTGCGCGACCCAAACGTGGGCCACCTCAAAGCAGCGTACAACCGGGCCACAAAGTCGAGTAAGAGGGCCTTTAAGAGAGCGGATGCCCAGCGCGTCGCGCGGCTTGGCCAGGAGCTCACTTCCCATCCCACGGGCAGCCGTGGATTCTGGCAACTGGCCAAAGCCGTGCAATCTAACTTTTGTCAGCCCTCGCTGCCACCGCTGCGTTACCCAGATGGAACACTGGCTCACAAAGCCCAAGAGAAAGCGGATATGCTCGCAGACCTCTTTGCGGCTAATTCCCGGGTCGACGACCGTGGCCTGCAGCCCCCCGCCATCGCCAACTGTGGCCACACAATGCCTGATATTGTTATCAGGCAATGTGATGTACGGGCAGTGCTGCGGTCACTCGACACGCGGAAAGCCAGTGGCCCTGACGGCATTCCGGCGGTGGTGCTACGAAAATGTGCAGCTGAGTTGTCTCCAGTATTAACGCGTCTGTACCGCCTGTCATACTCTTCAGGGCTCGTGCCGGAGGTCTGGAAGGAGGCGAACGTACAATCGATCCCCAAGAAAGGGGATCGGTCCGATCCAGGCAACTATCGACCCATAGCTGTCACCTCAGTCATTTGCAAGGTGCTTGAGCTCCTTATAAATAAGCAGCTCATGCAATTCCTAGAGGATCACTCGCTAATCAATGATCGACAATACGGCTTCAGGCCAAAGCGATCAACGGGTGATCTTCTGGCATTCGTAACGCATGTCTGGGGTGGGGCTATGGAAAGGCACGGCGAGTCCTTGGCTATTAGCCTGGACATCGCCAAAGCCTTCGATAGGGTCTGGCATGCTTCGCTCCTTTCCAAGCTTCCGGCATATGGTCTACCTCCTCAACTGTGCAGCTGGATTGCCAGCTTTTTAAACGAGCGCCGAGTGCGGGTCCTCTGCGATGGCCAGGCTTCTCGCTTCTTGCAAGTGAATGCCGGGGTACCGCAGGGGTCCGTACTATCACCAACTCTCTTTCTTCTGCATATCAATGATATGCTATCCCTCGGGAACATTCATTGCTATGCAGATGACAGCACACTGCACGGGAGTTACTCGGTTCGTCCGACGGCGGGGCGATCTGAGATTGAGGAGGAGAGACGACGACTCGTGGCTGATCTCGACCGTAACCTCGACAGTATCTCTCAATGGGGTACCGAGAACCTGGTCGAGTTCAATGCCCGCAAAACACAGGCGTGTGCATTTACTGCGAAGAAATCCCCTTTCCTTCCCCTACCCTCTCTTCAGAATGCATTATTACCAATGAAGGACAACCTTGATATCCTTGGCATAGACGTTCGTCGAGAGCTCAATAATAAAAACTACATCGAAAGATGTATAGGGCTAGCTTCGCGGAAACTAGGAATACTGAATAAGGTAAAGAGATTCTTTACACCGGACCAGAGGTGTCTGCTGTACAAGACGCAGATTAGACCCTGCGTCGAATACTGCTCTCACCTCTGGGACGGCTCCGCGAAGTATCTGCTGGACGCTCTCGACGCTATGCAGCGACGGGCTATCCGTATTATTGGTTGTCCGGAGGTAACGGGAAGCCTTGAGCCGCTAGCTCAGCGCCGAACAATAGCTTCCTTGGCCGCATTCTACCGTATTTACCACGGCGAGTGTTCTGAAGAGCTCTTCAATCTGATCCCACCCTCTTCCTTCCGATCCCGAACGACTCGTGCCGGGCAGAGATGCCACCCCCACACAGTGGATAGCATGTTCGCGAGAACCGAACGTTTTAAACGTTCGTTTCTCTGCCGAACGATAGTGGCCTGGAACGCCCTGCCTGTGCACGTGTTTCCTCCCACATATAATCCTGGGTTCTTTAAGCGGAGCGTGAAGAGGCACATCAGTAGGTCGTCAAGTTGAGGGCCACTCTCAATAGTAATGTGTGCTGTGAGAGTGGCCCACAATCGCTAGACGTCGTCACGACTTACCACCAGGCGGGCGGCGTCAATTTGGCGAACCAAATATAAAATAAAAAAAATAAAAAAAAAATCATTAAAATAGAGCTGACCACGGAGGAATAATCACCGAAAATGTCCTGGACATTACCGAAAAACCAGATGATTAAATGGTTGCCATGGAAACACGTGCGTCATCAATGAAAATCGTTTTTTTTTTCATTCGATTAATTAATTTAAATGTTCGATTCTGATTCTGATATGTAATAAAAATATTTGCTCCGCTCAACATTTGCAATTAGCAGCATGCATTGCATACCTAGTATGTACCTATGTATTTAGAAATATACACGTATTTTTGACTTTTTTGAGATATATATTTTTTCTTTTAATGCGATTCTAACCACAGCTTCTTTGTTCTAACTTAAAATACTTTTAATTAACTCAAGTGCTTCCTAGAATAAAATTAACTTCAAACTTCCACGTTCGTTTGATAAACTGTTCCAAAATTTTATTTTATTTTTTTGACTTCATGACGTCATGACTCATGTGCTCAGACTGCATAGATTCTAATTTAGAGGTATGTAACAACCTGTCTGTTGGTATTGTGGTTTGAATTGTAGAGCGGTAGTACCTGGTAACGGCAATAGGCTTGCCCCTTAAGCGCTCATGCCGACGACGCCACCTCCGCTCTGCCTCTGCCTCACGTCCGCGCCGCCTCCGCTCTGCTATAACAACTAGTATTAAATGAGTAGTATTTATCAGGATAAATATAAATGCCCAGCAAAAAACTTATCGCCCCTCAATTTGAGGTATTCCTCGGTGGTCACCGATTTGACCGTCACCGAAACATTGGTCACCGAAAGTATTCCACATTGGTCACCAGAGGCGACGCGCATTTCAAATTTTTATATTTTCTATTCCTCGATGGTCACCATACAATATCATTGACATACTTAGTGTTGGGACTAAAAAAAAATATTGACAGAAGAAAACATTTATATTGAATAAGACTAACTTTTTGTGTGTACTTTCTTTTATATAATAATATTATAAACACATATACAAATATTTTCATTTTGTTCAGTAGTAGAGGTATAACGGGATTTTTGCTGAGCGCAGGGCTGGTAGCTTTTTAGGTTACCTCAGGCGTTCCGCATAAATCGGGTTACCAGATACTCACATACCGAACAACGTTTCTTGTCCTGCACCTGGAGCTAGTTAGGAATAACTAAGTAGTTCTTCTGTGGGGGACTATCAACTAATCAAGCATAACCTTGACATTGGCGAATCATCGATAGACATCGATCGAGCCACGTTTTAAAAAAAAAAAGACGAAGTAGAGGTATAACGTAGGTATGTGGAATGCTTTCGGTGACCAATGTTTCGGTGACATTCAAATCTTTGACCACCAAGGAATACCTCCTCAATTTATAAGCATCAGATTGTCTGTCTGAAGTCATGACTTAATAATACTGGTGGAGTTCTTACACACTTTTCTCTAAGCTAACGAAGAAAAAATATGTATTAATTAAATCAAGGAACACTTGTGCCAAGTTTCGCGGAGATCGAATACTCGAAATACGTTTTCGTATTCCCCATACATTTCACACCAGCACCCCTAGCGGTAACATCAGGGAACTGTGTGAAATGTATGGCGGGATACGAAAACGTATTTCGAGCAAATTAACGTAAGGAACTGGTACAAGACACTCAGTCTCGGAACACTTTGCTCGTTCTGTCAATAAATAAATAAATAAATGTACAGGTCTAGGCTAATTAACACAATTGGAATTTCCTGCAATTATATCGTAATGTCATATACAGGCTGTTACATAATGGGTGAGCAAAAGAAACGGGCGGCTTCTGTTTGATGTCATAAAAGTGTTTCGATATGGCGCTTGTCCAAAATCGTGAAAAAAATAAAATGAATTACCTAATAAGCAGTGTTGGGACATTTTTGATGTTTTTCTCTTGAAATTCACCAATAATTTTTTCGCTATCTAGCCCAAAGTAAGCTAATAAAAGCTTGTGCTATGAGATCTTGACAAACGTATTCGTTATACCCAAAAAGACAATTACCTTGGCTCCTAACTAGTGTAATCTATTTTTTCCACTCTATGTTTTTATGTATCTTTAATTCCCTACAACTTGTAGGGTATAAAATTATCTCTATTAATTTAATAGTGTTTAAGTTTTACTATATGTAGGTATATCTTCTATAATTACTATATTCTGTTTATTCCATTACTTTTCCTTTCAGAACTTTTGCATCTTTCTTTTCATAATATATGCCAATATCTATCCACTGTTCACTTCACTTCTATCTACTTATGTCCATCCAAAGGTTGCCTGTAAGAGATCAATCTTGGGGATAAGGCCGCCATCTGTACATACTACTTAAATATTAAGTTTCTGTTTCATTTGTATTTTTGTATTGGTGTACAATAAAGTCTAATCTATCTAATCTATCTATCTATCTATACCCACACCTCCCCACCGTTCATTTCCTGGTACTGAATGTTATTTGCCTCGACAGTCTATAGTAGGTGAGATGAGATTTAGTAGAGTGTTTGGAGATATTGACATGGGCCCTCAGCCCCTGAATAACGTACGATTTTTGCTTGTTCCTATGTAGACACATATCATGACATTCAGGCACATATTATAACATTATGTCACCTTGATAAAGCCATTACGCAACAACCTGTATCCTGTATATTAAGATACACAGTCTGTACCAATGCCCGCTTCGATAATTTAGATCGCGTAAGTTTTTAATGAATAATATAGTATTTTTCCTTTACGAAATACGTTTTCGTATTCCTCCATAAATTTCGCAAGTTCCCTGACGTTACCGCTAGGGGCGCTGGTGTGAAACGTATGGGGAATACGAAAACGTATTTCGAGCAAATTAACGTAAGGAACTGGTACTAGACACTCTGTGTGTTTCGTAGTTTGGGTATTTTCTATTTATATTATGTATGTATTTAGAAATATATAAGTATGTTTATCATAGCATAGCACAAGCTTATATTAGCTTAATTTGGGCTAGATGACGTCGTGTGAGAATTTATTTATTTATTACTAGCTGTTGCCCGCAGCTCCGCCTGCGTGTTATAGCTTTCTTGATCACCAGATACTGATTTATTATGTATAGCTGTAAAACGATATTGTATCTTAAGATAAAATATTATAGTACCTTAGCCGTGTGCAGCGCCCCTTAGTGAACTCCACTACGGGTGACGTAACCTACGACAAACTTATTATTTACGGTTGGTATAGTACTCGGGTCTAGGGATCGAACCGCAAAATTAAGTTTGTTTTTTATTGTATATACTTTTCCGGGATAAAAAGTACCCAGGGTGGTGCCCAGGATATTAAAGAATAATTATACCAAGTTTCATCGTAATCGAACCGGTAGTTTTTGCGTGATGCCTGAACAAACAGACAAAAATGATTTATAATCACATTTTTGGGTTCGGTGTCGGTCTAGTAACACCTGCCATTTATTTTTTTGATATTTTCAATGTACAGAATTTTCAGTTCTACAGATTTATTATAAGTATAGATTATAAACGGCCGTCCCTCAGCGAATGCTGTCTGCGTTTACTATATTAGGTTTTTATGACAGATCAAACACTAAGGTTCCAAAGGTATGTCTGGTTATCTTTTTATTTAAACTTTTTGTATATTCTTCGAACGCTTGTAATAACTTTAACTTATTTTGCTGACACTAACTAAAGAATAAATGGCTTAGTCTTATTTTTAGGGTTCCGTCTAGTGGACTGGGTGACGTGGTTTTTGCAACTCCGCATATAGCCTCACTCGTCAATGTACTCGTACTATGCGACACAAATATTTTTTTCAATTCGAACCAGTAATATCTTAGATAAGCGCGTTTAACCCATCAAACGAATTTTTCAGTTTTTAGGGTTCAGTAGTTCAAGTTTCGGAACCCTTGTAGTCTGTCCGTCCAAACGGCGAGTGCTAGAAACATGAAACTTTGCATGCATAATTTTTAGTTTTTTGCCATTTTGTACGGAACCCTTCGTGCGCGAGTCCGACTCGCGCTTGACCATTTTTTTACTATCTGTGTCGTTAAGATTTTTTGTTTTTTTTTCAGTTATAAAAATCGAATGTTAGCGAGTTCTTAGTAAAAATATTCCACAGTCTGCATGTGAGAAGTATGCCAACAACATTTTGATTTTTTCTTCTCTTCTTGTAAACTAGTATGGTGTCTAGCGCGATGCTTTGCGCCGCACCACGCCATAGGTTTTGGCCTATAACTTTTGACCCCTTAGGGCTAGGTCAAATTTTCGATATTTAGGCTTGCCTCCAGATCGAGGGCTATCCATAGAGGGGTCAACCATCATTGGAGCATAAGCAGTTCTCGAGAGCTAAGGGGGGGTACATTCCCCATTTCTACATATAGATATAGATCTGTTTTCAACCGAATTCCAAAAAAGGAGAAGGTTCTCAATTGGACTGTATGGTTTATTTTTTGTTTGTTACCTCATCTCTTAGAACTGGGTGAACCGACATTGAATTTTTTTTTTAAATTGGAAGCTACTACTTCCCAAGTGGTCCGGTTACAATTTGGTCCCATTCCGACAACTATTTGGTCCCATTTCGGTAGTTTGAAGTCGGTTGCCGTGTCAATTTCTGACGTGTATTTTTTAATAAATCGATCGTCTTAATAAAATGATCATTATCTTTATCCTTCATAAATAATTAAGTACTTAATGGTATTTCCATTAAGTCGTTAAGCGATAATTTACGCAAATATATCTGTGATGTGTCCTAGAAGAAAAAATAAATACTTACCTACCTATTTGACCTTTACTTGACTTTGTACTGCATGCATATTATTAACTAGTACGTTGTCTTGCTCGGTGCTTTGCGCCGCACCACGCCATAGGTTTTGGCTTATAACTTTTGACCCCTTAGGGCTAGGTCAAATTTTCGGCTTCTTAATTTTTTGGCTTGCCTCCAGATCGAGGGCTATTCATAGAGAGGTCAACCATCATTGGAGCATAAGCAGTTCTCGAGAACTAAGGGGGGGCAAAAATTATATTTTCCATTACATGACTAGTTGATAACCGCGTCTTCGTTTTCTCGTTCCCAATTCCCGTGGGAACACATTACCGGGATAAAAAGTAGCCTATGTTACTCGGGGATAATGTAGCTACATATCAGTGAAAAATTAAAAAAAATAAAATCGTTTCTGTAGTTACCTAGTTACAATATCTGTTGAAAAGGGCTTATTACTCCATTACTGATTATTTTTGATGCTAAAGAGAAATGGCAATGAGTTGCTTGCTCCTCACTTAGACTAACCTTAACCGGTTGGTTGGCTTTGACAACTATGTATGTATAAATGTTACTTAGCTCGTTATGTACTTACTTAATATTGTAATTTCATACTTCGAGTATTAGAAAAGAGTGGCCGTGAGTTTTATTGCCAGGTTTTTTCTCTCAGGCTCTAACAATTGTAACCCGATTGACTAAACATATTTTTTTAACCCCCGACGGAAACCCGAACGGGGTGTTATAAGTTTGACGTGTGTGTGTGTGTGTGTGTGTGTGTGTTTGTAAGTCTGTCTGTGGCATCGTAGCTCCCAAACGGATGAACCGATTTTGATTCTGTTTCTTTTGTTTGAAAGATGGGTTAGGTAAGAGTGTTCTTAGCTATGTTTTATAAAAATCGGTTAAGCCATTTCAAAGATATGAGGGGTGACAGTGGTGATAAAAAATTGAATGTGTTCAAATATACCCGTGTTGGGTATCAAATGAAAGGTCATAACTTATACATAACTTTTTTTGAGACGGGGGTTTTTTAAATTTTAAATTGTTTATTTTCATTTTCATGGGTACGTTAATCATAGTCCGTGACGCCCAGGACTTTAATTGGCTGTGCCACAGCGGCTGGCACGTAAGATTTTGTTGCCTTTCATTAACATTTCACCGCATTTAATTTTTTTTTTCAAAATTACAATATAGCTGCTACTTTTTATTAAATTAATTCGGCCATTTTGGATATAACCCATTATAAATGCCTCCTATTACGTGGGACTAATAATACTGGCAAATTTAGGGTGTGTATGTGCCTCTGCCTATCCCTTTGGGGATATGGGCGTGATAGGGCGTTGCTACCGTGGAAGATGGGAAGGCCTTTGGTGTGGGACGCTACATGCGTTGACACCTTAGCACCTTCACACCTTCCAAGCACATCCGGATGTGCCGGCGCTGCTGCTGCATCGGCTGAAGGCTTTAAACGGCGTAAATATGCTAACCTAGCAGGTGATTACATATTTGAGCCGTTTGGGGTTGAGACACTAGGGTCATGGGGTCCGAGTGCTCGCCGCCTTTATAGAGACATTGCTAAACGCCTAATCGATGCTTATCAGGACCAGAAGGCTGGCTATTTCCTGGCTCAAAGTATAAGTATCGCCATCCAACGTGGCAACACAGCCAGCATTCTGGGAACCTTCCCAGTCGGCAATGACGCGGAGGATTTTTTAAACGATATTTTATAATGTAAATATTTTTAGTCTATAATTATGTTTATCTTGTAAATTGTAATTCTTATTGTAAATAAAGTCTTTAATATTACTTCGAGTATAATATGTTCCACCAAGTGCCGACAATCGAAAGCATACATTATATAAGGTTATAATGGTTATGACGCCACGATCCATGGTTCTAGTTACCAATAGTTAATCATGGTTGATAACGGTTACAAATGAGAAATCTATGAATAATTCCATATCAGTACAGCGGTTTCTATCGTCAAGGTCACGAGTTCGATTCCTTCGTACTAAAGAGAAGGAAACTATTCAAAATACTATAAATCAATACATTTTCAACCGACTTCCAAAAAAGGTTCTCAATTCTACTATGTTTCTTTTTATGTTTGTTACCTCATATCTCTGGAATGGGTAAATGAAAACTACTACTTTCGAAGTGGTCCCATTTCAATTTGGTCCCATTTCGACAAATATTTGGTCCCATTTCGACAAATAATTGGTCCCTTTTCGACAAATAATTGGTCCCATTTCGACAAATATTTGGTTCCGTTTTGATAAATATTTGGTCCCATTTCGGTCATTTGAAGTCGGTTGTTGTGTCAAATTTGACGAGTATTTTATTTTTACTGGATTTTAAAGAATATGTTTTTCAATATAAGTAAACATGCATAGATATCACGCTTTTAATCTCCAAGGGGTAGGCAGAGGTTCGTTACACATCCACACTTTGCCAGTAATGTTGTTGGTCTTTTTTTTTTAATTCCGTGGCCCAGGGCCTCGGCTGCTGTTACGTCATGTTGCCGGGCGTCTCTAGTGCACACGCAGAAGGTATTTCCTGTGGCGCCCGGCAGATGTTGTTGGTCTAAAGCAGCGTTTCCCAAAGTGGGCGATAACGCCCCCTTGTGGGCGCTGCAGGCTGAAAAAGGGGGGCGGTAAGACCTAGAAAAACTTTGAAGTATTGTAAAAAGTCGCCACTTTAGACAATAATCCAAAGTTTGGTAATAAAATACACAACATACATCTCAAAAAATTGCAAATTCCTGCGTCTAGTATTCTTAAAGAGATTTTTTTTTTAAATGTCTTGTATTCACCAAGATTAATAAAAATCGTCGGTGTTACTAGTGGACGCCAGCACTTACCAGGGCGCACTCTTCATTTGAAGTTATAGTGGTTTTTAAGTAGGAAAAAAATGGGGGCGCTAAAAAATAATGTATTATCAAAGTGGGCAGTAGACAAAATAAGTTTGGGAACCCCTGGTCTAAAGTAACATGGGGCAAGCCTATTGCCGTACTGTACGTAGGTACTTCAATTTAATTTAACTCTATATTATAGTACATTCTTATATAAAAAGAATAAAAGCGATTTAACAATAGCAGTAATAAGTGTTATTATAAGCAACTAGCTGTTCCGACGAACTTCGTACAACCTTTTTATACCTTCCCTGAACTTCTACAATTCATTTAAGACCAAAATTAGAAAAATCGATCAAGCCGTTCTCGAGTATTAGCGAGACGAACCAACAGCAATTCATTTTTATTTATATTTATTATATTATTATAAGAAGTAGATAGATAACGCCTGCGGATTTTCATTATACTTAATTAACAATCTGTCGTGATTTATTATGCTATTATAATTAGTGCAGGCGTTCATTCATACAATACATTGTATCAGTTTCATACTATTCCACTGATTTATAAGGATAAACTTGACCGGTTTCGCCTTTATGTAATTATCAAAGGTGTTCTATTACACTGTCTTACATATCTTTGTTAATGGCATGGCATAGACCTTTGATGATGACGTAAAAAACCGGTCAGTAATAAATGTGTGTAACAGTGTAGAAGGTTTGTTTTATTCTGTTTATTAGTAGTACGGTTTTTTTTTAATCCCGCGGCCTAAGGCCGCGTCTGCTCTAACGTCCGTTGCCGGGCGTCTCTGGTTACAAGCAGTTATTTCCAGTGGCGCCCGGCGGACTTTGACCACCTCTGTGGTTTCTGCGGGGGTTGGGTCGGGATGAGAATCCCGCGTCGTTGGGGTAGGGTTCTATCCCGCGTCGTTGGGGTAGGGTTCTATCCCGCGTCGTTGGGGTAGGGTTCTATCCCGCGTCGTTGGGGTAGGGTTCTATCCCGCGTCGTTGGGGTAGGGTTCTATCCCGCGTCAGTGAGTGAATCTGGTTGCGTGCTATGGGGCAAAGGCCCCGCAGCACGCAACCCTTCTAGCCTGCTTCTGTTAGGACGGCGGGGGGCGAACCCGCCGTCCTCAGGCTATTCGGTGTCTTGCGAGGTGCTACGCGCCGCAACACGCCATAGGTTTTGGCCTATAACTTTTGACCCCTTAGGGCTAGGTGAAATTTTCGATTTTTTGGCTTGCCTCCAGATCGAGGGCTATCCATAGAGGGGTCAACCATCATTGGAGCATAAGCAGTTCTCGAGAGCTAAGGGGGACATTCCCCATTACTATAGATACGACATTGCATCCGTGCGAAACCGGGGCGTGTTACTAGTCCATACTAACATTATAAAGAGGAAAGATTTGACTGTTTGTTTGCATGAATATGCTCCGGAACTACTGAACCGATTTTAAAAATTCTGTCACTGATATGTAGCTACATTATTTTCGAGTAGCATAGGCAACTATTTATCCCGGAAATGTGTACCCACGGGAATCGGGAACAATACATCTTCATAATAAAACGCGAAATTTTATTTAAAAGTTAGCACTCGCTCTTATCGAATCGTGGGCATCTACTTGTGTTTTAAAGAATAGAATCTATAAAATCATTGTGTTATTAAAATCCATGAAAAGATTACGAAATGAAGAAATTTTTTCTCAATCATTTCGGCACAAATTGGCCGGGGAGTTGAAGCTATGACCTTTACGACAAACTGTAGTGCTCCACCGTGACGACCTCTATAGAGGTATAGTTGCATAAACTATTATTGTTTTTAACTGACTTCAAAAATCATTTGACTGGTTGAAACCGGTTTTAAATTTTTTTTTTTATTGAAAGCTACCGATTACCGTGTCGTCCCATTTCATTATGTCCAATTCATGGTATCACTGTTTAACGTGTTTTATATTACTAGCTGAGGCCACCAGCACCGCTCGCATTGAATAGCATTATAACCGGGACGAAAGGTAACCTATTAGTCCAGGGTGTATTATGTTACCAAATTCCCACAAAATTCGGGTTCCTACGGATTCCTTTTTTGTCGTTGTCGGGCTAATAGTGTCGCTCTCTTATTGTGTGCGGATCTCGTCCGTATTGCGTGTGGATGTCAACGTCAAATCAGTTCGAGACTGGCCCGTTATCATAGCAATCGGAGTGCGGGTTGCCCGCGCGACGTGAAACGCATTTCATTCATCATCCACCGAGCCTTTTCCCAGCTCAGTTGGGGTCGGCTTTCCAGTCTAACTGCAATTCGGCTGAACTTTGATATTTTCCGTGAAGCGACTGCAATCTGACCTTCAGAACCCATGGGCGATATCGAAGTTCTGTAGTTAGACCGCGAGGATTTTTGATTTAGGGCTCCAACTACCCCTAACGACTGCCATAGATGTTCGTATGACAACCGGGACCGACGGTTTAACGTGCTCTCCGAGGTACGGAGGGGTCTCAGTGTCTTAAGCAATGGTCACCTATCCTAAGACCGGCCTGACTCGATGTTGCTTAACCTTTGCAATGTGTTAACATTGTCGGTTACCACTAGACCACGAGCTCCTCATTTTACTATTGTATGAAATTTGACATTGACATCCACACGCAATGCGGACGAGATTCGCTGGTGGAAATACGCTTGACAAGAAAAGCGCTCTTAAGAGCCTTGCTCTTGTCGGTGCAATAATTACCACTGCTCTCGTTTCTCCGCCAAACCTTTCACCTTCTGTTTCGACGCTTGGTTTATTCTATCCTCGCATTCTTTCAACTTTCCCTTCTATGATGAACATGTCTTGTCGTATCTGGTGGCCGATCATCCTTCCACTCCGGTCCTCTACAACTTCTATTATTGTTCTTATTTCTTCGATCCGTTTCAGCACCTCTTCATTGGTAACCATCTCTGTCCAGAAAACCGTCTTCATATATAATCATACACGAAGTCATAGTATAAAATAATCAATAGTCTGTAGTCGACGTTGGCTGTGATAAGCCTACTGGTGTGACTCTAGACACAATAAGAAACAGTACTACGGGTAGAAGAGAACGTTGCAATGAATTTATTTTATTTATTTAGGTCCGTCAACAACTGTTTACACTCATACAAGAATATTAGCAATAGATATGGCTAAAATTCTTAATGTAACAGTTACTTATATAGGTAGACACAGCATGCAAAAAGTAACATTTGAAAGAGAACTCACATACCCTCACAGTAACAATGGTTAACCAACTGTAACATCTTATCTATAAAAAATTAAAAAGTAAAGTGAAATTATATCATAAAAGAGTAGATGTAGATGGTCGTAAAATATTTCACCCATCCCACGCTCATTAATTTTTTTGATAATTAATACCATGGAACAATATTTGCATCGACAGTAAAAATTGCTAATTCTATATTATCTGTCTGTCTATCGTGATATAATCTTACGCGTTCCTTCCAAGCTATGTTGCACAACCTCCCCCAACTTCCTAGCCAGTCAAACGCAATCCCCTCCCAACTTTACAAGCCATTCACCATAATTTTGCAGCCAACTATTCCGACTAAGTATGATTGCGCAGTTGTAACTATCATCGAGTTGGATTTAATTCGATGGGTTCCGTAGAAAAATCGTATTTAAGAGCTTTTATTTAACTTGCAATATTTTATGTATGTAATATGTTTGTTCGGGTGGAATCTTGCAAATCAATTTTGAAGCAGATTTCCTTAACCGATTGTTTGTTGATTTGATTGTTGACCCTTGTTTTTTTTTTTTATATTTGGTTCGCCAAATTGACGCCGCTCGCCTGGTGGTAAGTCGTGACGACGTCTAGCGATTGTGGGCCACTCTCACAGCACACATTACTATTGAGAGTGGCCCTCAACTTGACGACCTACTGATGTGACTTCACGCTCCGCTTAAAGAACCCAGGATTATATGTGGGAGGAAACTCCTTGTGACGTCATTCTTAATCCAACATGGCGGCTCATACAAGATGGCGGACTAATCTATATATTTAATACGACAATTTGTCTGTCTGGCTGTCCGTCCGTCGCGTTTCTCAATTATAATTAATAATACTTACATTTGCATGAAATATTTTTTTTTTATTTTTTTTTATTTTATATATTTTTTTTTTATATTTGAAGCGATACGAAGTTCGCCGTAATAACTAGTTATATTTAATGCACTACTACAATATGGGTATCAAATGAAAGGGCTTTCTAAGAGCCAACTCGAAAAAGCAAATAATAAATTAAAAGTAAAAAATCTTTTTAAAAACAAGCTTTAATTTAAATGCGCTGAAAAGACCAAAATAAACTTTAATGTTAATACTTTTACTATCAACTTATAACGTCATTACACAAGGTGTTTCCTTTAAACTCAAAAGGGACTAGGCAGAGATGCATACCCAAAATTTGCTGGTACTTTTGTTAGTGCCTCGTAATAGAGTGCAAGTATACCCCTGTACTGGCTGTGGGAAAATAGTGGTTTGAATAACAGAGTGGTTATGTATATGCCCGGTTACGGAAATAGCCCCTTATTACGTGGGACCAAAAAATGTTTTAGTTAAAAACAATGGAAAAATGATGTTGTAATTTAAAAAATGGCAATGATTTCGCTAAATAGAAGACACGTTAAACGTCGACATATGTTTCGCCTACTCACGAGGCATTATCAAGACTATCTCAAAGAGACTCTTCTCAGCAACATCATTTTTCCATTGTTTTTATCATGGACTTTCGCCAGGTGACGCCTGAATCCATTCAGTATGTTTTAGTTAGACTAAGGTGTATGACACACCCACAATTTGTCAGGAATTTAGTCGCACATAAACGGGAAAAGCTTATTTTCATTACCACCCACTATAGTTATTTCATAGCCTAATTCAAACCAATATTCCAACAGTCAGGACAGATGTTACAAACCACTAATATAGAATCTCTGCGATCCGAGTACAGGTTTTTCCCACGGAACAAACATTGGATATGTTAAAATGTTTGGCATTAAATATTTGCACTATTTACGTTAATGGAGTGATGATGATTCATGGCACTTATAGTCACGCCTATATCTCTGAGAGGATAAGCAGAGGTGGATTAAATCGCCTGTAGTTTTGTCCCGCGTAAGGGTGCTTTTCACCCAGAGATGTGCTATGTGACGTTATGTCGTCGTGCGTTTGATATTATAGTGTGACGCCTAATTCATATTATATTGACTGCGGGGTGACAGGGACGTGGGGGTGCTAGATGTACACTGGTAACGGTAGAAACGGATATAATATCTCAAGATATGGAAGTATTATGACGTCGCTAACATTACTATCGCACATAACTGCTAATAAAAAATTCACAGCGTTCTTTATTGTAAGGTACACTGTAAAGTATTAAGTATACATTAAATTGCATATGGGTAAAAACATAATTAAGGGGTCATCTAAGGGGGAACTCTACGGTTCACAGAACCACTAGTAGATACTAGTGGTTCTGTAAACCGTAGACTTCGGGAGCGGCTTTGTTTATTCTTTTTCTTCTTTAATTTTCTTTATTAATCTTTCATTTGTCATCCAATCCAAAAAATATCATTCAAATGTTATTCATTGTAAGCAAGGAGTGTGTGTGTAAAGTTTCATGCAAATCGGTTGACAAATACGGCCTCAAACATGATCTGACAGAACTCGTAGATGGGTACAGACGAAATAAATTCTCCCCAGCCTGCAAGTTGAAACGGAGCGTTCGGTCGCTTTGCTCCCTCAGTCAGTCAATAAAATCAATAATAATTTGTAATAATTTTATTCTTTTTCTTAAAATATTTGTAAATATTAAATGCCATTTGCTTGGCTTGGCTTCCAATTTTGTCCGAAGATTGATCGATTCATTGTAATCTTGTGTGTATGACATAGAATGACCGTAGGCTATGGAAACCTATACTATACCTATGTATACACTTAAACACTTAGATACTTTGCATATCTACTACACAACAAACTCCGTGCCATATATGCAGATCATACCAATATTTGACTCGACCCGGGAATCGAACTCCAATGTAGTCTCCCGCAGATTATACACTCAATCGACTACGCCGAACTAGTAAAGTTATAATAAAAAAAAACAACGTCAAACATTGACACAAAAACCGACTTCAAATTACCGGAATGGGACCAAATAATTGTCGGAATGGGACCAAATTGAAATAGGACCACTAGGTATGTAGTGATTACATTTAAAACAATTTTCAAAATCGGTTCACCCTGTCCAATAATATGAGATAACAAACATAAAAAAACCCGTCGAATTAAGAACCTCTTCCTTTTTTTGGAAGTCGGTTGAAAACATTATTTTCTCCCCCAATCAAAAACTCACGTTAAAACATTTAAATCAAGGAACCCTTGTGCCAAGTTTTGTGGAGATCGAAAAAAAAAACCGCTAGCTCGGAACACACAGACAGACAGACAGACAAAAGCAAAATTGCCCAGTCTCGCAATAAAGACGCTTCGCTCGCTCGTTCAATAAAATGTCTGCAAACTCGTTGCTTTAAAATTTATTATCCATTGAAAGTGGTTGAGTTTAATCATAAGTATTGTTCAACGACGGTTTGTGACATCATTCGTTGTTATTTTAAGACTCGACCAAAAAGTATAAGATATACCAGATAAGTAAACTTCATAATCATCATAATTCCAAGTATATGTAGATCTGAGGGAGGGGCTCGTGGTCTAGTGGTAACAGACCATGTTAACACATTGCAAAGGTTCAGGCCGGTCTTAGCATGGGAGACCATTTGTTAGATTTGAGACCCCTCCGTGCCTCGGAGAACACGTTAAGCCGTCGGCCCCGGTTGTCATACGAACATCTATGGCAGTCGTTAAGGGTAGTTGGAGCCCTAAATCAAAAATCCGACCGGTCTAACTACAGAACTTCAATATCGCCCATGGGTTGTGGGGGTCAGATGGCAGTCGCTTTACGTAAAATATCGAAGTTCAGCCAAATCGCAATTAGACTGGAATGCCGACCCCAACTACGTTTGGAAAAAGCTCAGGGATTATTATTTGTAGATCTTATGTTTACGGATGGGTCAGGTGGGACGACAAGCCATCCGTATTTAGGATGTAGATTGTTAACATTATAAACAGTGGGTGGAGGTCAGATGGCAGTCGCTTCACGGAAAATATCGAAGTTCAGCCGAATCGCTGTTAGACTGGAAAGCCGACCAAGTGTATGATGATTGTAAACAGTATAAGTACAGCCAGGTGTAAAAAAAAGTATTTAAGTACGGCGAGAAGAGTTTAATCCGAGACGCCCAGGACTATAATGGAACGCTGTGGCACTGCCCAGTGCCACAGCGGCTGGCACGTAAGATTTTGGTGCCTTTTATTAATATTTCATCGTGAGGCAACGGGTTTCAAATTTTTTTCAAAATTACAATATAGCTTCTACTTTTTATTACATTTATTCGGCAAATTTGGACATAACCCATTCTAAATGTGCCCGGTGACGGCAATAGGCTTGCCCCCTATTACGTAGGACTAAAATACTGGCAAATTGTGGGTGTGTAATGCACCTCTGCCTACCCCTTTGAGGATATAGGCGTGATATATATGTGTGTGTGTGTGTGTGTGTGTGTGTTTGTGTGTGTGTGTGTGTGTGTGTGTGTTTATTGTGTTTATTGTGTTTATTGTGTTTATTTTCAGATAGCCAAAAGACCCATATTTTTTAAAAAGAACACTTTATTATAAAACAAAAAATAAAATAGAACATTAAAAATAAGAAACACACAGAACAAATATAAAGAGAATCATTACTGGATTCTTCTCATGGAACAATTCCAGAGCGATGAAGTATATCTATCCGCTAGGGTCATCAGGATGCTGTTGCGACTGGACCATATCCTGCGGAGCAGAGATGTGGTTTTTTGCGAATGTTAGCTGCAAAGCTGTCAGTTTGATATTCAGCAAACGGAGCAGCTCCAACAGCATCCTAAAGATATTGTTATATTAGATTCGCAGGTATCCAGCAATTTTTTGGCATACATCGTCCATCGTCGTCGTGGGTAATAAATAACAGTAAAACAGCAACGAAAAATGTTTACTATATCGGTCAAAATCCTTATAAGAGCGTCCCCTGCGTGGGTTTCATGAACGGTTAAAATTATTAGGTATAAAGAATTCTTCGCGTACAAACTCGCGGATACCTGCTAGTCAAATATGCATATCGTGAAAACGACAGACTCACAGAATCACAGGCGCAACTCTAAAAAAAAAAATAGCATTTCACAGGGCACTGCAGTAAAACCTATTGCTCGGATCGACACAGTCCAGTCACTCACGCGCATTCGCCCGAGATGCGGCACTGACCAATCCGCGCGCGTTCTAAATTCGATTTTTTTGATAATAAACTCTCATTTCAACAATGGCACAGAGATCGTTCGGACGTATGGTTGATTATGTGAAAGCAAACAGAAAAATAAGTGAGTGATTTCTTTTTCTACAATTTTTGTTTTCGCATTACGTGCGTTAAAGCGTGACCTTTAAGTTAAACCAGTGTGTGTTACATATGGATTTAAGTGAAATTTCGCTTATTTTGTGTTACTTAACCTTGGATTGCCATATTGGAAAACTGCAGCAGTTTTTATACCTAGCAGTTTCGTGTCTATTGAGATTAAGGTTTCTCTGCTACAAATTGCCACCGTTTAGAAAACAAATTGTTTTATCTTTTTACACTACAAAATCGCAAGAACTAACCGTTCGTTAAGCTAGATTAGAACCAGCATGAGTCCTCTTTCATAGAAATTTTTGTGACCAAATTGAGGTACCAACACAGCTGGATTGATTCATTGCCAACAGACTTTTTAAAAAAAACGGAGACTCAATTAGAATATATATTTTGTAATGCTTGTTACTTTATTATTTTTCAACTAGATGAACCAATTTAATTTTTTTTAATTGAACCTTACTGCTTCTCGAGTGGTCTCATTCCGGTCATTAAACTCGGATTTTGTGTAAATTTTGACGTGTTTTTTTACGTTTTAAGTCGACGAATTATATTGGAAAAAGAAAAAGTTATAAGTAACATACGGAGTCCATTATAGTTTCTACCATATACTTACATTCTATAGGTACTCCCAATGTATGTAAGTACACATATCTACTGTGTTCAAAGCATGTTAATATTACACTACATCTATTAGGAATTTTCAACCGACTTCCAAAAAAGGAGATTCTCAATTTGACTGTTTTTGGAGTTTACTCCTTAAGAATCGATTTTCATATATAAGGCGCCCGGTATGAGAAAAATCCGAGGGGTAAAACCTACTAACAAGTAACGAAAATCGTGTCACGTTTTTGGTGCGCACCTCTAGTGCGCAACTTTCTAATTTGTTATGGTTAGATACTCGTACTTAAGGAGTAAACTCCAGTCGTGCGTCGGAGCTGACACACACACTTTTTTTGTTACCTCATATCTTTGGACTGAGCGAACTGATTTTGAATTTTTTTATTTTTTTATTGAAAGCTACAACTTCTCAAGTGGTCCCATATCAATTTGGTCCCATTTCGGTAATTTGAAGTCGGTTGTTGTGTCAATTTTTGACGTGTATATTTTACTAACTATCGCTAGGGAAATAGCTGTATTATGAGTCAGCGATAACTTCCACATTTCTTTGTATGGGATACGGAATTCTCCGAAAGGAAGACTATTATTTCTTGCTGTCTGTCCGTCCGCACCATATCTCGATAACGGTGCATGCGATTTAGTAAATTCTTTTTGCATATTGTCCTGCTTGAGAGAGAAGAGAGAATAGGTGCAAGGGAGGGTTACTTTTTTGACCATAGGTGTACCAGAAGTACTCTTCGGAGACAGGATTGTGAACGACAGAAAGCCGTTCTTTGACCTTAGCTCAGCTTTTACAAAAATACCTGAAGTAGGTATCTTCTCTAAAGCGGTACCTAATCGTATACACTGAAGTTTGACACCGATATATTTAAATAGAAATCGATTGAAAATTCATGTCAATCTTTCACGTTTTAAATCATTATTTTTGAAAGAAGAAGAAGAAGAAAGAAAGAAAATTATGTTTATTCTTAGACAGACATGGCGATAACAATACACAAGTAAATATTAGAAGTGAGTGTAAGGACAGGAAAATCGTAGGTGTTTGCGAGTACTCGCCACATCTGCGTAGAAATTGGTCTCCTCTCAGGTCATGGTGGGCAGACCCACTATTGCCACCGCTGGTTTTCAGCGTTTTTCATTCCAGTCAACAAGTTTTACCATCTAATCGGGAAAAAGACATTACCTTTATGTTGAAAATTGTGGTGTATGTGACGATATGTATCACTTGTTGCTGGAGTGTTCCCATAACGATAGTGTAAGAAAACTTATGACCAGAGCTAAATTGCATTCTAGCTAATCCCACAACCAGGAAGGCCCGAAAACTATTCAGATTCTGTATTATATCTTTTAAGCGACGGAGTGGGCAATAGTAGGATATAGGGATAAAAGGTAGTGTCAACGTAGGAATGATACTAGGAGGCTGTCATGACTGGCTAGATTCGTCAAAGCCTCCTTAAAAAAATAGATTAAAAAAAAACATTATTTTTACATAAAATTATAAAGTTAGTTCCGGCATCAGAACAGCTGGACAGATTATATAACATTTAGTAAGATACAGATTGAAAAGGAATATATTAGGTATTTCATACACTAGTTAGTTTTTATCCAGATCTACCCGTGAACAAACCGTGCAACGATAAAACTGAAACACAACTTCATATTGTTATCAATAATAATCCAGCTGTTTGTACGTGTTATAGTTACAAACATACACTCACAAACTTTCGCATTTATACTCGTAAATAGTACCGTGATTCAGATTTGTAACGTCACTGTAAACAATTATGCGATTTGGAATATTTACGCAAGAAAGTGACGACTTTGCTTAAATAGTAATTTTTTTTATATAATATGCGATCTCTACGTATTCAAGTTATATATCATTATATTATATACTAATTATTATTATATAAGTAACGTTATAAGTAAAAATATAAAATATAATAATTTATAAATATTTTCGGACGTTCTCACACAACGTCATCTAGCCCAAACTAAGCTATAAGCTTGTGCTATGGGATCTAGACAACTAATATACATACTTATATATTTCTAAATACATACCTACATAATATAGAAAACACCCAAACTCCGAAACAAACATTTGTGGATCACACAAACATTTGATTCGGGGATCGAACCCGATAAGGTATGACAGTTGCACTAGAGCACGCGAATATTACTTACAATTTAAAATTTTTGGCAAAAAATAACCGAAATATAATAAATTACCGAAATGGTACCAAATTGAAATGGGACCCTTCGAGAAGCAGTAACTATACTAACTACTATTTAAGAAAAACACAAGATTACAAACACAAATAAATATACGCAAATTACATTTGAACATATAATATCAGTTGTATCAAAATCATCTTTAAAAAATCTTAAATTTTGATGCCCTACTCGACTTTTTCCCGACTTGTGCGAAGTCAGATAAAAAATAAGGCTTCTAGCTGGTCCGAGACAGAACTTTAATTGGCTGTACCACAGCGGCTGGCACGTAAGATTTTGTTGCCTTTCATTAACATTTCATCCCAAAGCAACAGGTTTCTTTGTTTTCAAAATTACAATACATATAGCTGCTAATCTTTATTAAATTCATTCAGCCATCTTGGACATAATCAATAGGCCTATAGGCTTGCCCCTTATTACGTGGGACTAAAAATACTGGCAAATTGTGATGCAACCTCGGAACACCTACAGATAGACAACCAGACCACTTGGTAGACGAACCATGGGAAATTTACCACTTTTATTTAAATCATGGACGATATGTACAGTTGATCATCTTGGTCATAACTCCCTAAAGCGCACCATGGTGCTCATCACACAAAGATAATTATGGGAGTCGAATCCATAACCGTTAAGTTTTTAACAGTATCATTAACCACTGGACCACACATATTGATACAAACGCAGGTCGTAACAACCGACAACACCATCGAGGCAATCGATTGTATTAGAATATATTATTCCAGTTCAATACAGAGTAGACAATCCGGTTTTCTATTTATAAAGTCGGTCAACCGTTAACCCGAGTCCCATCGTATAGTCAATATGAATAAACGAAGTACCTACGAGTATACCTGCTAATACCTAGTTCAGATACACGATAAAAATTGACCCAGCAAACGACTTCAAACTACCGAAATGGGACCAAATAGTTGTCGGAATGGGACCAAATTGAAATGGGACCATTTAGGAAGTAGAAGCTTCCAATTGAAAAAAAAAACTTCAAAATCGGTTCACCCAGCCCGAAGATATGAGGTAACAAACAAAAAAAAACATAAAGTGGTATTAAGAACATCCTTCTTTTTTGGAAGTCTGTTGAAAATGAGGCCTCTCTTACGCAAACTCATCTCTCATCCTCATCCACTAAGCCAGTTACCTACCCAGTTGGGGTCGGCTTTCCAGTCTAACTTTCCACTGAACTTCGATATGTTCCGTGGAGAGACTGCCATCTGACTTCCACAACGCATTAGCGATATTGAAGTTCTGTAGTGACGACCACGAGGATCTTTAGACCTCCATGTAGCCGTAAAGACTGCCATAGATGTTTGCGCACTCTCTGAGGCACGGAGAGATCTCAATGTCTTAAGATATTGTTACCCATCCTAAGACAGATCAACTAGGGTTTGCTTTACCTATGCAAAACAAATGTTAACTTGCCCGATTACCACTTAGCTTCGGTTTATTATTGACTATTTCCCATAGCAACTGCTATCTACTCGTATCTACATCTACACTGCTATTATAAAGAGGAATGATTTGTATTTTTGTGTGTATGTTTGTAATGCATAAACTCAAAAACTACTGTGCCGATTTCAAAAATTTCTTTCACCATTGGAAAGCTACATTCACCCTGAGTAACATAGGCTACTTTTTATCCCGGTAATGTGTTCCCACGGGAACCGGGAACGAGTAAACTAAATGACGCGGGCGGAGCTGCGACGATCAGCTAGTAACAGATAAAATAAAATTAGGTATAGGTACCTACTACATACTAAGTACCTATAGATGCCTCATCCTATACTAAGAAATGAGGCTGTCAGACATCACGCCTATATCCCCGAAGGGGTAGGCAGAGGTGCATTACACACCCACAATTTGCCATTATTTTTTGTCCCACGTAATAGGGGGAAAGCCTATTGCCTTCACCGGACACACATATAATAGGTTGTGTCCAAAATGGCCAAATTAATTTAATAAAAAGTAGCGGCTAAATTGTAATTTTGAAAAAAAAAATAAACCCGTTGCCTTGCGCTGAAATGTTGATGAAAGGCCAATTAAAGTCCTGGGCGTCTCGGACTATGTTATTTACATAAAATCTATAGTATAAAAATAAATCGATGTATGTGTTGCTAAGCGCAAATCTTGAGAGCAGCTGAACCGATTTCGCTAATTTTTTGTTATGTTCTAATGGAGGAAAAATAAGTTTAGCGGAACATTAGGAAAATTGATGCGGTACGAAGTTCGCCGGGACAGCTAGTTACCATTAGATGTAGTGTAGATTATAGCTTGAAACACACTGGTCCTTCACATACTACGTGGGAGACAGCGACACACTAGTCCTTCGTCTTACGACGTCTGACGTTTACGTTATCTACGTGCTATGACACTAATAAACGTGTGTGACAGCGTCGTACGCGTGGGATAGCATGGGAACACGCGAGTCTGGCGCGGTGACGCGTAACACAGCGTGGTGAATGACCAGCATGTTCGTTACCATACAATTGTGTAGGGCAGATTCTGTTCTGCTGTCATAATGCGTGGTGTACGTCACATGTGAAGGATGAGTTTACCCGTCCCTTGATCTTTCATCGCGTCTGTGTACATTGTAGCATTATTTGACAGAATCGATCATTTACTGTTACATTTAAAATGATCCCTATTAACATTCAGTGGTAATGAATGCAGATTTTAAAAATAAATTTAAAGAAACAAGTTTTACCGCTATGGTTAGGGCCTCGGTATCGTTGTGGGTTCAACGCACGACCTTCGATTCCCGGGTCACGACAAATATTTCTGCTATTAAACGTATTAAATGCCTCTGGTTACAGTTTTGAGGTCATAATGTGTGATTATACGCTCGGTCTGCAAAGATTCTATTTTGTGGTATGTAACAACTGTCCTGGCTATTGGAATTTTGGCTTGAATTACAAAATGGTTATCGATTTTCTAGAGTGCCCGGTAACGGCAATAGGCTTGCCACCTATTGATGTGATCATCAAAAAATAAACGTCAAAAATTGACACAGCAACCGACTTCAAACTACCGAAATGGGACCAAATAGTTGTCGGATTGGGACCAAATTGAAATGGGACCACTTCGAAGGCAGTAGCTAACAATTTATACTAGTGGTTCTGTGAACAGTAGACCTCGCGTTATTTTCGCATTTTCCCCCCATTTTTGGGGATTTTTCGTTTGGAGGGAAAAATCCCTTCGACAAAAGTTGCGCCTTGCAACAAAGAACACTTGTGCCAAATTTCATGAAAATCGGCTGAAAAATGCGGCCTGTAGACCGGAACTGACACACATACCCACAACGCCAAATCGGCCAGTCCTCGAGTTAAAACTGAGATGTTTCGCTCGCTTCGCTCGCTCGGTCAAGAAAATCTTCAAAATCGGTTCACCCAGTCCGAAGATATGAGGTAACAAACATAAAAAAAACCACAGTCAATTTGAGAACCTCCTCCTTTTTCGGAAGTCGGTTAAAAATGACTGGCAAATTGTGGGTCTGTTATGCACCTCTGCCTACCCTTTAGGGGATATACACTTACTGAAAAGTATATTTGTAACACATTTTCTAATATGCCACAACTTCCTTCCGTCTTTTCGACGATTCACATCTTAACCCACATTTCGACAATTACCTACCTAATTAACGAATTGTCTCACTGTTTAAACAATCAACAGCCTACTTCACAAATATACTTAATTATAAAACTGCAAACTTTGTTTGTTTGTTTGAACGCGCTAATTTGTTTTTTGTGTCATTGTTTGACGTGTTTTTCTACATTAGTTACTATATCTTCTGACAACGTCACAGAATAGGGAATAGTACTTACATACAGAACTGGACTGCGAAGTTAATTAAAGCACATTCTTTTGTTTACAGAGAACATCGTTCGAACGTTAGGATTTTCCAGTCAAGTAAAATATATACCAGCATAATTATGACGTTAATGCCTCAATATCAAGTCTATGGTCAATGCCGTATCACAAACAAGAGACAATCCTTACAGATTTACAACTTCAAGTTGTCGCTGACGTCACGTATTTTTTGCGATTGTTAGGCGAGTGACAGGCCTGGCAACGTTCTCATGTCGTATTATACTATTCCACGCGGGCGGAACCGCTGGCATCGGCTAGTATTATATTACTTATGTTTCCAAGCCCACATGAAAGTAAAAGGCGGTCAGCGCAGGCGCAACTAAATTTACACCGCGAACCGTAAATATATGTGATTAGCCGTTCGCCGTAGCGACGCCCGCGTGATATAGTTTTCTCGTTCCCAGTTCCCGTGGGAACACATTACCGGGATAAAAAGTAGCCTATGTTACTCAGGGCTAATGTAGCTACACATCTGTGAAAGAATTTTTTAAATCAGGTCGTTAATTATAGAGCCTATTCGCTTTAAACAAACAATAAATCAAAGCTTTCCTCTTTATAATATTAACTATATATATAATAGACATAATTATATATTATACAGGGCGTCTCACGGCAATGCCACATGGAGAGAAAGTACCATAATTATGGTACATGGGACATTTTACTGAAAAAAGACTTTATATTAATTGAAGTGCATTCATACATTATTAATAATTGCCTAGTTGACGGTTTGAAGGAAAGACAAATTTCATGGTTTTCCTTTTATTTCTGATACTAATTTATTTAGCAAAAAATAACCCTTACTATAATGCCTTCCGATCGGTATCATCAAACTACAGACCGATTTCTTTTTTCGTGTACCAGGTTCGATTCCCGGTTCAACGAGGCAGTTATTAAAATGTATGAATACAGTTCAAATGGTTATTGAAATTAAAATAAAGTCTTCTTTCAGTAAAATGTCCCATCTACAATAATTAAGGTACTTTCCCTCCATGTGGCATTGCCGTGAGACGTCCAGTATATAAAAATTCTACATTAATAATCACGCCTAAAGTATGTCCGAACTGTAATTGTCTTTGCCATAGCGGCTGGCACGTAAGATTTTGTTGCCTTTCATCAACATTTCATCGCAAGGCAACGGGTTTCAAATTAGTTTTTCAAAATTACAATATAGCTGCTCCTTTTTATTAAATTAATTCGGCCATTTTGGACATAACCCATTATAAATGTGACGGCAATAGGCCCCTTATTACGTGGGACTAAAAATACTGGCAAATTGTGGGCGCGTGCGTGCCTGAAATGAATTACACACCGACATTTTGATAATAATCCTATTGACAGTATGTAATTGGCTGCAAGTCTATTACTGCAGCCAATTACTGCAGCGAATATAAAACTAATTTTTAATCTAAATTCCAACGGCCAGGACGGATGTTACGTAAATAAATATTTACTAAAAACATTTTTCACACAGCCCCATCTAGCCTAGGTAACTGATAAATAAACTTTATACTCAAATAATTTTATGATATACAAGCTGATCGCCGCAGCTCCGCCCGCGTCATTTAGTTTACTCGTTCCCGGTTCCCGTGGGAACACATTACCGGGATAAAAAGTAGCCTATGTTACTCAGGGTTAATGTAGCTTTCCAATGGTAAAAGAAATTTTGAAATCGACACAGTAGTTTTTGAGTTTATATCTTTCCTCTTTATAATAGTAAGTGTAGATATCGCGAAAACCATAGTCTTGCCTGAACTCGAACCAGCGACTAATCCCTTTCCAGGAGGAACGTTCTACCAACTGACCAACATACCACTGGTACAAGACATCTAATATTGCGATCACTATATTGTATCAATATCGCGACTTATAGCTACCTCGGTGGCGTGGTCGGTAGTGCATCGGCTTACGCCTCCGGAGTCTCGGGTTCGATACCCGGGTCGAACCAAATATTTGTGTGATCCACAAATGTTTGTTTCGGAGTTTGGGTGTTTTCTATGTATGTTATGTATGTATTTAAAAATATACAATTATGTTTATCAGTTGTCTAGATCCCATAGCACAAGCCTATAGCTTAGTTTGAACTAGATGTCGTTGAGTGAGAATGTCCAAAAATATTTATTTATTTATTTATGTACTTCTAAATCCTACATAATCACTATCACTTCACTATTAGCATTACTAAATCAATACATTCTATAAAACAAAGTCCTTTCCGTCCGTATGTACGCTCGAGGAAGGTTAATGTGTATATAATTTGTAAAGCGAGCGAAACGGCGGGCGTCCGCTAATTATAGATAAATTATACCTTGACACAACAAACCATAGTGCTCATCACACAAAGTTTTGTCTTGGTAGGGATTCGAACCAACGACCTCCTTACAATCTAAGCAGTCCGGGCAACTTTGATACATAATATACGATGGGCTTGTCCCACGACCCCACAACCCCACGACCTCTCATTTGAGAGCTTGAGTCACTAATATCTAAATCCAAAGGCCACTCCAATCTACCACAATAATTGTTTACCATCACGCATAGAGATTGTAACAGAATTTTGAAGAATTACCAAGAATACTCAAACTCTTCATTTTCAAAAATACATCATCGAAAGGAAAGTCGAAGTATATGCCAAAGGAGAGAGAGAAGAAATAAGTTTAGCAAAAAACCCGACTTCGAATTGTCGGAATGGGACCAAATTGAAATGGTACCACGCGAGAAGGACTAGCTTTCAATTAAAAAAAGAATTTTCAAAATCGGTTCAATCAGTCAAAAGTCATAAGTACTTATAGGTTCAGGTAACAAACCTTAACTTTAAGAAACTGGCTCCTAAATTTATCTTATACAGATACTGAGGAATTCCTTACTCCACAGATCTAACAAGTATAAAGTAAGATACACTTACGGAGAAAATGGATTAGCCTTATTTATATACATAGCAGCACACACACACACACACACACACAAACACACACACACACACACACACACACACACACACACACACACACACACACACACACACACACACACATATATATATATACACAAGCACACACGCACACACACACAATTGTGAAATTTTCTGTTTTTGTACACTGTTTTATTTCTTATTTACTGTAACATTGGTCTGTATTTTCGGCGCGTATAAATTCTGTCCAGGTAGTGGGTAACTGGAGATCTGTTACACAGGTTCACCTAATTCAGTCTCCAGTTTCTCACAGCTTTTGATATATAACATGTACTTACGCCTATGATGTAAATTTATATTAAGAAATAAATTTATTATTATTTTATTATTTTATTACTTAACAAGTTAAAAAATGGCAAAAATTTGCTATATATATTTTAGAGCTTTCGAAAGTTTTTTCAGAAAATCTAAAAAATGTCACATGACATGAAGTTCAACATCATTTTAGAGTTCTTTGACCATGCTGAGTTGATTGCAGCTGGTCTTGAGTCTCTAACTATTACTGCTCTCGATTTGACCTCGTTTTGACCTTGACCGTGAGATCAAATGTCAAAGATCAAGTTATTTTGGGGGGGTTTTCGACTTTGCTAAGTCGATTGGCGTTTACACTGAGACTCTAGCTCTTACCGTTCTCGAGTTGAAAGTTGTTCACGGACGGACGGACGGACATTATTGTTGTATAAGAGATTTTCGTTTCAAAAAGTCTAAAAACCATACAGTCAAATGGAAAATTTGCACCATTTTTTTAAAGTCAAGTTATAAATACAAGTTGAGTCGTTTCAGGAGGTGAAGGTAACAGTGGCGGTCACCCCACCGACTAGAAAAAAACCCGTTAACAGAGAGAGAGAGAACGAGAATGCAAGTTATGGCAAACGGGATATTCACCCAAATGTTCTGACGTTTCGACCAGGTTCCAACCAAGTCAAAACTTCAGGCAATGTGTGTACCTGCTTACCAGGACTACACAGGAAAGTAATGTGGTTAGAAAGGTGCAAAGTACTCGTATGAATGTAGAGGGTTTTAAAAGCAAACTCAAAAAACATGGATGGAATGTGTGAAAGAGGATATGACAAGGAAAGGAGTGACTGAGGAGATATGATGTGTGGAGGGACAGGGATGTATGGAGGAATATCATGTTGCGTCGACACCAAATAATTGGGGTCCCCAACGACGCGAGATTTTTAATTCTGACCAAACCCCCGATGAGTCCACACAGGTGGCATAATTCAATTAATAAGCATATTCGCCTTAATTGTAATGTTCACATATCACAACTCTGCCTACCCTCGGTAATAAAATCGTGCTTATCATAAAATCTGGAAGTCTATAGTGTTATTGAATTTGTCACGAACATGTTTTACTCAAAGAAACAGTCAATCAGATAAATAAACAATAGGATTTTTAGTTGTTACGACACGGAGACGATGCGATATCCTTTATCAGACGTGTTTGATCATAACAGCTTGGCGTCCTTGTCCCAGTTTTTGCAATATTTTTCATTGCTGCTATGCTCTTATCCCACAATAAATTAATCTATATTCAATACAAAAAGATTTGTCAATCCTGTAGATCCTTTGCGTGAGTATGTCATTTTGCGGATGTGGCATTGCACGCCTGCACCCTTAATATTAGCGCGTTCAAAACAAAATAAGGTAGCCGGGATATTAAAAGTGTTATCAAAAACGAGACTGCGAACAACGTTGTTGGTGTCGGCTAGCGCTTATTTTATATATGGTGACCCGTGTGGATCACAACCATTTATGCCAACTAAGTCTTTGTTCCGCCGGATCCTTTGGGTATATCTTTGGAAGGCGTACCCGGGACGCCCGGTAATGAACGTTGGGTCGGAAATTTCAAAAAATATCTTAAGACTGTAAAAAAGTTGTTAAGTTGTAATGTTAATCGTTTATCCAAATAAATACAAACAAAAGTCGTTAAATATAAAATGCCTTTTTGCTTTTGCAAAACGTCTCTTTCCAAGAATTCGTGCGCACGCGCATCCATTAACAAGTACACGTATCTTATTTGAGGAAGGATGTCACTTTATTGTGAAGGTCTATCTATTCATCATCCTCATCATCCACTGAGCCTTTTCGCTACTCAGTTGTAGTCGGCTTTCCAGTCTAACTGCGATGCGGGTTAACTTCAACATTTTCCGTGGAGCGACTGCCATTCTTCACAACCCATTGGCGGTATTTAAGTTGACCAGTCAGATTTTATATATGGATCTAAACACCTACCTATGACGTTGGCCAGTATTTGGGACTGTTGAAACACCCTCGGTCAGAAATAGCAGACTTACTTTGACAATTATTTAACCACCAATCCAGCTATCCAGCTCCTTGACACCACAAACATAAGGAGACTGAAAAGGAGCCTTTTGAGTTAGTTTAGTGAAATTACTGCTACGGAGTGCGATAAGTGCTACCTTTGAAGAACACAAGAACAAAGTGTCTTTTTATGATGTCATTCTTGATATTGAAAGTTTTTAGCAAAATAAGTTATATTTAAATTACATACATACATTTACATACATTACATACTCTTTCTTCTGCATATCAATGATATGCTTTCCCTCGGGAACATTCATTGCTATGCAGATGACAGTACATTGCACGGGAGTTACTCGGTTCGTCCGACGGCGGGGCGATCTGTGATAGAGGAGGAGAGACGACATCTCGTGGGTGATCTCGACCGAAACCTCGAGTTCAATGCCCACAAAACACAGGCGTGTGCATTTACAGCGAAAAAATCCCCTTTCCTTCCCCTACCCACTCTTCAGAATGCAATATTACCAATGAAGGACAATCTAGACATCCTTGGCATAGACGTTCGTCGAGAGCTCAATAACACAAAATACATTGAGAGATGTATTGGGCTAGCTTCGCGGAAACTAGGAATACTGAACAAGGTAAAGCGATTCTTTACACCGCACCAGAGGTGTCTGCTGTACAAAACGCAGATTAGACCCTGCGTTGAATACTGCTCTCACCTCTGGGACGGCTCCGTGAAGTATTTGCTGGACGCACTCGACGCTATGCAGCGACGCGCTGTTCGCATTATAGACTGTCCGGAGGTAACGGGAAGCCTTGAGCCGCTAGCCCAGCGCCGAACAATTGCTTCCTTGGCCGCGTTCTACCGTATTTACCACGGTGAGTGTTCTGAAGAGCTCTTCAATCTGATCCCACCCTCTCCCTTCCGATCCCGAACAACGCGTGCCGGGCAGAGATGTCACCCTCATACCGTGGAAACCGTCTTCGCGAGAACCGAGCGTTTTAAACGATCGTTTCTCTGCCGAACGATGGTGGCTTGGAACGCCCTGCCTGCGCACGTGTTTCCTCCAACATATAACCCTGGGCTCTTTAAGCGAAGCGTGAAGAGGCACATTACTGGGTCGTCAAGTTGAGGGCCACTCTCTATAGTATTCCTGTGTACTGTGAGAGTCGCCCTCAATTGCCAGACGTCGCCTCAGCTTACCATCAGGCGGGTGGCGTCAATTTGTCGACCTAAATATAAAAAAATCAAAAATAAATACATATTGGTCTTCAAGCGCTAGATTGTAATTGTTATGCGGTAAATCGGGGGGCACAGTAGTGCCCCTGCCATATTCATTTAAATAATAATGAAAAAGAAATCAATAATTCCCAGATATTAATTGTAGGATTGTATTAAGTTATGTATGGGTATGGCTGACATGCATAATTAGAACAAAAGTCGCGAAAAAATAAGGAGAAAAAAGACAGTTTCCCAAGGAGGAGAACGGGCAAGAAACTCCTCGGTTGCTTTACTTTAGCATGTTAAAAATAAGTTTATAAAACTAAACTGCCGCGCTATCTAATTAATTAACTAATCGGTTCTTAGTCCGGAACGTAAACATAGCTTTTTCTGTCTCGTTTATTGTTTATTAGTAGCCAGTAACTTTGTTAGTCCATGTTGCGGCTTATTGCCGCCCGATTAGCTGCATAAAACATCAAATACAGGATTTAATTGTTGGAAATTGCTTAGGCCAACCTGCGTACACGAAGCTAGCGCTATGGTTTGGATAAAAAATAGAGGGTTCGACCCTCGCAGCATAACTCTCTGGTAGAAAGGCACCCTTAAAGACGGACGGGCTGACGTTTAGAGAATAGAATGGTGGTCAGTTAATGAAATAAAAAAGGATGATTGTGTACGCTAAATTCTTAGTGAACGTACAGGTTGTAAACCGAGCACTTATTGTTGGCTACACGGTTTTAAACCAACAGTGATCAACGTCAAGTTTGGTTTCAATTGCGTTTACAATACGTTCTATGCTTTATTCTTTCTTGCTTTCATGTATTCGAGAACGAGATACCTATGTGTAAAAAATATCTTAGATATTGATTTATTATGATGGGCTTTTTAGTAAAAAACACACCAAATCGTTGTCAGTGAAATTATTTAAATATTAACATTTTCAATATTGTGTTTAATAATCTATTCACAGTCAAATATTGCAAACAATAAAAAAGAGAAATTTCACAAATTCATTTTTAATAATGGCAACTCGATCATTATGTCATTATTATGTTGGAACGGTTCAGCGCTCGCTATTTCTCGTTTAGAATAATTTTTATACTTGTAGTTAAATTCTTGTAGAGAGCATGGTGCCGCAGACTTATCTAAGCCCGAGGCTTTCAGTCTCCATGGTCGAGGCCTAACAGGGACGATTTGGACGGCGGGTTGGTAACCCACCGACCAAAGAATCAGGCCAGTGGGCTGTGGGATTTCAGCTTAATCCTCGCCTGATAAATTTCGACCCCCGACCTATCAAAGGTTCCGGATGGTATACGATACCTCCCACCCTTGCAGAGACTGCATAGGTAGTCTAAGTCCGCCGGTGCCCTGGGGTTATTGCCTGGGACAATGGACGTTCCGGCGGCAACAAAAAAAAGTAGATAGGATGGATGAAAGGAGATTGACGAAACAGATACATAGGGCGAGTGTGGACGGACAGGCTGGTAAGGGTCGACCTAGGTCGACGTACTTCGATCAAATTGTAGAGGATTTGTCAAAAGACCAGCGTGAGGAACTTAACGGCTCCACTCCTACTGGCAGTATCTTGATGTTATAAAGGCTCCTTCCCCGATAAACAGAAAATTCAGTTGAAACATTTTTTCACCTAAATATGTAAAGCTGGGTAGATACTGTTAGCGGGTAAAAGTTAGTATAAATAGTTGCCCTGTCAAGCGTTTTCCACCAGAATGCGAAACTCGCCCGCAATGCGTGTCCATGTCAATGTCAAATTTCATACAATAATGACATTTGTTGCTATGGTAACGGGGCTAGTCGCGAACTGATTTGACGTTGAGATCCACACGCTAGTGAAACATGCATGACAGGAAAAGTCCCCAAGCGAACGTTACGTTATTTCTTTTTCATTTAATCGGTTAAAAAGGACATATTTAAACCATATTGAATCGGTCGTCGTGTGTGTAAGAGGGGCTCGTGGTCTAGTGGTAACCGACAATGTTAACACATTGCAAAGGTTAAGCAACATCGACTCAGGCCGGTCTTAGGATGAGTGACCATTTCATAAGACATTGAGACCCCTCCGTGCCTCGGAGAGCACGTTAAGCCGTGTCCCGGTTGTCATACAAACATCTATGGCAGTCGTTAGGGATAGTTGGAGCCCTAAATCAAAAATCGTCACGGTCTAACTACAGAACTTCGATATCGCCCATGGGTTGTGGAGGTCAGGTGGCAGTCGCTTCGCGGAAAATATCGGAAAGTTCAGCCGAATCACAGTTAGACTGGAAAGCCGACCCCAACTGGCTCAGTGAATAATGGTTGAATTGCTTGTAGTAGGAACATTGTACTTGTAGTACGAACTAAAATTGGTGTCATTATTTTGTAAATGAGACAAAACAATTGTAGGAGCAAGGTTATTACCATTGTCTGTGGCCATTACAAAATAAACATTGACTTTGAATACTTTTGTCAACTATACTATACACACAGACATACATATATACTATATATACATAACAATACAATACATAATATTGTACAGTAACAATAACAGTGTACTGCAAAATACTGACCAAATGTAATGAGGATCTTTCTAGGGCTCCGTACCGTATTCATCGATGATTTCGCCAATGTCAAGAGGTAATGCTTAATTTTTCCCGCACAGAAGAACTAGTTAATCTGAACTAGTTCGTGGTGCGGAACAAGGAATTTGTTTGAGAAGTTCGGTATTGCAAGGCCACCAGGCAAGCGCTCCGCAAAAACCCATGTCCCCGGGAAAAGGCTCGAAGGATGATGACTTAATGACGCTTCTATCTAACCCAGTTAATTAGTGAAAGCCTGATGATATAACTTCACACGTACCCACCACCTTCCACTGAACAAATACCTAATCATATTACATAAAACATGTGACATCCGTTCACCATTTTACATGCAGTCGGTACCTATATTTTCAAAACACACTCCAATTTCCTTATTGTAAGCTTCCTTGTAACGTTGTCAATACAGTTTTGTGTTATACCAGCAACTGTGTCTGTACTGTCGGCAGCAAAAACTTGGTCATACTTAAAGTGTTCACATTATATTATTATGTTACTCGTAAGCGCGTAAACTATGAGTCTGATATCTTTTAAGCCATAATACTCCAAATTTTCACCAGTATCTTTGCTGAGGGGTTCGTGGTCTAGGGGGGGCCCGTGGTCTAGTAGTAAGCGACAATGTTAACACATTGCAAAGGTTAAGCAACATCGACTCAGGCCGGTCTTAGGATGGGTGACCATTTCTTAAGACACTGAGACCCCTCCGTGCCTCGGAGAGCACGTTAAGCCGTCGGTCCCGGTTGTCATACAAACATCTATGGCAGTCTTTAGGGGTAGTAGGAGCCCTAAATCAAAAATCCGACGGGTCTAACTACAGAACTTCGATATCGCCCATGGCGTTGTAAAGGTCAGATGGCAGTCGCTTCACGAAAAATATCGAAGCCGAATCGCAGTTAGACTGGAAAGTCGACCCCAACTGAGTTGGAAAAAGGCTCGGTGAATGATGATCTTTGCTGGTCTCTACCAGCTAGCACTTTTACTTTTGACCGAAACTCATTATTTAAGCTTTTTGCCCGGATTTTCCCTCAATCAACACCCACACTATGTCAGTAATTTTGTTGGTCCCACGTAATAAAGGCCGTTACCGGGCACTCTAGAAAATTCATAAACACTGTAATTCAAGCCAGCCAGGACAGAAGTTACATACCACTAAATACAATCTCTGCAGGCAGACAGACGAAAGTAAAACATAAAACAATAATAATTAAGTACATATACTTAATTATTATTTTGACATGTTTCTATTTTGGACTTAATCTTTTTGACATTTAACATGACACCTTTTTTTAAATATTTTTGACTGTACTTATGAAATTTTTGACATACTGAATATTATTATGATTTTGTAATGTTTTCTGATTTTTAATTATATTTTGTGGTTTTAAACCACTAACTATTTGCCTGCCGTAAGGTGGAATGTGGCTGTGCTCAATACTATCATGTGACCTAAATATGTATTACCCATGTTCGCAAATAAATGATTATGATTATGAAAACTATCCTGTCTCGAAAAAAGACGCTTCGCTCGCTCGTTCAAAGACTGAACCATTTTTCTGTTTATTTCCCAGGGTGCGTGCTAGCTGCGGCTGTAGTGTTGCTCCTTTGTGGGATCGTTTGCGCAATATTCTTCAGTTCCTGGGTACGACTGTTCATTGATCATGTAAGTACTATATTTAACTTGCTATCCTTACTTCCTTTCTTTCGTATTATAAATGTGATCATGTAATTGAAGGTAATAGTTTGTTACGCTTTCACGCCTAAACTACTGAACCGATTTAAATGAAATTTGGTCCAGAGATAGTTTAGAGCTTGAGAAAGGTCATAAGCTACTTTTTATTAGCCGAGGTCTGACTGACAGGCGGACGGACATGATGAAACTATAAGACTTGAACTACAAAACCATATAGCAATTAAGGATAAGAATTTTCAAAATCCAAAAAAGGAGGAGGTTCCCAATTCGACAGTATGTTTTTTTTTTATTTGTTGCCAATCTTTAGACTGGGTGAATAGAGTTTGCTTTTTTTTTTTAACGATAGGTACTTCCCAATTGGTCCCATTTCAATTTGGTCCCATTCCGACAATTATTTGGTCCCATTTCGGTAATTTGAAGTCGGTTGTTGTGTCAATTTTTGGCGTGTATTTTTAATCAATCAAAACATTTTGCAGTATAATTCAAAGCAAACAAACAAACATTATTAGTACCTATGTATAAATATGTATAAATATACTATAGGTTGAGTGGGGTACCTCGGTGCACTACGACAGACAGACAGACAGACACATATCACGCCTTGCATTATACACCCACAATTTGCCAGTATTTTTAGTCCCACATAATACGGTGCAAGCCTATTGCCGTCACCAGGTACACATATAATGGGTTACGTCGAACGAATTAATTTGATAAAAAGTAGCAGCAATATAGTAATTTTGAAAAAAAAAATTTGAAACCCGTTGATGAAAGGCAACAAAATCTTACGTGCCAGCCGCTATGGCACAGCCAATTAAAGTCCTGGGCGTCTCAAACTAGGACGGTCACGGACTGTTATATCCATACTATGCTACCCTTAGTGCCGTGATACCATATTTTATGATGACTCTCATTTTATCACTCCCTCGCTCTGCTCGGTAGCTGAGCGACACTTTAGTCTGTATTGAACTTTCTTCTCGGGCGGTTGCTTAAGGATCCCAGTATCCTAATCTTTATATAAAGGCCTTCCTATTCTATTAAAGGTCTTTCAAAGTTTTAAGTGTTTTTTTTAAAAACCTGTTTTCAAACCTTCGTATAACATTTTGGTGGTAGCGGTGGGATCCGAAAATTCCAGTGTCGACAACCGCTACAGACTCGCGCTGTACCCTTTCGAAGAAACCTAGTTAGTGTTAAATAAAAATCCAACATTTGTGGTGAAGTGTAACCCAGTGTTTTCCAGTGATATCCGTGATACTTACGTGAATCCAAACCCGTAGCGACACACGCAGGCGCCGTGTCCTATCGTGAACCTTGAAATTATCCTGTGAAAAAAAAAATATCCTGCAAAGAAGAATATACTTACCTACATCTCGTCCTAACGCCGAGTAAAAGTCAGAAGAATAAATTCGAAATCATCCAAAATCATCCGAGGTCATCGAGTATACCTACTCTACGTGAAATCATTTCGTCGCTTCCCAGTGCACAAGAGCACAGTCTTATCAATCGAAATGCTCCCGGTCGCCGTTATCGTCATCATATCATCTGCTATATCTATATCATCATATGCTAGGAAAGTTGAAAGAAGAGAAAGATAGTATCTTAAAATTAAACATCCCAGAACCCTGTGAAGAACCGGTGAAGTCACTACTTTATCCCCTCGTGTTACCAGAGCAACCTTTACGATGAGCGAAATCGAATTAAACACCTTGTTCAAGTTTGTTAAACCATATGATGGGAAACGAGAGACGCTAAACTCGTTCCTAGTAAATTGCGATAATGCCTACGACCTTGCGTCAGAAAGTAAAAAACCAATTTTATTCAAATTTATCCTTAGTCAGTTAAATGGGAGAGCGGAAATTGCTTGTTCCATTAAAGATTTCACATCTTGGGAACAACTAAAAGAGTTCCTAAAGACCCAATTCAGTGAACGTAAACGTTACTCGCACCTTCTAACGGACCTCCAAGAGAGCAGACAGGGTCCGCAGGAGAATGTTAGTCAGTATGCATTACGCGTAGAAACTTACCTTTCACAACTTCTGACCGAAATATCGCTATCCAATACTAAAGTAAAAGAATTATCCGGCCGTACCGCGGCCATGGAGGACCTAGCCCTCCATCATTTCTTAATGGGATTACTTCCTCGTATTTCGAATATTGTAAGATGTAGGTCTCCTAAAACTCTGAACGAAGCTATCAACGTGGCTGTGTCGGAAGAACGAATTCAACTACCATTATATAAGCGTCCACAAACGGATCCGAAAAGTAGCAACCAAATAAAATCCAAGCCCGACACGTCCAAGAGCTCTTCTAACATAATTTGCCGATATTGCAAAAAAGGTCACGTTCTAGAGAACTGCCGAAAACGAGAATTTAATAACAATAAATTCAAACTTCCGCAATCTTCCCAATTCCAACGTCCAAATCCAGATCATCAATCCCGAAACAAGTTTTTCCGCGTAAATTGCACTTCCAACGAGAACCCGGATAACTCTGAACCTCGATTACCAGATTTGGACGATCCCCAACACCAGGAAGATAATTTAAATGAATAATGGGTCCACGGAGGTGTCTCGTGGAACCCAAGCCTCAACAACGTCCTGCTATACTCTTACATGCCAATGACACCCTTTCTAAACCCATAGGCCACAAGGGTAACCAGCCCCAAATAAGTGCCTCTTCTCCTAAACCCATAGGCTACAAGGGTAACCAGCCCCAAATAAGTGCCTCTTCTTCTAAACCCATAGGTCACAAGGGTGACCAGCCCCAAATAAGTGCCTCTTCTTCAAAACCCATAGGCCACAAGGGTAACCAGCCCCAAATAAGTGCCTCTTCCTCTAATCCCATAGGTCACGAGGGTAACCAGCCCCAAATAAGCGCCTCTAAAACTATATACGAAATAAACCTGGACACAACTAAGAGGTTGTTGCCACACATCCTAGTACATACACAAGTGTCAGATATCCCTTTATCCTTATTGGTGGACTCCGGCTCCGCCATATGTCTTATAAAAGAATCCTTCCATTATAAAAGAATTATAAAAGAATCCAGTATCCACAGAAAGCTAACCCTAGTAAAAGAGCCAATCAAGTTGAAAGGCATAGACCCTGGCGATGAACCAACATCGACAGAAGGTCATCTTCAACTTAATTTGAGGATAATCAAAAACAAAACCATGCTACATAAATTCCATGTAGTAAGGAATATTAGTTTACCCTACGATGGTATAATTGGTACCGATTTCCTAACCCAGTATGGCTGCAGAATTGACTATACTCACGACATCCTGAAGATAAGAAACCTGGAAATAAAATTAAATTTCTCCGAACCATTCTATGTAATACCACCTCGTACTGAATCTGTGATCGAGTGTTCTATCCAACCGACTGACCTTACTGAAGGAGTCATAATCAACGACCAATGTTTTTCCAATAGCCTACTAATTTCTAATAGGACAATAATCGCGTTAACATCACTGTCGCCAACATATCTGAATCCCCAGTCACCATCAAATCCAACTTAAATCTAAATGTTACACCTCTTTGTCCCAATGCCTATCGTTTGGTTAACGACACTAGAAATACGCGAGCACGAACCGACAAAGTAATAGAAACATTACGAATGGATCACCTGAATCTCGAAGATTCCGACGCCCTTATAGAACTCTGTGGCCAATATTCAGATATCTTCCATTTGCAAGATGATCAGCTAACCTACACCCCTGCTTTTAACCATAAAATCAAGACTACAACCGACACTCCTGTCCATACCAAATCATACAGGTTCCCTGAGTGCCACAAGAAGGAAGTAAAAGTACAAATCAGTAAGATGCTTGATCAGAACACATACATTCCACTACACATTACACACCTTATGAATTAATATTTGGTACCAAACCATTTATTCCAAACTCTGTGTTCACCGAACCTACCGGTGCGACATATCCAGATTATGTTCGTATGTTACAGAGTAGACTGAAATACTCTAAAGAAAAAGCCCTTGAATTTATAAGGAAATCTAAAGAATCTTCCAAAAGGTATTACGATACCCGTACCCGTCCGACTACCTACAAGGCCGGCGATTACGTTTACTTAAAAAACCATTTGCGACTACGCAAAGCACTTTCCCTATTTGGAAAGGGCCATATAAGATTGTCAAAATAAATGGCAATAATACACTTACCTTACTCATTAACCGACGTCATGTCACCCATCACTTTGACCAAGTGAAACCCGCTGACGTCGCCGTAGATCTGTAAATAAATTAGATTAGTATTAAAGTTAACTTACCTTATGCTAGTAATACTATTAAGAGATATCTTACCTTACTTTTAACACTAGTTATTAATTCCAGTCTTGTTCGAGGTCAATCCCCTCAAGACTTCGTCCAGCCGATTACTTCAACCTCTGGGCTGTATTTCGATCATCTTGGTAAACTTAAAATTAATAATGTACAATTAAAAATATTGATTCCTATCGATATTTCACACTTTGAACCACACATACACAACATTGAATTTGCCTTAAAAACCTCTGAATATTTATGCAACCAAACTCGAATCATACAAGTTATGGCAGAATGCCACAATGTCTTACAACCATTGACAGCTCGTTTTCATGATTTGAACAAGGAATTTAACTCGATTTCACACTTGGTAGATAACCGAACCAAACGCGGCGCATGATTCGGAGGTATAGGAACAGCTTTAAAACAAATATTTGGTACCCTTAACGAAGACGACGCAATTAGATACGACGAAGCTATAGACTCCTTACAGTACGGCGAAGATAAGTTGACTTCACTGATGAAAGAAAACATACTAGTTACAAGTTCTGTAATAACATGTTTTAATGATACCCTTAAGAAAATCATGTACAACGAAGCTATTGACAAACTCTCTTTTAACATCGGAAACATTTCAGAAATTACAAATGGACTCCAATTAGCCAGCAACGTTAACGAAATTTTAAATGCATTAGAGACCTCTATACTTACTTTATCTTTTCAATTGGAAGACATAGTTAACGCTATTCTGTTTAGCGGTCAAAATTTGTTGCACCCGTCAATCATAACACCAACTCAACTATATAGAGAGCTTGCCAATAACTACCGACACTTATCTAGTGACCTCGAACTCCCTGTTACATTAGACATTAATGCCGTACACTTTATTTTAAGTATTTCTAAGTTAGCGTGTTACTTCAAGAGCCACAAGTTAATGTTCATACTACAAGTGCCATTGATAAACACTAAAGAATATATATTGTTCCATAGTATTGCATTGCCCATTCCACATAATGTTAGAGAATCTAATTCCTTTAGTTTAATCATTCCAAATTCTAGATATATAGCAATGACCAAAGACAAATCTCACTACTGTGTTTTAGATACCTTAGAACAGTGTAAAGTTATAAGACCTGGAGACTATATTTGTGATATGGAAAATGTGTATTCTACCGACGCAAAACTTACATGTGAAAGTGAACTACTAGCTAAAGTGCACAATCAAAACCCGAACAATGTGAAACCAAAACTCTTTTTGGAAAACTGGACATTTGGAAACCGTTGATAAATAATAAATGGATTTACATACAATCCGACAGTAACAAAATTTCTATAAATTGTTTAAATTCAAATATGCTAGAAACAACTATACTAGGTACCGGAATACTACATATTCCAAACAGTTGTATTGGATATTGTAAGAGCACCACGTTAATACCAAAATTGAATGTGTTAAATATTACTTCACCTATAAACCATATGCCAAACTTTAATTTAATCAATGACTCATGTTGTAACTCGCTAAAACTAGATAGTTTAACGAATGATGTGCCCCCTATTCACTTAAATAACATAGACTTAGACGAAATTAATAAAGAAAATAAAATAAAATTACAGTATCTCTTTAACGATTTAGAAAAGCTACAAACCCCTCATATAGTTAAATATGGGACACATTATTCTATTACTGTCGCTATTATTGTAATTTTTATATTATTATTTGTAAGTTACTTATGTTTTAAAAGATCTTGTAAATCCGGCAGCAACCAACCCTTCCAATTTAAACTTAACTTTAACAGAACACCACCCCAACCTACTCCAGAAATGATAGCCATGACTGACAGAAACGACGCGGAAGAAAATACTCCCATACCCATTGCTTCACTCAGAACCAGGATTTAACAGAGACTTTGTGTAAATTTTACCCCAAAGTCTCCTCTTAAAGGGGGAGGTGTTATATCCATACTATGCTACCCTTAGTGCCGTGATACATATTTTATGCTGACTCTCATTTTATCACTCCCTCGCTCTGCTCGGTAGCTGAGCGACACTTTAGTCTGTATTGAACTTTCTTCTCGGGCGGTTGCTTAAGGATCCCAGTATCCTAATCTTTATATAAAGGCCTTCCTATTCTATTAAAGGTCCTTCAAAGTTTTAAGTGTTTTTTTTTAAAACCTGTTTTCAAACCTTCGTATAACAGGACGGACGGTACACTACGATCGCTTATGTAATCTGTGGTGAACGTTGTGGTGGGATAAATACAGTAGCTGGTTGGCACATCAAGCAACTGATAAGCAAGTGTGCCGGTAATAGGTATTCGGAATAACGTTGGTAGAACATTCCTCGTGGAAAGGGATCAGTCAGACGAGTTCAGCCCAAGAATATAGATTTTGTGATTCATATTGTAAAATCTATATGTATATAGAAATGGTGAATGTAATTTTTGTCCGCCCTTAGCTCTCGAGAACTGATTGCTCTAATGATGGTTGGCCCTCTATGGATAGCCCTCGATCTGGAGGCAAGCCAAAAACACGAAAATTTGACCTAGCCCTAAGGGGTCAAAAGTTATAGGCCAAAACCTATGTTGTATATGGCGTGGTGCGGCACATATGGTGTGGTGAAGCACCACGCAAGACACTGTTCTAGTTATACGATTATGAAAAAAAGTTAGCTTACTTCATCCGGGATAAATTTAATTGCACAGCAAAAAAACTTATCGCCCCTCAATTTATAAGCATCAGATAAACATTTTTTACAACAAATATTGTTTTCCCTGCAAATAATCTATTAACAATACTAGTACTATAAATAATTCAAAAATATACATCAATAGTGTGTTGTATTATTTCTTACAATGCGTCAAAAAATAACGTAGAAAAAATATGATTTGCATATCAAAATATAATGATTGCACAGCAAAACTTAAGTCTTAGGTCAATCCGACTTCGATAGATTAGGTTAGAAGACTAAATGCATCGTGGATAGTTTTTTAATACCTAGAAATGGTCTGTCAATCCGATTTTTTTGCTTTGGAAATAGATTTTTATAGTACTAAAGAAGGTTTATTAATTAGCAATTATAATACTACCCTTTTGTATTCCCGGCTTAACAATTATGATTGCGAAATAGTGAAAGTTTTCTTCATACCGCCTCTTTTGCGAAGTCGGAAAATCAATCTGTATCGTACACATTTGCTGTGGAAAGTTCTCGGAACCGACTCAGTCGTGCGTTTAAACCTCATGGAGCGTGTTACAGAGAGACACACGTATTATTCCTCTACATAATATACAGGGACAGTCACTAAGGAAATAGCTGTAATATGAGTCTGCGTAATGATGTTTCAATTTCTGTGTATGGGATGGTGCATCTGTAACTTACTACGTGTGTGCTCCAAGCAAGGTTCAGGGAGATCAGATAACATATGTGTCCGCTAGCTTGGTGCACACATACAGACAAACAGAATGCAACAAAATTGTTCAGTCTGGTCTCTATATGTAATAGTAAGGATACTTTAATTGGCTATGCCACAGCGGCTGGCACGTAAGATTTTGTTGCCTTTCATCAACATTTCATCGCCAGGCGACGGGTTTCAAAGATTTTTTTGTTTCAATGTTACAATGTTCCTGCTACTTTTTTAAATTTATTTGGCCATTATATGTGTGCCCGGTGATGGCAATAGACTTGCCCCCTATTACGTGGGACTGAAAATACTGGCAAACTATGGGTGTATAATGCATCTCGGCCTACCCCTTCGGGATATAGGCCGACCATTTTACTGTTATGTTACTAATGGCCTCTCAGAGTGCTAGTAAGTAATACCCTCTCCTCATATAACTTTAAATCTAGCTTTCTAGTCTGGAGAAACGTCGATCATAACATTTGAATTAACTTTTATGAAATCGGTTTCAAAAATTATAACCTTAAGCTTATAAACTCACTTTACATGTAGACATCTATACAATACGTATGATTATAATGTAATACCCTTCATATAATTGCATAACATAAAGTAATTCTGGTAATTCTCACGAGGCAATACACGTCTGGCCTTAGAAACGTGTTGAAAATTTTTATTTTATCACGAACTACGCTAATATTTTAGGAAAGATTTGAATTGATGTTGTCAACTGCAGAGATTCTATTCAGTGCTATGTAACAACTGTCCTGGCTGTTGGAGTTTTGGTGTAAATTACAGAGTGATTATGGATTTTCTAGAGTTCCCGGTGCGGGTTTTACCGTATTTACCACGGTGACAGGGTGGGATCAGGTTGAAGTGCTCTTCAGAACACGAAGAGCTCTTCAACCTGATCCCACCCTCTCCCTTCCAAACCCGAACAACGCGTGTCAGGCCGAGATGTCACTCTCATACCGTGGAAACCGTCTTATAACCCTGGGATCTTTAAGCGAAGCGTGAAGAGGCACGTTACTAGGTCGTCAAGTTGAGGGCCACTCTCTATAGTATTTCTGTGTACTATGAAAGTCGCCCACAATCGCTAGGCGTCGCCACAGCTTACCATCAGGCGGGTGGCGTCAATTTGTCGACCTAAATATAAAGGCAATAGGCCTGCCCCATATTACGTGAAACCAACACAATTACTGTGTGTAATGCCACTCTGCCTATTCTGTTCTGAGTAGTTAGGACCGTTAGGATCGTCAGCTGATCGGCAGGTGCACGACTTGCAGTTGAAATTGGCTTAGACCTCTAAAATCTTGATAACACCTAAACTAGTACATAACGAACTAGACAAATCGCCTAGTTCGTTACCTAATAGACGGTAAAAGGAATCCGGCCAAGGTCTATAAGCGAATGCGGCTTGCATACACACGCGCTTACGAAACCGGGCGAAACAATACCGTCTCTGTCTAGTAGCCTATTGGTGAAGTTTTAGGGTTCCGTAACCAAAGGGTGAACGGGACCCTTGCTAACACTTCGCTTCTCGAGGTTATCTCATAAGCACAAAAAAAAATATTTAAGGGCGGCTTCCATTCAACAGATATGGTATTTTAGTCTTTTTTTTGTCTTTTTGGCCCCATTATACCTACAGTTCGCGAGGCCTAAGCTGAGCTTTGCATTTGTGTGAGTGATGACGAAAAGTAGAGTAAAAAGGCTGGGTGTAGCTGTGTGTGTAAAACAGGTCACATTTTACGCTCACATACTTGCACGCGCACAAATGCAAAGCACATCTTACACCTCATGCGTGCACTCCTTGGAGGGCCCCTCAAAGTTTTTATTGCTAATGGTACGGAATCCTTCGTGCGAGAGTCCGACTCGCACTTGGGCGCTTTATATGTTTGTTAATTGTTGGGATAATAATCCACTGTGGGACTTTGGATTAGTTTTATTGTCTATTCGGATGCTGAACAAGGGCATGGACGATCTAATTGTCTATCCAAGGTAATCAGAGTGCACGGTGGATTGCAGTTATGACTGCATTCATTTCATTATCTTTATATATATAATTCTACTGTACGTGTGTATGTCACTGAACTCCTCCTAAACGGCTGGACCGATGTTGATGAATTTTTTTGTGTGTGTTCAAGGGGATTCGAGAATGGTTTAGATTCACAATTTGGATCTTATTTTTTTGTTTTGCAGGGCAACGTCTGTCGGGTCCGGTAGTAATCTATACATAGTATAAAACAAAGTCGCTTTTCCTGTCTGTCTGTCCCTATGTATGCTTAGATCTTTAAAACTACGCAACGGATTTTGATGCGGTTTTTTTAATAGATAGAGTGATTCAACAGAAAGGTTTTAATGTATAATACATGTATAACATACTAGAGTAATACCGATTATTTTAGAGGTTTCTAATGTAATGTCGTAAATAAACACATTTTTTGCGCTTTCATTGCAAACGCTGACGAAACCCTACGAGACAGATCAAAATAATGTACTACAGTATCAAACACCATAGAAAGTTCTACCAAAAAGTCCGTGATAGCATATGTCTATCTCTTAAGGATAACTCACAGTAACCATTTTTATGTTTTATAAATGACAAAAAAATAATGTGTCATTTGCCAAGCTATTTTTACCAATGCAGTATTATTCCTTATCTAATTGAATACTTTACATACGTTGTGCATTTAATGTAGACCAAAATTGCCATTCAAACCATATAATTTGGACGAACGACTTAAGAGATATCTCGTGATGGAAAAAAAATACGAGCGCGGCGACGCAGCAGGGCTGTGGCCAATGACGGCAGTGAACACACAGAGATTTTAAGCAATACAGCATAAATCCTTTTCCAATTAAGTACCTTAAATACATTTTGCTTTTAATATAGATCAATATGGCCCTTTACAGCATGTAATTTAAATGAATATTTTCGAAGATATTACAGATTAATACGTTATATCATAGGCTTTTCATTAAAAATTCATTTTCATTCATTCAATTCATTCGACATTTTTTTCGAAATTCATAGTAGGTACCTTGGTTGGATAGGAATTAGAATAAAACAATAGAATTATAGCCAAAAAGCGGTTTAAAGTAATGTAGGTATTTAAGTTCAAAAAAGAACTGAATAGGATAGGTATAAAGTCATATCTGAAAGACGTCGTCGTTCAAACATAGGTCGTAGTACAGGGAATGCCGAAAGAGCACGTTCAGCTAGAGACGAAGATTCGTCAAGGGAATGTGAGGCTCGGCTCAGCCAGCTTCGGGCTAGATATAGAGCTGAAGGAGTAAGAGAATCCTCAGTAGAGCGTGAGGCTCGCTGCAGCCAAGATCGGAAAAGTCATAGTGATCGGAGAGCAATCGTCTGCCGAGCTTGAGGCTCGCCTCAGCCAGGATAGTGGTAGGCATCGATTACAGAGAGCCAGAACTAATTCGTGGGTAAATAAAGAAAATTCTGCCATGAATTACGATCCATCGTTTCCTTACAAGGACGATCGATAGTATCAATTGATAGCATGTTAGTAGTGATTGAACATTGTTTGGCATTGAAATTCAAAGACGAATCTAATTCTACAATTCTAATACCACAGATAAAGACAATCATTCTGCAAAGCATACAAATATTTGCATTGAGATATTTGAATTTTAAGACTGACATGCTACATAGTCTACATTGCACCCGTGCGAAGCATGGGCGGGTCGCTAGTAATATATAATTCATTTCATTTCAAGCAACATAGGCTCATATACATTTATACCAATATTATTATCACTCAGTCACATTAAATTAGAAATTATGTTGCAGAAATTTACGTAAATAGTAGTAGTAGTTTTTTTTAGTAAAACAGACCGTGTGTCCCCCCCCCCCATCTTTCTCTAAAATCTGAACGGCTGGCTCGAAAAATCTGAAAATATTTATGATGGTAATCCATGAATAATGAACTTTCAAGAAAATGGAAATCTATAATCGATTAGACAACTTTGTTTGTTCAGGAGTTATAGATGCTAATATGGGTGACTACGGACTCTATTCTATGCGTGGCCCGTCACGCACTTGACCAGTTGTTCTTAGTATGGGTCAGCTAGCTGCTAGCCTGGGATATTGTATGTTTGTCAGAACCTCATCCGTTTATCGGCAGCAATAATGTCCAATCTCGAAATGTAGCTCGATACGCGCGTTCGGCCAAGTCTTAGGCCTACTTGCGCTATCCTGGGTTAAGGTGCTTATTATAAACTTAAGACTAACGGGTCTTTTACGCGATTATTGAGATATATACATACCTCTTTATTACCCGACGATTATTATAAACCTCGTTTATAATGTGTACAAAACGCAAAGTTTAAAGAAGTAAGGTGCTTATCTCGGAGTTATCCACTAACACCGAGATAAATCATTAATATGTCTTGCATCACCAAGAGTTAAAGGTGAAATCTAGGGTTAAATTTATAAATTTTTAACCCATCAACTTCCATGGGTTAGCTGCTGTCAAATGCGTTTGTCAATGTGACACAAGCACATAACCATTGCAACCAACACTCAAACATAATGTGATAAAATTAAATGCACTCTGATGTCATGTTGCGTTCATTCGTGTAAGAAAAAGTCATACGGTAGACTGTAGTGCGAAAGAGATAGGCATACATGGTTCATTCTTTGTTCAATCATTAACTTGTGGTTGGCTTGTACGAGTATAAAATAAAATAAAAATAAAAATAAAATAATTTTATTTCAGACAATGTCCATAGATGGTTAGTAACAATAATGTTTAGAGTGACATAGGATATTCTATGTTAACTCTGAGTTTGTTAACCCTATGATATTTTCAATCGTGCAAGAGATGATTAGAGTTGAAAAGATAACTACTTAATACCGATTTAACTAATCCTACATTTAACCCGAGCTGACACGCAAGTGGGCCTTAAACCGATAAAGATTTAAATTTTGAGCCGGATGCAAACGCAAGTCTGTTGGGTAAGGTTGTAGGAAGTTTGCCCGACATAGGATGTTTAATTATTAACTAAATATCTACATTGACTTGCCTCGGTTTCCACATATACCTAGAATGCCTGTTACTACTTCAATACCTTATTGAGCGAAGTGAGCGTGGATCAATCTTAGGCGACTCATGTATTTCGTTTGTCCGCAAACTCCTCCAAAACGCCTGAACCGATCTCCTTCAAACTTACCACAGTGATAACGTGTGGCGTGAGGCGGTTTAGAACAAAAAAAAATTGATATTCGACATACCATCGAGGAGTAATCTCTAAAAAATCTAAATAAAATAAAATATCGTCGTTCGAAAATTTAACACTTCGCTCAGTTTTTTGCAACAGCGGCATGCATTGCATACCTAGTTTATTTTAACTGGCTGCTGCTCTCAGCTATAATATAATAGCTTATAGTATGTAGATTTTTGATTGACTGCCTCGACGGCGTGGTCGGTAGTGCATCCGCTTTCGATGCCGGAGTCTCCGGTTCGGTCGGGACAAACTTTGTGTGAAAACAGATACGTTTGTACCGAAGTCTGGATGTTTCCTATGTAGGAGTATAATATGTATGTATCTACAAAAAAAATGTATATAAGTATTTATATCAGTTTATCTAGTACTCATATCACAAGCTTTGCTTAGGTTGAGACTAGGTGTGAATTGTCCTAACATATTAATCATATTTTCCTGTCATTTGATTTGTATGTGTAAAACTCGCAAAAAAAGTGTTTAGTTAAGCGGTACTCTGATAAGTTTGGGAATCCCCGCCGTTAAAGAAATATAATTTTAATTATAATAATTATTCTTCTACATATTATTATTAATTATAATTATTTCATAATTATATAATATGAGTTTGCCTAAGAACGACCACATTTGTTTGTATGAGATGCGGCATCTGTACAAGTAAATTCTTTTATAGATCATGCCTCTTATCCATTGGGGTAGGTAGATAGAACACGAATTTCCACTTACCACAACCCAAACATACTTCTTTCGCTTCCTCAACTTTCATTAGTGTCTTGGCTTCATACCCAAGGTTCTCTTAACATGTACTTATTCAAGACATCTGCGGTGTGTTCCCAATAATGTTATGATCGAACAGTGATTTCTGAAAAAAAATGTAATATATGTACATGTACAGAGAGCTATATACAGCCTAAAGGCCCAAAGCCCTAAACCACTGGACCGATTGTGCTGAAATTTAGCATTAATAGTTGGTCAGCTGACGGAAAGGTCAATGACATAACTTTTCAGAGCCAGATTAAGGATTTAATTGATTAAACAAAAATGTAATATAATCCGTAATAAATAATAATATCCTATCCTACAGAAACCAAAAAGAGATATAAATAAATAACATAAAACTACTAGATAACCGGTCAAACGTTGTTTTGCTTTAGGGGTGGACTACCCTTAACATTTAGGGGGATGAAAAATAGATGTTGTCCGATTCTCAGACCTACCCAATATGCACATAAAATTTCATGAGAATCGGTCAAGCCGTTTCGGAGGAGTTTAACCACAAACACCGCGACACGAGAATTTTATATATTAGAAGATATAAATGAATATATGCAGCTAGCAAGTAAAATTCCTCCTCTCTCCAGACAAACATTGTGCAGTGCCCGACACTCGACAGGGTCCATAGTTGTAACTTTACCTATTTGAACATCTGTACCACATTATGGAAGCAATAAATGTATTGAGTATTGAGTATTGGATTAAAACAAGTTAAAAATATGGCAAAATTTTTCCATAAAATCTAAAAAAATTAAATAAAACCAACATCACTTTGGAGGTCTTTGACCATGCTGAGTTGATTGGCGTTTACACTGAGTCTCTAGCTCTTACCGTTCTCGAGTTGAAAGTAGTTCACGAACGGACATTACTGTTGTATAAGAGATTTTCGTTTCGAAAACTCGGTTTTTTGTCTCTCTTTTCTCAAAAACGGCTCGGACGACTTTCTTTATACTTTATGAGTTAAAAGGGTCCCTTATCATTGACCATAAGCGGCATACTCATGAAAAATCATATTACTGAGTTATGAGTTTTTGTATTTTCAAATGCAAAAAATTCCGATAACCATAATTTTAATACAAGAAATAAAAATAAACTGGCAATGACAAAAATTAGACTTCATAAAGTTGGTAATTCGTTTGTTGGCAAATGTATAAAAATTTATAATAAAATTCCTCAGGATTTGGTTGACATGCCTCTTAATACGTTTAAAATAGTAGTTAAAAATGTTTGATGATGAAAGACTACTATAATGTAGACGAATATCTTAATGATAAAAATGCATGGTCACCCTAATCTTCTGTTGTTGGCCACTCGTATAATACAATAGAAACTAATTGTAACAATGTAAACAAAACAATATTAAAAAAGAAAATGGATAATCTACCTGAGTTTCTTGCTGGTATCTTCTCAGGAGAACCAACTTACCGAACCAGCGAAAGAATCATTTTCTAATGGTTATTTATGTACTTACTTAATTTAGTATTTTTATAATATTACTTGACAAAATTGTAAAATTTTGACATTCATATGTGCTCTTTATGTGCCTAAACTGAATAAATGATATTGATTCTTTGATTCAATTTTCCAAGAGTGAAAGCACTACCGTCCCAAGACAGTCAATTTATTTTATATGTGCTTTAACTGATGATGATTTCCCTCCAGGAACTGGTGCTCCGCCAAGGATCGATGACCTTCGAGTGGTGGGCGCACCCCCCGGTCCGACCGTTCGTCAAAGTGTACGTATACAACGTGACGAACGCTGACGAGTTCCTCAACAATGGCTCCAAGCCGATTCTTGATGAATTGGGGCCCTACGTTTATTCGTAAGTATATCTTCATATATTTCCACTGTTATCCTCACATGCACGCAAGGCTCCTGGTGACAGAATTTGCCAAAAAATATTCAAAGTGTCCCGAAAAGTGTAACGAAGTAGAACAGACAGACCAGAGTTTCAGCTTCCTTAAAACTTGCCTAAAACTCTGTTCCGTTTTTCCTACTCTATGGCAATAGGCTCGCCCCCACGCAAGCGTAAGCAGAGGAGAATACCCCACATATTACCCATAATTTTGCTGGTGGTCCCGCCTATTGCCGTCACCGTTAGAATAGACAATAGTTTCTGAAATGGTTATTGCATTCTGTATTCGGAACCTAATTTCCAACCGGACTTAGATTGAAGCACATTAAAACAGCCCGGCACCGCTTCAACCCTGAATTAAAATCGAGCCTTAAACCGTCGGATGTAGAATATAATTTCATAATGTTGATATGACTGGCACTTAGCACCTCTTGTTTTGAGGTTCTCTACAGTTCCCCGAAGTTCCAATCAGATTCCAATGGCAGCTCTCGAGGCTAACTGCTCAATGCTCTTCCTCAGTGAGGAGTGGGAGAAGGTGAACATCACGGACAACGAGAACGGGACCCTCTCGTTCTACTACAAACGGACGTACACCTTCCAGCCGGAGATGAGTAAGGGGATGGATGATGATGCTGTCGTGGTGCCTAATATACCCATGTTGGTAAGTCGAATTATATTATATTGGCCCACCGCCCTGGGGTTAGAATGACGTTAGCCGCCCGGCAAGGGGTACTGTAAGGCCGCGAATAATTGATGATTGAGGTATTACAGGTATTTGATAGCAATGAGATTGCTTCTACTATTTAGATCCCCCATCTATGGAGTCGGGTTTTATCTCGCGTGCGGTGAGTGAAGGCGTGCTTGGGCTGAGAACCTCACAGCACGCCGCGCCGCCTTCCTGGTAGCAGTCGGGTAAAAGTAAAAACGGCTAGACCGATCTCAATTAAATTCGTTACAAAGATAGTTTAAAACTTCATGCAAATATTTCACTAGTTCTAATCCCGTTAATTTATTTCCGCGGGAATCCGGTAACTAAACACCCAGAAGAATCCGCCTACCACCTCAAATTCTGTATAATATAACAATGAACTGTTTCTAATGTGAAACTAATAATAATAATGTGTAATTATTATGTCATTTTATACAAGAATAACAACTGGTATTATTATTATTTTCGCCAAGTCAGTCAATTTAATCGTAACACACGGAAGATATATAATTTTATCATCATTAGAATACTTATAATTATATTAAATATAATTACTTGCTATTTTACTATTTACTTGTATATTACAGAATATTTATTTAGAATATAAATAATCGTCTTATATAAAACAAAGCCGTGTTGGTTAAGATATTAATGGCTCGAGAACTGCTCTACCGATTTCGCTAATTCTTTTTTGTTGTGTTCAGGAGAAGAAAGCTTTGAAAAAAATAAATATGCGGTACGAAGTTCGCCGGGACAGCTAGTAACATTATAAAACAAAATGGTTTCCTTCCGTTCCCTATGTATGCTTAGATCTTTAAAACTACGCCATTGATTTGGATGCGGTTTTCACCAATGGATAGAGTGGTTCCCGAGGAAGGTTTTAGTATAAAATTTGTTAAGCGGGCGAAACCGCGGGCGTCCGCTATAATTAAATATAGGTATTAAGTAAGTACCTATCTATTATTATAATTTAATAGCCTAGTGGTAACTTAACTGACTTAACTTTTAGTCCAATTTACGCAATATGGTGTCCTTGTATCTGAAGGTAGGCATTAATAATTAAACTAAATTAATAATAATAAGCATTTATTGACACAATTTTTATATAGTACACAGTATTCATGTTACAGTAGTTACATATTTTTCACGAATATGGAACTCTGCCTCGTAAACTAGGTGAGATACCTGTATCTTAGGAGGCAGTGTTCAGCTTTACAGGTACTTGCATAAGTGCTAATTTAGTGGAGTAGTATCTGATTGTTTGTAACTGGATGTGTCTTGCGTTCGGCTGGGTACACCTTGTGTATCTCCGCATCATAGCACCTGTGGAGTAGCCGTCGATAATCTGGGACACCATGGCCTGTCTTGTAGCAGAAGCGCAGGTCGTATACCTCGGCACGCTATTCTAAACGACATAATTCGTAGTACAGACATACAGTCCGTTGTTATTCTTATCTATATATAGAAATGGTGAATGTAATTTTTGTCACCGCTTAGCTCTCGAGAACTGCTTATGCTCCAATGATGGTTGATCCCTCTATGGATAGCCCTCGATCTGGAGGCAAGCCGAAAATTTAAGCCCTAAGGGGTCAAAAGTTATAGGCCAAAACCTATGGCGTGGTGCGCACACCGCCACCGTACTAGTAGCTTCATAAACCCCGAGCAACATAATATTTATCCCATAGTTCCCGTGGGATTGGTAATGGGAAAACTAAATTCAAAATCAACTCGGGTAAAAAAGTGTTTAGCTTCTGATTTAATCTCTAGAGATCTACCATGAAATTAAATAAAAAAAAATATCCAACTGTTTCGAATTAAAAATGGCCTACTCTGACATTATAACCCAAATAACTATATCGCAATCGAAGGTCTAAATTCATCCGAATCTGTGGTTTAAACTGTATTAGTTTCGGTAAAGCGTGCAATTGTGCCTTAAGAATGAACTTTTTAAAAAGTATTGTCTGTTTCCCGGAAGGGGTAGGCAGAGGATACCTGTATTCTTTACAAATGTATAAACACGTCAAAAATTTATACATAAATTGACTTCAAATCACGGTAGCGGAACCAAATAATTGTCGGAATGGAACCAAATTGAAATGGGACCATTTGGGGTGTAGATTTCAATAAAGATATGAGGCAACATAGGTACAGTCGAATTGAAAACCTCCTTTTTTGGAAGTCGGTCAAAAATTTAAATGTTTGCTTGTAATCTATACTTGTAATAAATCTGTAGAAGTGAAAATTCTGTACATTGAAGATATCAAAAAAATTAATGGCAGGGGGTGTTACTAGACTGACACTGAACCCAAAAATGTGATTAAAAAAAAATTTGTCTGTCTGTCTGTCTGTCTGTTCAGGCATCACGCAAAAACTACTGGTTCGATTACGATGAAACTTGGTATAATTATTCTTTAATATCCTGGGCACCACGCTGAGTACTTTTTATCCCGGAAAAGTATATACAATAAAAAACAAACTTAATTTTGCGGTTCGATCCCTTGACCCGAGTACTGTACCAACCGCAAATAATAAGTTTGTCGTAGGTTTTTTTAATTTTTTTATATTCGGTTCGCCAAATTAACACCGCCCGCCTGGTGGTAAGTCGTGACGACGCACGTCTATCGATTGTGGGCCACTCTCACAGCACATACGATGTGCCTCTTCACGCTCCGCTTAAAGAACCCAGGGTTATATGTGGGAGGAAACACGTGCACAGGCAGGGCGTTCCAGGCCACTATCGTTCGGCAGAAAAACGAACGGTTAAAACGTTCGGTTCTCGCGAACATGCTATCCACTGTGTGGGAGTGGCATCTCTGCCCGGCACGCGTTGTTCGGGAGCGGAAGGAAGAGGGTGGGATCAGATTGAAGAGCTCTTCAGAACAGGTTACGTCACCCGCAGTGGAGTTCACTATTAATGGTTTTTAGAACTTTTGTCTGTTTGTCTGAATGTTTGAACACGCTAATCTCAGAAATGATTTGATTTTTTGATTTGAACTTGCGGTTTGGTTTTCAATCGCTTCATAAATAAAAAAGTTATGTAGATCTAAAGTAACACGCAGGCGGAGCTGCGGGCAACAGCTAGTTCCAAAATAACACCATCTCAGTCTGTCTGGGTGTTTGTTCCGGCTGATATCTAAAACTGCTGAAACTATTTTAACGAGACTTTCACAGGCAGATAGATGATATTATAAGGAGTAACTTTGGCTTTTTATCCCGATGTCGTCCCATGGGATTCGGAAACTAAAAAAATATCCCACACGGAAAAAGCCACGAAAGTTCACTAGTAATTTATAATTAAAACCACGTAATGCTTAAAAAAGTTATATTACATTACTGGTGCACGCCAGACCTGCGCCCGCGCAGAGAAACGGTCGCGCTCTGATTACCGCGCATGAGTTATTGTAGTGAATCAATAGGCATACACAAATCGCGTCTTTGTCCCCGTAGCGGTAGACACATTTCGCCAATTCTATAACGTTATAGGTGCCGAACCTATTCCCGTTTTCATGGATTACAAGCCGCGCAAGATGACAATGGAATTGGCGGCCATATTTGATTGATAAAATAATAAATAAATATGTTAGGACAATTCACACAACGCTAGATGGCGATCAAACTAAGCAGAGCTTGTGATATGAGTACTAGATAAACTGATATAAATACTTGTATACATTTTTTTTTGTAAATACATCAATGATGTTATAGTATACATACCTACATATTATATAGGAAATACCCGGACTTCGGTACAAACGTATATGTCATCACACAAAGTTTGTCCCGACCGGGAATCGAATCCGAGACTTGGCGTCGAAAGCGGATGCACTACCGATCACGCCACCGAAGCAGTCATATGACGTCACTGAGCGGTTATTGTGACAAGGTTCTATCCCAATTTCGTTACCTGGACTTGTGTTTACATTTGACATGGATGGCAGATTCGAGAAGAGCTTGGAGGAGCTTGAGGCACTGTTCACAAGCCGTCTCTGATCGCCGCAGCTCCGCCCGCGTGATTTAGGTTACTCGTTCCCGGTTCCCGTGGGAACACATTACCGGGACAAAAAGTAGCGTATGTTACTCAGGGTGAATGTAGCTTTCCAATGGTGAAAGAATTTTTGAAATCGGCACAGCAGTTTTTGAGTTTATTCATTACAAACATACACACAAAAATACAAATCTTTCCTCTTTATACTCGTAATAGTAGTATAGACATATGCATTTAATATTTAGATTCTGTGAGAGACTTCAAATACCCGGAATGGGACTAAATTATCGAACACACACACATATATATCACGCCTATATCCCCGAAGGGGTAGGCAGAGGTGCATTCACACCCACAATTTGCCAGTATTTTTAGTCCCACGTAATAGGGAGCAAGCTTAATGCCGTCACCGTGCACATTTATCATGGGTTAGGTCCAAAATGGCCGAATAAATTTAATAAAAAGTAGCAGCTATATTCTAATTTTGAAAAAAAATTAAACCCGTTGCCTTGCGATGAAATGTTGATGAAAGGCAACAAAATCTTACGTGGTATGGCACAGCAAATTACAGTCCTGGGTGTTTCGGACTATTATACTCGTATTATTGTCGAAATGGGACGAAATTGTAATGGGCCACGGGAATAAGTAACTTTCAAAAAAAAAATCAAAATCGGTTCACCCAATCGAAAGATATGAGATAAGATAAGATAAATACTCTTTATTGTACATCGTACACAAGCAATAAATAGCGTATAACATACATGCATTAAAACTAATGCACAAAGGGCGACCTTATCGCTAATAAGCGATCTCTTCCAGGCAACCTTTGGATGGAAAGAGATATATACGATACTAGTGGTCGCCCGCGACTTTGTCCGCGTGATTATTGTTCCCGTCGCCGTATCTTTATAAATTGTAGCCTATGTGTTATTCTGAAGTATAAGCTATATTATTGTAAAGTTTCATCAAAATCCGTTCAGTAGTTTTTACGTGAAAGAGTAACAAACATCCATACTTACAAACTTTCGCATTTATAATATAGTAGGATAATGAGATCAGAAACATAAAAAAATAAAGTCGAATTGGGAACCTCTCTTTTGAAGTCGATTAGAAACAACTATTCAGTATACTGACTCTAAGATACAACAACTTAGCTAGACGAATGTCCCTAACGTGGGATCAAACTTTCGGGACAAAATCTTGATTTCTGTATTTGTTGAGTATTTATAGAACAAACAGTAGTACCTACCGTAGAAAACCTCCATACCTAAAGACTACGCTATAAAGATGAATAAGTACTTTGACTTGACTAATGAGAGATGTTTTACGTCATTCGTCCATTCAACCCACTAAAGTCTAAAGTAAATAAAACGCCTTATGTTTGCACAAACTCAAAACTACCGAATATTTTTTTTTACATTCTTTGCCAATGATTCGTAAATACGGTATAGATATAGAATAAATTAAAGGTTCTATGGACCCGTAAAACTAATGCGAAACTTAGTAGAACTAAGTAGAAAGAAAGAAAGAAAGACTGTTTTATTTGTGAATGACAACATTTGACATTATAAACCACTTTCATTATTTAACATTTAAACTTAGATCAAGTTCCACATTTATTTACTGTGGTAACAATCGCCACTGACGCAAAGTTTGACGTGACGAGTGACAAGTGTGCTGGTGACGTATGACAGGACATGAAATACGTGGTAAACATGTTGAGCTCGTTCTGCATTCTAGATTATACGAATCTCGTAGTTTGTAATTTGCAATAGTGATAGTCAATAGTCCACATTCTTTCCTAGCCAGCCGCCAGCCACCAGCCACCAGCCTACACACCCTATCCACGAAGAAAAACTAAGTACTAAGCTACTCGTACTTGCATGCGCAAATTGCACGATGCACAAATAGGATGGCACTCAGCATGTACAGAGGTGAACATACCCGCCTCAGTATATCTGGTAGCTAACTTACCTTCCTGAACCTTATCACAACCTCAAGTTTAACTGGAAGAAAATGCTTTATTGAATTAAGTTCGCCATTGTACACTGTTACGCTAGAATTAAATAAATTAATCACATCTTTTTTCCTGAGGTGATTACACACGACCAATATTAGTACTCTTTACTGCCATCTGACCTCCACAACCCATGGGCGATATTGAAGTTCTGTAGTTAGACCGGTCGGATTTTTGATTTAGGGCTCCAACTACCCCTAACGACTGCTATATATGATGTTTGTATGACAACCGGGACCGAACGGCTTAACGTGCTCTCCGAGACACGGAGGGGTCTCAATGTCTTAAGAAATGGTCACCCATCCTAAGACTGGCCTGACTAGATGTTGCTTAATCTTAGCAATGTATTAACATTGTCGGTCACCACTAGACCACGAGCCCCAACAATCAAGACCAATGTGTATCATAATATACTAACATAATATAAAACAAACTCGCTTCTGTTTCCTATGATTGATTTTGATACGACTTTCACAAATTGGTAGAGTGGTTCTCGAGGAAGGTTTTTGTGTATAATTTGTCAAGCGGGTGAAGCCGCGAGCGTCCGCTAGTCATAATCATAACATACCTAGTGTAAAACAAAACTCTTTCCGTCCCTATGTGTGCTTAGATATTTAAAATTACGCAACGATATTGACGGTTTTCACCAATGGATAGAGTGGTTCCCGAGGAAGATTTTGAAAGGCGTACGCTAGTTTACGTACAAACAATCCGACATACCAATACCGCTGTACGGTCAATTAACCGTATTGTTACGATGGTCGGTTAAGAATCAATGCTCACACGCGCCGCTCCTCTCTTAGTACTTAACTAAACAGTTTTAATTATATTAACTGCGCGTTTGTTGATTGTTTTTATTTTAATTTAACATTATTTTTTTTGGACACTCTCACATCACGTCATCTAGTCCAAACTAAGCTATAAGCTTGTGCTATGGGATCTAGACGACTGATAAACATACTTATATATTTCTAAATACGTTCATAATATACATAGGCAACACCCAATGTCCGAAACAAACATTTGTGGAATGATTCATTCGACTTGGAATCGAACATGGGACCTCAGGGACGGCAGTTGCATACTTATACCACTGCGCCACCTAGGAAAAAAGTAATTCTAAAATGTCTAAACATTTATTTGTTACAAACTGGTGTCCGTGACGAATAGTTTTTAGTTTTTCTAGTTTCATCCCAACGGTACACATTCCTGGGATAAAAAGTAGCCTAAGTTACTCCTTCCTTAAAATCGGTCCAGCCGTTTCAGAGATAAAACAGATACAAAAAAACATTAAAAAAAAATTGTGCAAGTACTGCATCTACTTTTATAGGTACGCATTTAGTAAAGAGCTATTAATTTCTTATGCTACAGTAAAACTCAGTTTTTAGTTACAACGCGTATTAACTAGTAAACGGGTTTTTACTGTAACATATATTTGTAGATTAATATTTTACTTACTAAGGTTTGTTCAAATTTACCCGACTAGCATTTGGTTTGTTAAACAGACCATAACGTAATAAAGTCACCTTACGACATATTAAATAGAAATGTATATATTAAAATCATCAGTCAAGCGTCGCAGGTTTCTGTGCAATTAGTTCGTTTAGATTTCCACCTTTACCTGTTAATGTCTTATGCTATAGAGCATATGATATTTTACGACGGAGGGTATTATTGTGGCTTTCGAATTAATTACTGGTATATCTGTTACCGTCTTCTACTAGTAAAAGTTGACTGCGTCACTTATCATATGAACCAGTTATTCAAATCACTCAATTTCCCATTTGGTATTGATTAAGGATTGTAAAACAGCTAGGCCTGACCTTGAAATACCACTTTGATCAACATCCACACTGAAGGTTTTTAATTCTATACTGGAAGTCCATTTGGGAGCATTAAAAATGTAACAGTAAATTATCGTGTCTGCCAAATAATGACACTACCCCAATAAATAATCTACAGTACAGCTACTGGGAATTTTATACAAATGACAGTTGCTAGGAAAATAGCCGTAATATAAGGCGTAAAAACGGTCCCATTTCTTTGTATTCGATGATGCCTCTATAGTATTATTTCAATTTATTTTATCCTATAACCTCGTTAACTATTTACCCATCAGTAAATGCGCCTGCAGTTTCTAAATAGTACACTCAATTTTCACTAGAGGGCGATAATCTATATGTAATTATACTAAACAATGCGATGAAGTGATTATTAAGTAAAGCCAACGTAACGAGATAATTTTCGTCAACAAACGGAATGTTATCTCTGTCCTTATCACTCGTACCCAGTACTGACGTAAGTTGGTCGACGAGAGCTGTCGTTGCGTGTTTCACGGTACAGGTCAACATTTAGTACCGTAGTTGTCAACATTGATAGTTCTGTCATAAATACGTCTGATTCTGACCCTTCTAACGAATCATCCTTGTCTAATACAGACGACAGCATATGCTAATTTACATTTTTAAGCCCCCGAAAGTTTATTTACATATTTTATTTCGCCTGGGTGGCCTTACTTTAGAATACTCATATATTACATTATAACTACGAAACAGTTGGTCCGTTTCGTAAACCATCTGACCCTCTTGCGTATTGCTTAAAAGACAATTACAGTAAAACATTAAAAAGATAACAATTTGAAATAACGATAATTTGCATTTTACTTTATCGCTTTAATTATTGTAAGTACTTAACATAATTAATGAAATAAAACTTCTATATGTATATGTAGTGTGTAAACGGACATTATAATAACTGCCAGATTTTATTATCTGCTTGCGACATATAATTTAATGTGTAAACGTAAAGAATGCTATTGTGTAATATTTCTAATGTAATTTAAAAAAAAAACACGTCAACAAACAAAAACCGACAGACTGGCTAAGGCTCAATTTACACCGCCGCGGAATGGAATGGAAGCGACTTTTAGCAACGAAACTGCACATAGCATAATTAATTTTATATCAACTGTATAACGCACAAAATAAATACGAGCCTTAAAATTGGACGCGCGTCCTCCGCGGAATCCCCGCGCATTCCCGAGAATTCTCCGGAGCGAATTCCCACGTATGAGGCGAAATTGACGCTTCCATTCCGTTCCATTCCGCCGCGGTGTAAATTGAGCCTTAGACCGTTAAAACTAAGCAACGGATTTTGATGCAGTTTTCACCAATGGATAAATTTAATTTATGTTATAAGCAATGCAGTATGATTATTCTCAAATAATTTTACTATAAATCACAAAAACTATCTAGTTAGCCCCAAGACATCTAATTTTGTGATCATATTGTGTTAATATCGGTTAATACCGGTAGATGGCGCTCTGGCGACGCCGTAAGTCGCGATATTAACACAATACGATCACAAAATTAGATGTCTTGGGCTAGTGGTGTTTTGGTCAGTTGGTAGAACGTTCCTTCTGGAAAGGGACAGTCGTTGATTTGAGTCCAGCCGAAGACTAGTTTTTGTGATTCATATTGTAAAATTTAATGCATAGAGTGGTTCTTGAAGAAGGTTTTTGTTTATGAGTTGCCCAGCAGGCGAAGCCGCGGGCGGTTGCTAGTTTCACAATAATTATGGATTATCATCTAGTCTTTTAATATCTCAATTCAACACCACGCCGTCAGTAGCTGCGTTATTTATAGCGACTTTGAGTAAACGAGTTCAGTTGTTAATTTATTTTACAAATATTGCGAAATACGTGTCAAATGCGTTGATATTGACTTGTTATTTACGTGGTAAAACTTTCCAAGAGACTTCAAATCCTTATTGACTTCTATTATATGCCATAACGCCGTTTTCCAAAATGGTTAAACTATGCAACTGACTTCCCAAAAATACCTTTCGCTGTCTATCTCAAACAGTGATCAGGATCTTAGAGAAACAGTGGGTATCTCTTCCTACTGGTGGTACGAAAGAAGTCCCATCTATATCTCCAGGTCCCAAGTCCTCACCTGCATGAGCTGCACCTACGTACCAGGTTCTTCCACTGAGCCATTTCCCAACCCAGTTGGGTCGGATTTCCAGTCTGACTGCTGCACGACTGAACTTTGATATTTTCCGTGAACTAACTGCCATCTGACCTTCACAACCCATTGACGATATCGAAGTTCTTTGGTTTCAGGGCTCGCTACTCATAACGACTGCCATAGATGTTCGTATGGCAACCGGGACCAACAGCTTAGCTCACCGAGGCATAGAACGGTCTCAGTGTCTTATATTAATAAAATGGTCACCTATCCTGAGACCGTTGTGTCTATGTTTTCTTAACCTTGCAATGAGTTAAACTAACCCTTTACCATAAGCCACGACAGGGCTCCAACTTTATGTTTTAATAACACTTAATTCTTTTAATTTCCAGAGCGCAACATCACAATCGAAACACGCGGCCCGGTTTCTGCGTTTGGCGATGGCTTCCATCATGGATATATTAAAAATAAAACCCTTCGTCGAAGTGTCTGTGGGTCAACTGCTATGGGGATACGAGGATCCACTGCTGAAGCTTGCCAAGGATGTCGTGCCCAAGGAACAGAAACTGCCGTATGAGGAGTTTGGCTTGTTTTACGGTGTAAGTTACTTAGTGTAAATAGAGCTTTAAATATATTTTCCCTTTAGGGTAGAGTGAGACAATGGAATTCCACTTGCTATGATTTTGACATACCTACTTCTTTCGCTTCTGCCACTTTTGTGCAAGCTCTCTGGCCGGGCCGTAGGGTTATACTTCCAAGGGCGTACCAGAGAAATCTTCCAATGGAGGCCATTAAAAATGCATTTTCTGGTTGCCCCGAAAACTCCGATTTGATCGAAGTCGGGATTAGAGTTGTCATCCCTCATCGTTGGGTCAAATGACAGTTGCTAGGGAAATAGCCGTAATATAGCAGTTCTATTATTACTATCATTATTTTACCTGTAAGAATGTTTTTTTTTCTTTTCAACCAGAAAAACGGTACATCAGCAGATGTAGTAACCATGTTCACCGGAGCTAGAGACATGAGCGAATACGGCATCATCAGCCACTATAACATGAAGAACAGCCTTCAGCACTGGACCACTGATGAGTGTAATAGCATCGCCGGCTCTGATGGATCCATATTCCCACCGCACATCACCAAAAATGACACTCTGGCTGTGTATGACAAGGACCTTTGCAGGCTGCTTCCTTTGAGGTAAGTTAAATAGACGCAGTCATCATCTACCTGCCTTTCATCATCCACTAAGCCTTGTCCCAAACTAGTAAGGCTCGGCTCTCCAGTCTAACTGCGAAGCGACTAAACCAAGTTCCACCAACTAAGTACCATCAATCGAAGATTTAAATAGTAGTTGGTTTCTAATTGAATAAAACCTATCCTCAAAATCCCTATATCCAAAAAACCCCAGGCTTTTGAAGGAAGAATCCAGGGTCCCCGGTTATTCAAGGCTACCAAGGTTTTCTAATAGAATATGATCTCCTGTCCCAGGTTCTTGGAGGAGGTAGAGTCGGTCGGTATCAAAGGTTACCGGTTCACACCTCCCGAGGATGTGTTCGCCACTAGCGAGCATAACAAGTGTTTCTGCCCGGCGGGACCTCCCTGTGCACCAAATGGGCTATTCAACGTGTCTCTCTGCCAGTATGGTGAGTCTTCAGCCAATAGTTTAACTATTTACATACACACACACACACACACACACACACACACACATACAAACAATAACATAAATTATATGAGAAAAACGTAGCATACATCATTGCTTATAAAATATATTCATTGATTGGCATCAGAGCCCTCTAGCTGTGTCTAAACGTAATTGCAACATTACGCACAGCCTACCATGCTAGTTAGTTCCCTCAACTACCGGTAGATGGCGCTCTGGCGAGGCCGTAAGTCGCGATATTAACACAATGTGATCACAAAATTAGATGTCTTGGTCAGTTTGTAGAATGCTCCTCCTGGAATACGAACAACCACAGGTTCGAGTCCAGCTTCATTCGTCCGTCGGCAGGGTGATCCTGCATGGATTAGGAACCTTTCATCATAATAATAGGTGTACAGGAGTCTCATCAAAATTTTAGTGTCCCAAGTTACGAGATATTTGGACCACGAAGATGTTTTAACGAATTTGGAAGTGAACAGACAGTAATAGGAGGCAAGCCATTGTCATTATCGGGTTCTGTATACAGTAGAAAATCAATTAACATTCTGTAATCCGAACCGAAATCGCAACAGCAAGGACCGATGTTACATGCCTATGTCATGAAATTAAATTGTTTATTCGCTAGAAACATGCATGACATCGATTTTCTTATCTTTGTTGCATCATCTTTCGCCGGATGGCTCACGGCACGCAAACTTTCCAGTTTATATAATTACTAGCGGACGCCCGCGGCTTTGCCCGCTTGACAAATTTATGTACACAAAAACCTTCCTAGAGAACCACTTTATCCATTGGTGAAAACCTCATCAAAATCCGTTGCGTAGTTTAGAGAACGGAAGCGACTTTGTTTGACAAACAAATATAATGTCTGTAAAGTCCAGGCAAATAATAAACTAAACATTAATCAATCGTCAGACTCTCCCATCATGCTATCGTTCCCCCACTTCTACCTGGCGGACCCGAGCCTTCGTGAGAAAGTCGAGGGAATCTCGGAGCCTGTTCCAGAGGAACATAGACTCTTCATCGACGTACAACCGGTAAGTGACCAGTAGTAACATAACGATGGGAAGAGCTTGTCGATCACCAATGATATCGTTAGAAATTTCGAGAAATGTGAGAAATTCGGTCACGTGACAGACATTTTCGGCGATATCATTGGTTATCGACATTGCTATGCTCGCACGTGCGTACTCCTTGATTTCTTTTTTTAAGGTTCCGTGCCCAAAGGGTAAAACGGCAACCCTATTACTGAGATTTCGCTGTTCGTCCGTCTGTGTCCACGCTGTATGTCATGAACCGTGATAGTAAGAAACATGTTTTTTTTACAGATGATGTATTTCTGTTGCCTCTATAACAACAAATACCAAAGAAATATTTACGGGGGCTCCCATATAACAAAAGATTGTAGTACGGAACCCTTAGTGCGCGAGCCCGACTCGCACTTATATACGAGTATTATATTATTATTATATTATATTATATTTTTGGACATTCTCACCAAATTAAGCTAGTATAAGCTTGTGCTATGGGATCTAGACGACTGATAAACATAAATGTATATTTCTAAATACATACATATTCATCATCACCGAGCCTTTTCCCAACGCAGTTGGGGTCGGCTTTCCAGTCTAACTGCGATTCGACTGAACTTCCTCGATATTTTCTATTAAGCGACTGCCATCTGACCTTCACAACCCATGGGCGATATCGAAGTTCTGTAGTTAGACCACGAGGTATTTTGATTTAGGGCTCCAACTACCCCTAACGACTGCCATAGATGTTTGTATGACAACCGGGACCGACGCGACAACGTGCTCTCCGAGGCACGGAGGGGTCTCAGTGTCTTAAGAAATGGTCACCCATCCTAAGACCAGCGTGACTCACACACACACGAGCCCCTCGAATACATACATATTATACATAGAAAATACCCAAACTCCGAAACAAACATTTGTGGATAGCACAAATCATTTGATTCGACCCAGAATCGAACAGTCGCATACTCATACCACTGCGCCAACGAGGCAGTCATTTGGCCTGTTTTTCTTATGTATTTTTGTGTCGGTCATTCTCCTAACACATCCGGTATACTTGACTGTAGGAGATGGGTATAGCGATGCGAGCCCGCGCCCGCATACAGATCAACCTGGCCGTGTCCCAGGTCGTGGACATCAAGCAAGTCGCTAACTTCCCGGACATCGTGTTCCCTATACTCTGGTTCGAAGAGGTGAGTCACACACGAGCACACGTTTAATTAAACTGTTGGAACGCTTGGAATAGTTTTCTTGTCGAAACTTATTCATATATTGGACACTCTCACACAACGTCACCTACTCCAAACTAAGCTATAAGCTTGTGCTATGGGATCCAGACTACTGACACACTTATATATTTCTAAACACATACATAATATACATAGAAAATACCCTAACTCCGGAACAAACATTTGTGGATGACATATTTAATTCCACCCGGGAATTGAACCCGAGAATCCGGCGTCAAAAGCCGATGGATTACCGACCACACCACCAAAGCAGTCGAAAGTAGGAAAAAAAACGGAATGATTAGATTAGAATAAACTTTATAGTACACCAATACAAATATGCAACAATTTATGAGAATTTACAAATGGCGGCCTTATCACTAGTATCATATGAGAAGTAGAGAGATAATTAAAATTGGTGAACACAAGTAAAGGACAGAAAGCATACTTTAACATAGATAACTAAATAATTATTATTATACCAGAAATTACAGATGAAGGCTAAAATACGCCTAAGATCTCATTTTTTCTCAGCGACATAAAACACATAATTTATTGTTATATTTCCAGGGTATCGACCAACTCCCCGAGCAGGTGACGGCACTCCTCCGCCTCGCCACTCAGGTCCCTCCCATCGCCCACAGCACTCTCGGCTGGGGGTTGTCTGCTTTAGGACTCTTGCTCATACTACTGGCAGTCACTTGCCTTATAAGGTACATTTATTATACTAGTGGTCGCCATTTTCTAACATTTTCCCCGTATACCTCCCTCCCAACAAATAAAAAATAATTCTATGCTAAAATTGCATGCTCAGTGAGGTACAGTACAGTGGATGTGTATGTTTCCCCCCAATGCAAAAAAGCTCACGACGAAAAAATTGTATGGAATCAAGGAACACTTGTTTCGTGAAGATCATGAAAACTGTGACTGCTAGCCCGCAACACTCACAGACAGACGGACGAAAATAGAATTGTCCAATCTCGAAATTTGGACGCTTCGCTCGCTCGGTCAATAAAAACCCATCATCATCTAACCTGCCCTTATCCCTATTATTTGTGGTCATCGTAACATGTCTTCCTTCTCCACACACGACATCTCCTCAGTCACTCCCTACCTTGTCATATCCTCTTTCACACATTCCATCCATCTTTTCTTGAGCCCTACCTCTACTTCTGAAGCCATTCTTTCATACTTCACACCTTTCTAACCATAGCACATTCTCATACAACGTTATCTAGCCCGAATTAAGCTAATATATAAGCTTGTTCTATGGGAGCTAGACATATAACAAACATAATAAATATATTTCTAAATAGGTACATAGAAAATACTCAAACTACGAAACAAACATTTTTGAGGATCACACACATAAACATTCCATACATTGGAGAACTTCTGGGAGTTAGTTTTTCATACCAAATGGTGTATGTGAGGATTTGTATATACCAAAAGTTGTATTGTAAAAATGGTAGGTTTGTCGATTGTATACTTTTATGGGAGGTTATAGCGAGAAAAGGTAATATGGAATGGAATATATTAATAATATTTAAAACTGTGTTATCTACAGATCGTCCCACCGACAAAGTACCCTAAGATTAGAAGGTCACGCAGTAGCCAAACCTACCCCCACCAAAACTCCAGGCAAGGAAAACAATGGTTACGAACTCAACAGTCGGAGATAATGAATCTGTATAATATAATAAATATAATAAGCATTATCTTTTTCTGATCAGCACCGAAAATACATACGGGGTCTGACCATGTAGGGGGGTAAATTTTGCGTCTTACTGGGGTACCCGGGGTCATTATGATCTATATGCCACAGATCTATAACAGGGTCAAACTGATCATCTATGGGGTCAATGTTGCGTCTTATTACCCAGGGTAATTTGTGCTACAGATTGATATAACTCAGCTTTGACTGAACCGAATCTCTATAATCATATTACCCCCGTTTCGTATTGTGTTATTATTTTGTGACTTGTCTTAAAAAATTAAGATGTAATGTTATTAACTGACGTCTAAGAAGTAAGTTTACTTGTTTATTTGACCCCGTATGTATTTAAAGGCTCTTCAGAAATTTATGTAAAAGAAATCTGTCTTAAGACTCAATTTGTTTTTATATTCGAATAACGGCAATTCTAAAAGATGACATTTTATATATATATATATATATATATATAAATATATATAATCTGTGGTTACAAAGAAGTTCTTTTTTATTCTATTCTAGTGATATTGCCATACCAAAAAAAATATAACACAAATGTTGACCAGCCTTAAGACAGTTTTTGTTCGAAGTAACTGTTGCTTCTATATGATTTTAGTTTTGCAGATCGATTTGACATTTAACCGTCAGTGTAGCCAATTAATTGCTGTTGATTTTGTTGCTTCTTTTTCATCACATTTTTTTTTACAATTTACCCTCAAATTTTTTAAGATAATTATTTTAAATATGTGCAACAATTTGCATAACTAAAACCATAAAATTGATAGCAAGTGTGAAACTAAGACATCGAATAGATAAAAATTATTTTAATTTTTACCCTCCAATTTTTTTTTTCGCTCAATTTGACTTTTAGTTTATTTGCAACAAATGTATACGAATTTACAGAATTTAATACATTTAAAACTTGAGAAATCTCTAATATATTTTTTTTACTTTCTTTTTAATTTAAATTCTCATTCATTTTTTTTATAAGTATGTTAAATGTTGTAAATTCGTATAGGACTTAATGTGATAGTGTATTCCATTTTTAATATTAAAATGTTGAACAAAATATTAATTTACTTATAAATCTGACAATTTTATTTTTATTATTATATCACACGACTGTATTTTTATTCTGTAAATAGGTATTTTTATGTGTGCAGGTTATAATTTTGGTACCTTATGAAAAAAAAACAAGTTTGAAATAAATATTGAGACAAAAATTATTTAAAAAAAAATTTTGTGTTGGTTTTTTTTCATAAACTGTTTGGCGCCAAAATTGTAGTTTACGCATAGACAATGTTAATTTTATTTTTAATTTTCTGGGCTTCGGGTTGCCATTAAAATCTTATGTTTCGGTTATAAAAATAAGAGAGCCGACGTATTTTTGTGACTATGAATATTGTCGATGTCGTACTAAATTGTTTAGTAATTATTTTTCTCTAAGAAAATATTTTTATTACAACTAAACAGTTTAGTAACTTCGATTAAGTTATAGAGATTAGAAAAAATGTATTTTTAGTTAAAAATAAAATATTGTACCGATAGTTACTAGTCTATTACTGGGTCCGTCCATAGATTCTTAGCTTATATTTTTTTTACCAATTATTATCAGTTTCATAGTTTTTATAAAGGAGCGGTAACTACGTATTTTAAGAGACTTATACACTTGCTCACGTATTTTGACAACTTGGCCCCAATATTTGTTTTGTCAAGTCTTGGCAAAATACACAAACACATGTTATGATTGACGGTTTTTGCTACACCAAAATAAAAAAATAAAAATTTTGACGTTTGAAAATTAACCTATAAAATATGATATTTTATGACAGAAATATGCCAAATATGCCAAGCAAAACAATTAAAAGGTGCTATGATGGATGTTAGATGATACATTTTTATAACTTTTCAAATATATTATTGGGATAAATGGGTGTAAGATATATCGCCAAGGCTTTTTAAAAAATCATTTGCAAAATATTCATTTTTCTCAAATATTGGATATTATTTAGTTTTAGTAAGAGCGTAGAAACCCGACATTTGAGTTCTGAATTATAAATAACTGGATGATCCGGCGAAATTTTTACTTCTACAATTTTTTTTAAATATATTTAGTGAAAATTACTACAAATTGGGCGGTTTTCATAATTGTCGGCATGACTACGGGTCACTCCCGGTGTGTTCCCAAGTGCTGTTCGGCATAACACAGCGGGTTGTGCCGCCGGCAACGTGGGACGGATCTTTATGTATTTTATTTCATTTACTCACTGGGTTTCATATATTAGATAAATAAAAACATTACTATATTTTTACAGAATCATTATCATATTAATAACTATAAAAAATTGCAATTTGGTCGTGCGTAAGTAATTCGTATAACATTTGGTGGAGAAAATGAAAATTATGAAGTGAAATTTTTACAACATTCTGTATACATATTTTGCAAATGATAATAGTTTCTTACATAATACTGGGGTTTTTACGTCTTAAATATTTTTTTAGAAAATATTATGGGCGCTTATAAAATACCTACTAAATTAAAAGTTATGTAAGTTGTAATTAAATATAGTGCGGAATATTTAATTTTTTTTTCGACAGTGCTTCAATGTACCTATCTATTTTATTTATTCATAATACAAATATTTTATATTGTTTTTATTTAATTATTTTATATTGTTCCTGTAAGTATTGTGCTTTCAAAATTCTTATAAGTAGGTAAATGAAAGGATATATGATAGGTAAAACATTTATATTTAGAACCGAACGCAACAATTTTTCTAATAAATCGGACATACTCAACTATTTTTATATATGTATAAGTTTTAGAAAGACCAAGATGTTATGAACCTACTCGTATATTACGTACATATTTATCACATGGTTAACTTGGCAGGTTGGTAAATTGTTGCCAAGTTTAAGAAGAAAGGTTCATTAATACTTGGCGGACTTGTAAAATGTTGCCAAGTTTAAGAAGAAAGGTTCATTAATACTTGGCGGACTTGTAAAATGTTGCCAAGTTTAAGAAGAAAGGTTCATTAATACTTGGCGGACTTGTAAAATGTTGCCAAGTTTAAGAAGAAAGGTTCATTAATACTTGGCGGACTTGTAAAATGTTGCCAAGTTAAAAAAAACAGGTTATACGTCCATTTACGTAAGGCAAGTTGAGACCAAGTTGTGTGCTTATATTGTTGACTTGGCCAAATGTATCCTATATTATATAAAACACGTGAAAGCCAAGTTTTTACAAGAATTATTGCTCAAATTCAGTAAATAAGAACTTCACTTAAATGTATTTCTTAATATTAAAAAATTGTTTGTACTTAATTTGTAAATAAACGATGGTGTTAAGATATTGATATAATTGTTTTATTTTTTAACCAACTAGAAAAGAAGGAATAGGGTTCGACTGGGGGTGAACAGATTTTGTTTTTTTAATTTAAAAGCTACTGCTTTCCTTGTGGTTTTATTTATAACTAGCTGATCGCCGCAGCTTCGCCCGCGTGATTTACTTTACTCGTTTCCCGGTTCCCGTGGGAACACATTACCGGAATAAAAAGCCTACATTACTCAGGGTGAATGTAGCTTTCCAATGGTGAAAGAATTTTTGAAATCGGCACAATAGTTTTTGAGTTTATTCATTACAAACAAAAATACAAATCTTTCCTCTTTATAATAGTTATATAGATTTGGATGCCATTCTGGGAATTTAAAGTTGTAGAACGGAACGGCGATACAAACGGCGGTTCAAAAACTTACTACAATCACAATAAAGATAGCCTTTTACACACAGCTTTCCTATGAGCGGACTCGAGTAGGTATAAGGCATCCACTCATCCAGCAATGGTGGGTGGACGTCTACCGTCCTCGAGTCAGTCCTAAGAGGTCCACATGGATACTCAAGCAGTGGTTGAGGTATCCAGTACTCCCTAATCGTAGTAAGTAATTTCACAACAGTATCAGTAATGTACAAGAGAGGTCATTGACCCGCCGAGAATCTCAACGCTTCGGCCGCCATCGTAAAGTAACTACAGGTTCGTAACCAGTTGAGAACGAGGAAAAAATGATCCGTGTTCGAAACCAGTTTCGATAGAAGGTTTTTTGCTTACTCGAAACCCAGTAGTTACGAAAACAATTACTAATGAGGATTAATAAATAATAAATATTAGGTCTTTACCTATGAAATTTCCGTTTTGTATGAAAAAAATTAAATGAATTTTTTTTCGCCTTTTAATTCGTCATTGCCGACCCAAGTCTTCGTACGACCGCGAGGCTCATTTTTCAGGTCGAAATTTCCAGAACGGAAGCGAACAAACCAATAACAGGCGGTGCGTTGGTTTGTAGTGTTAGCTCCGTAAACGCCGTTGATGTTGCGTGCCGCTTGTGCCGCGTTGCTGCCACGACGATACTCATATTCCATAATTATTACATTTACATTTATTACATACAAATAAATAATTAATTTCAAATATAATATTACATTCTTGATTGAAGTTATTTTTTTATTTTGGAACCCTCAAGTCATGATATAGGGTAAACGTACCCCTGTTCGGCTACATAACAAAACCACGGAGTTCAAAATAAGTTTCCTTTTTGATCAATTATCAATCGACACACACAAATAATAAAATTCTTTGATCGTAACCGTGGTTTCGAGTAAGGAAAAAACCTTCTTCGAAACTGGTTTCGAACACGGATCATTTTTTCCTCGTTCTCAACTGGTTACGAACCTGTAGTTACGATGGCGGCCGAAGCGAATCTCAACACCGACTTCTATATTTACGCTAGCGCCATCTAGTTACATCTTCGGTACTAATGTAGTAGTACGAACTAGTATGGCGAGCGACACAATCTGTTAATCTTCGGTGGTAGTCTCGTGTTTTGTATCAATGGTATTCTATTTAGTGGCAACATCTGTCCTGGCTTGGTGGTCTTAAGTCCACGGGCGTCCTGGGGTTGTCTTCGGAGTAGCCGGGACCTCGAGACTGGACGGTAAGGCGGCCGTGGTCCTATGCCAAGGATACATAAAAAAGCTGTTTCGACGAACTTCGTCTTAGTTTGTAGGTATATTTTAAGACTTTAAATAGGTAAATCGGTCCAGCCGTTCCCAAGTTTTAGTGAGACAAACGTACAGCGATTCATTTTTATTTATAACATGTGACGAGCATAGTGTGACTGCGGCGTAATGTAACGTCAAATACAAACCCAATACCAAGACCGAGGGGAACAGTTTTTGAAAGCACATAACGTCTTATTTATTTCAAGCCTAGCCCAGCCGTGGTGCGCTAGTGCTCCTCGAACATAGGACAACATATGACCTCTTCTTATCTGAAATTGACTAGGCAGTTTTTTTTAACATGGTTGGTAATGCATATATGAAGAGGCATCGGGACGGCCTCATGTAGGAATCCCGGTCCTTGAATTGACGGGCTTGCCAAGTGTAAGTTGGCGGACTGTGCCTGCCAAGTCATGCCAGCCGATGAATGTGAACAGTGCTTAAGTTGGCGTGTGGCAAAAAATGGAACTAATTTAATTGTATGTAGTATTTTTCTGAAATCTTGTTTCTGACGTTTTAAATGTGAAGTGGTGCCCCTATTGGAACTTATACTTGACAACATGAACCTACTAAACCTTCCACTAAAATTTACTTTAAAAAATATACTAGGTATGCAATGCATGCTACTAATTGCAAATGTTGAGCGGGGCAAATTTTCTTATTTTTTTTTATGCTCTATTTTCATGATTTCAGAGATATGCACTCCCGGGTATGATGTTGACCAGCATGCCAAATTTGGTCAAAATCGGTCGAGCCGTTTCGGAGGAGTTGTTACACAAACGATTTACACTTGTCGTCTGAGATAGAGCTTCGCTTCGCTCCGCTCAATAACCTAGCGAGCGGAGTTAGATTACCATAAAAGGCTTAAAATGAATCAAAATACAAGATATAATGTTATATTTATTTATTGAGCTAAAAGATTGGTTACCTGACCACATAATATAATACGAGTACATACACTAATTAGTTTCCTTAACACGTTAACCGTCCAAGCGAATTTCGAGCAATTACCTAGTACGTCCAATCGTTTTGTTTTTATAAACTGACTTATTTTATGCTTAGAAGAAGAGATTGATATATTGATGACTGCATAATTAAAAGGAATCCTGAAATTCAGCGCGTGCATTACTTGTAATGCATGGACGTCACAGCTCGATTTCCGTGCATTACATGTAATGCATGGACGTCACAGCTCGATTTCCGTGCATTACATGTAATGCATGGACGTCACAGCTCGATTTCCGTGCATTACATGTAATGCATGGACGTCACAGCTCGATTTCCGTGCATTACATATAATGCATGGACGTCACAGCTCGATTTCCGTGCATTACGTGTAATGCATGGACGTCACAGCTCGATTTCCGTGCATTACATGTAATGCATGGACGTCACAGCTCGATTTCCGTGCATTACATGTAATGCATGGACGTCACAGCTCATTTTGGTGCATCACGTGTAATGAATGAAGGTAGGTGTGAAGAAGTCAAAAGTTTTACGAAGTTGTTCTGTGTTGCGTGTAGATTTAGTTTTTTAAGTGTTGAAAAGATGTCAATTAGAAGAAGACAACATAAAACTGACTTATGCAGAACACTTCGTAAGAACCGTAGAGAACTACCGCAACAAGTTATTCGGCAACCTCTGGCCAAGGGACAAATCTCTGTACAACAGAACGACGTCATGACTGTGCTACAATGGTGTGATAAACGGGATATGTTTATGCTCCCTGCTACTTGCCATAATCACGAGATGCGTAAGTCAGGAGGGTATCGTCGTGTTCTGAAGCCAAAGATGGTTTTGAACTACAACGAAGGCAAGAAAGGAATAGATTTGGCAGACCAACTAGCCAGTTACAACTCACCGGTGAGAAAAACCCTAGTTTGGTATAAAAAGATCGCCGCGGACTTGTTATCCATAAATGTAGTCAATGCTATCTTGATCTATAATGAACTGCACCCGGCAGCAAAACTAAAGATGCTTGATGGTCATCGTCTTTTAACAAAGAAATTACTTGGGCTGGAAACCAGAGTCAGTGCGTTGTTGAATAGACCATCAACTATTTCTTTGCGTCAAATCAGTCACAAAATGACACGTATACCCAGAAAAGCTAATGGAAAGATCTGGCAAAAACGCTGCGCAAGTTGCTACAAGAAGCTGAAAGAACTTGGCGCCACTACTAATGACGCAAGAAAAAAGGCACCCCAAGTCTTGACTGAGTGTCTTCCTTGCAAAAAAGCATTCTGTTTGAAGTGCTTCAATGATTTGCACTAATTATTTGCTTTCTTTTTTTACTTCTACGAGTAGTTTTCCTCTCGGCTTAAAAAAAAATTACGGTGGGACATTGTGTTTTATTTTCACCATTTTGTTGTTCATACGTCCTGAGAAAATAAAAATTCTATCTCACACGTCCAGCCCAGGAATCATATTTTAGTTGCCTATTACTAATGCATTACATGTAATGCACGGACGTCACAGCTAGATCAAAAATGCATTATATATAATGCACGGACAGTCAACGTGTTAAATTGCAAGCCGTTATAAAAAATAAAAAAAGTTGTAGGTAGGACAATTTCACACAACTCCAGCTAGTCTCAAACTAAGCTGAGCTTGTGATATGAGTACTAGATAAACTGATATAAATACTTATAATACATACATATTATACATAGGAAACATCCAGACTTCGGTACAAACGTATGTGTCATCCGAAACCCGAGGGTCGAAGGTGGATACACTACCGACTACGCCACTGAAGCAGTAATAATGACAGTTTAAAAAAAATATCTGCTGATTTATGGTACAGATAGATATGTAGTTAGTAGCATTTTCAATTTTGTTTGTATCTGCGTAGACATTTTTTTATTAACTATTGTAATTCATTAACAATAATTATATATTATTTTGCAACTCTACCAATTGGTAGCGAAAAAAATATGTATACATGACAACTATCAAAATAATAGCGTTAATTTATCTACAATAATATTAAGAAAACTAATGAAAGTAAAAAAATGTCAACTGAAATTTATGTCCAAAATTTTTTCATCTCTTTGACATATTGCAATTAATAGAAAATTACATAGTCACTAAATTAATTTAAAGACAATCACGCGTTACAAAAATGTCTACATTTTATTTCTTAAATTGATCTAAATCAAATTTTATATATTCCAACCTTTTCGCCCTTAAAATACTAACCTAACAAATAAGGCAAGATTTAATACAAACATAACATTGAAACGTATTTATCTGCCGATCTTACTATTCTAATTTTTATTAATTATTAAGCAAATACACGAAATTGAAACTTATATTTAATTACTCCAATTTAAGTTCTCCAGCTTTGTGATACTTTTTCAACTTTCCATATTTTATGCATTCACATTTTAACAACCGTCTTAGGTAAATATTTGTCAGCGTATACTCAATTTCACATGTAAATGTTTGCTTTTTCAGTAAGTAGGTATCTTCAAAAAAACTTCGATACATATCATTGGCGAGGCGATGGTAAAGACACACACTGCTATAGGGGTAATCTAGGGTCTAGGGTGTATTAGTGGCGATGGCCCCTAATTGTCAGGGCGGACGGAACACGAGAACGTCTCTAGATTACCCTCGCGGCAAGTGTGTGTAGCGATCAGTTGGTAGTCACGGCCGCCATGCTCACTAGATTGCCCCTGCGTGCCCCCTTTATGTTTAGAGCTTTATTAACGACAAATTAATAAAAAATAAACGGCAAATGAAGTTGAGAATTCAATTAACTGTAATTTTACCAATGTCTTTTATTAAAAATCGAAGAAAATTACAAGGCGGTGAGTTTAATATAATTAATGACAATCTTTATTTGGTATTTTCGTATGTAGACAAGTCTAAAATTGACAGTCGAAGATTCATAATTACAAACTTTTTAACGATATAGGTATGGGGTACTAAAGGGCCCTAACAACAGCTCATGATGCACCTGCTGACCGAAAGACGAGGCAAGGGTATATATACAGTATCCAGAAACGACAATAAGCTCGCCTCATATTACATGGAACTAACAAAGTGAATGCCGAAATGTGGGCCTAATAAGGGCCTCTGTCTACCCGTTCGGGGTAAACACGTGATAATGTGGTGTAGTTAACAATTTAGTAGGCAAAAACGAAGCATCGTGTGTCTAAAATGTGAATATTTAAAAAAAAAGTCCATAGATTATGCGCGATAAATGTCAAAATTATATTTTAATAAGACAGTTATTAAATTAATAATTACGTTTTTAAAAATATTTCAGTTATGTATTATATGATAAAGTACATTAAATAGGATATTTTTTTTTTTTCAGTTATAACTTTTAGGATATTTTTGACATTTTATGTCAAAAATATCCTAAAAGTTATAACTGAATATATATATGATATTAATCATCATTCACCGAGCCTTTTCCCAACTCAGTTGGGGTCGGATTTCCAATCTAACTGCTCGCGGCTGAACTTCGATATTTTCCGTGAAGCGACTGCCATCTGACCTCCACAACCCATGGGCGATATCGAAGTTCTGTAGTTAGACCACGAGGATTTTTGATTTAGGGCTCCAACTACCCCTAACGACGGCCATAGATGTTAGTATGACAACCGGGACCGACGGCTTAACGTGCTCTCCGAGGCACGGAGAGGTCTCAATGTCTTAAGAAATGGTCACCCATCCTAAGACCGGAGATGTTGCTTAACCTTTGCAATGTGTTAACATTGTCGGTTACCACTAGACCACGAGCCCCTCATAAAAATATTAATATAGTATATAAAATGATATACCTAGTGTCAAACTTAGCAAAACTATCACCTTTTTTTGTTGGAAAACCACATCGAAATCTGCTCAGAAATATTTCGTTCGAACCGGTAATCGAAGCAGAGACTTCCGTGCTACATAAATAAGCTTAATCATAAGTTATAGGTTTTTAGTTAGCTACCAAATACCGAACACTACTTATGTTCTGAGAATTAACACCTCGACTATTTTACTAAAAAAATTTTTTTTTTGACAACTTATAATTCGGTGGAGCCGGCTGCACGCACGAAAAAAGATGACGTCATGCGGCGTTACCTCGCTCTGAGGCGTTCCATTTAAGGCTTGAAGTGCAAGCGAGAGCGCGGAACGAGCGACAAAGAGGCACAAAAGGCCTCCATGTTCGGCAGTTACGTTCAACTATCGTCAGTAAACCGACTTTACAGACAACCGATTTTTTTTAATTAATTTTAACTTGCAAGATTTGTTTTCAGACAGCTGACGGGTTAACTCAACTAAACTAATTTAAACATTAGTTTTTTTGGTTAGGATCGTATATTTCTAACTTAGATTTCTTTTTAGAGGATACCTTTTTTAATATAATAGGTTTATTCAGTACAAAATTTTGTACTTTTGTATTGTTTTTTGACAAAATATTTATTTTTCTTTTTTGCGGCGTTCTAGTTGGTGATATTGAATTATTAACGATCGACTCAGTTTTAACTATCACAGGCTTTTTTGAAACAGTAGATTTTTCCCTTTCACTGAACCAATAATAATGTTTGTTATCATTTTCAATTTTTTTTATGTCAACATTTCCCGCCTGGTCTTTTAACAACATGAAGTTGTCAATTTTATTTCCAAAAGAGAACTGACCATCGCCAATATTTTTATTCGTCATTTTATTAGCTATAACCATAGATAAGTCGGCTATATTATAATCTGTTAGAAGATCGTTGATACTCGCCCCGTCAAAGTTTTTCGCGTGTGTGTCGGCGCCATTGTCTACTAAAATTTCAATTGTCTTTTTAAAATGATCCACTACCTTCGATTTGTTGCCGCGCTCTGTAAAAAAATATCACTTTTTTTAAATAATTCTGGCAAAATTTTCCAAAAAAATATGTCCAAATTCGGGTATTGCCCCAACCAGTCAGACTGCAGATATACTATTTAGTGTTATGTAACATATGTCCTGGCTGTTGCAATTGTGGTTTTAATTACAAAATAGTTATGGATTATCTATACTACCCGATAAAGGCAATAGGCTTGCCACTTATTAAGTGAGACCAACAAGATTACTGGCGAAGCGTGGGTGTCTAATGTACTTCTGCCTACCCCCTCGGGGGATATAGGCGTATACGTACCAGCACAATCCATACAGGCAGCCCCCACAGCTATATATAAAGCAGTGTTGCCACTGTTAGGCATTTTCATGTTAACCGATTCCTGGCAACACTCGATCAAAAGTTGAACGTTTGGGTAGATGCCCCATTTGCTTGCCAACATTAGTGGTGTGTAGCCTACAAAAAAAAAATTATGAAACAAAAAAAATATACTTAAAATTGTCAGAACTGGACTAAATTAAAATTGGGTTCATTTTAATTTAGTCCAGTTCTGACAATTTTAAGTATTATTTTTTTGTTTATTTTGTAACTTAATATTTTCATCGGGAGGGTTTCAAATAAAAAAAATGAATAATCCGTCAGTCGAGAGATATGACTTCCTCGCTCCTCGGAATAGTGGTATGAGTATGCGACTGCCATCCCTGAGGTACCAGGTTCGATTCAAATTATTTGTGCGATCCACAAATATTTGTTTCGTAGTTTGGGTATTTTCTATGTATTATTATTATGTATCTATTTAGAAATATATAAGTATGTTTATCAGTCGTCCAGATCCCATAGCACAAGCTTATATTAGTTTAATTTAGGCTAGATGACGTTGTGTGAGAATGTCCAAAAATATTTATAATTATTATTAAAGAGGTAACAAAGTGTGGTCCCATTTCAATTTGGTCCCATCCCGACAGTTATTTGGGCCCATTTCGGTAATTTGAAGTCGGGTTTTGTGTAAATTTTTGACGTGTATTTTTTTACAATATGAATCCCAGACACGATCGTGACTTGTGAATTTGTAAACCATGGTTATGGTACAACATGTTGATACTAGCCCTTGTAATAAGATTTAATTTGTACACACATGTTCTGCAAAATAAATATCTTATCTTATCTTGTTTGAAGTGTGTTTGATATTTGGGCAAACACAACGATTTTTCCATAAACACAATATAAGACGCTCAGCCAAGTGAAGTGCTGCCATAAGAGTCTTTAGATTAGAAATAGGGTATACCTTGGTCGTTAGTCATTGTACTAATGCCGCCAAGTAATATTGAAGCCAATTCTTTGTCAGATTTCAATTCGTAGCCCGACTTCCATAGGCCTTCGTTTTCCTCTAAAATACTCCTGAAAATTAATACATTTTTATTTTAATTTTGAATAGTAATTAATTCAATATCTAGGGACACAAGAAAGAAAAACTAATCTATATACAGGCGTCAAAGACGTCATATTGCAAGCCTAGTCGTGCGCTAGTGCTCCCCGAACATACATAGTGCGGATACACAGTGTGAGAAAGCTGAGAGTAGGGAGTATTTGGGACGACGACGGCAGAGGACAGATAACCTTGAACAGGCATCTGGAACCAATTTAGTTGATTTTTTTATCTATATATTTAATACGACAATTTGTCTGTCTGTCTGTCTGTCCGTCTGTAGCGTTTTTTTTAAATTTACATACATTTGCATGAAATATTAAAATATTCTTTTTTTTTTTAATATTTGAGGCGCTACAAAGTTCGCCGTGATAACTAGTTATTTTTATTTTCAAACCTGCGACTATAGTGTCATCACTATATGTGGAAACTTGTTTTTGACAAATATCACTGACCACTGTTAATTAATAATTGTAAACTCAATAGCTGTAAGCATTCCTTAAAAATACAATAAATAAATAATAAATATAACAAAACATCATTATAGGTTAATCTGCTTCACCAACATGGCCGCCAATTGTCATCATGCGCGGCTTATAAATATAGTATAAGTATTATACTTTTAACTGTGCTAAAACTAACCTTGCATTTAGTCTACAATGATTGACAAGTATCTGTAAATGTTCAGTGGTTTTCTCAGCAGCTATATGGAAGTATGTTTGGTCCTGGGCGTCGGAATCCATGACGTCAGCGTTGTATTGTAGTAGCAGTGACGTCATTTCCACACTGTCTTGGTACAGTGTCATCTTTAAGGGCGTCTGTGAACGGAAAATTAAATAACAACTTTTTTATGTTTCTTAAGTACTTTACTTTACTGTTTTTTGTTGAAAGTTACGCCGGCCGGCTGCATCGCCCGCTTGACAAATTATATCCTACTAATATTATAAACGCGAAAGTTTGTGAGATGTATAGATGGATGGATGTTTGTTACTCTTTCACGTAAAAACTACAGAATGGATTTTAGTGACACTTTACAATAATATAGCTTATACATCAGAAAAACACATAGGCTACAATTTATAAAGATATTGTGTGAATTGTTCAAAATATGACGATAAGTGTCAAGTAAGTAGGAAGCGACGATGACAAACCGAGTGCGCGATACTACGGGAACGGGAAAAAGACCAAATTACCACGCGGGCGACCACTAGTAATAAATATTTCAATAAATAAATATTGTTGGACATTCTCACACAACGTCATCTAGCCCAAATTAAGCTAATACGAGTATAAGCTTGTGCTATGGGATCTAGACGACTGATAAACATACTAATACTCGTATATCAATCTATATCTATACTATTAATAATTGTAAAGTAGTCGTGTCTGTACATTGGAGATATTTGAAAAAAAAAACTTGGGTTATGTTATGTTAACGATACTGAACACGAAAATATTTTTTTTTATTTCCTGTCTGTTTGTCTGTTTGTTCGCGATGGACGCAGAAACTACTGAACGGATTTTGATGCGGTTTTTTTTGTTAGACAGGGCTTGGTCAGACTTAAAATCTTACGTTTGTTTCATCGCAATCGGTTGATTAGAACCGGAGATGTGACCAAAAATATAATAAACTGAATTTAACGGAGATATATATATATGTCACTTTTTATTATTATTGGTCAATTTATGATGGTATGTTTGGTCGCGATAACCGACATCCACGCGGGCGCAGCCGCGGGCAACAGCTAGTACATGTAATAAAATTGTAAGTGGTCGATGTCTGTACATCGAAGATATAATAGAGAAACTGTTGTAGGGGGGCTTTATGAACGACAGAACCCAAAACAATGGTTTTTAGAATTTTTGTCTGTTTGTATGTGTCTGTTTGTCTGAATGTTTGAACACACTAATCTCAAAAACGGCTTAACGGATTTGAATGCGGTTTTTAGTAATGCGTTGTGGTTTATTCAACTTAACATTTAAGGTTTGTTTTATTTCTATCGGTTCATAAATAAAAAAGTTATGTCGATCTAAAGTAACACGCAGGCGGAGCTGCGGGCAACAGCTATACATAATAAATCAGTAACTGGTGATCAAGAAAACTATAACACGCAGGCGGAGCTGCGGGCAACAGCTAGTTTCTAAATACATTTATGTATTTAGAAATATATATATATATATATATATATAGAAGACACCCAAACTCCGAAACAAATATTTGTGGATGACACATGTATTTAATTCGACCCAGAATCGAACCTAGGACCTCAGGTACGGCAGTCCCATACTCATACCACTGTGCCACCGAGGCAGTTAAATATAATAAAACCTTTCTCGAGAACCTGAGTGGTTCAATTGGTGAAAACCTCATCAAAATCCGTTGCGTAGTTTAAGATCTAATCATACTCGTACATAGGGACAGAGCGGTAAGCGACTTTGTTTTAGGTATATACTATGTTAAGATTAAGATATAATCGAAGACTCACACTTAGCCAGTAATTTCAACAGCAGGACAGATGTTACATATCACTAAATAGAATCTTCCGATTATAAAAGTGAGATAACAATATGACAATCTTGACAAATGGGCCCTCTGAAAACCAACGCTGTTTTACAATAGCATTAAGCTGAGAGAGGGCTTAATTTGTAAATTGGGATGACACTTGATGGCTTTACCGGCGCTGGCGTTTGGGTGCCCAATTCCCACTATTTTATATTATACTAGTGGTCGCCCGCGACTTCGTCCGCGTGGTAATTTGGATTTTTTCCCGTTCCCGTCGCGCCGCGTCATATTTTGAACAATTCACACAATATCTTTATAAATAGTTAGCCTATGTGTTATTCTGATGTATAGGCTATATTATTGTAAAGTTTCATTAAAATCCATTCAGTAGTTTTTACGTGAAAGAGTATTTGTATTTGTATTTATTTATTCGCAAACAATTCTTACATTGTGTTCGAAATAAAGATATACTCGTATCATAATGTCATAATGTCAATAAGATTACGAACAATATTAAAAAAAAAAGTGTGTGTCAGCTCCGACGCACGACTGGAGTTTACTCCTTAAGTACAAGTATCTAACCATAACAAATTAGAAATTTGCGCACTAGAGGTGCGCACCAAAAACGTGACACGATTTTCGTTACTTGTTAGTAGGTTTTACCCCTCGGATTTTTCTCATACCGGGCGCCTTATATATGAAAATCGATTCTTAAGGAGTAAACTCCAAAAATAATAATAAGCATGTCAGAATAGAAATATAAAAATTAAAATAAATAACTATCAAAACAACGAGATGTCAGCTTAGGCACCTAGACTTAATCCAAAATTAATAACTATATTTACAATGCTAAAATACTTGTCTTAAAACTGTACCTCCTTAACTAAAACTCTTCGTAGCTTATTGAACACTCGAATACAATTATAAACAAACATACATCCGTCCATCCATACATACATACATACATACAGGTCAGTAGGATCTATCGTTTTGTGTTTGTCTCTTTTTTGTTTTGTGCGGAATTGTGTACCTAACTTGTATAGTGTCATTCTGTGTTCAAATTAAACGTTTTTCTTTCTTTCTTTCAATATTGGAATATGAAGTTATCTATAAAACTTCAAAGAACTCCCATTACTAATACATATCTTCACTACTTAGGTACTCCTTAGATTTCAAAGGAATTTCATTATCAGTACAAAAAGGCTTAGCCCGGGAAGTCCCTTATACATGACTAATCTATATAACTATTATAAACAGGAAATTCTTACACTGATATGTAGCTACATTATACTTTTACCCCGGTAATGTGTTCCTTCGAAACTCAGCGGGGAGTACGCTCCCTCTCCCTCTCGGCTACCTCCGAGAGAGCATGCTCTGTTCGCAGAAGGACACGGTCACGTTTTACCTACTCCCGCTAGCGACCATGGTTTGAAGCACGGTCTCCAGCGAGAGGGTATCCACGCATAGACCCACGAGTACTCCACCACCGTGTGTAGTGCGGTAGCTTCGTCGGACACACAGCGGGATTCCCGTACAACAAACGTATATGTAATATTTTTGTTAGTTTTTTCTCGATATTAAAAGAAACAGTTTATAATAAACTATAGTCTAATGTTGTTGAAACTTCGTTGTGCAAGTTCGATTCCCACTTAACCAGTTTTGTTTATCTTCTTATAGAAATAGTGCAAGTTACTTTAATGCTCTATAATGTATATTATCGCGAACAATAACATATATTTATGTCAATAATAACATGCTTTATTATGCTATTAACACAAACAATGCAGTATTGTTTACTAAAACGAAAATATAACGGGGGATTCCCCTCTATAATACAACATCATCCAGCCCAAACTAAGCTATAAGCTTGTGCTATGGGATCTAGACAACTGATATACATACTTATATATTTCTCTATACATCAATCAATACATATAATAAAATTGTAAGTGTGTGTCGAAGATATAATAGAGAAACTGTTGTAGGGGGGCTTTATGAACGCAATAGTACCCAAAACAATGGTTTTTAGATTTTTTTATCTGTTTGTCTGATTGTCTGTGTGTCTGTTTGTCTGAATGTTTGAACACACTAATCTCAGAAACGGCTTAACCGATTTGAATGCGGTTTTCAGTAATGCGTTGTGGTTTTTAACATTTAAGGTTTGTTTTATTTCAATCGGTTCATAAATAAAAAAGTTATGTCGATCTAAAGTAACACGCAGGCGGAGCTGCGGGCAATAGCTAGCACATAATATACATACAAGCCAAAATTTGATACAAACATTTGTGGATCACACAAATATTATATTCGACCCGGGAATCGAACCTGAAACTCCGGAGTCGAAAGCCAATACACTATTGACCACGCCACCGAAGCAGTAATTTCGAACACGTGATCAAAAAAATTAAATGTGATATTTTTAGGGTTCCTTACCCAAAGGGAACCCTATTACTAAGGCTCCGCTGTCTGTCCGTCTGTCATCGACGGTATCTCATGAACCGTGATAGTCCGAAAGTTGAAATTTTAACATAATACGAGTATGATGTATTTCACAGATGATGTATTTCTGTTGCCGCTATAACAACAAATACTAAAAAAAAAACAGAATAAAGTATACAATAATTAAGGGGCTCTTATACAACGAACGTATTTTTTTATATGTACGGAACCCTTCGTGCACGAGTCCGTCTCACACTTGGCCGGTTTTTTTTACTTGAAATAACTTACTTTGTTGCCTTCAGTTACGTTTTTTAAGTTATATTAACTAGCATATTCTCGCGGCTCTACCCGCGCAGTATAATCAAACTACCTAAGGCTTTTATTTTTATTTATTTATTTACACACAGTAAATAAAACAGTAAATGGATACAAACTAAACATATATACAATGGCGCCACTTATCTCTAAAGAGATCTCTTCCAGTGGGCCTAAGAGAGGAGATCGTGATGCAAACAGGTGCTGATGTGTGTGCAGGTATATAAACTTACATAAACTATAACTACGTAGATACACAAATATATACATAAAATGTTTTTGCACAGTTATTGTACAAAGGCGGACTTAATGCCACAGACATTATCTTCTAGTCAACCTTACGGTGATGTAGATATATCTAGTAGTAGGTTCATAGCGATAGTGTCGAAAATAAAGAAAAAAAAGAACTTAGTGTAATATGTACGGTAATACGTAGGTCACACTATAAGTTTTGCGTAACTTAAAAAAACAACATGTTAAAACCAAAATATTATGTTTATTGCTTTTCAAAATACTCTCCTTTACATTTTAAACATTTTTTCATGCGATCGAACCATTTTTTAAAACAGGAGGACCACAGATCTGAAGGCATCTTTTCTACGTGCTGATTGAACGCTATCACTGCCTCTTCGGAGTTGGTAAAAGTGAAACCTCTCATCAAATCTTTGATTTTGGGGAAAATACAGAAATCACAGGGTGCTAGGTCGGGGCTATGCGCAGGATGGGTGACGAGTTCTACTTTTTCGGAAGCTAAAAATGACTTTGTTTTGTTGGCCGTGTGTGAAGAAGCGTTGTGTTGATGTAGGAGAACCAGTGGCGTAGCTACCTAGGGGCTAGGCGGGCCAGTGCCCCGGGGCCCTCAAGCTCAGGGGGCCCTCGAATCCTTACCAGAAATCTCGATCGAACTAAACTTTTGGAAATTTCTCCCATTTTCAAAATAAATATGACAGGTTGCAACCCCACTTTAATCATGCCAACTCAGTTGAGAGAAATTCAAAAGTTATGCCTAGGGAATTCCCTGAATTCTTTCTGTAGGTTGGCAGTGTTATCAATTTGACGGATAGTGATATGTGCGTTTTATTGTGATTTTTTTTCGAGAACGGAGTAAGGAGGCTAATGTCAATAAACTTTTTTGTATTGGTCAATATAGTGGATCAATTTTATTTGATTTTACCACTCATATTGATGTCCGTTAAGTCAATAAATCGTGTCAAATCTATAGATTTCGGCAACAGCTCATTGTATAACGCGAAATATCGTGAAAAAATGCAAGTCACCTGCAGTAGGTACATTAATTCAGTTCCGCGGGCAGGAGATCGTTCATGGTCTCCACCGTTAAATGCGGTAACACTAACGGTGATCATTTTTTTTCCGGGAATTCCCCAACGGCACTTGTAGCGGATCATTGTGTTTCTCTTTCCTTTTATTTTACTTTTAACGTTTTTTCAGTGAACAGTGAGTATCTACCTACTCGAGCACAATCTAAAATTGTATTGTTTAAATAAATTATTATTAGAAAAGAAGAAACCTGAAACAAGAAGGTGCATTTAAACGCAAACAACGCCAAGAAAGAGAAGATAGTAAACAAAAATTGCCCAAAATTGACAAGTTTTTTAGTTGACCTTCTGCAAGTACATCTGGCCAAAATATTTCTATTGATAGTGACTCAAATAATGTGGTAACTGCAGTGTTGGTTGAGAAGCCTACTGAATAAGATTCGACAATTTTTGCAGTTGGAGATACCTCCGCCGCCGATCATGTGAACGTAGATGATGTTTGCATGACACACATAAGAGCGGAGGGTTTGGAGGAACCACAGACCTCTCTACATTTTACGAAAAGTGTACGACGAATCTTCTTGAATCTTCTCTGTTTCGTTTTATTAGCCAAACCTACACCAAGTATTAATTGTAAATGATGTTTTTACTGTTTAATATTTTTATTACTTGCCCCGCAGTGCACAAAAAAGAGCTTAAGTAGCTTAGCATTTTTAAAGTATTTGTATATTTCATATTTTTATTTGATAAAACCTACTCAGTTTACATAGCAGTGGGGCCCCATTTTTTAATTTGCCCCAGGGCCCTTGGTTACCTAGCTACGCCACTGAGGAGAACGCGGCTTTTGGGTCGTCTTTCGCGAACTTTTTCTAACACCCTAGGTAAACAAATGGTAGAATACCACTCGGCATTAACACTCTTTTGATCTTCAAGTGGAATTGTACAAATGGGAGCTGAGAAAAAAAACGCGATCATTTTTTTACCAACGTTTCTCGCCTGCCTCACTTTTGTTGGCATGTTCTCATTTTTAAACACCCATTCACAAGATTGCTGTTTTTTTTCGGCTTCAAAACAATAAATCCACGTTTTGTCTCCTGTGACAATGTCATAAACAGCATTAGAATGTCCGTGGTCGTACTTCAGTAGCATCTGTGAGCACCATTCCACGCGAGCCCGCTTCTGCTCCGCTGTCAGTTCATGAGGGATCCAACGACAACAAAGTTTCCGAACTTTCAATTCTTCGTGTAAAATTTTCTGGATTTCACTCATACCAATCCCCAATAGTCCTCGAATTGTCTCATAGGTAATCCGCGGGTTTTCTTCAATTAACCGCTTAACAGTAGCCACATTATTTTCGTTGACGGCAGTTGAAGGCCGCCCTTCACGAAATTCGCCATGTAAAGAAACTCGACCTCTCTCAAATTCAGCAAACCATCGCCTCACGGTGCTCAAACAAGGTGCTTCTCTCCCAAAAGCATTTTGAAGACGAGCGGCACAGTCTTGCGGAGAGAGAGAGAACTTTTAAAATCATAAAAAATCATCGCTCTAAAATCTTTTCGACTTAATTCCATTTTCGTCGCATACGTAGAACTTTGATGTGTGATAAAAAACAATTGACAAATGATTTCCCGCCAATTGTATTTTTTTATTACTAGAAGATTGCAACGTTTAAAAAAATGTAACATTCCAAATTCAAATAGTTCCGATTAGCTAGAAGTGCAAAACTTTTAGTGTGCACCATGTACATAAAAAACCTTTACCTTGCTACATTCTTGGCTTTCTGTAGATATCACTTCCACACGATTCAAGCATTTATCCTCAAAACATTATTATAAGGAAGGAAATTACTAGTTTAGTGAAATTTCCATTTTATTCATTGGTATTTCCAAGTAAAGCGCTTCACACACAGCAGTTCATATCATATATCAAGCCATAGAGCGTTGTGTACTCATATAATCTGACATTAATAGTGACCGTAAGACCTCGCGAACATTAAAAACTTTTTAATTTTACAATGTGGATCACAAATACGATAGTCTTTGGGCTGGACTCGAACCTGCCACTGATCCTTTCCAGGAGGAACGTTCTACCAAGATACCATTAGCACAAGACGTCTAATTTTGTGTTCATATTGTGTTAATTTCGCAACTCCAGCCGAAGACTATAGTTTTTGTGATTCATATTATAAAATTAAATGAGACTAGCTGATCGCCGCAGCTGCGCCCGCGTGATTTAGTTTACTCGTTCCCGGTTCAACACCGGAACACATTACCGGGATAAAAAGCGTATGTTACTCAGGGTGAATGTAGCTTTCCAATGGTGAAAGAATTTTTGAAATCGGCACAATAGTTTTTGAGTTTATTCATTACAAACATACACACAATAATAAGAAAAAATCCTCTTTATAATAGTAGTATAGATATGGCTTATAAAATATATTAATTAAAAACATAATTTGGGATTGTAGCGTCCATTTTCCCCCCAATCAAAAAAGCTTAGGATGAAAAAAAATTAAATCAAGGTACACTTGTACCAAGTTTCGTGGGGATCAGAATAATCGAGTGCAAGCCGGACTAGCACAAAGGGTTCCGTACCAATCCAATAATCGAGTGCAAGCCGGACTAGCACAAAGGGTTCCGTACCAATCCAATAATCGAGTGCAAGCCGGACTAGCACAAAGGGTTCCGTACCAATCCAATAATCGAGTGCAAGCCGGACTAGCACAAAGGGTTCCGTACCAATCCAATAATCGAGTGCAAGCCGGACTAGCACAAAGGGTTCCGTACCAATCCAATAATCGAGTGCAAGCCGGACTAGCACAAAGGGTTCCGTACCAATCCAATAATCGAGTGCAAGCCGGACTAGCACAAAGGGTTCCGTACCAATCCAATAATCGAGTGCAAGCCGGACTAGCACAAAGGGTTCCGTACCAATCCAATAATCGAGTGCAAGCCGGACTAGCACAAAGGGTTCCGTACCAATCCGACAAAAAAATCACGTATGTTGTATCGGAGCCCCTTAAATATTTATTATATTCTGCTTTTTTGGTATTTGTTGTTTAACGACAACAGAAATACATCTTCTGTGTAAATTTTAACTTTCTACACGTTCACGAAATACAGAGTGGTGAAAGGCAGAAAACATTAACAGGCAGACAAAAGCAAAATTGTCCAATTCTCAAATTGGAAACGCTTCGCTCGCTCAATCAGTAAACTCACCAAATTATCAGCTTTAATGTCCACGGAGATATCTCGTATCTTCAAAACGAGGCACTGACGTTTCAATAGGTCTATGTCGTTGGTCAACACGGCTGCGTGGATTGGTCTGGAATATAAATATACATATAAACTACTCTCTGCGGTCGCTGCCGTGGTACTGCGCTGCAGCATGCAATTGAGCGAAGCGACTATTGTCATATTTTTGGTGAATAACCTTTTTTGCTCAATAACTTTTTTTGAGGGTCCTAAATCAAAATTCAGTCTCGAAAAAAACCTGCTCCTGAGAATGCTTGATTTTTGAGTGAAAAAATCATGAAAATCGATTGGGTAGTTGTCGAGAAACAATTTCACATCGAGTTGCATTTGAATCACCTGATAAGGAGCTCCAACTCAACTCTCCAGCTCCAGCTCAACTAGGTCGCCGCAGTCGCGAAACGTACCGTTACGCTGTAGCATATATTTGAGCGAACCGAGTTTTGATTCAAAGCGATATAACTCTGTCAAAGTATTTTTTGTCATTACGCTATGGGAATTTTTACCATCAATTAAATTATTTTTATTTGATCGAAATTCAAAATTCTGGCTTCGTAAGAACCAGGGTAATAGGCTTGTGTCCACTAAGAATAAATCGGATTGGTGTATGTTTCTTATGACTATTTCCAATGAATAGACAACAAAAAGTAATATAAATTAGTAGACAGAATAAAGATTACTATTATTTTTAGAAAATAAGTTTGTAAAAATTAGGCATTCAGTCACGTCACATCAAACACCAATCAGAAAATATGACGTCACAGGTTGCGCTCTCACACCATAGAGTAAGTATGTATGAAGAACTGACTTCTTGTTCAAGTTGTGTCTGTGTAATTTAATTGTTCGTACGTTTTTATTAATTTACGATTTTTTGTTAATTTTAAAGTTAAATTATTATAAATCTAACAAAAGTAGATTGAACAAAAAGCAGTTTTGGCGCATTATTTCCATGTGCATTTCGAGACAACGCTTGAACTATATATTGCTAGGCACCTATATTAAAGTTAAAGGGCCAACCAACACAATTTATTTATAACTTTTTGGAGGTTTGTAAATTATTTTATCCTTTTTTCAATTACTTTTTAATCGTCGTAGGTTTTTTCAAAATTTTTAATTTTGAGTTTTATTTTAAACTTCTTAAAGAGCGCCTTCTAGTAAGTAGGTTGCTGTCGTTACACCTGTATAAGAACCCTCACTAATCAACTACAAATCCATTCCTAAAAAAAACCGCATCAAAATTGATTTTCATCACAAATAATGTTAGCTGTAGCGCCCCCTGATGAGTTGTCACCGTAACATCTATCTAGAAACCTGTACCAATCTAACTCAAACCCATAACTGAAAACTGCATCAAAATCGGACTACTAGTTTTTGAGAAAATTGGCAACATTGCTTTTCACAAATAATGTTCGCTGCAGCGCCCCCTGGTGAGTTGTCATCGTAACATTTATCTAAGAACATGCACCAATAAAACCTGAACCCATAACTAAAAACTGCATCAAAATCCGATCAGTAGTTTTGGAGAAAAATGGCAACATGTATTTGCACAAACATCCTCTCACCCCAAACCCATATACCATCTCCGTTCCGTCGTAGGTAAAAAGCTATGCGTGTCCAGTCTATAGTGTATAATCCTTACAACGTATGCCACGCGACGTGGGAAACAGCAACACACTGGTCTTAAGACGTCTGTCGTTTACATTATCTACGCGCTATGCCACTTTAAACGTGTGTGACAGCGTCGTACGCGTGGGATAGCATGGGAACACGCGAATTTGGCGCGGTGACGCGTAAGACAGCGTGGTGAATGACCAGTGTGTTGGTTACTATACAAATTGTATAGGCCAGATTCGGTTCAGATGTCATAATGCGTGTTATACGTCGTATGTGAAGGACGAGTTCTAGTTCTTTCAGCCAAGGAGTGTTCACACACGATATTCCTAAACAAAAATGCAAAACGTCCTTAGTCAAAGGCTTAAGGCAGGTTGAACTGACTTGCGTTTCGACGACATGAGTGCGATCTCCGGGCCGTACACTACTGTCGTGAACCCACTCCACACAAGGACTTTTCGCTTAGCTTTAGGGGTTAACGGAAATACTACTAGATCGTATTTGCGATTGTTAGGTAGTATTCTTTAAAAAAAATATATTTTTACAAAAATTACTGATCTTTTTGGCTCTATTCAAAACATACGGCTATTAACCTACGTGATTCAAGGTAAACCTGAGATATGAAAATCTTTTTCTAAAGGATTTTTTATATGTTTTAAACGAGATAGCACTAAAAGACTGTATGTAAATGCATCTTTTTTAAAGTTATCCGATGGCATAAAAATCAGATCGGATTTTTTTTTTGAGATATCGCCTTTTCGCTTAGCACGGCAGAATAGTAGTCCACCTATTGGTGATTTTGTACAAAGCCTCTTCTTTCGTCTTTGTTTTGTTTATTTGTGAAACATGTGTTATAAGTATCACTACATATTGTACATAGGTATGTACTACATATTGTACATAGGTATGTACTACATATTGTACATAGGTATGTACTACGTATATTTTTCAAGTTTTTTCAGTATCAACATGTTTAACCAAGAGTATGGCACACAAATATGTTTGATGAATTGTCATACTTAAATACCTAGGTGCTATATTGGAAATTACAAATTATTCTTGTGATTTCACACATAGTCAATAATTTCTAATGTCTATAATAAATAAAATTGGTGTAATAAATGACAGATACAATAATTATATTACAATTCAAGATCAAAGTGTTTTGTCATAAAGAAAGTCCATAATATTATAATAGCATTTATCAATTGTCTTGAGTGCATTTTTGAAATGGACTGTATTCAATTGCCTTGTATTTTTGTCTGTGAGCTGTCGTTCAGCAGGTGTACCGCGTGCTGTTGAGGATGAGTTGGTTATTTTGATATACTAGTTAATAGCGGCGCTTAGCAGCGCAGCAGTGGTATCGCAGAAAATAGCTACAGCGACATAAATGTTCCACCGTGATATCATTGATGATTGATTGGATATGTCGATAAAAGTACCTATACACTTGTAACTTTGCATGTTTAATAAGTACTTTACCGACGTCATATCCTGAGAATTTAGACTTTCTAGCTCTATCCAGAACGAATCTATACGGTTACAAAAATACGACGAAACGCTTCGAGGAAAGGTAGGTAGTACCCCGCGCTTCGTTGTCTCGTTTGGCGGGACCACTACCCAGATTTATACCTAGGTAAGCTACCTACGAATACAACTTTATACTTTAAGCATTTGTTTTTGGTCACATTCCTGAAATTTGAAGTCGGATTTTATGTCAATGTTTAGCGTGATTTAAAGCCTAACTTACAATACCATGTTCATAGGGCCGACGATCTGTTGGATGTGTACGGATCCCTTAAGAGTACCACGTCAACAAACTTTCCAGATTAAGTAATAATAGTGACTAATAGAATGCTGACAAAACAATAATCAATTAAAATAACTTTCACAGATTTATTTTATGTTATTCCCCGATTCAACGATTCGTTGCACAATGTTGCAACGGGGATTCCCTTGTTGCGAACTGCACCGAAAACTGTATACTTGAAAAAGATTGTGGTCTTTTTGCTTTTGTCTGTCTGTATGTGTGTTCCGGGCTGGCGGAGAACGCGAACCCTATTACTGAGACTTCGCTTTCCGTTCGTCCGTCTGTGTCTCATAAACTGTGATAGTTAGAAAGTTGAAATTTTCACAGATGATGTATTTCTGTTGACTCTGTAACAACAAATACTAAAAAACAGAATATAATAAATATTAAAGGGGGCTCCCATACAACAAACGTGATTTTTTTGCCGACTCCGACGCGGTATCCATGAAGCTGGACACATGTGTTCCTTGACTTAAAAATGGGACAAAAAGCCTAAACAATATTTTTAATGTTCGCGAAATCTACTGTTCGACCATATAGACTTATAGACGAAAACTAGTCGCACTCTTGATTCCCAGTTACCGGTTATAGCATAGCTTTCTATTACATGGAACATAGGTACGTCTGGTAACTAAAAGTAGACATATTACATGCCACTACCTAACTCCTTCGAAGTTATAAGCGTGATTATATGTATGACTAACTGATTCCGATGGTTTTGCCCGCATGGATTCGTTTTTTAATTGATAAAATTTGTCCTTATAACATCAGTTAAAACATACAAGGCAATAATTTTGCCAAGAATCCTGCATGGAGCCCTGGTATGGTGGCACAAGGCTGCCACAGGAGAAAACAAGCAAGAACTAGACAAAGTCCAAAGGTTAGCGGCCCTCATGACCACGGGCGCGATGAGGTCCACACCAACAGCCGCACTAGAGATCATGTTAGGGCTGAACCCCTTGGACTTAGAAATAAAACGAAAGGCGACTGAACAATGGTTCAAACTGAGAAGCATTGGCCTATGGACTGGAAACTTCATGGACAAAGGTCATGCAAGCATAAGCAAGAACTACGAAGAAAAATTGTCAATGATCCTTTCCAATAATGACCTTATCAGGAAGGAGAGAACTTTTGACAAGAAATACAGAATACACATAGGGACACGAGATGAATGGCAGATAGATCCCAGTGATACTATCTGCTATACAGATAGTTCAAGAAAGGAATTGACTAAACTATCTCGATCAGGAGTGCATATAAAATGCGATGACGGAACAGAAATAGATAAGTCAATACCTCTAGGAAGATTTGCAAGTGTCTTTCAAGCAGAGATATATGCCATAAAGGAATGCGTGGAAATAGTGGAACACCTTACCACAACGGGTAATGTGACCATTTACAGCGATAGCCAGGCTGCACTGAAAGCACTTGACAAAGTGGAGACAACATCAGCAATAGTTAAGGAATGTAAGAAAACATTGGACAAGCTGTCCAAGGACATCGACCTAACGATTGCCTGGGTCCCCGGACACGAGGGTAACTCGGGCAACAAGCGGGCCGACGAACTAGCCAGAGAAGGTGCTGACAAAAACTTGGTGGGACCGGAGCCCCGGCTGTTCATAGTTCACAAAATCACCAAAGGAGTAATCAGCCACAGAACTAAAGTAGAAACCAACCAAAGATGGAGAACCTCGACTGGAATGAGACAGTTGAAAATCTTCATCAAGAGAATGGACAAGAAAAGGACGAGTCATTTCATGAAACTCCCAAGAGGAAACATGAGACTCGCCATAGAAATGATAACAGGACACTGTCGATTGAACAGACACCTAACAGTGATAGGAGTAAGAACCGACCCCAAATGCCCAGAGTGCATGGACAGTGAAGAAACAAGCTTCCACCTGCTGGCTGAATGCCCCATGTACTCACTGATCAGATGGGAAATCCTGGGGTCGGATAGACTGAACGAAGAAGATATAAGCAATCTGAAGGTGGAACAGATGATAAGCTGATTTTTGAAACGGGGCAGTAAGTGCAAGTACCTTAACCGTTGTAGTTACAGCAAAACGTTCTTAGGAGACCTTCCCTAACTTTTTGAGATATTTTGAACTGCATTCACAGATTTTGCAAAAATCTTACATTTAGCAAAAAAAAATGAAAAAAGTCATTTGGGCGATTTCTGTCTTTCCTAGTACTCAAAGCTAAAATGGTCCTATAGTCTTGATCACCACATGAAATAGAATAGATTGGCACAAAAAAAAAATTTTGGACTTAAAAAGAAACTTACAAATGGTCGCTTGCGTCCCGCTGCAAGCAATTATGAAAATCAAACAACCCTTGTTGTATTAACATCTTGACACGTTGCTGCTGCGGCATACTTTGGAGCATTTGATTCAACGGTACAGGTTTTTCATTGACAATTTTACCGCTATCAAAATCATGGAGAACGTTCAAATCTTTCTGATTATTCTCCGTTACTTTATCAACATTCGCCATTATCATACTTATTGGATTCTTCATGAGCTCCGGTGTCGTCTCTATTGATATCGTGGAAAATTTACCAACACTAAGGTTTGAATCTTCATCGAAAACCATTCCTAAATCCGGGAATGTTGATTCTTCTTTCTGAAATCCTTCTCGGTTATGGTTATTATCTTCTTGTAATATCGAACTAAAATTACTTGGTTGTATTACTAACTTTTTAACTTTCTTTTCATTTGTTGCTTCTCTTACAACGTAAGGTGATGGATGGGGGCGTTTGGCTTTACGTCTCATCTTTGCATTGTTATATGTATACATATAAGATTCTGTTGTTTGAACATATACATCAACTGATCCACCTAAATAAGGAGGTTCATCGTCCAATTTTTTTTGATCCGTCTGGCATTGAAAAGACTGTTTGGATTTTGGTACAGTAAGTAACGAATATATACCCCTTATTTTTAATTCTGTGTTAATAATTGAGCACAAAGCTGTGAATAAAGTATCATAATTACTCTGACCAATAATATTAGTTATTTCATCTGAAGTTTTTTCGAATTTGTGACCTGTGTGCGATATGCATTTGGCAATTGTACGAACAGAATGCGTAACTTTGTTGTACTTATTTATAATAACAACTTCGCGGTCATCCTTCGACAGAAAATCCCCGGGTTTCGATTCATATAACACGTCTTCTTGAATAGGCGAACTATTCATCAATACTTTTACACTAACTCGTCCATTTACACTCTGCAACGGTAGTAACTTCTTCTTTTGTAATATAATTTTTTTCTTAAGAATCAATGGAACTCTCTGGTTGGGTTTTTTAATTACGATTTCTTGCATTTCATTTAGCATTTTTAATAAATTATAAGTGCACTAATTTCACATAAATAAAATACTTCTATGACCTCTAGTATTTATGTATTTCGTAAAGATTGGTATAGTACTGACTGGGGTAACCCCCTAGATAAACCCCCGTGCTCAGTCATTGACTGTCATTGACACAAACAAACGTCACTGAACCACAGACAATTATTTCTAGACCTCTAGGGTGGTGACTGGTGACTGCGTGTCATAGATAAAATACTATACAATGTATTTTGGTTGTGTATAGTTATGTCAATTTTAATTTAAGCGATTTTTTAGTTGAAACGATATATTTTGTCGTCTGTTATATTAAAAACTACTATGCCGCTAACATTATTTTTCTCAAACGTGCATGGAAATCTTGTCTTCTATTGGAATTGATATTGTATTGAAAGTGATGTATTCAGTCGGAGTGGTTTAAAGTGTTATGGATGCATAAGTACATGCTATAGTGCGGCTAAAGGATGTCCGCTCGTGTTGTTCCTCGCGTTGCCTCGAATATTTTCACTCCCCTAGTATAACTCGTGTGTGAACTTGAGATCTGAGCGCTGTAATCTCAAAAGCTGTGTCATAAGTGTGTATTTGTAATTTTGTACAGATCTAAAAAATATCCTTCCGTTCAAGACATTACATGCTCTGTTTTTGTTGTAGCGTTTATTAGTCTCTGAAACAGCGCAACTTTATATTAATGACTAAAAGTGGTTCGAGCGCAAGTCTTATCTTATCACGTACGAGTAGTACTTCACTCGTCGGGTGCGACGAGTTGCGAAGCGAATGAGGAGGCGAGGAAGTGGCCACACGATGTTCCTCGCTATTCGTTGAGTCGTGTAGCCGTCCGGTTACGGTAAACTTGCCTACGACTAGCAATTTAGGCTCTCGCAAACCCAATTTAATACTAGCCTTCCGCTCTGACATCCTTTACATAAAATCACACCAGGAGCTCGCCCCGAAGTGGTAGGCAGATGCATGTTATACACCCACTTGACACACACATACTATCATTACTATCACTACATTGTAAAACAATGTCGCTTCCGTCCGTATGTATGCTTAGATCTTTAAAACTATGCAACGGATTTTGTTGCCGTTTTCATCAATGGATTCGCCATATTTAACGGAAAATCAGTCAACTTGGCGTCTCTTTAGTAAATCTACCTTTAATAAATCTTGTTTGTCTATGGCTTGGGATTCCCAAGGATGGGTTGTAAATGTCAAAATGTTGTTGTTTCGCTCTTTTTGGTGCATTTGAAGAGTGAGACCATTATTTTAAAGTGTCATTGTTTGTCCACACCTCGGTCGGTTTGCATTGTGCAATAAACTGCAATGTATTGCATTCATCATCTCACAGGCCCATTTGACACCAACTGGGTATCAATCGATGGCATAGGCCTCCCCCAAAGAGGGGGGAATTCAGCCTTCAGTTTTACTTGTCTAGACATACATACATACTTTAAAATAATTACCTATCTAAATACGTACAAGGTAATTAAATATACGTAAGAAAGCCCTAATTCCGAAACAAATTGAGAATCATATGAATATTTGATTCGACCCGAGACTTCAGGGACGGCTATCGCATACACACACCACTGCGCCACCGAGGCAGGCATAATAAATGAAAGTTTATTAAGTACTAGCGGTCGCCCGTGACTTCGTCCGCGTGATTATTGTTCCCGTTGCATCTTTATAAATTGTAGCCATTAGATATATTGTAGCCATAGATTTCATTTCAAACTGTCGCATTTATAATATTAGTAGGACTAGCGGTCGCCCGTGACTTCGTCCGCGTTGTAATTTGGATTTTTTCCCCTTCTCTTCGGAGATAATAATTTTAGAACGAATTTAATTTCCATAAAATAGGTTATGGTCATATAATAAGTAGTGAGTTAACCTTAAAAGACAGATAATTATATGCTTCTGCGGATATTTTTTAGAACTTTTAAAGAGGAACAATAAATTATTTAGTACCTACATCATTTTATCATTACATTAACCATTTGACCAGTGCACGGAACGGAAGTTCTTAAAATAAATATTTTTTCTTCGTTTTTTAAACATATCACACTGCTGCTCCGCTTCTAATTATCTTAGCGTGATGTTATATAGCCTGTAGCCTTCCTCGATAAATGCACTTCTCAACAAAACAAGAATTTTTCAAATCGAAGCAGTAGGTACTTCCAGATATTAGCGCTACTATCTCTTCTGCTTTACTAGTACGGTGACTTGCGCGGTGCTTCGCGCTGCACCACGCTACAGGTTTTGGCCTATAACATTTGACCCCTTAGGGCTAGGTCAAATTTTCGAATTTTTGGCTTGATTCCAGATCGAGGGCTGTCCATAGAGGGGTAAACCATCATTGGAGCATAACCAGTTCTCAAAAGCCTTAGCTCTCCCTAGGAAATGAAATTGAAATGGGGACATTCCTCATTTCTATCTGCTTTATAAGTATATAGAATTATATTATACGGTACTGGAACGATTTTATCGGGACTTTCAAGTTTCTCTGTCAGCTAGGTAATGTTATGAGCAGCTTACACTAGGTACTCTTTATCCCGGGCATGTCTTCCCGTGGGATTTACTAACTAGAAAACAATTCCAAGTGGGAAACTCGTAGACATCAATTGGTCTGTGATATGTTTGAATTCGTGGCTTCGTAACTACTGAACCCATTTTGTTTTTAATTTTAAAATTCCGCAAGACCGCGGCCTCTCCCATTCCATTCCATTCCGGTCCATTGCTGCTGGCGTCTCTGGTGACCCCAGAAGGTATTTCTAGTGGCACCAGGCGGACTTTGGCCACCTGTGTGGCCTCTTCGGCGGTTTGGTCGGAATGAAAATCCCGCGTCGTTGGGTCACTGATTTAGGGTCAAGTAAACTCCAACAGCCAGCCAGGACGGATGTTACACACCTTGGACATTTAGGTTTAATAAAAAACACATTTTTATCAATACGTTTTAATTAAACATAATTTTGTAAGCTTCATACCGAAGTAGAGATCAAAAAAACTTTTTTTTAAAAATCAACAGTCTTTTTTTACAATACTGAAAAGTTTACAATTACTTACAATAATCATTATTTTATTACAATACCTAATTATTATTAATAATCAGTCAACTTATGACTGCACACCTAATATATAGATAAACTAATTATAAGTCCCGCACGATGGGATGGAACCTTGTCACTGTCAAATGTACTGAAGAAAAATAAATAAAAATATAATGTATATGTTACGGCTAATACCCGAAGTGCGGCTGCACCTAGTTTTAGCCGGTTAGAACTAGAACCTAACCTAACCTAACCGGCTAAAACTAGGTGCAGCCGCACTTCGGGTATTAGCCGTAACATTATATAATAAAATATAGATGAAAAAAAAGTTCCAGACGCCCAGTACTGCAAATGTCTTTGCCACAGCGGCTGGCACGTAAGATTTTGTTGCTTATCATCATTATCATCATTCAAAATTACAATATAGCTGCTACTTTTTATTAAAGTCATTCGGCCATTTTGGACATAACCCATTATAAATGTACGGGTGACGGCAATAGGTTTGCCCCCTATAACGCGGGAATAAAAATACTGGCAAATTGTGGGTGTTTAATTTAATTAATTAATGCACCTCTGCCTACCCCTTCGGGGATATAGGCGTGATATGTGTATGTGCGTGATAAGTGTGTGAAAAATAAATAGTAGGTTATGAAATATCTAACTATTATATAAAACAAAGTCGGGTTGGTCAAGAGATTATTGACACGAGAACGGCGGGACCGATTTTGCTAAAGAATTCTTTTTTTTGTTGTATTCATTATTATCAGTGTGTCTAATACCAGTTTCCCACGTTAATAACTCGAAATACGTCTTCGTATTCCCCATACATGTAACAACAGCGCCCCTAGCGGTAGCGTCACGGAACTGTGTGAAATGTATGGGGAATACGAAAACGTATTTCGAGCAACTTAACGTAAGGAAGTGGTACTAGATAGACACACAGGAAAAGGATCTTTTGGAAGCAATAAAAAAATGCGGTACGAAGTTCGCCGGGACAGCTATTTGTTCATAAAATGAAAACTACTGGGCCATAGTATGTTTAATTTTTATGGGAATAAATGGCATCGAGCTAAAGAAGATTCACGTAAATCTGATCATAATCTCAAGGTAAATATGAATGACGTAGTTACAGTCATACAAAAATACGCTGAAGCTCACCAAAATAGACTTCACCTCACGTCGAAGCTATACAGCTGCTAGACGTCACTGAATTATTGAAAAGACTTATACGGACATAACCGTTCGAGTTAGTTTAGTGTTATAGTGACGAACTAAATCAATGTAGTGATAGACGCTGCGATAAGAACACACGAACAAAGTGTCTTCGCCTTAACAGACTCTAAGTAAAGTGTTATTAGACACGTTCTTAGTTATTGTTCACATAGCATGTTAGGTCAAAATAAGTTACTCATTAGTCAATAGGCTAGATTGTAATATAATTAAGGTATTGTTTTCATACTTAACTTAATAAATAAAAAAAAATCTCAAGGTAATACACATTCAGTTAATTCCTTGCGTGTACAGACTGGTTCTTTGATTGACTGACTGACGTGGCGATATCAAATAGCTGTGTTCCTGGATGTAATAATCCTTCGTGAATTATAACCTTAAAGACTTACTTTTACTTTTCTAATTTCAGAAGTGGGATAATTTTATGCCGATCGAATGGATAACGTCCTCCTAGTGGGTTAAAAAACGTTGTACGTACTTTTAAGCGGTTGATGAAGCGGTTATTGGGACAAGGTTCCATCTTACTGTCATTGTGCGCGGCTTACATACATATAATGACGGCTAGGTCCCAGAAGAGGTAGGCAGAGGCATGTGGATGTTCCCTACCAGTTAGTCGTAGAATGAGATTAGAATATTTTTCTTGTTCCTACATCCCGTGGAATCGAGAATTATTTTTTTGCAACCGACTTCAAATTACCAGGATTGTACCATATAACAAAAATGGCTTTCAATTAAAAAAATCATGATCAGTCGAAATTTATGAGGTACTTAACAAATACTAAAAAAACCATAGTCGAATTGAGAACCTCCTCCTTTTTTAAGTCGGTTAAAAAAGGTAATTTTATCAAAATATGTTCAACAGATTAAGGGTATTTGCGTACCCATTATTATATCCCGAATCTCATCATTTTAATAGTTTGTACACCTTTATCTAAAATATTTTTCAAAAATTTTAATTATGATACTTATAATTAAGTACCAAAAGTCTTTTTATACAAATATGTGATGAAGTTTTTTTTTAATATTATATAAAGTCTAAGGCACTAATCTTATACATATGTACGTAATAATATAAAATAAAGTTCTAAATAAAAAAAAATGTTTGATTATTTAACATACCTACAAAATTGGACTGTCCGAATTTCATTTAAATAAACGAAAATCTAACTTAAAATCTGTCTGTGACACTTTAATTGAGAACAAATAAACCATAACAAATAACTGCCTTCTTTTTTCAGTCGGTTATCAAGTTAATGAATTAACATTGTTAATTTTCCAATATTTTGAGTAATCTAATCTAGGAAGAAGCATAAAAAAGTCATATTATTAATGAAATCGGTGGATTTTGCAGTCTTATAATGTTTTAGTATACCTTTTGTAAGAACACTGTAAAGCCAAAATTAAAAAAATTAAAAATATTTTTTTTTCCAAAATCATAAAAAAGTTTTTTGGCGAAAAATAATTAAACAAAACCAAATAAATTAATCAGTCTTATATAATAAGGGCGGAGCAATTGTTCGAATAATAATAGCTCCAAGAGTTAAGAGACGAAAATATAAAATTGGTATATTATTGTGAGTAAATTTTTAATGTTTTCAAAAAGCCGTGTCCCTTATTCGTAGTCATTCAAGTCATAATGGGACTTGGGTTTTTGTGGAGCGCGTGGCAGGTTGCCTTTTAGGTTACCTCTGGCGCTGCGCAAAAATCCAGGCCCAAACGCTCAATTGCAATACCGATCAACGCTTCCTTGTCCCGCACCGCGAAGTAAATCAGAGTAACTAGTTCTTCTGTGCGGGAAAAATCAAGCATTACCTTGACATTGGCGAAATCATCGATAAATATCGATGGAGCCACAAGAAGAAGAAGTCATAATAACTCTACTCATATTTAAATGTTATTCTAAAATAATCTAATTAAGAAACGTACAAAAATATACATCTTACTTTATATTTATTACTTATTAAGTAGAGGTGGGATTATTTACATAACTTAAGTTAAGACAGACAGACATTACACTAAATATAAAAAATACTTTTCAGAATTTTATTTAAGCAGTTTGTCAGCGTAGTAAATATACATTATCCATGCAAAGTTTCATGTTTCTAGCACTAACCGTTTAGGAGGAAAACCGAGGAGGGACGGATGGACATGACGAATGTTACGATGTGCATACATCGACATTACACATTTTGCGTTTGGTAACAACACTGGTTTAGAAGTTACTAGAATATTAGCGGACCTGTTCAAGCAATGAGAAATTCCTTAGTTCATTGTTCTATGAGTCGGGCGAGATCATACAGATAAGGATTTGGCCGTTTAACCAATAGCGGCGCACACGCGGTCATCGATGCGTGAATGGTCGCGTCACTAGACGCCAGGAGAAGGGGTCGGTACGACTTTATCACCTGGACCGAGGTCATATAAGCCCGCGCAAGAGCTAACGGAACGACAGAATTAGCATAATAGAAATCTCATCAACGCACAGCTGACGTAACCACCGTTAACGCAGTGTTAAATTATAACATTTAAAAATAGCATATTTGTCCGAGTGATTCCGACAAAATAGATTTGGATAGTTGTTATGATTCAACAAAGGTGCAACTTGCAGTTAGTTTCCCGTTCCCAATTCAGGGGTAAGTGCTGTGAACAGAATAGGACGTATAACGTCCACCGCGCGATCTATAATTAGAATATTACCAAATAGCTATTCCATAGATTATTAGTAACTTAAGTTAAACCTATAGTTGTTTAGACTCCGAGGTGATTCGAGGCACGGTCAGTGTAGTTTCAATCGCGTATAATGTAATTACCTATTTCATAAACTTTTATCGAAGTAAATATCAAAATCAGACGATGCTGAATTTCTTGCCACAAAATATACGAGAAAACATTTAGGACGATGAAGTTAAATTACTCCACGCCTAAATGCGATAATTGTATATGTATTGTATGTATATATATATAGTATACGTAATTACCTCTTTTTATAAACTCGTAGGGAATGCTAGCACCTAGTAACATTGCCCTATCGAATATAATGATAAATTGTTAAACTATTTCTAGGTTAAATTACTCAACCCTAAATGCTATGATTATATAATTATTACCTATCTATATATGTTGCCTATGCATTTTACCTATTTTATAAACTCGTAGGGAATGATAGGACCTATTAAAATTGCCCTATCGAATATAACGATAAATTGTTGGCAATATTTCTACCTAAAATTCTCTTAAGGGCTATTCACCTACGGCATTAAGCAGTAAACCATAGTATTATAATTTTAAATTGGGAATATCAAGAAGGAGAATCCGGGTTGAGATAATTCACCTACCCGACATATTATATTGTGAAGCCGTACCATTTGGGGCGCGGCCTTAAGCGGGAAACCGTTATATTTTCTAAATTTATATTGTGTAACGTAAATTCAAACATCTAGGTCATATTCCACCTATCTGGAATATGCACTATTATATAACATTTTAATATCCTGACTGCCATTCAGGGTCCGTCATTTTAGGGTTCCCTAATCTAGTGAACCGTCATCAAGTTTTAATTGTTAGATGGGAAATACGCATAACGCAGACTCTTAGGAACTTCGTCTCCGATACGTAATAGGTAGAAAAATAATCTTTTGAAATGTACCCACATTTGTGTTGGGCCTATAGCTAAATTTTATTATTTTATTATTAGTTAATTCTTGCATTGAGATTTTCTGCCGCCGGTCGGAGACCGATATATAGGGATGAGCCAACTACCTGTCTGTGTCTTCCCTGTTCCCATGTTTGTATAATCCTGTGTTATGTGTAACCTTGCCGTGTACCCTCATGTAAATAATTGTGCAGCGCGTCCGACAACTCTCATCACCTCTGAGGCGGCTCCGCGAAGTATTTGCTGGACGCACTCGACGCTATGCAGCGACGCGCTGTTCGCATTATAGACTGTCCGGAGGTAACGGGAAGCCTTGAGCCGCTAGCCCAGCGCCGAACAATTGCTTCCTTGGCCGCGTTCTACCGTATTTACCACGGTGAGTGTTCTGAAGAGCTCTTCAACCTGATCCCACCCTCTCCCTTCCGATCCCGAACAACGCGTGCCCGGCAGAGATGTCACCCTCATACCGTGGAAACCGTCTTCGCGAGAACCGAGCGTTTTAAACGATCGTTTCTCTGCCGAACGATGGTGGCTTGGAACGCCCTGCCTGCGCACGTGTTTCCTCCAACATATAACCCTGGGCTCTTTAAGCGAAGCGTGAAGAGGCACATTACTGGGTCGTCAAGTTGAGGGCCACTCTCTATAGTATTCCTGTGTACTGTGAGAGTCGCCCTCAATTGCCAGACGTCGCCTCAGCTTACCATCAGGCGGGTGACGTCAATTTGTCGACCTAAATATATAAAAAAAAAAAAAAAAAAAAAAACTAGGGAACCTGTACGGCGATTTACGTGTGGGGCCCACGGCAAGCGGTGCCGAGCCGGTATCTAATCCGTTGCTTGTGTCAATTCCAGAACTACCTTGGGGCTTAGAAAAGCCAATCTTGTAAAAAAATAAGATTGCTGAGCAGCCAGACGCAGCGCCGTCGCTCCGTGGCCTTCGACCCGGAGCATCTCGCCAGCTAGAACAAGATTGATTGGAGGACACCAGCGGATCCTGCCGGCCGACCGCCGTCGCCTGTGGACCCACAGTTAAGTGCACCGGGCACTTCCGTAAACAGTATATGTGATCCTATTCGACCGACACACTATTAGCTACTAGCATTATATAAACCCTAGGTTCCCTGCCAATAAAATAACGTTAATTGTTTTACGTCGTTTAATTTACTTCCAAGCAGGGGCCGTAACACGAAACTATAAAAACTATAAGGGTTCCGAGAATTTTACTACGAAACCCTAAAAACTGATTTATCAATACATGGGGCACACTAAAAGTTTTGCACTTCTAGCTAATCGGAACTATTTGAATTTCGAATGTTGGTATATTTTTTTAAACATTGCAACCTTCTTAGTAATAAAAAAAAACAATTGGCGCGAAATCATTTGTAAATTGTTTTTTATCACACATCAAAGTTATCAAGTATGCACCGAAAATGGAATCAAGTCGAAAAGATTTGAGAGCGATGATTTTTTATGATTTTAAAAGTTCTCTCTCTCCGCAAGACTGTGCCGCTCGTCTTCAAAATGCTTTTGGGAGAGAAGCACCTTGTTTGAGCACCGTGAGGCGATGGTTTGCTGAATTTGAGAGAGGTCGAGTTTCTTTACATGACGAATTTCGTGAAGGGCGGCCTTCAACTGCCGTCAACGAAAATCATGTGGCTACTGTTATGCGGTTAATTGAAGAAAACCCGCGGATTACCTATGAGACAATTCGAGGACTATTGGGGATTGGTATGAGTCAAATCCAGAAAATTTTACACGAATAATTGAAAGTTCGGAAACTTTGTTGTCGATGGATCCCTCATGAACTGACAGCGGAGCAGAAGTGGGCTCGCGTGGAATGGTGCTCACAGATGCTACTGAAGTACGACCACGGACATTCTAATGCTGTTTATGACATTGTCACAGGAGACGAATCGTGGATTTATTATTTTGAACCCTAAAAAAAAGTGAATGGGTGTTTGAAAATGAGAACAAGCCAACAAAAGTGAGGCAGGCGAGAAACGTTGGTAAAAAAATTATCGCGTTTTTTTTCTCAGCTACGGGTCCCATCTCTACACTTCCACTTGAAGATCAAAAGAGTGTTAATGCCGAGTGGTATTCTACCATTTGTTTAAGCAGGGTGTTAGAAAAAGTTCGCGAAAGACGACCCAAGAGCCGCGTTCTCCTACATCATGACAACGCTTCTTCACACACGGCCAACAAAACAAAGTCATTTTTAGCTTTCGAAAAAGTACAACTCGTCAACCATCCTGCGCATAGCACCCTGTGATTTCTGTATTTTCCCCAAAATCAAAGATTTCATGAGAGGTTTCACTTTTACCAACTCCGAAGAGGCAGTGGTCGCGTTTAATGAGCACGTAGAAAACATGCCTTTAGATCTGTGGTACTCCTGTTTTAAAAAATGGTTTGAAAAGCAATAAACACAATATTTTGGTTTTAACATGTTGTTTTTTAAGTTACGCAAAACTTATAGTGTGACCTACGTATAATCAATATAGTACAAATATTAATAGCGCCTTCACTATGTATTTAATATACAATAAAAAAACACGTCAACAATTGACAAAACAATCGACTTCAAATGACCGAAATGGGACCAAATAATTGTCGGAATGGGACCAAATTAAAATGGGACTAATTGGAAAGTAGTAATTAAAAAAAAATAAACAAAATCGGTCAGAAAGTCCAAAGATATGAGGTAGCAAACATTAAAAATAAAACAGACGAAAAATTTTTTTTTTTGTTTCTGTCTGTTTGCCCCGAAATATCTCTGAAAAACAGCTAAACAGATTTTTATAGGACTTTAACTACAGCAGGCCAAATCTATTTCGATGAGAATTTGGTTTGGAATTTTTTTTTCTGTACAAACTCAAATTTTCCGTTTTTCCGTATATAGTGAGTGAGATTTGTGATATTGTAATGTCTGTCTGTTATTATTATATAATTACATTAGTAACGCTTATATTAGAAATACAGTCTTATGGTGTGGATCTGCTGAAATAATATATATTTGTAGAAAGTTACAGAGATTTAAAACATTTTTATTTGTTTCATTACCTATATATAGTCCAAGACGCCCAGGTCTTTAATTGGCTGTGCCATAGCGGCTGCCATGTAAGATTTTGTTGCCTTTAAACAACATTTCATCGCAAGGCAAATTTTTATTAAATACATTCGGCCATTTTGGACATAACCCATTACATGTGTGCCCGGTTACGGCAATATGCTTGCCCCCTATTACGTGGGACTAAAAATACTAGCAAATTGTGGGTGTGTATTGCACCTGTGCCTACCCATTCGAGGATATAGGCGTGGTATGTGTGTTAATTACCTATTCCTATCGATGTCGTCTTTATAAGACAAGGATAATTCTTTGGAAGAGTCCGAATCAGACGTTTATATGACAGAACTATCTATTCTATCAATGTTGACAACTATTGACCTGTACCATGAAACAAGCAACGACAGCTCTCGTCGACCAACTCACGTCAGTACTGGGTACGAGTGATAAGGACAGAGATAATAATCTCTCCATATCGCAATGTAACTCAGTAAAGGTTCGTTTGTTGGCAAAATTTTCTCGTTTCGTTGGCTTTACTTTAGTCACAATATTAATTCAGCAGAACCATGTTTATATTTAAAAAAGCCTAAGCCACATTTTCAGCTTTCTCATCTATAACTAAATTACTTTCATTATTATCTGAATCACTAAGACCTCTATCGCATTCATCACGATAATCATTGCCATCCAAATAGTTATCGACACTAGCCACACTTATTGTAAGATTTGTATTAAAAATATTCTTTTCTACCGTATCTTTTAGTAGATTAGCTAAAATAGGATTAGAACGAAGCATCTCGGGTTTAATATTCAAATTGAAATTTTCCTTACCGGTCTGACCGTTGGATTTATGTGACCGTTTATGGAGTATAAACACATCGGGGTCTTTAAAACACTTTGCACAATCATCACACTTATAAGAACTTGTAACACTTTGTTGGAACTGGAAGTTTGAATTATTTAAGTTGTCCGTTTGCACATTTCGGTTGTCCGTTTCATTACTGTGTGTTTCTGTATCTTGATCGGTTTGGACAGAGTTGTCTTGCTGTGTGGAGTCTTCATTGGTGGGTGAATTTGGTAGTGTTGGTGTGAATGCTAAAAGAATTAAGGTAGATTTTAGAGAAATAATTATACTGAGCGATCGCTAGTAGCGTTTACATACTGCTTCGGTAGTGTGGTCTGTAGTGTATCGGCTTTCCATTCCGGAGTTTTGGGTCCGATCAAATATTTCTGTTTCGGAGTTTGGGTGTTTTCTATGTATAATATGTATGTATTTAGAGATATATAAGTATGTTTATCAATTGTCTAGATCCGATAGCTTGTAGCTTAGTTTGGGTTAGAAGACATTGTGTGAGAATGTCCAAATATATTTATTTATATCGAGACTGGACAGTTTTGTTTTCGTCTGTCTGTCTATTCTGGGCTAGCCACATTTTTTATCCAATCTCCCCAAAATTGGCACAATTTTTTCTTTTCCAACAATTTTTCTGATTGCGGAGGAATTGGGGTAGAAAATTCCAAATAATTTTAATAATGTTCGTGAGATCTATTGTTCAATCATATGGGCGACCACTAGTTAAATATATATAAATTACCATTACATAAGGCACTAAGGCTTAAAGCGTCTGGAACACCTGCCGCTTGCATGGCCAGCATCGTCTGCATGTAAATAGCTTGTGCGAGTTGATGTTGCATCTGGAAAAAATAAAGTATATCGTAAACTAAACCCACAATTACTAGTTACTCACACACCTAATATAATTTAGTTTTTCAAGTATGTAATGTATACAGGGTTATTTTAAAAGTAAGCTTTTAGGTACCGTTTCTGAAGATGTGGTGTGGGGTCCGCGACTGCTTGAATGAACGTTTGTAACATGGAGTTAAGAAATAATAAAGGCACAATCGTAAACATGAAATTGCTTTTTTGGTATTACTATAACGTTTCGTAAAAAATACATTTTACGAGTATAAGTATTTAGTAGTATCTCAGGATTTCGCTCACGGTAATTCTTACTAACTTTTAAAATAAACCTGTATAATTTGCTTCTAAATGCATGCCGTGCCAGCTTTTAATTGAGGTAGCACCAAATGGATGACGATGATGATTAGACTTAAGATGATTATGTAATGTAGATATAATATATATGATGATATAATGGAGATTGTACCTATGTAACAACGGCCCTGGGTGTTGTTATTTGGGTTTGGATAACAGACTGGTGATTGATTCTTATTATTATTATTATTTTTGGAGTTTACTCCTTAAGAATCGATTTTCATATATAGGTATGAGAAAAATCCGAGGGGTAAAACCTACTAACAAGTAACGAAAATCGTGTCACGTTTTTGGTGCGCACCTTTAGTGCGCAACTTTCTAATTTTTTTTGTATAGGTCACTAAATGGCTCTTACAAACGTCAGTAAGTACTTAAAATAAAAAATGTCATTGCTTCTATATTTACATGTACTGCCAGATTCGCAAAGCAATAAGTAGAACCGAGAGAAAGAACCTGGCAATAAAACTCTCGGTCACTCTTTTCAAATAATTGACTCATTTACACATTTTCTTAAGACTAAATGTGGACGAATGTACATTGGTCTCGTGTCAAAATCAAAAAGAGTGTATAATACAACAAAAAAAAAATTATAGTCGCCTAAGTACAAAATATGCTACAATTACGGCATTTTAGGAGGCGCCTGCACCATGCTCAAGCCAGACACTTTTATCATTAAGGTAATCAACTGTACACACCGTATATATAATTAAGGCCCTTTTTATAAGCAACGCGGAGGTATCAAGTTCGAATTCATATCAAATACTCAGGTTTCAGGTCCCCTGGAAATGTGAAAAAATTAAATTTCAAAGAAAGCAATAACCCGTTAACTAGGATGTGCAGGCAATATAATGAGCTGATGATAGACAACAATGAGTTGGACATATTTGTTAAGTTGCAGTCATTTATCAGAGCTTTAGTTTTGAACGCAAATTTTTATAAACAGCTTACAGCTACATGAAGCAGTTTTACTTTTGTTTTTTTGTTTACTTAACACAAAATTTATTTGCGTGTTTACATAATTTTAGTTTAATTGTTATTTGTTTCTAGCGAATTAATGGTTGTGCTGAGCGCACATGTACGTTGCAAGCCAGTTCAGTATTATAAAAAAATATTTCATATATGCTTTTGCCACGCTTGTAATGTGAGCCATAAATAGATAAAAATATACAGCCGTTTATGTTGCAAATTTTCGACCCTCGCAAAGGAATCAAAACTTACAGGGTACTTCCCGTGTACTCAGAATCTTGAAGTTTGGTACGAAGCAACGACTTACAGCATGTATAAGGGAAAAGCATAAATTTTCAGCTTTATACGGAACCCTCGGTCCGCGAGTTCGACTCGCATTTCGCCTTCGTTTTTACAAATAATTCTGTAAATTACTCAGCCACTGAGTCTAAACCACAAATGGACACACTTCCAAGTCTGCGGAATAGCTTGCTGGCATTTTTGTACACCCTTGAAATATTGAGTTTGCGGGCTTAAGACCGCCAGTGGGGTTTTGGTACGGTAAGGGTTCTCCAAGATAACCAACGGTCTAAACACCTTGCTTTGTCGGGTCACTAATGGATAACCACCTTTACGTGACTCCAACAAAACGATTGGCAAAATGTGATGTGTACTGTACATTGCTTTTGTATGTAGATGAAGAAAGCTCAAGATATGGACATCTGGGACAGGGTTGGAAGACGCCTTTACCCGAAAAAGGTCCCAAATCTAATGATGACGAAGAAAGAAGATACTAAGAATACTAATACAAGTAGATTTATAAAAAAACAAGTTAAAAATATGGCAAAAATTTGCCGAGTTGATATGCTGAGTTGATTGCAGCTGTTCTTGAGTCTCTAACTATTATCGTTCTCGAATTGACCTTGACCTTGAGATCAGAGGTCAAAGGTCAAGTTCATTTTGGGGGGTTTTCGACTATGCTGAGTCGATTGGCGCTTACACTGAGTCTCTAGCTCTTACTGTTCTCGAGTTGAAAGTTGTTCACGGACGGACGGACTAACATTACTGTTGTATAAGAGATGTGGGTGGCCCTTTAATTAGATGAAACTGTCGTGATTTCTATATGTAGGTACTAATATTGTAAAGAGGAAAGATTTGATTGTTTGTTTGTTTGAGTTGAATCGGGTCCATAGCTACTGTACCGATTATGAAAATTCTTTCACTGATATGTAGCTACATTATCATTAAATGTCATAATTGTAGTATATTTTGTAACTAAGTGACTATTTTTTTTCCTTTTTGTTGTATTGTACACACTGTTATTGACTTTGACACGAGACCAATGTACATTCGTCCACATTTAGTCTTAAGAAAATGTGTAATTTACCAATCATCATCATTCACCGAGCCTTTTCCCAACTTAGTTGGGGTCGGCTTTCCAGTCTAACTGCGATTCGGCTGAACTTCGATATTTTCCGTGAAGCGACTGCCATCTGACCTCCACAACCCATGGGCGATATCGAAGTTCTGTAGTTAGACAGGTTGGATTTTTGATTTAGGGCTCCAACTACCCTTTAACGACTGCCATAGATGTTAGTATGACAACCGGGACCGACGGCTTAACGTGCTCTCCGAGGCACGGAGGGGTCTCAATGTCTTAAGAAATGGTCACCCATCCTAAGACCGGCCTGAGTCGATGTTGCTTAACCTTTGCAATGTGTTAACATTGTCGGTTACTACTAGACCAATCTGTTATAGAAAAAGAGTGGCCGTGAGTTTTATTGCCAGGATCTTTCTCTCGGTTCTACCTATTGCTTTTCGAATCTGGCAGTACATGTAAATGGCAGTGCACTAATATTTTTATTTTAAGTATTTACTGGCGTTTGTAAGAGTCAAATCGGGAACGAGAAATCTATATCACGCGGACTGAGCCGCGGTGATCAGATAATAAATAATAATAATGAATAAATGTTTTATTTATTTCGATATTAGATGGTAATCTAATAATACTTAAAATAATTGTTACCTGCGCATCCATAGGTGGTATGTTACTGGGAGTGTTACTCGGCCAAGGTCCAGACTTCCTGTGATGGTACGGTGCTGGCGAGTCTGACGGTAAGTTTTGTGATGGGATAGCATCTTTACGGAGGGTTCGCCATTGACCTGTTAGAAATCCATACAGATAAATAAAATCGAAGTGACTATTTGTAATTCCAAATTAAATGCATATACTAAATACGCAGGAAAAAATATATAACTAACAGTTTTATTATTTACTAGTACGGTCGCGCCGCACCACGCTATAAGTTTTGGCCTATAACTTTTGACCCCTTAGGGCTAGGTCAAATTTTCGATTTTTTGGCTTGCCTCCAGATCGAGGGCTATCCATAAAGCGGTCAACCATCATTGGAGCATAAGCAGTCCTCGAGAGCTAAGGGGGGACAAAAATTACATTCCCCATTTGTATATATAGATTAAGCCTTTATTTCATTGTTAGTTTATTTTTCTTACATGCTATGTTAGTATTTTAAGTTTCTTCTAATTATAATTATTTATAATGGATCCCTCTTTGGGTGAAGGCCTCCTCCAATGACTGTCACTTATTCCTGTTTGTAGCTGTTGACATCTATTCTACTCCTGTTAACTGAATGATGTCATCCACCCATCGCTCACACACAGTCTCGAACAGAAATAGAAGTGGGCTCGTCATGTGCCCCGGTTATCAAACAGCAGGTGGAAGAAAAGAACAACAACATGAAAAGATCCAGCAGGCAGGAGGAAAGTTGGCAGAACCCAAAAGCAGTGGGTGGATAAGTAACAGTATTTAGTGTTTATTCTGGCTAATCTCTGAGCCAATTAGGCCGATTTTAATGGGACTTTCACTGACAGATAGCTGCTGTAATAAGGAGAAACATAGGCTACGTTTAATCCCAGGAATGTATATTTCTGTGATTAAAAGTATATTCAAAGATTTTGCTCAGATCTAGAATCTATTTAGTGGTATGTAACATCTGTCCTGGCTTTGGGAATTTTGGTTTGATTTACAGAGCGGTTTTGAATATTTTAGAGTGCCCGGTAATGCAATAGGCTTGTCCTCTATTACGTGGGACTGACTGGGTGTGTGATGTATGTATGTCTGTCTTCATTCAAAGATAATTGGTAAAAGGTATGAAAGTGTGACAAAGGGATACTTTAGCATTATCATAACATAGTATAAAACGAGGGGCTCATGGTCTAGTAGTAACCGACAATGTTAACACATCGCAAAGGTTAAGCAACATCTAGTCAGGCCGGTTTTAGGCTGGATGACCATTTCTTAAGACACTGAGACCCCTCCGTGCCTCGGAGAGCACGTTAAGCCGTCAGTCCCGGTTGTCATACGAACACGGCAGTCGTTAGAGGTAGTTGGAGCCCTAAATCAAAAATTCGACCGGTCTAACTACAGAACTTCAATATCGCCCATGGGCTTTGGCGATCAGATGGCAGTCGCTTCACGGAAAATATCGAAGTTCAGCCGCGAGCAGTTAGATTGGAAAGCCGAACCCAACAGAGTTGGGAAAAGGCTCGGTGAATGATGAGTATAAAACATAGTCGCTTCCATTCCATATGTGATGCATTTTTCCCTAATGGATAGAGTGGTTCTCGACGAAGGTTTTAGTATACAATTTATCAAGCAGGCGAAACCGTGGGTGTCACTATTATTACTAATATTATAAAGAGGAAAGATTTGATTGTTGGTTTGAAGTGAATAAACTCTGAAACAAATGATCCGATTTTAAAAATTGTTTCACTGATATGTAGCTACATTATCCCTGAGTAACATAGGCTACTTTGTATCACGGTAATGTGTTCCCACGAGAACTGGGAATGAGAAAACTATATGCCCATGCAGGCAGTGCTGCAGCGATCCAGTTTATAATAATACTAATGATTATACTACTAATTGGTAAATAGTGTTTCCACAATGTCCCAGCTAGAGGCGGAGGCCCATCCGCCGGGCGCCACTGTGATTTCTTTCAGTGCTTACCGGAGGCGCTCGGCAATGGACATAGGTTCGGAAGCAGCCTAGGGCCGCGAATTAAAAAAAAACAGCTAGAGGCCCAAGCTAACCTCATGAGCATAGAAAAGATTATCAGTCTAACTAGGTACATAGTACGACGGAAATTGCTAGTGTACAAAATAAAAAAAATATGCTTTAGTTTTAAAGCGTTCTTATAGTTAAGGCGTAGAGAGGAGTTGATAGCTAGCTTCATGGATAGCTAGAGTATAACGTGTGTAGGTCGAGGGACCGAACTTGAACATTCGTAGGTAAGTAAGTACCTTTGTTTTTACCGGCGCTGGTTATCGTATAATCTTCTTTTGTAAAGTGTAAGCTACAGACTTTTGAGTATTTAGTATAAGGTTTCCCTCGTTTTAATATATTGTTCCAAAGTCTTGCAAGCTCTTCATCTCGAGGGAATTGATGAAACGATACATTCTTGGCTTTGCCAGCCATGGAAGTGCATCTAGGCACCGTGCAATAGTAAGGCATGTTTGCGTTAACAATAAATTAATACACATAAACCAATTAACATATCTAATAAACTAATACACAATAATACTTTTTATAAAAACAAACAAAACTTCGCGCATAAACACCAAGCTTTGACCATAAATGACACTTCTTTCAATATGGCGACGTAAAAATAAAATAAACACTTTCAGATTACTCTATTCTATAATATCTATAGTCGACTAAATACAATAAAGTAATGTAACAATTAGTTTATATTTTAATCATTTTTCTTGTGATTATTGCTTTATTGATTTATAAACAAATTATTATAACTGTTCTCGAAGATATTTAGTTTTTTATTAGAGACTAGAAATCTACAACAGTAATCATTAGGACTTGAATAGTCGATTCGAATAGTCTCCCTCCGCATCAGCTAATACTAGTGTCGACACTATTGCACATAACTAAAAACGTCAAATTATTGTCTTTGACCAAATAAAGTAGCCATTTTTTTGGAAAAAAGTGGGAAGGGAAAAATAGATGTCAAATAATTCAAGGCTAAAGTGTGATGATTCCACTTTTTCTTAATTCAACGTGATAACATTTTCAACAAATAAACTAAATGACATTTTAGTGTCGTGGATTAGAAGTTACAAGTGTATTTCATGTGTTGTGTTCATTTAATTGACTGTAAACAAAGTTAACGCTGAAGATCGGCTAAAAATTACGATGGGCTATTATTGTACAGTCCCACAGTGCACATCGTTAGCCGGCAAAACCAAAAACGTAAAGTTTCACAGATTTCCACGAGACGAGATTCTAGCAGATAAGTGGAACGTGATTTTAAAACGAGGAAAACCTTACACGAAATATTCTAAAGTATGCAGTTTGCACTTCACCCAGGCCGATTATAACGTCACGACTATGGGTAAGAATAAAGGTATTTCGGGTTTTTCCACGTCTGATTATAACATTTATATTATTTTATTTGCGGTGACTCATTTAATCCGCTCACAACATAATTATTTTTCATCCAATAAGATTCTTGTTTGATTTTATTTTGGCAAATGTTAACCATACTTTCGCTTTCTGAAAGGCAGTATGTTGCACGATCGTTGTCACATTTGTTGTATATTGCAGAAAATTTGGAGGCAAAAAATTATGTTCCTGTAGTTCAACCAAGTTGACCTGAGTATTTTAACTTTGTTTGGTATTGAAATTGAATGAAATTCTTGTAATAAATTGCTTGATGTTATATAAAAGTAATTGTTACACCAATGATATTATAATTTTATAAAGAACTTATAATGAACCTAAAACTCTGACAAAAAGTTAACCATTTATTGCAATTATTTTTTTATAAATTCTTACAAATCTTTGTTGTAAATTTTTCGTTTTAGACTTAAATTGTCTCTGATTTGACTTATATGACTCATACCAAGTGACATTATCTATTTATCTCAATTTGAAGATATACAATGTTATATAAATCACACATAATAACTTTCAGTCTAGATAAAATTGTATATAAAAACATGGAATCACAGATAAAAAGAAATGTAGCAGTTTTTATATAGACTCGTAGGTATTATGGCTATCTTCCTAGCTATTTACATAAAATGCCTAATAGATGTAGTGTACAATAACCGATGCAACAGTGCATGCGTACATACATTTTGGTAAAAGGGTGTAATTATTTGGCTGACACAATTATTGACTTTTCCTTTTTATGTTCCTGTAGGACTAAGTACATTTTATGTGTATTTAGTATGTTTAATTTAAATTTCATCAGTTAAATATATCCTCATGCTTAGATTCTTCTGTTCTTCAATAAATAATACAAATCTGTCTGTTGTACATTTTAATCATATTAACTACTAGCAGAGGGTCATGGCCTTACTCCGTGAAGTTGTATTACGGCCTAAAACCTTACCTCTATGCATTGATGAATAAAGCAATAGATTCTATTCTATTCTAGAGTTGCGCCGTATTATGTACTAGCTGAACACAGTAACTCCACTCGCTTTATATAGTTTTATCGTTCCCAATTCCCGTGGGAACATATTGCCCGGATTAAAAAGTTTCCCATGTTACTTAAGGATAATTTAGCTATATATGTCAAAAAACATTCTAAATCAGTTCAGTAATGCTAATAAGCAATCAGATCTTTCCTCTTTATTTATAATATTAGAATTTTTGTTTTTTGGACATTCTCACACAACGTCATCTAGCCCAAATTAAGCTAATAAAAGCTTGTGCTATGGGATCTAGACGACTGATAAAAATACTTATACATATGTTTCTAAATACATACATACTATACATAGAATACACCCAAACTCCGAAACAAACATTTGTGGATTACACAAATATTTGATTCGTCCCGGGGATTGAACCCGAGACTTTATACTATATAAGTATAGTAAACCAACACACCAGATACAACTATGTGCAGTTAGTTGATGTACAATAAATTATATCAAAAGGCTTATCAGCTATTCAGCCGATTTAGCTGTAAAGCCTTTTTTAACATTTTATTTGTAATAGGGGTGCTAGCTTTTTAGTTCCTAATTTTCACGGGAACACATTCCCGGGATAAAATGTAGCTCTAGTTACTTCTTGTAACATCAGCTATCTGTACAGAAGAAAGTAGAAGTACCGTTAAAATCAGTCAAGGGAAAATGTCGTTCATGTGACTCCTTTTATACATTTTTTGAATATTTTTCTGATATTATCAAATTTGGTTGGTTATCAACTACTGTGCTAGGGACCATCCATAATATGTGATGAGTGTTTTTGGCTATTTTTGAACCCGGGGGAGGGGAGGGGCCCACCTCCAAATCAAGTAATATTTCTCAAAACATATATGCATTGGATTTATGCTAAAAAATATCACATAATATTTATTTTGAGTACTTAATAAATAAATTTGAAAAATTGAGGAGAGAACGACTGTCACGTTATGGATATGTTATGAGAGGACAGGAAAGTAATGTGGTTAGAAAGGTGCAAAGGTGCAAATGTCTTTAGAAATAGAAGTAGGCTCAAAAAATGGATGTAATGAGCGAAAGAGGATAATACGACAAGGAAAGGAGTGACTGAGGAGATGACGTGTGAAGGAGGAAGACATGTTGCGTCAACCACAAATAATTGTGATTAGGGCAGGTAAATGATGAAATTTATTTAATTATAGGTACATAGAAAATTGAGGTACTCCTTTCCTTATGTGTAACTAATACTAATAATGATTCTACTCATTGGGTAAACCACAAAACACCTACAATGTTTTGATGTTTGGTCTCCAAGTTAGAATGGGTGTGTCAAGAACATACTTCCTTAAGTGAACATACAACATGTATGAAATGTTGACAACAATGGTACTAAGTATTTCCCCATACCGCAAAACACAATGACAGCTCTCGTCGACCAACTTACGCGTTTACTGCGTACGAGTGATAAGGACAAAGATTTAATCGCTCGCTATCTCAATGTAACTTAGTACGGTCCGTTTGTTGACAAAAATTATCTCGTCTCGCTAGCCTTAAGTACTTTAGGTACATAACACGCCAGGTTCTTTCACAGTAATTCACAGGATCTTGTGAATCTGACGGCGGCTGCCCCGCGCTCCTTTATATAGCTTTTCTTATTGTTGCTCTCCGCCACCGAGTCTACTTACTATAATTTTCTTTTTATTTATTATCATTTTATTCTCAGGTAGGCAGTTGAAACAACCGGTAATGCCTGTATTAAGTTTGGTCTCCATTAGTTTTCTCAGTGCGTTTGATAGTAGCTTCCCGTCTTGAAATTGGTTTGTGTTCTCCGCCGATATGACACTTTCTGGAAGTATATTCCACGCTCTGACCACTCTGTTGCTAATGAAGTGCTTCTGAGGATAGTTTTGTGAGAAATTACTACACAGCTTGAGACTGTGTCCTCTTAGGTGAACATTTTCATTGCGAGTGAATATGCAGTGAAAATTAGCATGGTAATACATACATACCTTAGTAGGGTATTTGGGAGCCCTAAAAATCCAACTGCTCTTACTACAAAACTTCGTTATCCACAAGGAGTTGTGGAGGTCAGATCGCAGTCGCTTCACAGAAAATATTGAAGTCCAGCGGCTAGCAGTTAGACTGGGAAGCCGACCCCAACTGGGGTTGAAAAAGGCTTGGTGGATAATGATAGTAATATACATTATTTCCAAAACGCACAATCTTCCTCGAAAACCAATCTATCCATTGGTGAAAACAATATCAAAATCTGCTGCGTAGTTTTAAAGATCTAAACATACATACGGAACGGGCGAATTTGTTTTATACTATGTAGTGATGATGTACCTACATATAATCTCGCCTCTTCCCCATCGGGGTAGGCAGAGAACAGCTCTCCACCAGTTATTAAACTAAATAAAATACGTAACAAAAATATCACAATAAAAATAAAATTGATAAGAGTATGCAAATGGAAACCACGACAGATAACGGGTTTTAGGGACCCGTAAGACGAGGTCCACTTGTATCTACTCTTTTATATCCCTGAAGAGGTAGGCAGAGGTGCATTACCTTTTTTTTTTTGACATTTTTAGACATAGTCTAGCCCAAACTAAGCTATAAGCTTGTGCTATGGGATCTAGAAAACTGATAAACATACTTATATATTTCTAAAAACGTACATCCAGCCATCCATCACATCACCAGAGCATTGTCCAAGTAATAAGCATCCCATAGAGTACAATAAAATCATATGTAAAGAAGAATAAAGTAATCATTCATTTAATTCTTTATTTACATATAATTTTATTGTACTCTATGGGACACTCGCGGCTTCTCCCGCGTTAAACATTCCCGGGATAAAAATTAGCCTATATTGTACCTCTATCCGTCAGTGAGCGTCCCGTTAAAATCGGTCCAGCCGTTTCAGAGATGAACGAACTGACAGACAGACAATTTTTTTTTTTTTATTATTTAAGAACCTTATTTAACTTCATATACATTTTGAAAATATATGAATTTGAAGTTACACACAGACAACTTCAATTTTATTTATCTGTATGGATGTTATATGATATTAGCGGACGCCCGCGGCTTCGTCCGCTTGACTTTCCTCGAGAACTACTCTACCTATTAATGAAAACCGCATCAAAATCCGTTGCGTAGTTTTAAAGATCCATGCATACATACGGACAGATAGCGGGAAGCGACTATGTTATGATGATACGTGATTGATGATTAATTATTATATTAATTCTAAGAATAGCGTGTGTAACATAATACACTAATGCTATGATATGATTGCCTCTGTGGCGCAGTGGTTTGAGTATGCGACTGCCGTCCCTGAGGTCCCAGTTTCGATTCCGGGTCGAATCAAATTATTTGTGCGATTCACAAATGTTTGTTTCGGAGTTTGGATATTTTCTGTCGACCATTAGTACATACATATTATAATATGTATGTACTAATGGTCGCCCGCGTGGTAATTTGGATTTTTTCCCGTTCCCGTCGCGCCGCGTCATATTTTGAACAATTCACACAATATCTTTATAAATTGTAGCCTATGTGTTATTCTGATGTATAAGCTATATTATTGTAAAGTTACATTAAAATCCATTCAGTAGTTTTTACGTGAAAGAGTAACAAACATCCATACATACATACATACATAAATACTCACAAACTTTCGCGTTTATAATATTAGTAGGATTTAGAAATATATAATTATGTTTATCAGTCGTCTAGATCCCATAGCACAAGCTTAAATTAGCTTAATTTGGGCTAGATGACGTTGTGTGAGAATGTCCAAACATATTTATTAAAACAAAACAAAAAAATAATATTACAATGATACATTTCAAATTATTTACTTTTTTATACATTACCAGCTGTCCCGGCGAACTTCATACCGCATAAATTTTTCTAATAGTCTGCTAAATTTTTTTTCTTCGTCCATGATAACCTTCTCCTGATAGTAACGATTACAACAAAAAAAGATTTAGCGAAAAAGGTCAGCCGTTCTGGAGTCATTAATCTCTTAACCATGACTTTATTACGTCATTACGTGCCAATTCTGTTAAAATATATATATATATATTTAGTTATAAAGTATTTATATACTAATTAACTAATTAATATAATTAATATACTAATATTTATGTGTATTTTTAGGTTTAAGGTTAATATACCATCTTGTAACTGTTCTCATGTAGCCTGAAGTAAATTACTAGTTGGCTCGCCCGATAGTCCGAGACGCCCAGGAATTGTCTGTGCCACTGCGACTGCCACGTACGATTTTGTTGCCTTTCATCAACATTTTATAGCAAGGCAACGTGTTTCAAAAAATATTTTTTTTTCAAAATTACGATATAGGACATAACCCATTATATGTGTGCACGGTGACGGGAATAGGCTTGCCCCCTATTACGTGGGACTAAACATACTGGCAAATTGTGGGTGTGTAATGCACCTCTGCCTACCCCTTCGGGGATATAGACGTGATATGTGTATATGATAAAATAAATGTGTATATATTTTGTTCAGAGCATAGACTATCTGTGAAAATCGCAAGAAAATACAGTTCAGTAGCAGATGACATTATACGACAGTTCTTGTCTGTCTATATGTCAATGCTAATCTCCGAAGCTGAAAAGTGAGCTGAGTAGCTAAGAAGTGTGATGAAAGAAATAAATTACCTTATAACGTAAAAACCGGTCAGTTGTGTGGGACTCGCGCACATATGGTTCCGTAACAAAACGGCAAAAAATCATGTTTGTTGTATGGGAGCCTCCTTAAATATTTATTGTATAGTTTTTTAGTACTTTTATACGGCAACAGAAATACATCATTTGTGAAAATTTCCACTTTCTAACTATCACGGTTCATGAGATACAGCCTGGTAACAGACGGACGGACAGAGAAGTCTTAGTAATAGGGTTCCCGTTTTACCCTTACGATACGGAACTCGAAAAAGCTTGTTGCGGCACGGCTTCATCCAAGTAGGGTTAGACAGAGGTATTCTTTGCGCCCACATTTCGTCATTTAGTGTTACGCGAGCCTGTTCCCGTTTTCGGGCACTGATTGTTCTTGCCAGAGCTTCTCGTTCGTCAACAGGTGCACCGATTGTATCATCTATATGTCGACTTAAGTTCCATCGCTCATCACCATCATGGGAATAGACCTCCCCCAACGAAAGCTACAACATTCGGTCTTGAGGTTCCCGCATCCAGAGGCTTCTAATTTTACGATGTTGTCAGTCCACCTTGTGGCAAGAGCCTATACGCTAGGCGAGTCAGCGCTGCCCGGGACCTCGTCATGGGTCTGGGCATGCTTCGAGCCATGGTCTCTCTCAGGTGGAATGTGGTCGTGTCCTTCTGCGATCAGGTCATGCTTGCGAGCCGTCCGAAAGGGAGAAGGAGAGAAAGGGCGCCGCAGACTCATTTTGCCCAAGACCATAGACCTCCATGATCGGGGCTTGAGGACGGCGAGTAGCAACTCGCCGTCTTTACAGAGTCAGATTAGGAGGAATCACTCATCGACGCGGGATTACACTCAACTCAACAGCGTGACAGAGGCCTTCCCACGCTGTGTCTTCTAGTGCGCGGTTGACACTCGAGGACTATTTGGTATAATCAGTTCTACGAGCGATGTGTGCCCTACTCACTGCCGTAGTCATTGATATGATCGCAATTCAAAGTCTTGGAATAGTGCCTTCCTCCTGGAAAGCCCAAGACTATCATTATAGCGATGACGCGATTGCGATTGCGACAAAAGTCACATAAACATTAAACGTTTACAATCAACATTATAACAATTACGTTATATAATAATCATTATTATGTTATTGCTAACAAGATTATTTGTTGCGTTTGTTATCTGTGACATCGGCGCTGGATAACATGACCCCATTTGATTGTCAAATTGACAGGTGACAGATGTCGGTTTTGTTGAGCGCGTGGCTGGTGGCTCGGAGTAACTAATTCTTCTGTGCGAGGTCAAATCAAAATCAAAAAAATCTAAATATCTTTATTCATGTAGGTCGCAAAGTAGCACTTATGAACGTCAAAAAAAATGCTTCTACATTTACATTTACCGCCAGATTCGCAAGGCAATAGGTAGAGCCTGTGAGGAAAGAACCTGGCAAGAAAAACTCACGGCCACTCTTTTTATTCGCCAGTAAATACAATGATTCTGTTACAACAATAAAAAGAGGGCAAGGGCAGTACGTTCCCATGTGTGGACCAAGTGACCAAGGTCTGTCAAACATTACCTTGACATTGGCAAAATCATCGATGAACGATGGAGCCACACACCTAAAAGAAGAAGACCCTTGCCCCAGTTGGCGTTTTCCAGTTTAACTGAGATGCGGCGGAACTTCGACATTTTCCGTGAAGCTACTACCATCTGATCTCCACAACCCATGGGCGATATCGTAGTTATGTAGTTGGACCATTCGGATGTTTTAGGGCTCCCGTAACGACTGCCATAGATTATTAATTAAGTATGTTTGTCAGTAGTCTAGATCCCATAGCACAAGCTTATAGCTTATTTTGGGCTAGGTGACGTTGTGTGAGAATTTACCAAAGTATTTTTATCTATATGTGTACTAATAATAAGGTATAAATTTAAATGCACCGCAAAGATCTTATCGCCCCTCAATTTATAAGCGTCTGATAAACATTTTTTACAGCAAATATTTTTTTCCCTGCAAATAAACCAATTGTTTAACAATACTATACTAGAAATAATTCAAAACTATACATAAACACAAAAAAATTATAATTATATTTTAATATTTCATGCAAATGTATGTAAATTGAAAAACGCGACGGACGGACAGACAGACAGACAAATTGTCGTATTAAATATATAGATAGCTATGCGTCACGAACTTAAATTGCAGCTAAAACTGATTTATGTTGAGGTAATTATTTACTGCGCAGTCAGTATTTTTGCATAGGAAAGTGATTTTCTTAGGGTTCTGTACCCAAAGGTTAAAACGGGAACCCTATTGGTGAGACTTCGCTGTCCGTCCGTCCATCCGTCTGTCTGGTGCTGTATCCCATGAACCGTGATAGTTAGAAAGTTGAAATTTTCACAGATTATGTATTTCTGTTGCCGCTATAACAAAAAATACAAAAAAATAGAATATAATAAATATTTTTTTTTTGCAGTATTGGTACGGAACTCTTTGTGCGCGAGTCTGACTCACACTTCGCCGTTTTATTAGTAGGAAGCAAAGAATTTTTATTAGCAGTTAAATACTACCCATATTATCAAGGGGAAAGATTTTATTGTTTGATTGTTTGAAGCGAATATGCTCCGTAACTTCTGATCCGATTTTGGAAATTCTATCACTGATATGTAGCTACATTATCTCTGAGTCACATAGGCTACTTTTTATCCCAGTAATGTGTTCCCACGGGAACCGAGAACGAGAAAACTATATCGCGCGAGCAGAGCCTCGGCGACCAGCTAGTTTTTATAATTTAGAATGACAATTGTTATATTTTACACGAGGGGCTCGTGGTCTAGTGGTAACCGACAATATTAATACATTGCAAAGGTTAAGCAACATCTAGTCAGGCCGGTCTTAGGATGGGTGACCATTTCTTAAGACACAGACCCCTCCGTGCCTCGCAGAGCCCGCTAAGCCGTCGGTCCCGGTTGTCATACGAACATCTATGGCAGTCGTTAGAGATAGTTGGGAGCTCTTAAAAATCCGACCGGTCTAACTACAGAACTCGATATCGCCCATGGGTTGTGAAGGTCAGATGGCAGTTGCTTCACGGAAAATATCACAGTTAGACTGGAAAACCGACCCCAACTAAGTTGGGAAAAGGCTCGGTGAATGAATTGTTATATTTATATTTCTTATTTCTCCACCAATGCCTACCCCCTCTTTCTTAAATTCTGTTCATTCTACTTTGTCCATCCAAAGGTTGCCTGTAAGAAATCACTTTTTAGTGATAACGCCGCCATTTGTACATATTAAAACCTGTTTATGTTTGTTATGCATTTTATATCGGTGTACAATAAAGTTTTATTGTATCGTATTTTATAACCAGAAACTTCAATTTTATTTTATGTGTATTATTAATAATAAAATAACATGTCGATATTATTTGTACTGTATGTTACAATTACAATACAACTTTTAATTCTTATCGGAAGCGTCGTACATACTTGTCAGTATGTACGACGCATCAAACAAATATATAATTATTATGCAATGACTGTATCTTTTTGTTATCTCTTGCCCCCGTTTTATAGAGAACGTAAAAAAAAACAATACTGTATTGGATCGATAACATTGAGATGGGAATATTAGAATTGTAGATTTTATGACAAGGGAGTAATGCCAAAGGCGCCATTTTGAAGCTAAGGATTCTAGTGTAGAATCCCGAGCGTAGCGAGAGTTTTCAAGGTAGAATTCTGAGCGTAGCAAGAGATTCAAAGTATTTCGACGCCTGTAAGAAAAATCTGAGAATGAGTCTCGTTGATGTGCATACTGTACTTCTAAATACATACATACAATTATAGATACTTTACCCACTTCTTTTTTATTTCGCGGACCGAAGCCTTCCCATCGTCCATTGCCGGACGCCCTGGGAGAGGAAGAAGAGGAATGTCGAGAGAATTACCTGTGACGGCCTTTGGCCATCTGCCCTCTGTCGTGTTGGTCGGGTTTTACCCCGCATCTTTTGGGTCGAGTTTTATCTCACGTCGATGAGTGTAGCCGTGCGTGGGGTGAAACCCCACAGTGCGCAGCCCTTCTAGCCTGCCTCTGTAAGGACGGTAGGGTGCTAGTCTGTCGTCCTCAGGCCCTGATCATAGAGGTGGTCCTGCGCGTATTCGGAACTCAGCAGAGAGGGTCCCCTCGCTCACCCTCACCGCCTCCTTCGCGAGCATAACCTGCTCGCAGAAGGATACGGCCACGTTCCACTGGCTCTCTGGAGAGAGTATCTACGCCCAGACCCACAACGAGGTCCCCGCGTTGACTCGTCCACATGACACGACCAATTAAATTACACCCTGACAGCAAGCCATTGTGCTCATCACACAAAGTTGTTGTCTGTGTGGGATACGAACCCACGACCTCGCGAATCCAGTACTTATCGTGCCAGTGGTGCACCTACTGATCCACAGGCCTCACCCATGTCTTCTACAAACTGTATTTTAGTTATTTAAATCGTGATTTTATGCATAATTATACCGTAAAATTGTATATCTTTTTGTTTTTGCAAAGTCTTTCATTTGACCCTGAATTTGTGTATTTTAAAATGCTTGCATTCCACTTGTTAGTTTTGGTACATAATAAATAAGTTTTTTTTTCTTCACTCGTCACAGTTAAGCGTAACTCGAAGAGGTGAACAGACACGCTGACGCGCAAAGTCAGACATTTTTTAACAGACTACAAAAAAGGAGAAGGATCTCATTTCCACTCGTGCCTCCCGTATGGTCCCATTTCAATTTGGTCCCATTTTGTATACTCAACTCAAACTCAAAAATATTTATTAATATCGGTTATAAAATAACACTTATTAACGTCAGGACATAAGAATTTACATTTAAAGCCAGATTCGCAAAGCAGCGGGTGGAGCCAAAGAGAAAAGAACCTGGCAATAAAATCTCTCTTCAATCTGATCCCACCCTCTTCCTTCCGATCCCGAATAACGCGTGCCGGGCAGAGATGCCACTCCCACACTGTGGATAGCATGTTCGCGAGAACCGAACGTTTTAAACGTTCGTTTCTCTGCCGAGCGATAGTGGCCTGGAACGCCCTGCCTGTGCACGTGTTTCCTCCCACATATAACCCTTTAAGCGGAGCGTGAAGAGGCACAACAGTAGGTCGTCAAGTTGAGGGCCACTCTCTATAGTATTGTGTGCAGTGAGAGTGGCCCACAATCGCTAGACGTCGTCAGGACTTACCACCAGGCGGGCGGCGTCAATTTGGCGAAACCAATATATAAAAAAAAAAAAACCAGCCCACTCTTTACAACTTATACAATTTGACGTAGGTTGTTTTTGCTAATTTAAAAAATATTTTACAATTATAAATCGCAAAACCGATAGACTTGGCCTGGACTTGAAGTACTTGAACCAGCGATGGTTACCTTTCCAGGAGGAACGTTCTATCAACTGACCAAGACTCCACTAGCCTCGAAGACCTCGAAACTTACGATCATATTTATAGTTTCTAAGACAATTTTTTGATTTAAGAATCTGTTTTCGAGATATTCGATATTCTTTTTGGTAGTAGGGTGTCCCCCTCTAAAATCTAAACGGGCGGCGGCAGGCTCGAAAAATCCGAAAAAAATCATGATGGTAGTCCATGTAATGAACTTTGAAGAGAAACCATAACGGATCAGTTCTAGAGATAGTGCGTGACTACGGACCCTTATTCTATACGTTTTTTTTTCGACCCGCTGCCCAAGGACGCGGCCGCACCTACGTCCATTGCCGAGCTCCTCCGGTTAGCACTGAGATAATTTCCAGTGGCGCCCGGCGGACTTTGGCCACCGGCGTGGCCGCTGCGTGGTGGTCGGGTGTTACCCCGCATCTTGGGGTCGGATATTATCCCGCGTCGTTGGGGTTGGGTTTTATCCCGCGTCGGTGAGTGAATCTGGTTGCTCTTCTAACCTGCTTCTGTAAGGACGGTGGGTTGCTAAACCATCGTCCTCAGGCCCCGATCATGGAGGTCGATGGTCCTGGGCGTAGTCACGTCTGCGGCGCCCTCGCCGCACACTTCGGAACTTAGCGGGGAGGTTACGCTCCCTCAGCCTACCGGCCGCCTCATTCACGAGCATAACCTGCTCGCAGAAGGAAACGCCCAGGCCCACAACGAGGTTACTCGCCCATGCTTCATTTGTGGCCCGACACGCAGATGACCAGTTTTTTCATTGCTATGTGAAGATCGAACTTATGTATTAGATTCATATTTGGTTTGCGCAAATATGATCATGTATCCGAATACCGCAACTTGCTCAAGTAGCTCCCAATTCGCCTTCGCCGGAATACTCATATTCTTTCTATGCTTTACAATGTCTTATTTAATCCCTGTCCCCTGTCTATTTAAAAGAACGGTTTTCGTTCCTTAAAGACACACATTTGAGATCCTTGAGGTCGTCGGAGACCCTGGTGCTGGCAGTGCCAGATCACTCAACTAGTTTTTATGATAAATATTTCTCCGTCCAAGCTGTACGTTTGTGGAATGTTCTGCCTGTGACCATCCGACAAGCTCCTTCAATAGGTATCTTCAAACGGATGGTAAAAGATCATTATCTGAGTTCTTAACTGCTTTCATCTCTGTATTATTGTATGCATTTTTGTACGTATTAATTTACTTAAACTCTCGCAATGGTATGTATTTTTTTTATTAGTGTATTATTTCAAGTTTTATCTTGTGTAGGTATATCTCTCATAATTTCTATATTATTTCCCTACTTACTTTTGTATATTTTTCTTGTATTTTTGTATATTCTTTTCTTTCGCCAATAGCTATCCACTTTTCATTTAACTTCGATCTGTTATGTCCATCCAAAGGTTGCCGTAAGAGATCACTCTAGGTGATAAGGCCGCCATTTGTACTACTGAATTAAGATTTAGTTTGTATTTAATATTACTTTGTATATTAGTGGACAATAAAGTATATTTCTATTTCTTTCTATCGCCGCGCCGGTTACGCCCATTGCCGTACCGGGCATTAAAGAATCCATAACCACTCTGTAATTCAAACCAAAATTTCCACAGCCAGGACAAATGATACATACGACTAATCTGCAGTCAGAGCCATGAAAAAAAATATTTTTTATTTTTTATATATTTATTTCTCATAACTTAACACTATCATTACAGGGCGTAGTGTCCTAATGCGACAGTGAAGCAAATAATCTTACATACATAACTAATCTTACAACTATCTAACATCTAACCTTCCATAACATATAATATATAACGCAACTTTCGTAAATTCACTCAAAGAACAATTAAACAAGTCTACTGTGCTGACTATTAGGTTAAGAGTGCGAAGTGCGCGCGTCAGAGGGGTCTCGCTCAGGAGATTAGTGCGACTACGCGGCTCCTCCAGTAACTTTGGCTGACGGCGGCGGCGGCGCCATACATACCTATCCGGCACGCAAATATATATTTGTCCTAATATATCTGCGTTATTAATTTTACCTACTAACACTTTGTATATGTATGTTGTGAGCGAGAGATCTCTTCTCACCCACAGTTCGTTATATCCTACCATTCCCAAAACGAACAACGTAGGGTACATAAGAGGATAAAATGGGTAAACCCCATAAAAGCGTATATACAAGTACCTTGTGTATTTGTTCTGGACTCGCTCCAGCATGAGCCTATATTTAGCTTCACTTGGAGCCCAAATGACCGCATTACATTCCAGGTGACTTCTCACTAAAGCGTTATATAACGCTATAATTGCGTTGATGTTCGTAAAATTGCCAGCCATACCAGTGGCGTAACGATAGGGTGGCAGGGCTGGCAACATGCCACGGGCCCCCGACCCAAGAGGGCCCCGGTCCAAGAGGCTGCGAGTTCAAAAATATTTTTTTTACATTGTACTCGAGTATTTTATTTTATTTGAAAAGTATATTTTTATAAGTTCTGCTTAAAATCCAAAGTGAGACAACTAAAGACCAGTTAATCGATTTCAACCAACCTAAACAAAAAGATGTTGATTCATTTTTAGAGATGTACACGTTACCCGTGACGAGAAATTTTACGTATTTCATTGGACTAGCGTGGGCGGGGGGACTACAGACCATTCCCTCCCGCCTAAGAGAGGAGGTCTATGGCCATTAGTGGGACATATATAACGTGTAATTGAGTTCGCTGAAAATCTCGAAGTTTTTTTTAACTACGCGAGACCGCGGCCGCTCCCATGTCCATTGCTGCGGGCGTCTCCGGTCACCCCAGAAGGTATTTCCAGTGGCGCCCGGCGGACTTTGGCCATCTGTGTGGCCTCTTCGGGGGTTTGGTCGGAATGAAAATCCCGCGTCGTTGGGGTTGGGTTTTATCCCGCGTCGGTGAGTGAACCTGGTTTCTTGCTGTGGGGCAAAGGCCTCGCAGCACGTAACCCTTCTAGCCTGCTTCTGTAACGACGGCGGGTGGCTATCCCGCCGTCCTCAGGCCCCGATCATGGAGGTCGATGGTCCTGGGCGTAGATGAGTCTGCGATGCCCTGACCGCTGACGCGAAACTTAGCGGGGCGGGTACGGTCCCTCTCCCTCTCCCTCTCGGCCGCCTCCTTCGCGAGCATGACTTGCTTGCAGAAGGACACGGCCTCGTTCCACTTACTCGCGCTGGAGACCATGGTTTGATTTCCAGCGAAATGATATCCACGCCCAGACCCACTACGAGGTCCCGGCGCTGACTCGCCACGCTGAGCACTCCACCAACGTGTGGAGTGCGGTGTCGTCGTCAGAAACCTCGCAGTGTTGACACCGGGGTGTGACCTCACGATGGATGCAAAACAGATAGCTACCGAAGCATCCATGCCTGGTAACGATCTGCGTCGCACGATACGTGAGATCACCATGCCGCCTCTGCAGCCACTCATTCATGATCGGTCTCACCGCCGCGATGACGGTAGTTCCACACTTTGGTTGCTCAAGTCGCACCCTCCAAGTCTCCATGAGATCCTGGCGGAGTTGGGACCGCTGCTCCTCGAATTTCGAGACGCCTGTGGTCCCTCTCCAGCGCGTCCTTGTGCCATTGAAACAATGACGCAAGGGCTCTCGCTTCCAGGTCTCATAGAGGGAAATCTCGAAGTTTATTAAAATGAAACTGAGTACAACCTGACGATTTTTACTGATAGGGCCTCATCAAAGAATTTGCCACGGGCCCCATATGGTATAGTTACGCCACTGAGCCATACGTAGAACGAAACCTTAGTTCCTATACGCTTTCTTACAGATTCCAGTAATATTCTCACGAAACGCTAGATCTGTGGTAAGGTTCACTCCCAAGTCCCTAACTTCTGTAACCCTAGTCAGCGGCAGTCCGTCTATGTTGTAACTGTAGGAGGGGAAAGTGTGCGCGAGACATGTTGCAACACCCACGTTATCACGCGGGCAAAATCGCGAGCGTTTGCTATAATATATTTTATATATTGCGCGTTCTTCATCTAATCTTATGATAGGGTTAAGGGGCAGTTTGGTAATCAAATTGTGATTTCATTGTGGTGACCCTTGGAATTTACTGATTATTATATTTTGACCCGGCGACAATTATTTTTAAGAAATCATCGAGATAATGTACACGCAGTGACATCTAGCGTCAAACTGTACAGAGCTTGTAGGAAATTGATGACAGAAAATCATAAATAACATAGTATAAAATAAAGTCACTTCCGTTCCGTATGTATGCTTAGATCTTTAAAACCACGCAACGGATTTTGATGTGGTTTTTACCAATGGATTAAGGGTCTCGCGGGTTTTTATTTAATAATCCCCCCTAATCAACACAGAAGCGACGCCCCCGAAACACATAGGAGTGTCGGACTCCTCAGGACCATTCGCGTGGACGGTGGGCCCCCCGACCCACCGCCCTATCAGTCGGATGCTTGGGCGTAGACAATGCGCCGTCGCCCCCTGACTGGTGCCCGCCGGGGCGGGAACGTACGGCCTGCACGCTCCCGCTCACGCAGGGCCTCTCTCTTCGCCGCCATCACCTCCCGAGCGAAGGAAGCGACGGCGGCCCAACATCCTTCGCTGCCGGCCATGGAAAGAATGACGGCCGGCAGCGAACCTACACTGCCGATGATGCCCGTGAGGGCCAACCTCTGAGAGTCCCAGGCGGCGCACACGACGAGCGTATGTTCCACCGTATCTACGGCGCCGCCTGCGCAGTGGTGACAATCGGGCTCCGACAGGATCCCCACCACTTCCCACAGGTATTTGGCAAAACAGCCATGACCCGTGAGACGTTGGGTGAGGAAGTAGGAGCCCCTTGCGCGTGCTCCACCCACAGGCGGAGCACGGGACCAATGGCCCCCACGAGCATCCGGCTCGTGGGCAATCCGACTTGGATAGGTTAGGTTAGCTAAGAATTTTTAAATAAATAATAGCTATGCGTCACAAACCTAAATTGCTGCTAAAATTGACATATTTTGTTTGCTGCGCAATCAGTAATTTTTGCTTAGGAAAGGGAGTTTTTTTTAGTACTTAACTAATGTTTTTTGAATAGCAGATAAATAGTACCCCTTAATAAATAGTCCGAGACGCCCAGGACTTTAGTTGGCTGTAACATTTTGTTGCTTTCATCAACATTCCATCGCAAGGCAAAGTTTTTTTTTCAAAATTACAATATAGCTACTACTTTTTATTAAATATTTTCGACCATTTTGGACATAACCCATTTCATGTGTGCCCGGTGACGGCAATAGGCTGGCTATGTGAACTTGGCACCGAACTTTTTTTTTTTCATGATTTTTTCGGCTTATTCGATAGCTTATCGTAAGTAGTAGATAGTAGTAAAATCAATTTCGTTTGTAGTAGTGCCAAAAAAAAAATGACCGGTCGAAAAAATGTCATCCCCCCGAAATGCAAATAAAAACTTTTGACTACACATATCTATAGTAAAAGGATAGTAGATGAATGTAGTAAACTTATTTTCGATTAAAGTACTACCTTAAAAAAAAAAATTAATTGTGTTTGAAAAATTGAATACTTACCACAGTGCAAAAAAAAATTATATTTAGGGTTTGTACGGTTACTACAAACGCTGAAAACGACCTAAAAGGACCCCTAGAGGTTGTAGTGGACATATTTTCGTTTGTAGTAGACCAGAAGTTGACGAAAATAGGTCACTTTATATAAAACTAAAATTTCGGGAAAAGGGTTAAAAAACATGATATTTAGGGCTTGTACGATTACTACAAACGCTTAAAACGACCTAGAAAGACCCCTAGAGGTTTGTAGTGGACATATTTTCGTTTATAGTAGACCAGAAGTTGACGAAAATGGGTCTCTTTATATGAAACTTAAGTTACGGACAAAGGGTTAAAAAAACATGATATTTAGGGCTTGTACGATTACTACAAACGCTTAAAACGACCTAGAAAGACCCCTAGAGGTTTGTAATGGACATATTTTCGTTTGTAGTAGACCAGAAGTTGACGAAAATGGGTCACTTTATATAAAACTTAAGTTACGGATAAAGGGTTAAAAAACATAATATTTAGGACTTAAACGATTACTACAAACGCTTAAACGACCTAGAAGGACCCCTAGAGGTTTCCAGTGGACATATTTTCGTTTGTAGTAGACCAGAAGTTGACGAAAACAGGTCACTTTATGTAAAACTTTAGTTTCAGTAAAGTGTTAATAAAACAAGATATTTAGGGCTTGTACGATTACTACAAAAGCTTAAAACGACCTAGAAAGACCCCTAGAGGTTTGTAGTGGACATATTTTCGTTTGTAGTAGACCAGAAGTTGACGAAAACAGGTCACTTTATGTAAAACTTTAGTTTCAGTAAAGGGTTAATAAAACAAGATATTTAGGGCTTGTACCATTACTACCAACGCTTAAAACGACCTAGAAAGACCCCTAGAGGTTTGTAGTGGACATATTTTTGTTTGTAGTAGACCAGAAGTTGACGAAAATGGGTCACTTTATATAAAACTTAGTTACGGATAAAGGGTTAAAAAACATGATATTTAGGACTTAAACGATTACTACAAACGCTTAAACGACCTAGAAGGACCCGTAAAGGTTTGCAGTGGACATATTTTTGTTTGTAGTAGACCAGAAGTTGACAAAAACAGGTCACTTTATGTAAAACTTTAGTTTCAGTAAAGTGTTAATAAAACAAGATATTTAGGGCTTGTACGATTACTACAAACGCTTAAAACGACCTAGAAAGACCTTTAGAGGTTTGTAGTGGACATATTTTTGTTTGTAGTGGACCAGAAGTTGACGAAAATGGGTCACTTTATATGAAACTTAAGTTACGGACAAAGGGTTAAAAAAACATGATATTTATGTCTTGTACGATTACTACAAACGCTTAAAACGACCTAGAAAAACCCCTAGAGGTTTGTAGTGGACATATTTTCGTTTGTAGTAGACCAGAAGTTGACGAAAATGGGTCACTTTATATAAAACTTAAGTTACGGACAAAGGGTTAAAAAAACATGATATTTAGGGCTTGTACCATTACAACAAACGCTTAAAACGACCTAGAAGGACCCCTAGAGGTTTGTAGTGGACATATTTTCGTTTGTAGTAGACCAGAAGTTGACGAAAACGGGTCACTTTATGTAAAACTTTAGTTTCAGTAAAGGGTTAATAAAACAAGATATTTAGGGCTTGTACCATTACTACAAACGCTTAAAACGACCTAGAAAGACCCCTAGAGGTTTGTAGTGGACATATTTTCGTTTGTAGTAGACCAGAAGTGGACGAAAATGGGTCACTTTATATGAAACTTAAGTTACGGACAAAGGGTTAAAAAAACATGATATTTAGGGTTTGTACGATTACTACAAACGTTTAAAATGACCAAGAAGGGCCCCTAGAGGTTTGAAGTGGACATATTTTCGTTTGTAGTAGACCAGAAGTTGACGAAAATAGGTCACTTTACGTTTAAGCGTTTGTAGTAATTGTACAAGCCCTAAATATCATGATTTTTAACCCTTTAACCCTAACTTAAGTTTTATATAAAAAGACCTATTTTCGTCAACTTCTGGTCTACTTCAAACGAAAATATGTCCACTTCAAACCTCTAGGGGTCCTGCTTGGTCATTTTAAACGTTTGTAGTAATTGTACAAGCCCTAAATATCTTGTTTTGTTAACCCTTTATCTGAAACTAAAGTTTTACATAAAATGACCTGTTTTCGTCAACTTCTGGTCTACTACAAACGAAAATATGTCCACTACAAACCTCTAGGGGTCCTTCAAGGTCGTTTTAAGCGTTTGTAGTAATCGTTTAAGTCCTAAATATCATGTTTTTTATTAACCCTTTATCCGTAACTTAAGTTTTATATAAAGTGACCTATTTTCGTCAACTTCTGGTCTACTACAAACGAAAATATGTCCACTACAAACCTTTAGGGGTCCTTCTAGGTCGTTTTAAGCGTTTGTAGTAATGGTACAAGCCCTAAATATCATGCTTTTTTAACCCTTTGTCCGTAACTTAAGTTTTATATAAAGTGACCCATTTTCGTCAACTTCTGGTCTACTACAAACGAAAATATGTCCACTACAAAGCTCTAGGGGTCCTTCTTGGTCATTTTAAGCGTTTGTAGTAATCAGACAAGCCATAAATATCATGTTTTTTTAACCCTTTATCTGAAACTAAAGTTTTACATAAAGTGACCTTTTTTCATCAACTTCTGGTCTACTACAAACGAAAATATGTCCACTTCAAACCTCTAGGGGTCCTTCTTGGTCATTTTAAACGTTTGTAGTAATGGTACAAGCCCTGAATATCATGTTTTTTTAACCCTTTGTCCGTAACTTAAGTTTTATATAAAGTGACCTATTTTCGTCAACTTCTGGTCTACTACAAACGAAAATATGTCCACTACAAACCTCTAGGGGTCCTTCTAGGTCGTTTTAAGCGTTTGTAGTAATGGTACAAGCCCTAAATATCATGTTTTTTTAATCCTTTGTCCGTAACTTAAGTTTCATATAAAGTGACCCATTTTCGTCAACTTCTGGTCTACTACAAACGAAAATATGTCCACTACAAACCTCTAGGGGTCTCTCTAGGTCGTTTTAAGCGTTTGTAGTAATCGTACAAGCCCTAAATATCTTGTTTTATTAACCCTTTATCTGAAACTAAATTTTTACATAAAGTGACCTGTTTTCGTCAACTTCTGGTCTACTACAAACGAAAATATGTCCACTACAAACCTCTAGGGGTCCTTCTAGGTCGTTTTAAGCGTTTGTAGTAACCAGACAAGCCATAAATATGATGTTTTTTAACCCTTTATCTGAAACTAAAGTTTTACATAAATTGACCTATTTTCGTCAACTTCTGGTCGACTACAAACGAAAATATGTCCACTACAAACCTCTAGGGGTCCTTCTTGGTCATTTTAAGCGTTTGTAGTAATCAGACAAGCCATAAATATCATGTTTTTTTAATCCTTTATCTGAAACTAAAGTTTTACATAAAGTGACCTTTTTCGTCAACTTCTGGTTTATCACAAACAAATATATGTCCACTACAAACCTCTAGGGGTCCTTCTAGGTCATTTTAAGCGTTTGTAGTAATCGTACAACCCATAAATACAGGTTTTTTTAACCCCTTATCTGAAACTAAAGTTTTACATAAAGTGACCTATTTTCGTCAACTTCTGGTCTACTACAAACGAAAATATGTCCACTTCAAACCTCTAGGGGTCCTGCTTGGTCATTTTAAACGTTTGTAGTAATTATACAAGCCCTAAACATCTTGTTTTATTAACCCTTTATCTGAAACTAAAGTTTTAAATAAAGTGACCTGTTGTCGTCAACTTCTGGTCTACTATAAACGAAAATATGACCACTACAAACCTCTAGGGGTCCTTCAAGGTCGTTTTAAGCGTTTGTAGTAATCGTTTAAGTCCTAAATATCATGTTTTTTAACCCTTTATCCGTAACTTAAGTTTTATATAAAGTGACCTATTTTCGTCAACTTCTGGTCTACTACAAACGAAAATATGTCCACTACAAACCTCTAGAGGTCCTTCTAGGTCGTTTTAAGCGTTTGTAGTAATCGTACAAGCCCTAAATATCTTGTTTTATTAACCCTTTATCTGAAACTAAAGTTTTACTTAAAATGACCTGTTTTCGTCAACTTCTGGTCTACTACAAACGAAAATATGTCCACTACAAACCTCTAGAGGTCCTTCTAGGTCGTTTTAAGCGTTTGTAGTAATCGTACAAGCCCTAAATATCTTGTTTTATTAACCCTTTATCTGAAACTAAAGTTTTACATAAAGTAACCTGTTTTCGTCAACTTCTGGTCTACTACAAACGAAAATATGTCCACTACAAACCTCTAGGGGTCCTTCTAGGTCGTTTTAAGCATTTGCAGTAATCGTAAAAGCCCTAAATATCATGTTTTTTAACCCTTTTCCCGAAATTTAAGTTTTATATAAAGTGACCTATTTTCGTCAACTTCTGGTCTACTACAAACGAAAATATGTCCACTACAAACCTCTAGGGGTCCTTCTAGGTCGTTTTAAGCGTTTGTAGTAATGGTACAAGCCCTAGATATCATTTTTTTTTAATCCTTTGTCCGTAACTTAAGTTTCATATAAAGTGACCCATTTTCGTCAACTTCTGGTCTACTACAAACGAAAATATGTCCACTACAAACCTCTAGGGGTCTCTCTAGGTCGTTTTAAGCGTTTGTAGTAATCGTACAAGCCCTAAATATCTTGTTTTATTAACCCTTTATCTGAAACTAAATTTTTACAAAAAGTGACCTGTTTTCGTCAACTTCTGGTCTACTACAAACGAAAATATGTCCACTACAAACCTCTAGGGGTCCTTCTAGGTCGTTTTAAGCGTTTGTAGTAACCAGACAAGCCATAAATATGATGTTTTTTAACCCTTTATCTGAAACTAAAGTTTTACATAAATTGACCTATTTTCGTCAACTTCTGGTCGACTACAAACGAAAATATGTCCACTACAAACCTCTAGGGGTCCTTCTTGGTCATTTTAAGCGTTTGTAGTAATCAGACAAGCCATAAATATCATGTTTTTTTTAACCCTTTATCTGAAACTAAAGTTTTACATAAAGTGACCTTTTTCGTCAACTTCTGGTTTACCACAAACAAATATATGTCCACTACAAACCTCTAGGGGTCCTTCTAGGTCATTTTAAGCGTTTGTAGTAATCGTACAACCCATAAATACAGGTTTTTTTAACCCCTTATCTGAAACTAAAGTTTTACATAAAGTGACCTATTTTCGTCAACTTCTGGTCTACTACAAACGAAAATATGTCCACTACAAACCTCTAGGGGTCCTTCTTGGTCGTTTTAAGCGTTTGCAGTAATCGTACAAGCCCTAAATATCATGTTTTTTAACCCTTTTCCCGAAATTTAAGTTTTATATAAAGTGACCTATTTTCGTCAACTTCTGGTCTACTACAAACGAAAATATGTCCACTACAAACCTCTAGGGGTCCTTCTATGTCGTTTTAAGCGTTTGTAGTAATCGTACAAGCCCTAAATATCTTGTTTTATTAACCCTTTATCTGAAACTAAAGTTTTACATAAAGTGACCTGTTTTCGTCAACTTCTGGTCTACTACAAACGAAAATATGTCCACTACAAACCTCTAGGGGTCCTTCTAGGTCGTTTTAAGCATTTGCAGTAATCGTACAAGCCCTAAATATCATGTTTTTTAACCCTTTTCCCGAAATTTAAGTTTTATATAAAGTGACCTATTTTCGTCAACTTCTGGTCTACTACAAACGAAAATATGTCCACTACAAACCTCTAGGGGTCCTTCTAGGTCGTTTTAAGCGTTTGTAGTAATCGTACAAGCCCTAAATATCTTGTTTTATTAACCCTTTATCTGAAACTAAAGTTTTACATAAAGTGACCTGTTTTCGTCAACTTCTGGTCTACTACAAACGAAAATATGTCCACTACAAACCTCTAGGGGTCCTTCTAGGTCGTTTTAAGCATTTGTAGTAATCGTACAAGCCCTAAATATCATGTTTTTTAACCCTTTTCCCGAAATTTAAGTTTTATATAAAGTGACCTATTTTCGTCAACTTCTGGTCTACTACAAACGAAAATATGTCCACTACAAACCTCTAGGGGTCCCTCTTGGTCGTTTTAAGCGTTTGTAGTACCTAATCGTTTAAGTCCTAAATATCATGTTTTTTAAACCTTTATCCGTAACTTAAGTTTTATATAAAGTGACCTGTTTTGGTCAATTTAAATATCTTGTTTTATTAACCCTTTATCTAAAACTAAAGTTCTACTTAAAGTGACCTGTTTTCGTCAACTTCTGGTCGACTACAAACGAAAATATGTCCACTACAAACCTCTAGGGGTCCTTCTTGGTCATTTTAAGCGTTTGTAGTAATCAGACAAGCCATAAATATCATGTTTTTTTAATCCTTTATCTGAAACTAAAGTTTTACATAAAGTGACCTTTTTCGTCAACTTCTGGTTTATCACAAACAAATATATGTCCACTACAAACCTCTAGGGGTCCTTCTAGGTCATTTTAAGCGTTTGTAGTAATCGTACAACCCATAAATACAGGTTTTTTTAACCCCTTATCTGAAACTAAAGTTTTACATAAAGTGACCTATTTTCGTCAACTTCTGGTCTACTACAAACGAAAATATGTCCACTTCAAACCTCTAGGGGTCCTGCTTGGTCATTTTAAACGTTTGTAGTAATTATACAAGCCCTAAACATCTTGTTTTATTAACCCTTTATCTGAAACTAAAGTTTTAAATAAAGTGACCTGTTGTCGTCAACTTCTGGTCTACTATAAACGAAAATATGACCACTACAAACCTCTAGGGGTCCTTCAAGGTCGTTTTAAGCGTTTGTAGTAATCGTTTAAGTCCTAAATATCATGTTTTTTAACCCTTTATCCGTAACTTAAGTTTTATATAAAGTGACCTATTTTCGTCAACTTCTGGTCTACTACAAACGAAAATATGTCCACTACAAACCTCTAGAGGTCCTTCTAGGTCGTTTTAAGCGTTTGTAGTAATCGTACAAGCCCTAAATATCTTGTTTTATTAACCCTTTATCTGAAACTAAAGTTTTACTTAAAATGACCTGTTTTCGTCAACTTCTGGTCTACTACAAACGAAAATATGTCCACTACAAACCTCTAGAGGTCCTTCTAGGTCGTTTTAAGCGTTTGTAGTAATCGTACAAGCCCTAAATATCTTGTTTTATTAACCCTTTATCTGAAACTAAAGTTTTATATAAAGTAACCCGTTTTCGTCAACTTCTGGTCTACTACAAACGAAAATATGTCCACTACAAACCTCTAGGGGTCCTTCTAGGTCGTTTTAAGCATTTGCAGTAATCGTAAAAGCCCTAAATATCATGTTTTTTAACCCTTTTCCCGAAATTTAAGTTTTATATAAAGTGACCTATTTTCGTCAACTTCTGGTCTACTACAAACGAAAATATGTCCACTACAAACCTCTAGGGGTCCTTCTAGGTCGTTTTAAGCGTTTGTAGTAATGGTACAAGCCCTAGATATCATTTTTTTTTAATCCTTTGTCCGTAACTTAAGTTTCATATAAAGTGACCCATTTTCGTCAACTTCTGGTCTACTACAAACGAAAATATGTCCACTACAAACCTCTAGGGGTCTCTCTAGGTCGTTTTAAGCGTTTGTAGTAATCGTACAAGCCCTAAATATCTTGTTTTATTAACCCTTTATCTGAAACTAAATTTTTACAAAAAGTGACCTGTTTTCGTCAACTTCTGGTCTACTACAAACGAAAATATGTCCACTACAAACCTCTAGGGGTCCTTCTAGGTCGTTTTAAGCGTTTGTAGTAACCAGACAAGCCATAAATATGATGTTTTTTAACCCTTTATCTGAAACTAAAGTTTTACATAAATTGACCTATTTTCGTCAACTTCTGGTCGACTACAAACGAAAATATGTCCACTACAAACCTCTAGGGGTCCTTCTTGGTCATTTTAAGCGTTTGTAGTAATCAGACAAGCCATAAATATCATGTTTTTTTTAACCCTTTATCTGAAACTAAAGTTTTACATAAAGTGACCTTTTTCGTCAACTTCTGGTTTACCACAAACAAATATATGTCCACTACAAACCTCTAGGGGTCCTTCTAGGTCATTTTAAGCGTTTGTAGTAATCGTACAACCCATAAATACAGGTTTTTTTAACCCCTTATCTGAAACTAAAGTTTTACATAAAGTGACCTATTTTCGTCAACTTCTGGTCTACTACAAACGAAAATATGTCCACTACAAACCTCTAGGGGTCCTTCTTGGTCGTTTTAAGCGTTTGCAGTAATCGTACAAGCCCTAAATATCATGTTTTTTAACCCTTTTCCCGAAATTTAAGTTTTATATAAAGTGACCTATTTTCGTCAACTTCTGGTCTACTACAAACGAAAATATGTCCACTACAAACCTCTAGGGGTCCTTCTATGTCGTTTTAAGCGTTTGTAGTAATCGTACAAGCCCTAAATATCTTGTTTTATTAACCCTTTATCTGAAACTAAAGTTTTACATAAAGTGACCTGTTTTCGTCAACTTCTGGTCTACTACAAACGAAAATATGTCCACTACAAACCTCTAGGGGTCCTTCTAGGTCGTTTTAAGCATTTGCAGTAATCGTACAAGCCCTAAATATCATGTTTTTTAACCCTTTTCCCGAAATTTAAGTTTTATATAAAGTGACCTATTTTCGTCAACTTCTGGTCTACTACAAACGAAAATATGTCCACTACAAACCTCTAGGGGTCCTTCTAGGTCGTTTTAAGCGTTTGTAGTAATCGTACAAGCCCTAAATATCTTGTTTTATTAACCCTTTATCTGAAACTAAAGTTTTACATAAAGTGACCTGTTTTCGTCAACTTCTGGTCTACTACAAACGAAAATATGTCCACTACAAACCTCTAGGGGTCCTTCTAGGTCGTTTTAAGCATTTGTAGTAATCGTACAAGCCCTAAATATCATGTTTTTTAACCCTTTTCCCGAAATTTAAGTTTTATATAAAGTGACCTATTTTCGTCAACTTCTGGTCTACTACAAACGAAAATATGTCCACTTCAAACCTCTAGGGGTCCTTCTTGGTCATTTTAAACGTTTGTAGTAATGGTACAAGCCCTGAATATCATGTTTTTTAACCCTTTTCCCGAAATTTAAGTTTTATATAAAGTGACCTTTTTTCATCAACTTCTGGTCTACTACAAACGAAAATATGTCCACTTCAAACCTCTAGGGGTCCTTCTTGGTCATTTTAAACGTTTGTAGTAATGGTACAAGCCCTGAATATCATGTTTTTTTAACCCTTTGTCCGTAACTTAAGTTTTATATAAAGTGACCTATTTTCGTCAACTTCTGGTCTACTACAAACGAAAATATGTCCACTACAAACCTCTAGGGGTCCTTCTAGGTCGTTTTAAGCGTTTGTAGTAATGGTACAAGCCCTAAATATCATGTTTTTTTAATCCTTTGTCCGTAACTTAAGTTTCATATAAAGTGACCCATTTTCGTCAACTTCTGGTCTACTACAAACGAAAATATGTCCACTACAAACCTCTAGGGGTCTCTCTAGGTCGTTTTAAGCGTTTGTAGTAATCGTACAAGCCCTAAATATCTTGTTTTATTAACCCTTTATCTGAAACTAAATTTTTACATAAAGTGACCTGTTTTCGTCAACTTCTGGTCTACTACAAACGAAAATATGTCCACTACAAACCTCTAGGGGTCCTTCTAGGTCGTTTTAAGCGTTTGTAGTAACCAGACAAGCCATAAATATGATGTTTTTTAACCCTTTATCTGAAACTAAAGTTTTACATAAATTGACCTATTTTCGTCAACTTCTGGTCGACTACAAACGAAAATATGTCCACTACAAACCTCTAGGGGTCCTTCTTGGTCATTTTAAGCGTTTGTAGTAATCAGACAAGCCATAAATATCATGTTTTTTTAATCCTTTATCTGAAACTAAAGTTTTACATAAAGTGACCTTTTTCGTCAACTTCTGGTTTATCACAAACAAATATATGTCCACTACAAACCTCTAGGGGTCCTTCTAGGTCATTTTAAGCGTTTGTAGTAATCGTACAACCCATAAATACAGGTTTTTTTAACCCCTTATCTGAAACTAAAGTTTTACATAAAGTGACCTATTTTCGTCAACTTCTGGTCTACTACAAACGAAAATATGTCCACTTCAAACCTCTAGGGGTCCTGCTTGGTCATTTTAAACGTTTGTAGTAATTATACAAGCCCTAAACATCTTGTTTTATTAACCCTTTATCTGAAACTAAAGTTTTAAATAAAGTGACCTGTTGTCGTCAACTTCTGGTCTACTATAAACGAAAATATGACCACTACAAACCTCTAGGGGTCCTTCAAGGTCGTTTTAAGCGTTTGTAGTAATCGTTTAAGTCCTAAATATCATGTTTTTTAACCCTTTATCCGTAACTTAAGTTTTATATAAAGTGACCTATTTTCGTCAACTTCTGGTCTACTACAAACGAAAATATGTCCACTACAAACCTCTAGAGGTCCTTCTAGGTCGTTTTAAGCGTTTGTAGTAATCGTACAAGCCCTAAATATCTTGTTTTATTAACCCTTTATCTGAAACTAAAGTTTTACTTAAAATGACCTGTTTTCGTCAACTTCTGGTCTACTACAAACGAAAATATGTCCACTACAAACCTCTAGAGGTCCTTCTAGGTCGTTTTAAGCGTTTGTAGTAATCGTACAAGCCCTAAATATCTTTTTTTATTAACCCTTTATCTGAAACTAAAGTTTTACATAAAGTAACCTGTTTTCGTCAACTTCTGGTCTACTACAAACGAAAATATGTCCACTACAAACCTCTAGGGGTCCTTCTAGGTCGTTTTAAGCATTTGCAGTAATCGTAAAAGCCCTAAATATCATGTTTTTTAACCCTTTTCCCGAAATTTAAGTTTTATATAAAGTGACCTATTTTCGTCAACTTCTGGTCTACTACAAACGAAAATATGTCCACTACAAACCTCTAGGGGTCCTTCTAGGTCGTTTTAAGCGTTTGTAGTAATGGTACAAGCCCTAGATATCATTTTTTTTTAATCCTTTGTCCGTAACTTAAGTTTCATATAAAGTGACCCATTTTCGTCAACTTCTGGTCTACTACAAACGAAAATATGTCCACTACAAACCTCTAGGGGTCTCTCTAGGTCGTTTTAAGCGTTTGTAGTAATCGTACAAGCCCTAAATATCTTGTTTTATTAACCCTTTATCTGAAACTAAATTTTTACAAAAAGTGACCTGTTTTCGTCAACTTCTGGTCTACTACAAACGAAAATATGTCCACTACAAACCTCTAGGGGTCCTTCTAGGTCGTTTTAAGCGTTTGTAGTAACCAGACAAGCCATAAATATGATGTTTTTTAACCCTTTATCTGAAACTAAAGTTTTACATAAATTGACCTATTTTCGTCAACTTCTGGTCGACTACAAACGAAAATATGTCCACTACAAACCTCTAGGGGTCCTTCTTGGTCATTTTAAGCGTTTGTAGTAATCAGACAAGCCATAAATATCATGTTTTTTTTAACCCTTTATCTGAAACTAAAGTTTTACATAAAGTGACCTTTTTCGTCAACTTCTGGTTTACCACAAACAAATATATGTCCACTACAAACCTCTAGGGGTCCTTCTAGGTCATTTTAAGCGTTTGTAGTAATCGTACAACCCATAAATACAGGTTTTTTTAACCCCTTATCTGAAACTAAAGTTTTACATAAAGTGACCTATTTTCGTCAACTTCTGGTCTACTACAAATGAAAATATGTCCACTACAAACCTCTAGGGGTCCTTCTTGGTCGTTTTAAGCGTTTGCAGTAATCGTACAAGCCCTAAATATCATGTTTTTTAACCCTTTTCCCGAAATTTAAGTTTTATATAAAGTGACCTATTTTCGTCAACTTCTGGTCTACTACAAACGAAAATATGTCCACTACAAACCTCTAGGGGTCCTTCTATGTCGTTTTAAGCGTTTGTAGTAATCGTACAAGCCCTAAATATCTTGTTTTATTAACCCTTTATCTGAAACTAAAGTTTTACATAAAGTGACCTGTTTTCGTCAACTTCTGGTCTACTACAAACGAAAATATGTCCACTACAAACCTCTAGGGGTCCTTCTAGGTCGTTTTAAGCATTTGTAGTAATCGTACAAGCCCTAAATATCATGTTTTTTAACCCTTTTCCCGAAATTTAAGTTTTATATAAAGTGACCTATTTTCGTCAACTTCTGGTCTACTACAAACGAAAATATGTCCACTTCAAACCTCTAGGGGTCCTTCTTGGTCATTTTAAACGTTTGTAGTAATGGTACAAGCCCTGAATATCATGTTTTTTAACCCTTTTCCCGAAATTTAAGTTTTATATAAAGTGACCTTTTTTCATCAACTTCTGGTCTACTACAAACGAAAATATGTCCACTTCAAACCTCTAGGGGTCCTTCTTGGTCATTTTAAACGTTTGTAGTAATGGTACAAGCCCTGAATATCATGTTTTTTTAACCCTTTGTCCGTAACTTAAGTTTTATATAAAGTGACCTATTTTCGTCAACTTCTGGTCTACTACAAACGAAAATATGTCCACTACAAACCTCTAGGGGTCCTTCTAGGTCGTTTTAAGCGTTTGTAGTAATGGTACAAGCCCTAAATATCATGTTTTTTTAATCCTTTGTCCGTAACTTAAGTTTCATATAAAGTGACCCATTTTCGTCAACTTCTGGTCTACTACAAACGAAAATATGTCCACTACAAACCTCTAGGGGTCTCTCTAGGTCGTTTTAAGCGTTTGTAGTAATCGTACAAGCCCTAAATATCTTGTTTTATTAACCCTTTATCTGAAACTAAATTTTTACATAAAGTGACCTGTTTTCGTCAACTTCTGGTCTACTACAAACGAAAATATGTCCACTACAAACCTCTAGGGGTCCTTCTAGGTCGTTTTAAGCGTTTGTAGTAACCAGACAAGCCATAAATATGATGTTTTTTAACCCTTTATCTGAAACTAAAGTTTTACATAAATTGACCTATTTTCGTCAACTTCTGGTCGACTACAAACGAAAATATGTCCACTACAAACCTCTAGGGGTCCTTCTTGGTCATTTTAAGCGTTTGTAGTAATCAGACAAGCCATAAATATCATGTTTTTTTAATCCTTTATCTGAAACTAAAGTTTTACATAAAGTGACCTTTTTCGTCAACTTCTGGTTTATCACAAACAAATATATGTCCACTACAAACCTCTAGGGGTCCTTCTAGGTCATTTTAAGCGTTTGTAGTAATCGTACAACCCATAAATACAGGTTTTTTTAACCCCTTATCTGAAACTAAAGTTTTACATAAAGTGACCTATTTTCGTCAACTTCTGGTCTACTACAAACGAAAATATGTCCACTTCAAACCTCTAGGGGTCCTGCTTGGTCATTTTAAACGTTTGTAGTAATTATACAAGCCCTAAACATCTTGTTTTATTAACCCTTTATCTGAAACTAAAGTTTTAAATAAAGTGACCTGTTGTCGTCAACTTCTGGTCTACTATAAACGAAAATATGACCACTACAAACCTCTAGGGGTCCTTCAAGGTCGTTTTAAGCGTTTGTAGTAATCGTTTAAGTCCTAAATATCATGTTTTTTAACCCTTTATCCGTAACTTAAGTTTTATATAAAGTGACCTATTTTCGTCAACTTCTGGTCTACTACAAACGAAAATATGTCCACTACAAACCTCTAGAGGTCCTTCTAGGTCGTTTTAAGCGTTTGTAGTAATCGTACAAGCCCTAAATATCTTGTTTTATTAACCCTTTATCTGAAACTAAAGTTTTACTTAAAATGACCTGTTTTCGTCAACTTCTGGTCTACTACAAACGAAAATATGTCCACTACAAACCTCTAGAGGTCCTTCTAGGTCGTTTTAAGCGTTTGTAGTAATCGTACAAGCCCTAAATATCTTTTTTTATTAACCCTTTATCTGAAACTAAAGTTTTACATAAAGTAACCTGTTTTCGTCAACTTCTGGTCTACTACAAACGAAAATATGTCCACTACAAACCTCTAGGGGTCCTTCTAGGTCGTTTTAAGCATTTGCAGTAATCGTAAAAGCCCTAAATATCATGTTTTTTAACCCTTTTCCCGAAATTTAAGTTTTATATAAAGTGACCTATTTTCGTCAACTTCTGGTCTACTACAAACGAAAATATGTCCACTACAAACCTCTAGGGGTCCTTCTAGGTCGTTTTAAGCGTTTGTAGTAATGGTACAAGCCCTAGATATCATTTTTTTTTAATCCTTTGTCCGTAACTTAAGTTTCATATAAAGTGACCCATTTTCGTCAACTTCTGGTCTACTACAAACGAAAATATGTCCACTACAAACCTCTAGGGGTCTCTCTAGGTCGTTTTAAGCGTTTGTAGTAATCGTACAAGCCCTAAATATCTTGTTTTATTAACCCTTTATCTGAAACTAAATTTTTACAAAAAGTGACCTGTTTTCGTCAACTTCTGGTCTACTACAAACGAAAATATGTCCACTACAAACCTCTAGGGGTCCTTCTAGGTCGTTTTAAGCGTTTGTAGTAACCAGACAAGCCATAAATATGATGTTTTTTAACCCTTTATCTGAAACTAAAGTTTTACATAAATTGACCTATTTTCGTCAACTTCTGGTCGACTACAAACGAAAATATGTCCACTACAAACCTCTAGGGGTCCTTCTTGGTCATTTTAAGCGTTTGTAGTAATCAGACAAGCCATAAATATCATGTTTTTTTTAACCCTTTATCTGAAACTAAAGTTTTACATAAAGTGACCTTTTTCGTCAACTTCTGGTTTACCACAAACAAATATATGTCCACTACAAACCTCTAGGGGTCCTTCTAGGTCATTTTAAGCGTTTGTAGTAATCGTACAACCCATAAATACAGGTTTTTTTAACCCCTTATCTGAAACTAAAGTTTTACATAAAGTGACCTATTTTCGTCAACTTCTGGTCTACTACAAATGAAAATATGTCCACTACAAACCTCTAGGGGTCCTTCTTGGTCGTTTTAAGCGTTTGCAGTAATCGTACAAGCCCTAAATATCATGTTTTTTAACCCTTTTCCCGAAATTTAAGTTTTATATAAAGTGACCTATTTTCGTCAACTTCTGGTCTACTACAAACGAAAATATGTCCACTACAAACCTCTAGGGGTCCTTCTATGTCGTTTTAAGCGTTTGTAGTAATCGTACAAGCCCTAAATATCTTGTTTTATTAACCCTTTATCTGAAACTAAAGTTTTACATAAAGTGACCTGTTTTCGTCAACTTCTGGTCTACTACAAACGAAAATATGTCCACTACAAACCTCTAGGGGTCCTTCTAGGTCGTTTTAAGCATTTGCAGTAATCGTACAAGCCCTAAATATCATGTTTTTTAACCCTTTTCCCGAAATTTAAGTTTTATATAAAGTGACCTATTTTCGTCAACTTCTGGTCTACTACAAACGAAAATATGTCCACTACAAACCTCTAGGGGTCCTTCTAGGTCGTTTTAAGCGTTTGTAGTAATCGTACAAGCCCTAAATATCTTGTTTTATTAACCCTTTATCTGAAACTAAAGTTTTACATAAAGTGACCTGTTTTCGTCAACTTCTGGTCTACTACAAACGAAAATATGTCCACTACAAACCTCTAGGGGTCCTTCTAGGTCGTTTTAAGCATTTGTAGTAATCGTACAAGCCCTAAATATCATGTTTTTTAACCCTTTTCCCGAAATTTAAGTTTTATATAAAGTGACCTATTTTCGTCAACTTCTGGTCTACTACAAACGAAAATATGTCCACTACAAACCTCTAGGGGTCCCTCTTGGTCGTTTTAAGCGTTTGTAGTACCTAATCGTTTAAGTCCTAAATATCATGTTTTTTAAACCTTTATCCGTAACTTAAGTTTTATATAAAGTGACCTGTTTTGGTCAATTTAAATATCTTGTTTTATTAACCCTTTATCTAAAACTAAAGTTCTACTTAAAGTGACCTGTTTTCGTCAACTTCTGGTCGACTACAAACGAAAATATGTCCACTACAAACCTCTAGGGGTCCTTCTTGGTCATTTTAAGCGTTTGTAGTAATCAGACAAGCCATAAATATCATGTTTTTTTAATCCTTTATCTGAAACTAAAGTTTTACATAAAGTGACCTTTTTCGTCAACTTCTGGTTTATCACAAACAAATATATGTCCACTACAAACCTCTAGGGGTCCTTCTAGGTCATTTTAAGCGTTTGTAGTAATCGTACAACCCATAAATACAGGTTTTTTTAACCCCTTATCTGAAACTAAAGTTTTACATAAAGTGACCTATTTTCGTCAACTTCTGGTCTACTACAAACGAAAATATGTCCACTTCAAACCTCTAGGGGTCCTGCTTGGTCATTTTAAACGTTTGTAGTAATTATACAAGCCCTAAACATCTTGTTTTATTAACCCTTTATCTGAAACTAAAGTTTTAAATAAAGTGACCTGTTGTCGTCAACTTCTGGTCTACTATAAACGAAAATATGACCACTACAAACCTCTAGGGGTCCTTCAAGGTCGTTTTAAGCGTTTGTAGTAATCGTTTAAGTCCTAAATATCATGTTTTTTAACCCTTTATCCGTAACTTAAGTTTTATATAAAGTGACCTATTTTCGTCAACTTCTGGTCTACTACAAACGAAAATATGTCCACTACAAACCTCTAGAGGTCCTTCTAGGTCGTTTTAAGCGTTTGTAGTAATCGTACAAGCCCTAAATATCTTGTTTTATTAACCCTTTATCTGAAACTAAAGTTTTACTTAAAATGACCTGTTTTCGTCAACTTCTGGTCTACTACAAACGAAAATATGTCCACTACAAACCTCTAGAGGTCCTTCTAGGTCGTTTTAAGCGTTTGTAGTAATCGTACAAGCCCTAAATATCTTGTTTTATTAACCCTTTATCTGAAACTAAAGTTTTATATAAAGTAACCTGTTTTCGTCAACTTCTGGTCTACTACAAACGAAAATATGTCCACTACAAACCTCTAGGGGTCCTTCTAGGTCGTTTTAAGCATTTGCAGTAATCGTAAAAGCCCTAAATATCATGTTTTTTAACCCTTTTCCCGAAATTTAAGTTTTATATAAAGTGACCTATTTTCGTCAACTTCTGGTCTACTACAAACGAAAATATGTCCACTACAAACCTCTAGGGGTCCTTCTAGGTCGTTTTAAGCGTTTGTAGTAATGGTACAAGCCCTAGATATCATTTTTTTTTAATCCTTTGTCCGTAACTTAAGTTTCATATAAAGTGACCCATTTTCGTCAACTTCTGGTCTACTACAAACGAAAATATGTCCACTACAAACCTCTAGGGGTCTCTCTAGGTCGTTTTAAGCGTTTGTAGTAATCGTACAAGCCCTAAATATCTTGTTTTATTAACCCTTTATCTGAAACTAAATTTTTACAAAAAGTGACCTGTTTTCGTCAACTTCTGGTCTACTACAAACGAAAATATGTCCACTACAAACCTCTAGGGGTCCTTCTAGGTCGTTTTAAGCGTTTGTAGTAACCAGACAAGCCATAAATATGATGTTTTTTAACCCTTTATCTGAAACTAAAGTTTTACATAAATTGACCTATTTTCGTCAACTTCTGGTCGACTACAAACGAAAATATGTCCACTACAAACCTCTAGGGGTCCTTCTTGGTCATTTTAAGCGTTTGTAGTAATCAGACAAGCCATAAATATCATGTTTTTTTTAACCCTTTATCTGAAACTAAAGTTTTACATAAAGTGACCTTTTTCGTCAACTTCTGGTTTACCACAAACAAATATATGTCCACTACAAACCTCTAGGGGTCCTTCTAGGTCATTTTAAGCGTTTGTAGTAATCGTACAACCCATAAATACAGGTTTTTTTAACCCCTTATCTGAAACTAAAGTTTTACATAAAGTGACCTATTTTCGTCAACTTCTGGTCTACTACAAACGAAAATATGTCCACTACAAACCTCTAGGGGTCCTTCTTGGTCGTTTTAAGCGTTTGCAGTAATCGTACAAGCCCTAAATATCATGTTTTTTAACCCTTTTCCCGAAATTTAAGTTTTATATAAAGTGACCTATTTTCGTCAACTTCTGGTCTACTACAAACGAAAATATGTCCACTACAAACCTCTAGGGGTCCTTCTATGTCGTTTTAAGCGTTTGTAGTAATCGTACAAGCCCTAAATATCTTGTTTTATTAACCCTTTATCTGAAACTAAAGTTTTACATAAAGTGACCTGTTTTCGTCAACTTCTGGTCTACTACAAACGAAAATATGTCCACTACAAACCTCTAGGGGTCCTTCTAGGTCGTTTTAAGCATTTGCAGTAATCGTACAAGCCCTAAATATCATGTTTTTTAACCCTTTTCCCGAAATTTAAGTTTTATATAAAGTGACCTATTTTCGTCAACTTCTGGTCTACTACAAACGAAAATATGTCCACTACAAACCTCTAGGGGTCCTTCTAGGTCGTTTTAAGCGTTTGTAGTAATCGTACAAGCCCTAAATATCTTGTTTTATTAACCCTTTATCTGAAACTAAAGTTTTACATAAAGTGACCTGTTTTCGTCAACTTCTGGTCTACTACAAACGAAAATATGTCCACTACAAACCTCTAGGGGTCCTTCTAGGTCGTTTTAAGCATTTGTAGTAATCGTACAAGCCCTAAATATCATGTTTTTTAACCCTTTTCCCGAAATTTAAGTTTTATATAAAGTGACCTATTTTCGTCAACTTCTGGTCTACTACAAACGAAAATATGTCCACTACAAACCTCTAGGGGTCCCTCTTGGTCGTTTTAAGCGTTTGTAGTACCTAATCGTTTAAGTCCTAAATATCATGTTTTTTAAACCTTTATCCGTAACTTAAGTTTTATATAAAGTGACCTGTTTTGGTCAATTTAAATATCTTGTTTTATTAACCCTTTATCTAAAACTAAAGTTCTACTTAAAGTGACCTGTTTTCGTCAACTTCTGATCTACTACAAACGAAAATATGTCCACTACAAACCTCTAGGGGTCCTTTTAGGTCGTTTTAAGCGTTTGTAATAATCGTACAAGCCCTAAATATCTTGTTTTATTAACCCTTTATCTGAAACTAAAGTTTTACATAAAGTGACCTGTTTTCGTCAACTTCTGGTCTACTACAAACGAAAATATGTCCACTACAAACCTCTAGGGGTCCTTCTAGGTCGTTTTAAGCATTTGTAGTAATCGTACAAGCCCTAAATATCATGTTTTTTAACCATTTTCCCGAAATTTAAGTTTTATATAAAGTGACCTATTTTCGTCAACTTCTGGTCTACTACAAACGAAAATATGTCCACTACAAACCTCTAGGGGTCCTTCTAGGTCGTTTTAAGCGTTTGTAGTAATGGTACAAGCCCTAAATATCATGTTTTTTTAACCCTTTGTCCGTAACTAAAGTTTCATATAAAGTGACCCATTTTCGTCAACTTCTGGTCTACTACAAACGAAAATATGTCCACTACAAACCTCTAGGGGTCCTTCTAGGTCGTTTTAAGCGTTTGTAGTAATGGTACAAGCCCTAAATATCATGTTTTTTTAACCCTTTGTCCGTAACTTAAGTTTCATATAAAGTGACCCATTTTCGTCAACTTCTGGTCTACTACAAACGAAAATATGTCCACTATTTGTAGTGGACATATTTTCGTTTGTAGTAGACCAGAAGTTGACGCTTAAAACGACCTAGAGAGACCCCTAGAGGTTTGCCTCTAGGGGTCTCTCTAGGTCGTTTTAAGCGTTTGTAGTAATCGTACAAGCCCTAAATATCTTGTTTTATTAACCCTTTATCTGAAACTAAATTTTTACATAAAGTGACCTGTTTTCGTCAACTTCTGGTCTACTACAAACGAAAATATGTCTACTACAAACCTCTAGGGGTCCTTCTAGGTCGTTTTAAGCGTTTGTAGTAATCGTACAAGCCCTAAATATCATGTTTTTTAACCCTTTTCCCGAAATTTAAGTTTTATATAAAGTGACCTATTTTCGTCAACTTCTGGTCTACTACAAACGAAAATATGTCCACTACAAACCTCTAGGGGTCCTTTTAGGTCGTTTTCAGCGTTTGTAGTAACCGTACAAGCCCTAAATATATTTTTTTTTGCACTTTGGTAAGTATTCAATTTTTCAAACACAATTTTTTTTTTTTTCGGTAGTACTATAATCGAAAATAAGTTTACTACATTCATCTACTATCCTTTTACTATAGATATGTGTAGTCAAAAGTTTTTATTTGCATTTCGGGGGGATGACATTTTTTCGACCGGTCATTTTTTTTTTTGGCACTACTACAAACGAAATTGATTTTACTACTATCTACTACTTACGATAAGCTATCGAATAAGCCGAAAAAATCATGAAAAAAAAAATGTTCGGTGCCAAGTTTACATAGCCCAATAGGCTTGCCCCTAGAACGTGGGATTAAAGGTACTTACTGGCAAATTGTGGTTGTGTAATGCACCTCTGCCCACTCCTTCGGGGATATAGGCGTGATATGTGTGTGTGTGTGTATGTAATAAATAACACGAAGTTTCAGTCATCGATGTAATAGAGACATATTTGATCGAAGTTTTCAGTATGATTTATATTATTGTTATCGTACTGACGCTTTGGGTCTTTCCCGTGACCGCCGACCACGCACTAACCACACACAATTATATTTATATACGTATATATATAGTTTTGGTATATATGTTTTCCTGATGTGGTTCTTTTGTTAAAATAGAAATAGCAAATATTATTGATGCGAATTTGGTTGCGACAAACTTAGGTTCTGGCCTGCGCACGTGTTTCCTCCCATATATAAACGTGGGTTCTTTCAGTGGGGCGTGAAGAGATCACATCACTGAGTCGTCAAGTTGTGAAACACCACTTGTTATCCTTTTTTTTGGGTTGATGCTACTACATCACTAGTGCTAATAGTGTTAACCAGGGACATTTATGGAATATTTATGCACATTGAAATTATCTAAATTAACGCATAACTTGACGCGTGGTGTGGGACTTGGATTTTCGGAGCGCATGGTAGGTTGCCTTTTAGGCCGATACCTCACCGAGACGCCATGGCGACGTGGCCAGCGACGTCGTAACATAGGTAGTGCGGCTGTGGGAATTTAAAGAATTATTAATGTTAATTACGTAAGTACTTAACACAAATTAATAGCTTAGGTAGTTTAAAATGTAAATGTTTAGTATAAAATGCTGATATCCGTGCATTAGGCCGATACCTCACCGAGACGCCATGGCGACGTGGCCAGCGACGTCGCCAACTAGTTCTCATTGAGATATATGACGGCTAACTCACTTGGCGACCGACTGGCGACGTTGCCAGTCGGTCGTCTCGGTGAGGTATCGGCCTTAGGTTACCTCAGGCGCTGGGCAAAAATCCAGGCCCAAACGCTCAATTGCAATACCGAACAACGTTTCCTTGTCCCGCACCGCGTACTAGTTCAGAGTAACTAGTTCTTCTGTGCGGGAAAAATCAAGCATTATCTTGACATTGGTGAAATCATCGATTAACATCGATGAAGCCACGTTTTTAAAAGAATAAGGAGACGCATGGGGTATTAGTTGCAGCATCTTGCTGGATACGTTGTGTGTATTATATTATGAACTAGCTGTTGCCCGCAGCTCCGCCTGCGTGTTATAGCTTTCTTGATCACCAGTTACTGATTTATTATGTATAGCTGTTCAGCGATATTATATCTTAACATAAAATATTATAGTATCTTAGCCGTGTGCAGCGCCCCTTAGTGAACTCCACTGCGGGTGACGTAACCTAAGACAAACTTATTATTTGCGGTTGGTATAGTAATCGGATCTACGGATCTAACCGCAAAATTAAGTTTGTTTTTTTTTTATTGTAGGTATATACTTTTCCAGGATAAAAAGTACACAGCGTGGTGCCCAGGATATTAAAGAATAACTATACCAAGTTTCATCGTAATCGAACCGGTAGTTTTTGCGTGATGCCTGAACAAACGTGCAGACAGACAGACAAAAAAAAAATTAATCACATTTTTGGGTTCGGTGTCGGTCTAGTAACACCCTCTGCCATTTATTTTTTTGATTTTTCAATGTACAGAATTTTCACTTCTACAGATTTATTATAATTTTATATAATGTTCCCAATTTTTCTAGTCCATTAAACATGTGTTAGTAGTTACTATGATTTAAGTATTTATTTGTAAGCGCTTGTAGACTAACAGGCGACGGCCGACAGTCAACTCACGCATGCGCAGTGCGCACTCCAACGTTGTCGCCCGCCTTCAAAATAGTGTACTTTTTGACTAAATCTATACTATCTCTTAAGATATTCGTTGAAATCAAATGATGTAAAGGACTAATTTGTTCTAAATTAAATTCTTATGACGTATAGCGTATTTGTTTGGATAAGGATTAATATCGTAAGCATAAAAATAGCTTCGCAAATCATGAATTGTTTTGAATCAATCGGTAGATATATGCCATCGCGGACTTTTTTATAGAACTTTTTAAGGCAAATAAATTACACAATTTTAACGTTACTTTAACCATTTAAGCAGCGTACGCCACGGAAGCTCCCAAAAGAAATAATTTTCCTCCGTTTTTGTAACATATATCATTGCTGCTCCGCTCCTACTCGTCGTAGCGTAATGTTATATAGCCTATAGCCATCCTGGATAAATGTATTACATAACTAAAAAAGATGTTTTCTAATCGGACCAGTACTTTCTGAGATTAGCGCGTTCAGTGAAACAAACAAACGAACAAACTCTTCAGCTTTATAATATTAGTATAGATGTAGTTACTGATGATTGGAAAAGAGTGGCTTGGAGTTGTTATTGCCAGGTTCTTTTCTCTTTGGCTCCACCCGTTGCTTTGCGAATCTGGCTTTAAATGTAAATTCTTAGCTGCCGTTAATAAGTGTTATTTTATAAATATATTAATAAATATTTTTGAGTTTGACTTTATACATTATTGAATGTTTGAGAAAAAGTTAGCAAAGTCAAAAATATTTTACAACTAGCTGTTGCCTGCAGCTCCGCCTGCGTGTTATAGTTTTCTTGATCACCAGTTACTGATTTATTATGTATAGCTGTTGCCCGCTGCTCCGCCTGCGTGTTACTTTAGATCTACATATTTTTTTTATTTATGAACCGATTGAAATAAAACTAGGTATGCAATACATTCTGCTGTTGCAATAATTGAGCTGAGTTTGTCGATCCGGGTCGAACTCCTAAACGACTGGACCGATCTTTATGAATTCAGATATATGCACTCACGGTTATGGTCACTATGACCGTGCCAAATTTCAAAAAGATCGGTACAGTCGTTTAGGGGGAGTTTGATCACGAAGGAAATACACGAGTCGCCTAAGAAAGAGCTTCGTAAACTCAGCTCAATAAGCCTTAAATGTTAAGTTGAATAAACCACAACGCATTACTGAAAACCGCATTCAAATCGGTTAATCCGTTTCTGAGATTAGCGTGTTCAAACATTCAGACAAACAGACAAAAATTCTAAAAACCATTATTTTGGGTTCTATTGCGTTCATAAAGCCCCCCTACAACAGTTACTCAATTATATCTTCGAGATACAGACATCGACCAGTTACAATTTTATTATATGTATTGATGTGAAGGCGAAAACAAGCGTCATCGTCACTCATCCATCATAGTTTTTGTGATACACATTGTATATTTTTTTGTGTTAATTTCCAAATTTTATTGAAGAAGGCTATTAACATCTCGCTATAACCAATAAGAGAGGAGTACCCATGAAAAATGTTGGAATAACGGGATCGAGAGCGAAGCCGCGGATGTCCGTTAGTCTATACTATCTACGGATCTCGCCCGCAATGCGTGTCGATGTCAAAGTCAAATCCGTTCGCGACTAGCCCCGTTGCCATAGCAAAAGCCGCGCTACATGAAACGCATTTTATTATTGTATGAAATTTGACATTGTCATCGACACGCATTGCGGCAACTTTACAATAATAGAGCTTATACATCCGAATAACACATAGGCTACAATTTATAAAGATATTGTGTGAATTGTTCAAAATATGACGCGGCGCGACGGGAACGGGAAAAAATCCAAATTACCACGCGGACGAAGTCGCGGGCGACCACTAGTGTGTCTATAATAATAGACCTCGAGAGCACAGGTTTCCCAGTCTAACTGCGATGCGGCTGGAACTTCAATATTTTCCGTGGAGCGACCGCCATCTGACCTAAAATGATTAAACATGAATAATTTTAACAAAATAAAACTGATTTTAAATTGTCGGAATCAGAATGGGAACAAAATGAAATGGGGCCAAATTGAAATGGGTTCACATGGAAAGCACCAGATTTTTTCTAAGCCGTAAAAAACCATACAGTCAACAATCAACCTTCTCTCATTTTTGAATTCGGTGAAAACATTATTTGGATTGGAGGGGCAATCAAATAAAAGCTGACGATGAAAGTAATCTTTTTTCGCGTTTTTCAATTATAATTAATAATACATACATAAAATATTCTTTTTTTTTTGATGCGATACATAGTTCGCTGGGATAACTAGTGTTTTTAATTAAGGAACGCTTCTGCCAACACAAATAGACAGACAGACAAAAGCAAAATTGTCCACTCTCGCAATTTAGTCGCTCGTTCAATGATGATAACAATTTCCTGTCGATATTGATGAAACACTCTATTGTTCTAAGCTTAGTTTATCAGTGAAAACCGCATATTAATTCATTTAGTAACTGCGGAGATTAGTGTGCACATATAAACAAAGAAACAAGTATGAGAAAAATAAATTTTATGGGTTTTATAGTTTCATAATCATCATCTCAGCCCATTTGACCCCCGCTGCTGGGGGTAGTCCTCCCCAAAGAGGGGGGAATTCAGCCTAGATATACCACGGTGTCCAGACGGGTTGATAGAGGATGCTGAGTCCAGGTTTCCTTCTCTAATCTAAACATACTTTATATTTCTAAATACACATTAAATATACAGAGAAATTACCCATCTCTGAAACAAACATTTGGTAATCACACAATTATTTGATTCAACCCGAAAATCGGACCCGGAACCTCTGGGATGGCAGTCGTATACACATATATACCACTACGCCATCAGGCAGTCGGTTTTATGATTTACTAATTTTTTATTCCCACGGGAACACATCCCCGGGTTAAAAAATAGCCTAAATTACTCCTAATAACATCAGCTATCTGCCGCTGAAAGTCGTGTTACAATCGGGCCAGCTATTTCAAAGATTAGACGCAATAAAGGACATTGCTTTTAGAAAATTGCTTTTTTACGAACTTTCAAAAAAACTTTCTAACAACAAAATCTTATTTCAGTGTTATTTATATTTTGATAACACTCGTACTCAATTTTTTTGGAAAATATTGAATGTACAGTCACTATTTCAGATATTATTCAAAAAAACACTCACAATTCGAATAAGTTACCTACAAAACTTTTTTTTAATATTTATCATCTAGCCCAAAGTACAAGCTTGTGTTAAAACCAAAATATTATGTTTATTGCTTTTCAAAATCTCTATTTTAAACATTTTTTCATGCTATCGAACCATTTTTTAAAACAGGAGGACTACAGATCTGAAGTCATGTTTTCTACGTGCTGATTGAACGCTATCACTGCCTCTTCGGCGTTGGTAAAAGTGAAACCTCTCATCAAATCTTTGATTTTGGGGAAAATACAGAAATCACAGGGTGCTAGGTCGGGGCTATGCGCAGGATGGGTGACGAGTTCTACTTTTTTCGGAAGCTAAAAATGACTTTGTTTTGTTGGCCGTGTGTGAAGAAGCGTTGTCATGCTGTAGGAGAACGCGGCTTTTGGGTCGTCTTTCGCGAACTTTTTCTAACACCCTGGGTAAACAAATGGTAGAAAACCACTCGGCATTAACACTCTTTTGATCTTCAAGTGGAATTGTACAGATGGGACCCGTAGCTGAGAAAAAAAACGCGATAATTTTTTTACCAACGTTTCTCGCCTGCCTCACTTTTGTTGGCTTGTTCTCATTTTCAAACACCCATTCACAAGATTGCTGTTTTTTATCGGGTTCAAAACAATAAATCCACGTTTCGTCTTCTGTGACTATGTCATAAACAGCATAGAATGTCCGTGGTCGTACTTCAGTAGCATCTGTGAGCACCATTCCACGCGAGCCCGCTTCTGCTCCGCTGTCAGTTCTAACGCAGGGATCTAACGACAACAAAGTTTCCGAACTTTCAATTCTTCGTGTAAAATTTTCTGGATTTGACTCATACCAATCCCCAATAGTCCTCGAATTGTCTCATAGGTAATCCGCGGGTTTTCTTCAATTAACCGCTTAACAGTAGCCACATTATTTTCGTTGAAGGCCGCCCTTCACGAAATTCGTCATGTAAAGAAACTCGACTTCTCTCAAATTCAGCAAACCATAGCCTCACGGTGCTCAAACAAGGTGCTTCTCTCCCAAAAGCATTTTGAAGACGAGCGGCACAGTCTTGCGGAGAGAGAGAACTTTTAAAATCATAAAAAATCATCGCTCTAAAATCTTTTCGACTTAATTCCATTTTCGTTGCATACCTACAACTTTGATGTGTGATTAAAACAATTGACAAATGATTTACCGCCAATTGTTTTTTTAATACTAAGAAGGTTGCAACGTTTAAAAAAATATAACTTTCGAAATTCAAATAGTTCCGATTAGCTAGAAGTGCAAAACTTTTAGTGTGCTCCATGTATATTTCTAAATACATAGATAGAAAACACCCAAACTCCGAAAAAAACATTTGTGGATCACACAAATATTGGATTCTGAGTCGAAAGCCGTTACACTACCGACCACGACGCACCGAAGCAGTTGAAATCACCAATCAATTATTATAGTTTTCAACCCGAGAATCGAACTCACAGCATTAACCCATTTTCTCTTTCGTTTCAGGACAGTGGAAGACCTTAAGCAAAGATGCTGTGCCATCACAGAACCTGCCAAAGCTGAACCCTGATGGTACTGTCATGGTGATCAGGAAAAGCCGTACAGTCAAGTATAGGGAAGGCAAAAAAGATGATATTAGGTGGGTAGGAAGGAAGAGGAGGTTTTTTAAATGTTTGTTACCTCTTTCTTATCTTTGGACTAGATAAAAAAGAGGCAAGATACGAGTAGTTTCTCAATACCTACTTTTATTCCGCCGGCAGAGAAACTACCCCCCCGGACACAAAATCCCCTGGCCCACCTGGAAGGCTCTTAATAGAATGCGAACCCAGGTTGGCAGATCTAAAGATAATATGTCCAAGTGGGGTTACATTGACACTAAAGACAACCAGTGTGAATGTGGCTTATCACCACAAACCATCAGCCACATGATGACATATCCAGGTTGCCCAGAGTCGTGCACTTTAGATGAACTGTACGAGGCAAGGCCAAATGCGATTCGCGTCGCAGAGCACTGGGCCAAGACAATATAACCATCATAGTGTTGCCCATCGATACGAGAAGAAGAAGATCTTTGGACTGGCTGAACAGATTTTGAATTTTTCGGTCCCATTTCAGTAATTTAAGTCTATTATTGTGTCAATTTTTGAAGTGCTTTATTCACTTTCCGTAAGCTAATATAAGCTTTTGTTGTGGAATCTAAAATAAAACCAATACGAAACGAGAAATTGTCGTTAACAAACGGACCGTTACTGAGTTACATAGCGATAGCGAGCTATTATTAGCTCTGTCCTTATCACTCGTACCCAGTACTGACGTGAGTTGGCCGACGAGTGCTGTCGTTGCGTGTTTCACAGTACAGGTCAACCATTTAGTACCGTAGTTGTCAACATTGATAGAATAGATAGTTCTGTCATAAATACATCTGATTCTTACTCTTCCAACGAATCATCCGTGTCTAATATAGACGACAGCTATTAGAGTAGGAAAATTTAATCCCCCTATACTTTCTTTGCGTTTTAGAGTTTTCGAAACGAAAATCTCTTATACAACAGTAATGTCCGTCCGTGAACTACTTTCAACTCGAGAACGGTAAGATCTAGAGACTCAGTAAAAACGCCAATTGACTTAGCATAGTCGAGAACCCCCCAAAATGAACTTCTCATCTCAAGGTCAAGGTACGAAGGTCGAGAACGGTAATAGTTAGAGACTCAAGACCAGCTGCAATGAACTCAGCATGGTCAAAGACCTCTAAAATGATGTTAACTTCATGTCATGTGACATTTTTTTGGTTTTATGAAAAAACTTTCGAAAACTATATATGGCAAATTTTTGCTTGTTTTTATTTGTCTCGGTGGCCTTACTTTAGAATGTTGTCATGGGTGACATTTAAACCCACCACTTTGGGCTGAAGGTGCTGTGTAAAATATGACTTAAATATTTATATTATGTAATAATATGTCAAGGAAATAATCATTTTTTTGTTAGTATTATATAATACAATAATAGTTGAATTGACGATTTAAAGTACATATATCCTTCTTAATAGTCCGGTCAATTTAGACATTTGAAGGTGCATAAAGACCCAGCAAGCTGAAAATCAGTAAAATTGTCAGAACATAATTATAAATAAAATTTAAAAGTTCCCTATCATTCCCGTGTGTGGAAAAATTTTTATTCGAGGTCAAAGGTCCAAAAAATTACTTTTTCGCAATTTTCAGAAAAACGATAAGTTTTATAATTAAAGTACCCTACACAAAAATTGTAGATCTTAAAATTATCTAAATAAATGTATCAATACTATTTTCCTACGAGCCACCGTTTCTGAGATATCTATATATACAAATGGGAAATGTAATTTTTGTCTCCCCTTAGCTCTCGAGAACTGCTTATGCTACAATGATGGTTGACCCCTCTATAGATAGCCCTCGATCTGGAAGCAAGCCAAAAATAGAAAATTTTACCTAGCCCTAAGGGGTCCAAAGTTATAGGCCAAATAGATATGGGGAATGTCCCCCTTAGCTCTCGAGAACTGCTTATGCTACAATGAAGGTTGACCTCTATGGATAGCCCTCGATCTGGAGGCAAGCCTAAAAATAAAAAAAAATACCTAGACTTAAGGGCTACAAAGTTATAGGCCAAAACCAGCATAGTGTCTTGGTGGATGCCAAGATTTCGGCCAAGGGTTTGGCCTATAACTTTGGACCCCTTAGGACTAGGTCAAATTTTCTAATTTTTGTCTTGCCTCCAGATCGAGGGCTATCCATAGAGGGGTCAACCATCATTGTAGCATAAGCAATTATCAAGTTACATAATTAGAATAAATATAATAATTCATATGTTTTGGCCTATAACTTTGGACCCCTTAGGGCTAGGTCAAATTTTCTACTTTTTGGCTTGCCTACAGATCGAGGGCTATTCATAGAGGGGTCAACCATCATTGTAGCATAAGCAGTTCTCGAGATCTAAGAGGGACATTCTCCATATCTATTTGGCCTATAACTTTGGACCCCTTAGGGCTAGGTCAAATTTTCTATTTTTGGCTTGCCTCCAGATTTAGGGCTATCCATAGAGGGGTCAACCATCATTGTAGCATAAGCAGTTCTTGAGAGCTAAGGGGGGGGATAAAAATTACATTTCCCATTTGTATATATAGATATCTCAGAAACGGTGGCTCGTAGGAAAAAAAAGTATTGACACATTTTTATAGATAATTTTAAGATCTACAATTTTTGTCTAGGGTACTTTTATGATAAAACTTACTGTTTTGCTGAAAACTGCGAAAAACAAATTTTTTGGACCTTTGACCTCGAATATTTTTTTTTCCATACACGGGAATGATGATGAACTTTTAAATTTTATTTATAATTATGTTCTGAACAATTTTACTGATTTTCAGCTTGCTGGGACTTTATGCACCTTCACTCTCATTTTTTGGTCTAAATTGACTGTTCTGTATGACTTTTGACTGCCTTGGTGGCACAGTGGTTTGACTATGCGACAGCTGTCCCTGAGGTCCCAGGTTCGATTCCGAGTCGAATCAAATTATTTGTGTGATCCACAACGCGTTTGTTAAGTAATAAGTATGTTTATTAGTCGTCTAGATTCCATAGCACAAGCTTATATTAGCTTAATTTGGGCTAGATGACGTCGTGTGAGAAAGTTTAAACATATAAAAAAGAAATATGACTGCGTTCATTTGTAGAATTAATTAATTTTAGAATATATAATTTGTAGACTCGGCCAATTGTAGAATAGACCATTTGTAGATAGAATCAGTAAATTGTAGAATATGTCATTGAAGAATTGGTCAATTATAGACTCTGTGATCAGTAGTTTCTATACTAAATACCTGGATACTTGTGAGGGATTCCGGGTGCTAAGGCCCCTATCGAACAGACGGACGGTAAATCAGTCCCTTGTAGAATAAGTCAACTGTAGAATATGTATTTGGAGAACTTGGTCAATTATAGACTCTGTGATCAGTAATTCCTAGACCAAATGCCTGGATATTTATGAGGGATTCCGGGTGCTAAGGCCAGACGGACGACAAGCGACCCGCCCCGGCTTCGCAAGGGTGCTATGTCGATACCGCCTGCTGTATTGGGTGGTGCCGCCATCTAGTTGTCACAGCCGGTACTACAACAACTACATTTATACATTTCAGTGAGAAACAAGACAAATGGGCGTTATCTTTAACGAATCACAGCCACAGCTTGGTGCCATCAACACCGGACAGCCACATGAACTGCGATCCACAGGACTCGGTGAGTACCTATTGTGTACAGCGCCACCTAGCGACGATCGCACGAACTACGTCGAATGATATCAATCCTGCATCGCGATATTGAAATTGTATAGATGTGTGACTTTTTATCCCGGTAATGTATTCCCATGGGAACGAGTTAACTGTTGAGAACATGGGCTATTTAACTGAGACTTCAAAAATATGAGGAGGTTCTCAATTCGATTTTTTTAGGTAACTTACATTCATAACTTTGACTGACTGAACCGACTTTTTGGTCCTTTTGGTTTTTTTAATTTATAATTTTGTATTGTATACCCACAGCTGGCCTACCGTTACCCGATCAACAATTTGAACTTAACCCAACAACTTCACAATACATTACCCGTGAAACCCAAAAAGCAGGACGCAATCATGCAAACCGATCCAGTACAATCAGAAGAAGATGATTCCCAACCAAACAACAATTATCATGAGGTTGCTCAAAAGTATAACACTGACATCACTGAATATCCACCAGCAGCGGATTTTGATAAAAAATATGAAGCGAAAAATTACTCGAATAAAGACGATTTTTTAAGATCCAACGACGAATACAACAACGAGGCCGATAAATATGCGTTAGCAAGAAAATCTGTCAACGGCTACGATAAACAGATGACGGATTTTCAAAAAAATCCTGAAAATTATCAAAAAACACCGGAGAATTATCAAAAAAATGTTGAAAGTTATCAAAAAAGTTTTGAGAATTATCAGAAAATTTCTGACATGTTCCCGTTTAATGAGAAGAGTTATTTGAGGAATGATTACTATCAATATCATGATAGCGTTGAACAGTTGAGGAGTCAACAGCAGAATTTACAGATTTTACACGAAAATACTAGATTGTCGGAAAATCAGAATTTTTTCAATGAAAATCATATAAAACAAGAAATCAACATAGATGTAGAAGACGAAACTTTTTTATATGAAAGGAATAAGGACCCTTTAGGTATGTCAATCATTTTTTTTTTGTCATTTTCACAAGTCATCTTTTTTTTTCGAGCGCGTCCAGTTGACACTGAAAGAATTCCCAGTGGCGCCCGGTGGACCTTGGCCACCTGGGGTCGTGTGTTACCCCGCATCTTTGGGGTCGGTTATTATCCCTCATCGGTGAGTGTAGGCGTGCGTGAGGTGAAGCCCCACAGCACGCAGCCCTTCTAGCCTGCTTCTGTAAGGACGGTGGGTTGCTAATCCATCTTCCTCAGGCCCCGATCATGGAGACTAGTTTGGTCATCTAGCCCAAACTAAGCTATAAGCTTGTCCTATGGGATCTAGACAACTGATAAACATACTTATATATTTCTAAATACATACATAGTATATGTAGACAACATCCAAACTCCGAAATAAACATTTGTGGATCACACAAAAATATTAGGTTCTCGGGATCGAATCCGAGACTCCGGAGTCGAAAGCTTATGCACTTATCCTATGTCTTTATAAGGGGTAGGCAGATCCATTTATTACACCCAAAGGATATCATCCACGTTTAATACATATGTTTGTTACCTCTTCGGACTGGGTGAACAGAGATTGAATTTTTTTTAAATTGAAATCTACTTGCCAAGGGTCTATTTAAATCTGTTCCCATTCCGACAATTATTTGGCCCCATTTCGTTTTTTGTATAATTTTTTGACGTGGTTTTGTATTTCTACAATACTTTTAGTTTTCGAAAATCTCTTATACAACAGTAATGTCCGTCCGTCCGTGAACAACTTTCAACTCGAGAACGGTAAGAGCTAGAGACTCAGTGTAAACGCCAATCGACTTAGCATAGTCGAAACCCCCCAAAATGAACTTCACCTTTGACCTATGATCTCAAGGTCAAGGTCAAAACGAGGTCAAATCGAGAACGGTAATAGTTAGAGACTCAAGACCAGCATGGTCAAAGACCTCTAAAATTAACTTGACCTTTGATCTCAAGGTCAAGGTCAAAACGAAGTCAAATCGAGAACGGTAATAGAGACGCAAGACCAGCTACAATCAAGTCAGCATGGTCAAAGACCTCTAAAATGATGTTGAACTTCATGTCATGTGACATTTTTTAGATTTTATGAAAAAACTTTCGAAAACTCTAAAATATTGGCAATTTTTGGCCATATTTTTAACTTGTTTTTTTTTATATATTTCAGACGCAGATATGTATAACAGCCGCAGAATTTTAGATCAGCAGCGTTTAATAGAATCTTTACAGCATCCAGTCAAACAGGAGCCAGATGTCGTCAATGGTATGTAGTTCTTTTTAAACCACTTCAAAAAAAGTAGGTTCTGACCTAATTTTTTAACTTTGTACTTGGTAAAACCGATTTTTTTTTTCGACTTTATATTACCGAAATGGGACCAAATAATTGTTGCAATGGGACCAAATTGAAATTGGATTAAGTTTTTTATAATCGGTACGCCCAGTTGAAAGATTAAAAAAAACAGTCAATAGCACCTCCTTTTTTGAAAGTCGGTTAATTAGACCCCGATAGGTACTGTGATGGTAGAACAATAGATATTTTTATTTTTTTTGCAGGCGGAGATAACGTGATGCAGCCTCAAGGCAGTCCTTTCTATCAGTCCAACACGCACAATAATGTCACAGGTGGGAATTATTATGGTTTACTCGTTCCCAATTCCCACGGGAAGACATTACCGGGATTTAAAAAAACGTCAAACATTGACCAAAAAGACCGACGTCAAATTACCGGTATTTTTTGTTTTTTTTTTTATTGAAAGTGACATTTTTGAAAAAGTGACATTTTTGCGAAAGTGACATTTTTGCGAAAGTGACATTTTTGCGAAAGTGACATTGTGCTAAAGTAACCAAATTTTTCACGATGAAATTTTGCGAAAGTGACGTTCTGCGTCAAGACCCTTCCCCTGTGGTCCCATTTCAATTTGGTCGCATTCCAGTAATTTGAAATCAGCTTTTGTGTCCATGTTTTAATTTATTTATATTATTTGTAGGCATCTTCCTAATTATCTAATTGTATTGTACGTCTGTCTGTCCCCGCAGGTGGGTACTACGAGCCCCGGCCAGGTCCAGAGTTGCTGATCGCCAAACAGAACGCTTTAGCCGCTCATACACAACTATGTAAGTATATTAACATAAATATCTTATGGACATTGTAAAAAAGTGATTAATTAAATAAATGAATAAAATATACCGACGACTAAAATGTTGAATTTCACTATGTTGAATTAGCAATGTTCAATTTCACTATGTTGAATTCGCAAATTGTGGAATCTCAAAATGTTAAATCTCAAAATGTTGATTTTGCTAAATTTTGACTGTCAATATGTTGTATTCTCAAAATGATGAATTCGCAAAATGTTGAATCCAAATGGTTGAATTCGCAAATTGTGGAATCTCAAAATGTTAAATCTCAAAATGCTGATTTTGCTAAATTTTGACTGTCAATATGTTGTATTCTCAAAATGTTGAATTCGCAAAATGTTGAATCCAAATGGTTGAATTCGCAAATTGTGGAATCGCAAAATGTTAAATCTCAAAATGTTGATTTTGCTAAATTTTGACTGTCAATATGTTGTATTCTCAAAATGTTGAATTCGCAAAATGTTGAATCCAAATGGTTGAATTCGCAAATTGTGGAATCTCAAAATGTTAAATCTCAAAATTTTGAATTCGCTATATTGTAAATTATAATTGTTACAGGGCAGAATACAATGAAGCGACCATTCTTCTACAGCGAGACCTCACATTATAATGCACCGCCATTACTACATAGATATGAGGTAATACACTAAACTAAGGCCAAAGAAACGAGAGAGTTTTCGTCAACAAAGGGACTTACTGAGTTACTTTGCGATATCGAGCGATTATTATCTCTGTCCTAATCTCTCGTACCCAGTGCTGACGTCAGCTGGTCGATGAGAGCTGTCGTTACGTGTTGCATGGTAAGTTGCTGCCACACTGCTGTTTGTCTCTGTCCTTATCACTCGTACCCAGTGCTGACGTCAGTTGGTCGATGAGAGCTGTCGTTACGTGTTGCATGGTAAGGTGCTGCCACACTGCTGTTTATCTCTGTCCTTATCACTCGTACCCAGTGCTGACGTCAGCTGGTCGATGAGAGCTGTCGTTACGTGTTGCATGGTAAGGTGCTGCCACACTGCTGTTTATCTCTGTCCTTATCACTCGTACCCAGTGCTGACGTCAGCTGGTCGATGAGAGCTGTCGTTACGTGTTGCATGGTAAGGTGCTGCCACACTGCTGTTTATCTCTGTCCTTATCACTCGTACCCAGTGCTGACGTCAGCTGGTCGATGAGAGCTGTCGTTACGTGTTGCATGGTAAGGTGCTGCCACACTGCTGTTTATCTCTGTCCTTATCACTCGTACCCAGTGCTGACGTCAGCTGGTCGATGAGAGCTGTCGTTACGTGTTGCATGGTAAGGTGCTGCCACACTGCTGTTTATCTCTGTCCTTATCACTCGTACCCAGTGCTGACGTCAGCTGGTCGATGAGAGCTGTCGTTACGTGTTGCATGGTAAGGTGCTGCCACACTGCTGTTTATCTCTGTCCTTATCACTCGTACCCAGTGCTGACGTCAGCTGGTCGATGAGAGCTGTCGTTACGTGTTGCATGGTAAGGTGCTGCCACACTGCTGTTTATCTCTGTCCTTATCACTCGTACCCAGTGCTGACGTCAGCTGGTCGATGAGAGCTGTCGTTACGTGTTGCATGGTAAGGTGCTGCCACACTGCTGTTTATCTCTGTCCTTATCACTCGTACCCAGTGCTGACGTCAGCTGGTCGATGAGAGCTGTCGTTACGTGTTGCATGGTAAGGTGCTGCCACACTGCTGTTTATCTCTGTCCTTATCACTCGTACCCAGTGCTGACGTCAGCTGGTCGATGAGAGCTGTCGTTACGTGTTGCATGGTAAGGTGCTGCCACACTGCTGTTTATCTCTGTCCTTATCACTCGTACCCAGTGCTGACGTCAGCTGGTCGATGAGAGCTGTCGTTACGTGTTGCATGGTAAGGTGCTGCCACACTGCTGTTTATCTCTGTCCTTATCACTCGTACCCAGTGCTGACGTCAGCTGGTCGATGAGAGCTGTCGTTACGTGTTGCATGGTAAGGTGCTGCCACACTGCTGTTTATCTCTGTCCTTATCACTCGTACCCAGTGCTGACGTCAGCTGGTCGATGAGAGCTGTCGTTACGTGTTGCATGGTAAGGTGCTGCCACACTGCTGTTTATCTCTGTCCTTATCACTCGTACCCAGTGCTGACGTCAGCTGGTCGATGAGAGCTGTCGTTACGTGTTGCATGGTAAGGTGCTGCCACACTGCTGTTTATCTCTGTCCTTATCACTCGTACCCAGTGCTGACGTCAGCTGGTCGATGAGAGCTGTCGTTACGTACACTGCTGTTTAAAAATGTTAACAAACATTTTCTAACAAATGTTAGGGATTGTTACATTCTATTAGGAATTGTTAAATGTTTTAAGTGTTCCTACACTGATGAAAAATGTTTACAAACATGTATAACATTTGAAAAAATATTAATTGCTTAAGTTTCATAGAAACATACTCTCCAAATGTGTCATTGTCATACTTGTTCGTGTTTCTAGATTCAATAAGTTTTTTAAATTTTTTAAAGCTTCTTGTTGTGTTGTATCTTCTCGTTCTTCTGTCACTTTTCTTTTGCGAAATGGTTTTGTTTGTTACAACTAGTTTAGAAATGTTTAACTAACATGAAAACATTTTCTAACATTGTGATCGTATCTTTTTAAACAGCAGTGTAACAGCACCTGTACAGGTCAACATTTAGTACCGTAGTTGTCAACCATCTGTCAACATTGATAGAATATATAGTTCTGTCATAAATATCAATTAAAATAGGGAATTTTAAACCCCCGAAGCTTTATTTACAAATTTTCTCTCGTCCCGGTGTTTTTTTTATCTCTATAATTTTATACCTTAGTCCGCGTGATATAGTTTTGTCTTTTTTTTTTCTTTTTTCTTCTTTCTTTCTTTCTTGCCTATAGCACTCTGGGATAATATAGCTATATATTTAACGCCAACAAACTAACAATCAAATATTTCCTCTTTATAATAATTGTATTAGTATTAGATAAAGTTCTAATCTCGTTCGAAACGGCTTTAACGATTTTCGATGCTTCCCAAGTGGTCCCAATTTAATTTGGTCCCATTTCAACAATTGGTCGTATTCCGGTAATTTGAAGTTGATTTTTGTGTCAATATTTGAAGTTTTTTTTAAATGCGTGTCTCGGAGAGCACGTTAGGCCGTCGGTCCCGGTTGTCATACAAACATCTATGGCCGTCGTTAGGGGTAGTTGGAGCCCTAAATCAAAAATCCTCGCGCTCTAACTACAGAACTTCGATATCGCCCATGGGTTGTGAAGGTCAGATGGCAGTCGCTTCACGGAAAATATCGAAGTTCAGCCGAATCGCAGTTAGACTGGAAAGCCTTTTCCCAACTGTGTTGAGAAAAGGCTCGGTGAATGATGATTTGAAGTTTTTTTTTTAAATTTTAAATACGCACAGTTAATATAAGCCGCGCACGATGTGAGTGGGATAGAACCTTGTCACAATAACCGCACCGTGACGTCATCTATCGCTGAACGTCACTATGACGTCACCAACATGGCCGCCAATCCTATAGTCATCTTGCGCGGCTTGTACATTGGGTACATTTTTTTAATTTTATTTAATTTTTCTTAAAGGATATTACAAGAATTCTACAGTGATCCAAGGACATTCCAAAGTTATGAAAAGAAAAATTTAAAAAAAATATTAAAAAAAAATTCTCTACACGACGATAATCTCTCGACGTTTACTTTTTTTATAAATTAATAATAAAACTGTAACAATAATATATTTTTTATTAATAAATAAATAAATAGAAAAAAAAACGCTCGGTCCCTCGTTGAAATTGATATAAGTACTATTTTATTAAGTATTTTTATTTTACTATTTATTTATTATTGTTTTTATTTTGTGTATAAAATTTATAATATATTTCCTAGGGGCCGGGTGTTTGTGTTACTATGCCATTTGTGATAAAAAAATATATTTAGTAAAAAGTAAAATTACGTCATATTTTTCTTTGTAAGTTTTGTCAACCCTTTAAATGTAGTCAATGTTTTTTTTTAATAACAATTTTTTTTTCCAACCCAAATTATGCTTAATTGTAGTGAAATCACATATCGTGAATAAAAAATAATCTATAATTGGAATTTTTTTTTTTGGTGTTCAAAATTTTTTTTTGTTGTAAGACTACATTAAAGGGTTTACAAATATTAAACATTCAAAAAATAGTAACATTATGTATATAAATTATGTATTATATAAGAGAAAGAGTGTACAAAACAGATACTATTTGGATGATAGATATTTATATATATTTTTTTTTGGTCGGTGTGTGTGTGTGAAATGTGTGCCAACTCGTTAATATGTATTTTTTTTACTTTAAAAGTAGCTATGTCAACTTGTAGAGCCATATTCCTGGAAAAAGAGTTGCATTTTGTTTGTATTCTTATAGCCTTGTCAATTCACTGTTTTAACACTCCAAAAACTAGTTTTTTTCTTTTTCCTGAAGTATTTGAAAAAAAAAACTTTCTTTTTCATTAATCTTTTAACTATATTTTAACTTAACTTAATAGATAGTTAAAAATCTTTTTTTTAGAACAATTAAATAGCAAAACTTTACCAACCCTTAAAGTTATTGGGCAGATTTTATAAAAAAAATATGTGCGAAACATCTAAAAAAATTTTACAAAACGGGAATCGTGCATAAATTTTCGACCTACAATTTGACATAAACGCTTGAAAAAGCAGAATCCAAAAAACTTTGTAAATCGTGCAATTTTTTTTACTTACGTCAATTTGTAAATTACCGAATTTTGAACAATGGTTTTTTGTTGAATATAAATTTATTACGAAACAACTTGAGAAAAAAATAATTATATAATATAATTATATAAAAAATAACAATTTAATACATAGCCTGGTCATGACGTCCGTCAGTTCGATTTGTTGTCACGACACACGTGTACGTGAACCTGTACGGGTTAACGGGAATGCTACAAACTCGTAAAAATCACTGTCTTCCGTTGTCTATCTCAAACATAAAATCGAAAACTCATACACTGCACGATTTTTCCATAATTATGAGAACACAACCAATTATAAAAAACTTTAATTTTCTGTTATGAAATGAATTGTATGTCATTTATAACCTAAATGACATAACAGATAATTGTAACGAAATCGACTTCCTCGAATTGAATTAGCTAACTGGGCAACTTAGATATGTCAACATTAAAATTACGTTTCTCGTGCCTTTGATGTCAAAAGCACGTCAAAAGGTGTCCCTGGAAACCCGACTGAGGGAAATTTCACTCAAAAGTGCCGCCGAACTATCGAGCAGTATTACTTTTAAATTAAGTAGAGTTATACGTCAGTGTCAAAAGCAAAGTCAACCGCCATTTTTATTGTTAACCGTTCGTTAGCTAACTAAACAGAGTAACGGTCTTATTTTGAAACAACTTTTTTGATAATATTCTGTCGTGGTCTATGGTTTGAATTACGATTATTTTGTATGTCATTATTTTATAATGATGCTGAGAGATCGTGTCTTGTAATATTAAATATATTAAATATGTTGTTGCCATTTTACATAAGTATCTCGTAAGTTTAATAACAAAAAAAAATTACTTCTTTTAATCGTTGTTTAAAAAAATTATAACGGATATTTGTTGAAGTCAAATCTGATATATTTTTCCATGTTGTTTTAAGTATTTTCTTTTTTTTTTAATACATAAAAATTATATATATATATATATATGTGAAAACGACCGTACAATTTCTTGCAATTAAATGTATATATCAGATAAACAAAAAAATAGTTTTCTAAAATGAACTTGCTTTTAACGAGTTTTTTTTTAATATTTTGGGACTGTTTATAACGAATACTCGTTAAAAACAAGTACAAGGTAGCGAACCCGTTTAGTATTATGTGAAACAGGCATACAGAAATGTTATATAAAATATACAGGGTGTTACGTAAGGGTTATATCAACCCGAAGACACCCACATCAGCTGGTCGACCAGAACTCGTTTCGATATGTGTCTTGACCGCCAAACAAGGAAAAAAATCATCCAAAAAAATAACATTATTACCAAATAAAATACTCTTGTTTGAACAAAACTAGCTAAAATCAGCTGATTCGGTCATTGACGTCAAGTATAGGTAGTACAAATAAAGCGCACCTGTGAAAAATCTCTCTATCTCCTGGTTAGAACAGTTTGTCTCTGTTTCGCTTCAAGGTAGCGTGTCGGTCGGTGAGCGACGCCGCCTCCCGCCCCGCCTACCATTGTCTTTTAGTAAGTACGTCAAGCACTAGTGTTGGGAAACGTTTGTTTTGATTTGAAATAACGCATATAACTTTTTTTATGATATTTTTTGTTGTTGTTTCGCGGTCGAAACATATCAAAAGGTGTTCTGGGCGATCAGCTGATGGGGGTGCTTCGGGTTGATATAACCCTTATGTAACACCTGTATACATATTATAACTGACATTTCGTCCGTAATGTTGTTGATCCCACGTAATAGCCTATTGCCGCTAACCGGGTACTGAATAAATCAAAAAATTTTTAATTTTAAGAAATTGTAAACCCGGGCGTTTTTTTTTTAATACTTGTTAGATTTTTAGCTAATGTCATAATAGTTACCAGATTCTTATGTTAATCTTACCATTAAAATGCTCGCTTCATTGTTTTGTTTTATAATAATTATTTTTCTTTTACTATTATTTAAATGAGATTTTTTTTCAACTGACTAAATAACAATAGAACAAAATATAATTTAGTTTTTGGATCGACCTAAAACAACTATTTTTCTTCGAACACTCGCTGTTTCTATATGGGTCATCTTATTTTTTACGTTTAATTGAAAAATATACATTCATATTTAAAGTAATCAGGCCTATACCCCGAAAGGGTAGGCAGATGTGTATTACATACATAACTAGAACTCAGTAAAACTGTGGAAACGTATAAAAATTAGTTTTTTTTGTAAACGGAAAAATTTGGTTTTGAGATTCCGTAAGAACGAATGGACCATTATTATTATTAATCTTTATTCCAGACAAATAACACATAGATACATACGGTCTAGAAAAATAACATCAATTAAAAATAATAACTACTCGCTACGGTCGCTGCGCTGCAGCATGCAATTGAGCGAAGCGACTATTGTCATATTTTTGCTCAATAACTTTTTTTGAGGGTCCTAAATCAAAATTCGGTCTCAAACAAAACCTGCTCCTGAGAATGCTTGATTTTTGAGTGAAAAAATCATGAAAATCGGTTGAGTAGTTGTCGAGAAACAATTTCACATCGAGTTGCATTTGAGTCACCTGATAAGGCGCTCCGCTCAATAATATTAAAACGAATTAAAAGAAATAAAATAAAATCCTAATAAAATTAAATAAACATATACATAATATCACGCCTATATTCCTTACGGGGTTGGCAGTGATGCATTACACACCCACGGTTTGGTTAGTGTTAACAAGAGCAGGTCTGGAACCAATAATATGTTAATAAAAGAACATCCTTTTTTTTGACTGCTTCGGTGGCGTGGTCGGTAGTGCATCGGCTTTCGACGCCGGAGTCTCGGGTTCGATTCCCGGTCGGGACAAACTTTGTGTGATGACATATGCGTTTGTACCGAAGTCTGGATGTTTCTTATGTATAATATGTATGTATTTACAAAAAAAAATGTATATAAGTATTTATATCAGTTTATCTAGTACTCATATCACAAGCTCTGCTTAGTTTGAGACTAAATGGCGTTGTGTGGATTGTCCTAATATATTTATATTTATTTATTTATCCTCCATTTTGGTCCAAATACAAAAAATGACGGTCAAAGCAGAAAAATACATGATTCGGTTGGAATTTATTCTCGCTAGCATTTTTTATTACGGGAGCAAAGGTTCGAGCCCATTGGCCCCGCAAAAAAAAAATTTGGACCAAAAATGTATGATACGTTTCATACATTTTGAGTAATGTACTTTTCATTGAAAACTTGGCCAAAAAATTAAGCTATATTTTATTCTTAGAAAGTACCCGCCGGTTTCGGGTATGGGCAGTTGGCATGCTTTCTTTAAACCTATTGTCTATTGGCTGGCGTCCCGGGTACACCCTCGTTAGAATAAACCCCGGGGCGAATTTAGCATTCTTGTTATAATAGTCAGTTGAAATAATCTTTTCATTAAATAATTCGTAATATATAGCTTTGGAACCAGTGTGTACGGTTTTTATATTGAATACCATTGAATAAGTCCATTGTTTGTTTTACAAATGACATGTAAGCACACTTGAGGGAAAGGCAGAGGCATGTATCCAGCCCAAATTTCGCCAATATCTTTGTTTAAAGTAATAAATGGCGAGATCCTATTGCCGCTTTGGTTTTCTAAGATAACGGTGGTGTCATGTGGTGGCCGTAACGCAGTGGTAAGTGACGTTGGGACGTTTTCTATGTAAAAAAATCTTCATTGTTGTGTTACGGCCGCTTTGTGACGGTACCGCGATACAGGAAAACAATTTTTTTTTTATCTTTTTAACATTTTTTTTTTGATACATTTAATTTGTGAGGAAACGTGGACGTTTTGGTTATACTTATCATATTTGTTTTTAAAAAATTTCTCATTAATTATTTTAGTGCTTTTAAATGATTATTTTTAAGTAAGTCTAACGGAATTATGTGAAAAAGGGGGGGAAAGAAACTATTTTAAAAGTGATAGTTTATCGAATTTACGTGGCAATTAAAAAAGGGATAAATAAAAAAAGTTAGTCGTTAAGAGTTTGAAAAAAATTTGGTCACAAGTGGAAAAAAAAATTTTTTTTCGTTGATATTCTTGCCAAAGTTTTGTTTTTGTTTTTTTTTGTTGTTAAAAGATGGATGGTCATTAGTCAGTTTTTAAGAAATTTTATAATTAAGTCACTAAGTCATAGGGGTGGTGAAAATTGACTATTGATCTATTTTAAATATACTTTTTTTTTCGGTGCTCTTTATTATGTAATTTTTCTGATTTTTTCGCATTTTTTTTCACATAAGTACAATAAAAAAATATATTTTTCTAGACGCACATTAGAATGAATGAACGCTAGAATTTTTTTTTTTACTTTTTTTTTAGATTACATTTTGGAAAAAAATAATTACCATAGCTGTAAGAGTATATATGGAAAGGGAAGGTAGATTTTAAGAGAGAGAGAAAGAGCGCGAAATTTTTTTTTCATAATTTTTTGTTTTTTTTTTGGATATTTATGTCAGATGTTATGTCAAACGCGCTCTTTATAGACCAAAGCTGTGAAATAATGTAAAGAACGTTGAATAAGTAATAAAGTATGTATGCTTTTACACAAAATTTCTTTTATTTACAAAACAGACAGTCACAAGTAAATAAAATAATTTTATCATCTCTCATGCTCTGAAAGTGGGTCATTGTTTACCTGATATGGTTGAAAGTGATACATTTCGGCCCTAGGGCGGAAAGCCAAAGTTCGATTAAGTCAATACAAATTTCTGGTTTTTGAATGGTCATAAACAAAAAAGGGTGAGTTACAATAAAATAAAACGTAAATAACATAAACAATAATTATTTGGACAGTTATACCATAAATTACTGAGTATTTTACTCAGTATTTTAAGGTTGAGACTCCAACTAAACCTGACTAAATTACCCGCCGTAACGCGTCAAATCATAAAAAAAATACTCTATAGCGCTTCAAAAAATATGTGCGTAAAAAAATTAACTGAAGAAATAAAAAAACTGAGGACTATTTTGCATGTAAAAATATAACTAATGACAAGGCGGTATGATCAAAAGGCCTACCCTGAAAAAAGCGCGAATGAGAGACATAAATAAAAAAAAGGCGGGAAGCACAATACTTGATATGTGATCAATCTCTATTGGTATAATCTTTTTATTTGACTTTTATTTGCTTTCCTCGTAGTCGAAATGAAAAGTAGAGTGTTTAACTGGGGTGAAAACACCCATTTCTGCCTCGAACTATTGGCTCAAAATATCTCGTCAGAAATGGGATGCTTTCATCCCTTGGTTAATAATCTACTATTCTAGGACATTCTCACACGACGTCATCTAGCCCAAATTAAGCTACCTAAGCTTGTGACGATTCGGCGATATTAAGATTAGACGATTGATAAACATACTTACATATATTTCTAAATACATACATATTATACATAGAAAACACCCAAACTCCGAAACAAACATTTTGTGGGTCTCACAATTATTTGATTCGACCCGTAAAACTTCCTCAGGGACGGCAGTACCATACACATACCACTACTTACCGTGTCCCTTCGTCCAGCATACTCACCATGGAATCCTGATATTTCATGAATGTCAAAAAATTGTGCTGAAATAGTGCTAATTAGTGCCCAAAGGAAAAAAATAGTGCTCTTATACTTAAGAAATTACAGCCATAGTTCGATGAGTATGCTGGACGAAGGTTTCGCCCAGCATACTCACATATCCAAAACTGTCGATTAAATGCTAATTTAATTTATTTTAATTTTTATTAATTATTTTTTTGTTTTTTTTTTTATAAATAAATGAAATTGTAAGCGTAAATGAAATCTACTCGTATTACTTCATTGCTTGTAGGGTGAAATATTTTCCAAAAAAAATGTCTGGGCACTAATAGTCTATTGCAGCCAATAAAATTAATAAAATAGGTACCTACCTATTTTATTAATTTTAGATCTATTTGAGATCTTGAAAATTTGTAAAAAGGAAATACGTAGGTCACACTATAAGTTTTGCGTAACTTAAGAAACATACATAGCATCATGCCTTTTTCCCCGAAGGGGTAGGCAGAGGTCTGCAAACACATCCACATCTCGCCAGCTATGTTAGGTCCCATGTAATAGGGGGCGAGCCTATTGCCATTTACCGGGCACAAGTTCCAGACTCTGGGATAATTATCTGGGTAAAATTCTAAAGAGAATTATACATTATCCACCAGACCCGGGACTCGAACCCGAGACCTCGAGCGTGGCAGTCCGTACATAGTACCATTGTGCCACCGAGGTAGTCCTTAAAAGAACTTAAAAAAAAACAACATGTTAAAACCATACCCCACATCCCGACTAATTCACCTTACAAAAAACAAAATCCAAATCGGATCATCCTTTCGGGAGCTACGATGCCACAGACACACACATGTTCCAATGTGCAGACGATACTTGCATAGTGTCCGCCGGGACTAGTGTTATCGAGCCCCAAAATCGTCTTCAAGGGGACTTTGAGAGACTCTTAACATGGTCACATGATGCTGGGCTGGTTTTGAATTCACAAAAAACTAAGGTTATGTATATTAGCTCCAGCCAAAACAGAAAACCTTTTACTCCTAATCTTATAGCGCACTGTCTCGAATGTTTACATAAGAATAATCTAAAAAATTTAAATACGCCCTGTAACTGACCTTATTGAACACGTCGAAAATCAAATATACCTCGATGGATAACCGCTTTAACTGGAAAGTTCATATTAACCTAGTGTGTAATAAACTAAGAGGAATTCTAGCAAAATTTTCTATAATTAAATATAAAAGTTCCTTATAAAACCCTCCTCATTCTCTATAAATCGCTAGCAGAATCCATAATTTCATATGGATTATCAAGCTACGGAAGGACTCGGACTTGAGGAGCTCATGGTAACCAACAATATTAACACATTGTCAAGGTTAAGCAATATCGACTCAGGCAAGTCTTAGGATGGGTGACCATTTCTTAAGACACTGAGACCCCTCCGTGCCTCGGAGAGCACGTTAAGCCGTCGGTCCCGGTTGTCACACAAATATCTATATGGCAGTCGTTAGGGGTAGTTGGAGCCCTAAATCGAAAATCCGACCGGTCTAACTACAGAACTTCGATATCGCCCATGGGTTGTGAAGGTCAGATGGCAGTCGCTTCACAGAAAATATCAGTTCAGCCGAATCCTAGTTAGACTGGAAAGCCGACCCCAACTGAGTTGGGAAAAGCCTCGGCGAATGATATCAAGCTACGGAAGGACATTTAAAAGCCACATTCAATACGTACTTCAATTAAGAATCCTAAAAGAAATTGTTACTGAATATATAAAAAAGAATTACACAAATGACTATCATCAACTCTTCCAGTTCTGCAACATAATAACATGAGAAAGTGAAATTTAACATACTTAACGAAGAGTATTTCAATGAGAATTTTACAAACCCTAAATCATCGGAGGACACTTATCGTGTAACCCGTAGTGTCACTAATAAGAAACTTTCACTACCTCGCTATACGAACCTGTACGGGAATAGAACACTTAAATATATAGTATGTACCCCATTTAATAAACCAACTTCCTGTCCCTCAAAGATGGAATCACCAACAAAAATTTAAAACGAAATCTCAAAAAATATTTTCTTGCAAATTAAAATAAATAATTACTAAATGTGACTTTTTAGTGATGGAGCATCCTGTATAGTCACAGCTATGCGCTGTGCTATGCGCTGTGCTATGGTACCTACATCTATGTGTGGCTGTTGCTCGAAGTGGCGGCGGCGGTTGCGTCCAGTGTGGTGTCGACTCACTCGTCACCGATATGGGCCAACTTTATATTGTTCTACCTCCCATGACAATATTCATTAGGTGCTTAGCGTAAAAAATTGTGCTTAGAATACCTACATTAGAATTAATAAGATTGACGACCCGAATGCACGGTAATACTCGAAGGAGTTTTTGTTGCATCGTATTATTGCAATTCATATGTTTGTGTTTTTCTTGTAAGATTTATATAAATAAATAAACATAAACACAGACACGTCAAATTTCCGTCGTTTTTGCGTCGGGGGTTAAAAGATTGTTAAACAAAATGTAAGTTATTAGAAAGTTTTGAACTCGACTGTACTAAATCTAATGTTATGTAAAAGTTTACAATTAAATTTAATGGTGTTCTAGGTCAAAAGTCAAGCGAAAATTGGACTGATATTGGGCACTATTTCAAGCACAATTTTTTAAGCCGTACATTGTACCTATAGCTCGTTCGGTATTCGCGTAGTGAAGTGAGTATGCTGGGCGTAGCCTACGCCCAGCATACTCACTTAACGAAGCCTATAACTCCGGAGTTATTAGAGCACCGTTTTTTCTTTTTGGGCACCATTTGGCACTATTTGGGCACAATTTTTTGAAGTATGAATTATGGTTGAAGCGTACACAGATTCCACAAACGGAGGTGAGTATGCTGGGCGAAACCTTCGTCCAGCATACTCATCGAACTATGGCTGTAATTTCTTAAGTATAAGAGCACTATTTTTTTCGTTTGGGAACTAATAAAACTAAAAAAAAAAAATTGTGCTGAAATAGTGCTACTATTTCAGCACAATTTTTTGGCATTCATGAAATATCAGGATTCCATGGTGAGTATGCTGGACGAAGGGACACTACTTACCTACTAGTTATGAAAGTGGAAGAAGCGAAAGAAATATGTCAGGATCGTAGCAAGTGGAATTCCATAGTCTCTGCCTACCCCCATGGGAAAGAGGCGTGACAATATGTATGTACGTACGTCCATGTTGTGCCCACTCCGAACAGTCTACCCTAGAAGTTGTCGAAGATTATGTAGATTAAATAATTTTACAATATACTTATTATTATATCTAAATCGCAAAACCTCTACACGTGTGTGCAGTGCAATAACAATAAACTTACATTAACTAAAGGTGCATTACAATATATAATGTAATTAAATATTATAGGGCTTTACCTATGAAATTGCCGTTTAGACTTTGGTCGACAATGACGAATTAAAGGTAATTGTGGAAGCCGATGATACACAATCTACGGCTGAATTAGCAGCAGTTTTCGACGTTAGCGTCAAAACAATATTGGTCCAATTGCGTCAAATTGGCAAGGTAAAAAAGCTTGACAAATGGGTGCCCCACGAACTCAATGATCGCCAGGCAGCGCGAAGTACGCGTCGAGACATGCCTTGCATTGCTCAACAGACACACAAATGAAGGAATTTTAAACCGCATTGTTACTTGCGATGAAAAATGGATTCTGTTTGATAACCGCAAGCGCTCAGCAAGTTGGTTGGATCCTGGTTCAGCACCTAAACAATGCCCTAAACGAAAACTTTCCCCTAGAAAAGTGATGGTCACTGTTTGGTGATCTAGCGCCGGTGTGATTCATCACAGCTTCTTACCAAACGGGGTGAGCATTACTGCAGATGTGTACTGTGAAGAACTGAACACAATGATGGAGAAGCTAGCACATCTCCAACCAGTATTGGTCTATCGCTCGTCTCCGCTGCTCCTGCACGACAATGCGCGACCTCATACTGCACAGCAGACGGTCTCCAAGTTGCAAGAACTGGGGTTGGAAGCTTCCGTCATCCGCCATACTCACCAGACCTTGCGCCTACAGACTACTACTTTTTCCAGAATTTGGATAAATTCTTGGCGGGAAAGAAATTCAATACCCGAGAGGCAGTACAAAATGCCTTTGAAGAATTTGTTGCCTCCCGTCCAGCTGATTTCTTTCACCAATAAACTGCCGCTGCGTTGGCAAAGATGCATTGATTGCATGGGTGATTAGGTACGGTACTTCGATTAATACAAATAAAAAATACATTAAAAAAATCGTTTCATTTTTTTCATACAAAACGGCAACTTCATAGGTAAAGACCTAATATTATTACCCAATATTTATAACTAAGATAAAGAGGAGAGGTAGTGTACTTTTACTTTCTTTTTAAATAGAGTAAGAGTTCTACAGCTTTGTATGTCCGGGGGGAGAGAGTTCCACAGCCTGACCGCATGAACGGAAAAGGATTTTGTCAAACAGAAACAGTTTTGTGGGAGGATCATCCAATTCTTTACTTTATTAGGTAAGTCAACTTCGTGAAGAAGGTCCGTAAATCGTCGAATCAAACTCGGCTGTGCAGTGTTCGGGAAGCTACGTTAGGTACCTACATCTTTCGTTCAACATACCGCAGTGTCAAAGTAAGGTCTTCGTACAATGGGTGTTGCCAGCAATGACTTACGGAACTGAAACATGGCCATTGACGGTATGGTACGCCTTTTGCAAAGCTCACTGTCCGCCAAAGAGCAGTGGAAAGGGCTATGCTCGGAGTGTCACTTCGCGATCGAATTTTTAACGACGAGATCGAAGGAGGACCAGGGTCACCGACATAGCCCAAAGAGATGAGGCCAATAAGTTCTGGTGTGGACCGAGTACTGGCAGCGTGGGTAGGCGCCACAAGGACTGACGACATTCAATTGTAAAGGTCACTGGATGCGTAAAGCTTTAGACCGAATGTTGTGGCGTTCGTTGGGGGAGGCTTATGCCCAGCATTCTTCTTCTACTTCTCATCATACGACTACGGAACCGGACACCGCTATTAGAGATTCCAGCAGCTCGCACCAACCTGCTGCATCTCGCGCCGCTGACTCAGGTATGCGTTGCGGGCGCTTAACACGGTATCTGATTCGATTGATTTATTCTCAAGTTCGTGGAGTGAATTCACACAGGCCGTGTTATTTATTGCGTTCTGTTAATGTATAGTTAGTTTAATAGTCCGAGACGCCCAGGACTTTAATTGGCTGTTCCACAGCGGCTGGCAAGTAAGATTTTGTTGCCTTTCGTCAACATTTCATCGCAAGGCAAAGGGTTTAATTTTTTTTCAAAATTACCATATAGCTGCCACTTTTTAGGGACTAAAAATACTGGCATATTGTGGGTGCGTAATGCACCTCTGCATACCCCTTCGGGGATATAGACGTGATATGTGTGTGTAGTTTATTTTTAATATAATAGATATAAGTTAGAGATATTGTTCATCAATTGCATTGGGGTTGACTTGCAAGGATAGATGTATTGTTGAAATAATAAACAAATAAATCATTCTATCTAATCATTAGATAACTGTTAGCTCCAGCACAATAGTAGAACCCAACTAATGGGTGACTATAAGGTGCGGAACCCTATTCTATGCTTAGCCCGACACGCACCTTATCGGTTTTTTTATTCACGTAATACGCCATAACATCCAAGCTTGTATCAACATAATAATTATTTTGGGAGGAGTGGCCACACCAACTCCTCCCAAACGTAACTTTGAAGCAAAAACCTATATTTAGTCTGGCCACATTGTTCATAATTACGCTACCAATCCAGCAAAATTTAAATAACTCTTATTTTTATTAATTAAAGTTGAAATTTGTTTGATTTCTATTTTTTAGACTATACTTAACTTTTGTGTTGGTTTATGGGAACATTTGTCTTATAATTAAAGGTAGTTCTTGTTCTTAGTAACGTTTAAGTGGGTTTTTAACGAATTATTTAGTTCGGTAGCGTTTTTGTCGTGTGCCGAATATTTTTGTGGAATTTCTGGGGTTTATAAAGTATGGAGTAGACTTTTAAAGAATATTTATTTTTCTTTTATGATGGTTTAGGAAAACCCAAAACATTTACTTGTAGGAGAACATCAAATCGCTCTCTTCTCTTATTAAGCACTCTAAATTATATATATTTCATTATACCTACTCTTAAAGATCAAAAATTGAATACGACATGATCACGGCGCAGGCGCCGTACGAACTCATGAGCACGACGCGTCGGTATTGCGTCGAGTCGGCGTCATGCGTCACCGTCGACTCACTGACGCTGGCTGGCTTCGCATCGCATGGCTCGATTGAGCAGAGGCAGAATATGCACTGCAGTACTGTACGATATTAATGTACTGCGTCTTACTAGCTATTCGCTGGAAGGCGGGCGGTTACATCGAAATAATAAAGACGGAGCTGGCGGAATCTTAACCTAACCCTACCTAACCTAAGTTTTTTAGCACTGAAAGCACGTTTCTTTAATGTTTAATAACTCAAAAACTATACTACTAGATAAGATAGTTTTCACTGAATAGAAATAAATAAGAACACTTGGTATGACTTTATACATATAATGTTTGAGATAACAGATTACAAGTAATAATGCCATGGCTTGGGTCGTGGATGATAAATGATTGTAGATAATGTTAGATATTTAGTTTAGTATAGGTTACAGGTTTCAGGTACGAGGCAGGTGCTTTAAGACAGACAGCAACTTGCCTGGATATTCACGTAGGTCCGAGAGAGAGCGAATCACGTGTGTCATTCGTTTATATAGTGCCCCTTGTCGCGGGCGGATGCTTCAGACTGGTGGGGCGCGAGCAGTGCACCTCCCATCGGTGTGAGTAGCACACTGACGTCACAAGTCACATATACGAAAACCTATACAGCAAACCACGTTAATGAGTCCTATCAACATGCCAAATTTCAAGTCGATATCTTTAAAGTTGCGACCGCTATCGTTTTACATACATTTTCGATTGAGACCATCTTAGGGAAGACTCCGCTGCGCTCCGACTTAATTAATTTTTGTATGGAAAAAATAATTTTAGTATGGAATAAATAATTTAAAATTTTGAAAACTCGTAAAACAATACTTGCTACATATGACCTTCAGAAAAGGTACCTTAAAGGTCTGGGATACTTTTAAAATAACCCTTTATAGCTCGAACATATCGAAGCCAACTCCACTTTAAGCTATCTTCGCAAGTAATTCCTTAAACTGTCCTCAAAACGAGTTTCAGTCAATTTTCTTGTTAAAAGCAAGAACATACGTTTTTCCACGTTGGCGGTAACGATAATGACTATAGAGATTTTGTTTATGCGTAAGACGGGCAATGATAAAACCGCGCACGATGTGAGTGGGATAGAACCTTGTCATAATAACCGCTCCGTGACGTCATAAATCGCTGAAAAGTGCGGAAACAGTATTGTAGGTTAATCCACGTCACTATGACGTCACCAACATCCCAACCTTTCATCATCAACCTTTGTCATCTAGCGCGCCTTATTTTATTAAAAAAAATATATCATCAGGGAATTCTTACTAGTGTGTACGGACCTGGGGCGCGGACTTAAAAAAAACATTTACGAGTTATTGAGCTAAGCTCATGTATTTCGTTTGTCCGCATACTCCTCCTAAACGCCTGAAACTCCTTCAAACTTACCACAGTGATAACGTGTGGCGTGAGAAAAATTGAAAATCGGTCATACCATCGATCGAGGAATAATCACCGAAAAAAAACAATGGTCCCATTGAAAACAATGTATCAAATTTTCACATGCAGAATAGAATTTTCGAATTTCAAGTATTGAAAGTCCGGCGAAGCCCTTTTCGATTTTTATTTTATAATTTTCAGTTCTCTTCGCTCAGCTTTTTGCAACAGCAGCATGCATTGCATACCTAGTTTTCTACCATTTCTACCAAATTGGTAATATTGCAGATACAAGAATACTATGTAATTTCGGATGAAATGCGTGGTCACGGTAAACAGTAAGACACATTAGGCGTAATCTATAGGACGACACGATCACAATATTTAATATTACAAAATAACCGACAAGTGGGACCAATATTGGACCACTAGAGATGTAATGGCTTTCATTTAGAAAAAAATCAAAATCGGTTCACCCATTCCAAAGATATGGAAGTAACAAACATAAAAAAAAACATACAGTCGAATTGAGAACCTCCTTCTTTTTTGGAAGTTGGTGGAAAATATTCTTTATCGTAAAGGGACCAACCAATATCGGCAATAAATCCAACCACAGAATCAACCTTTTGCACAATGAACGTCAATAAAAATATAATTTTAATTATTGTATCTTAAATATTCGCACTCGACTGACAGATAAATGATAAATTATATTTTAGCGTACATAATTAATGTCGGCCATGTTTTAATTTTTTTTTTCAATGTGTCAAACTCAGCAAAGGAATCTTCGTGATGTGAGCCTAAAGGAGTTTAGTAATGAATGCTTGTCATTCTTACTGTATGTGGTGCAGCTGTTGACTAATGAAGGAAGCTCTGGTTCGAAAAAATTTCACCTAAAATGATACCTATCCCTTTTCAGAGTTCAGTAATTAAATAAACTAGGTATGCAATGCATTCTGCTGTTGCAATAATTGAGCTGAGTTTGTCGATCCGGGTCGAACTCCTAAACGACTGGACCGATCTTTATGAATTCAGATATATGCACTCACGGTGATGGTCACTTTGACCGTGCCAAATTTCAAAAAGATCGGTCCAGTCGTTTAGGAGGAGTTCGATCACGAACGAAATATACGAGTCGCCTAAGAAAGAGCTTCGTAAACTCCGCTCAATATTTTTTTTACGATATTCTCACACAACGTCATCTAGCCCAAACTAAGCTACGAGTATAAGCTTGTGCTATGGGATCTAGAAAACTGATAAACATACTTATATATTTCTATATACATACATAATATTACATGGACAACACTCTAACTCCGAAACAAACATTTGTGGATCACACAAATATCTGATTCGACCCGGGAATCGAACCCGAGACTCGGGAGTCGAAAGCTGATGCAGGAACCATCCATCATAGTTTCATCTTATCCGTCCGTTCGTCTGTTCGTCCATCCTTGACTTTCCTCCTAAACAGTTAGTGCTAGAAATATGAAACTTTGCACGAATACGTGTATTAGCCAAGGTCACTCCGACAAAGTGCTAAAAAAAAAATTGGGTTACCTCCTCTACACATAAAGTGGGGGTGATTTCTTTTCCTGCGCCTACAAACATAGTAGATAGGTATTTAAAAACATTGAGAAGTTGCTACGACAATTTATTGATTTAGAAATCCATTGGCAAGATATTCAACTTTAAAACACATTCATTCATTCACCGACCCTTTTCCCAATTCCCTTTTCTTCCCTTTTCTTAGTTGGGTTCGGCTTTCCAGTCTAACTGTGATTCGGCTGAACTTCGATATTTTCCGTGAAGCGACTGCCATCTGACCTTCACAACCCATGGGCGATATCGAGTTCTGTAGTTAGACCGCGAGGATTTTTAAGGGCTCTAACTACCCCTAACGACTGCCATAGATGTTCGTATGACAACCGGGACCGACGGCTTAACGTACTCTCCGAGGCACGGAGGGGTCTGTGTCTTAAGAAATGGTCACCCATCGTAAGACCGGCCTTACTAGATGTTGCTTAACCTTTGCAATGTATTAATATTGTCGGTTACCACTAGACCACGAGCCCCTCCACTTTAAAACTCAACTTTAAAACACATTATTGTTGTAAAAAAATTGACACAGCCTTCAAATTAACGAAATGAGACCTAATAATTATCGGTATGGGACCAAATTGAAATGGGTACTGGGTACTTGGATAGTAGTAGCTTTCAATTAACAAAAAAATCAAAGTTCAAAGATATGAGTGAAAACTAACCAGCCGTTTTGATTTTAGAGGAGGGGTGGACGCCCTTTTTAACCGTCTTCCAAAAAGAGAAGAGACTCTGTAAGTTTTTTATGTTTCGTACTTCATATCTTCAGACTGGCCGAACCGATTTTGATTTTTTTTTAATTGGAATCTACTACTTCCCAAATGGTTCCATTTCAATTTGGTCCCATTCCGACAATTATTTGGTCCCATTTCGGTAGTTGTAAAGACGGTTGTTGCGTCAATTTTTGACGTGTATTTTTAATTTTAAATCATTGCCTGAAAATAGGTACCAAGAACTAGGTTTAAAATGGTACACCTGTCGCTCTTCGGACTCTTAATCACGCTATTTTCAACTCTCTGGCTAACCTTAGACTTGTCTTGCGCGGTGCTTCGCGCCGCACCACGCCATAGGTTTTGGCCTATAACTTATGACCCCTTAGGGCTAGGTTAAATTTTCGATTTTTAGGCTTGCCTCCAGATCGAGGGCTATCCATAGAGGGGTCAACCATCATTGGAGCATAAGCAGTTCTCGAGAGCTAAGGGGGGACAAAAATTACATTCACCATTTCCATATATAGATAAGTTCCCAGCAGTAACCGGCAATTGGATCACCCCATATTGCGTGAACCCAAAAAAAATACAACGATATGTTGGCGTTTAATGTTCCTCTGCCTACCCCTTCGTAATAAACAGGCGTGATTATAATATATCTGAATATAATTATTAATTCATTACATACTTAGAAGTAAGATCTTTAAAACTACGCAACGGATTTTGATGCGGTTTTCACCAATGGATAGAGTGGTTCTCGTATAGAAGGTTTTTAGTCTATTTTTAGTAGATATAGAATTTGTCAATCGGGCGAATACGCGGGCGTCCGTTAGTAAGTAATGAATAAGGGTCCAAAGTGGCCTTGTCACCATTTCGAGAGTACAAGTCCTCCAGGACAGACGGACTTAGGCACTGGCAAAAATACGATGTGTCTGGAGAAGGCTATTGGCTTGCCACCTATTACGTGGAACCAACTCCAACACAACCTACTCCTTTGGGGAAAATAACCTTGACAACGTAATCCCCTGACAAATATCCCTCCAAACACTTTAAAATTAACATAATAATTTTTAATAAAACATCTATAGATATTGATCTTCAATATTATGTCCTTAGAGATTCCGTTTCTGAGATACGATGTAACAAACTGATACACAGATATAATACATCGGTTTGTAGTTATTTTTTTGTAACCAAATGCCACGATCATTAATAATATGTGTCGGATTTATAATGTACGATTTTGGTTACGTACGACACGATTATTGTAGTATGGTTGTGGGAATAGCAAGCAACCTGTATGGTCCAGTGGTTTGTGACACTGCCTAAGTTAACTACTGGTCGTGGGTTTGAATCCCGCCCGGTACAACATTTGTGTGATGATCATGATGGTTGGTTCTGTGTCAGGGTGTAATTTATCTACGTATAATAGGTAGGTACAACTATGTTTTTAGAAGTAGGAAGGTGTGTGTGTGTGTTTTTTCAGATTGACGCGGCCGCTCCTACGTTTATTGCCGAGCGCCTCTAGTGAGCATACAGGGAATTTACAGTGACACATGTGTGGCCTCGTCGGGGGGTTGCATCCCGCGTCGTTGAGGTTGATTTTTATCTCGCATCGAAGAGTGAATCTGCCTCAGCCCGCAGCATGCAACCACATCATTTCCACTACGCATCTGTTCACCGGGCGACACTGGAGATTCTTCCTATATGTATAGTGCTAACCACAGGCGCTCGGCAATGGACGCAGCTTTCGGCCGCGGAATAAAAAAATCTCATTGTTCACAATTACAGAATCGACTAAAATATATTTCCTCTGTTTCGGTGTTCAATCGACTACGCCACCGCGGTAGTCACATAAAGTCACGGGCCTCCGTTAATCGTTACGTATAAAATTCCTTTTTATTTTTTTATTAAAACCAACATAGTTTAGACGGGATCTTCTTGAGGCGGCACTTTTTGTTCCACTGACGGCAGAGGGGTAGCATTCACATCATAGCTCGTTTCCTAAACGACAGGCACTACGATATAAATAACAGAAATAGGTTGAATACTTCGCTTGACTTCTTACGAGAAGGCTGTATACGTTTCGACCTAGATCCTGTTAAAAAAAAACATATTTTTGACATACATATTTTACTATAATATAATATATTATAGTAAAATATGTATATACATATATAATATATAATATATTATAGTAAAATATGTATGTCAAAAATATGTTTTTTTTTAACAGGATCTAGGTCGAAACGTATACAGCCTTCTCGTAAGAAGTCAAGCGAAGTATTCAACCTATTTCTGTTATTTATATCGACGAGACGGGGACTATATAATATATAGTCGACAGTGTATACGACGACCGTGTTGGTCTATGGTCGCCCGCGACTTCGTCCGCGTAGTAATTTGGATTTTATCCCGTTCCTATAGTATCGCGCACTCGGTTTGTCATCGTCGCTTCCAGTAGGAAGCGACGATGATAATAATGTTCAAAATATAACGATAAGTGTCTAGTAAGTATACTAGACACTTATCGTTATATTTTGAACAATTCACACAATATCTTTATAAATTGTAGGATCTGTGCTTTTTACGTGGCTGCTTTGGTAGGAAGAAACCAAGCCATAAAATTATAAAAAAAATGCTTTGGTAGGCACAGAGCGTAAATTACAACCTACGCAAGAATATTTTTAGTCCCTTTAAAAAACGTGACGTATTGTCTATGGCCGTGAATTTTTTGAGTTACCGGAGCCTCATTCGTGAATGAGCACGTGTATCACGTGCAAATCCCTCCTGCAGGGACTCGTATGCACAAAATAAAACATAAAGACAAATATTTTGCATACAAACATTAAGAAATAATATTCATTATAAATGACATTGTACCGTCCCGCGGCGTTGCGTGCAAAACGTTCAAAAACATTTTAGTGTTAGGCAAAACGTGTTGAGAATGTATAAAACGACATATTTATACACATTGGCACAGCAGGTGTATATTTTTTTAGGTTAATATTATTATAAAATCGTTCAACATTGGTTCAATCAAATTTCTGAAAGAACAACTTAACTTTAAAAAAATGTCTCTCTCTTTATGCAGATTGGTAATGCAATTAAAATATAGACGAATGCTTACGTAATTAGTTTCATAGTAGGTAGGTTTAATAGTTATTTATTAGAAGTTTATTATGTCAAAATGAGTTGGAATTATTTACCATCAAACAAGGTCAGCAAATTTTGTACTTACATTTTATTTAATACAAGCTGATCGCCGCAGCTCCGCCCTTGTGATTTAGTTTACTCGTTCCCGGTTCCCGTGGGAACACATTACCGGGATAAAAAGTAGCCTATGTTACTCAGAGTGAATGTAGCTTTCCAATGGTGAAAGAATTTTATAAATCCGCACTGTAGTTTTTGAGTTTATTCATTACAAACATACACACAAAAATACAAATCTTTCCTCTTTATAATAGTAGTGTAGATGTAGACTAGCGGACGCCCTTGTCCGCTTGACAAATTACATACACAAAATCCTTCCTCGAGAACCACTCTATCCATTGGGTGAAAACTGCATAAAAATTCGTTGCTTAGTTCTAAAGATACTAGTACGGTGTCTTGCACGGTGCTTCGCGCCGCACCACGCCATAGGTTTTGGCCTATAACTTTTGACCCCTTAGGGCTAAGTCAAATTTTCGATTTTTTGGTTTGCCTCCAGATCGAGGGCTATCCATAGAGGGGTCAACCATCATTGGAGCATAAGCAGTTCTCGAGAGCTAAGGCGGGACATTCCCCATTTCTATATATAGATAAGCATACAATAAGCGACTTTGTTTTATACTAAGTAGGTATGTTATGAGATATAATTTAGGATTTAGTTATTTATGATATTTATCTTTACATTTATAATATATTCGATTAAGAAATTTGTATACTTAATAATTAACATTAGTATATAAAAATGTCAAACATAACAAATCGAATGACCCGAAAAGTCGACTAAAAATTTGAAATCCGAAAATCGACTAAAAGAAAACAATGAGCCATAAACAATATTTTTACATTTTATGCATAAGTATGAGATAAATTATGATTCTTTGCACTGTGTTTAGATATTACAAAAAAATATCAATAAAAAGAAGTGTTTTTAATAATCGCGCCATTAAAAAAAAATGGAGACAAAATTTTAAACTATGAAATTAATATTTGTAGTTTAAGACTTTTATGAGTGATAAATATTAAAACCAATAATTGCAATTCATCATCGATTTTGCCTTTTCCCAACTTAGTTGAGGTCAGCTTTCCAGTCTCTGCGATGCGGCAGAACTTAAATATTTTCCGTGGAGCGACTGCCATCTGACCACCACAACCTATGGGCGATATAGAATTTCTGTAGTTAGTCCAGTTGGATTTTGTTCTAGGCCTCAAAATACTGCCACTAACAAATACGACTGCCATAGATGTTCGTATGACAACCGAGACCGACGGCTCTCCGAGGCACAGAGGGGTCTCGATGTCTTAAGAAATGGTCACCTATCCTAAGACTGGCCTGGCTAGATGTTGCTTAACCTTTGCAATGTGTTACCCTACTCGGTTACCACTAGACCGCGAGCAATTACATATTGGTTATAGTAATCATAACATAGTGTAAAACAAAGTTGCTCCCACTGTCTGTCCATCCCTATGTATGCTTAGATCTTTAAAACTACACAACAGATTTTGATGCAGTTTTCACCAATGTATAGAGTGGTTCTCGAGAAGGTTTAAGTATATAATTTTTCATATAGTAACAAATAATTGCAGTACTTAATAAGACTTAATAGGTAAGCTACCTACCTACTAAGACCTACTTATAATAAAGTTAATAAGCCTTAATGTTAATCAAATATCGTCAATGTCAAAAAAAACAATTATTGTCTCTGACCAAACAAAGTTGGGGGTCGATTTTAAATAATAAATTATATTACGAACAATTTCAAACTATTCCATCCGCCATGTCCGTTTCAAAGGCATAGATAAGATCCCAATTTTTTTTCAATAAAGGGACGCGATGTCAAAAGAGATTTTATAGGCTTTGTCTATGTATATTCTTTATGACAGGTCAATGTCATAATCATTGGTTGGGTTCCGTGTAATATGTTTTTTTTATTAACTGGCTAGCAATAGTTTTCTCGTTCTCGGTTCCCGTGGGAACACATTACCGGGATAAAAAGTGGCCTATGTTACTCAAGGATAATGTAGCTACATATCAGTGAAAGAATTTCATAATCGCTAATAAATATAATAAGGGCAGGTTAGTGTCAATCGACGAGTTCAGAGTGGCGGTAGGCCTGCATCAGGGCTCAGCTCCATACTCTGGCTAAGCCCTAAGCCCGTACCTCTTCATGTTAATAATGGATGCCTTGACATCGGAGATACAGGAAGAGACCCCCTGGTGTATGCTATTTGCCGATGACATTGTTCTTGTCGGTGAAGACGGCCCTGAGGTACAGAGCAGACTGGAGAAGTGGCAGTGTAAACTGGAGAGTGTAGGTTTGAAAATCAGCAGAACCAAAACGGAGTACATGTTCTCCGATTTCAGCGGTCTCTCCAGCTTTACACCCATAACGATAGACGGCGCGGGGTACCATTACCAGTCTGCTCCAGCTTCCGATACTTCGGCTCTCATCCAGGACGATGGGGAAATCAATCGTACAGTGAAGCACAGAATTGACGCAGGTTGGATAAAATGGCGGCAGGTCAAAGCCACTATATGCGACCCCCAATTTCCTCCGAAACTTAAGGGGGAAATTTACAAGACTGTCGTCAGACCTGCCGTCCTGTATGGACTTTCATGTGTGGCGGATGAAAGAAAACTACATGTAGCGGAAAGGCGAATGATAAGATGGATGTGTGGTGTAACAAGGATGGATAGAGTATGGAACGAGTATATTAGAGGAAGTTTGAAAGTTGCCCCAGTAAATGAAAAAGTGAGAAGCGAATGGTTATCATGGTATGGACATGTTATGAGAAGAGAGGAAAGTAATGTGGTAAGAAAGGTGCAAAGTATGAATGTAGATGGCCTGAGAACTCGAGGTAGGCCCAAGAAAAGATGGATAGAATGCGTGAAGGAGGATATGACCAGGAAAGGAGTGACTGAGGAGATGACGTGTGACAGGGATGTATGGAAGATGAAAACATATTGCGCCGACCCCAAATAATTGGTATAAGGGCAGGCAGATGATGAGTGTCAATAGACTCGCTCTCTATCAGGTGAGATCAACAAATCAGGTAAGAATTATAATTAGAAAAAAAACCTAACTTAAAAAATACATGCAGTCAAATGGGACCTTCTAGTTTTTATTGTCCGTTAAAAAAGTGAGTTTATATCTACTGCCTCTGCCTACCCCTTTGAAGACACAGGCATGTTTTATTTTTTTTATTTATTTAAATATATTTATTTTACAAATTCATACTTGTGTTAGATACAGTATACAAGTTGCCAAAATTCCAGGTTTGTCCTGACAACAGACAGACATTCAACACCAGGCACAATTAATTCGTATTCACTTCATAAATAGGTAAATTATACTCGTACAAAACAATATCCCTCGGCCTACAGACCACACATTTAAACTAGAACATCAACAGTAACTATAATAATTAAAATAGGCGGGTAGATATAAAAATATTGCTGGTTAAAAAACTTAACTTTACAAGGGATTACCAAGAGTTCGATTTTTGCTGAGCGCGTGGCTGGTGGCTGTTTAGATTACCTCTGGCGCTCCGCAAACATCGGGTTCCCAGACATTCAGATACCGTACAACATTTCTTGTCCTGCACCTGAGCTAGTTAGGAATAACTAGTTCTTCTGTGCGGGACTAACAACGAATCAAGCATTACCTTGACATTGGCGAAATCATCGATGAACATCGGTGGAGCCACGTTTTTAAAAAAATGAAGAAGAAGGGATTACTAATCACAAGGATCTCTAAAAGTTAAAATATCGAAGGTATCAAAGTAAACATTCAAAATATTCATAATAATACAAAGTTTTTATTTAAAACGTGGTTATGGTATGCATCAAATTGATACACGGCTGTCCCTTTCTATCACAAAGGGTCGGAGCAGGACGGGTGATCGTCACAGGCGCAGGAAACAAAACGGTTTCTTTTTTATTTAGGGTTCAGTGGTGACGTTATAAAATCGTTTAAATTGTGTTCATATTTTGATTAATCGCGTCGCATAGATAATATATGTGACGAAGTTGGCAGATTACGGAAATAATCGTTAGGTTACTAAAGAAAAAAAAATAAGTTAGTAACTTTTGATTAAATAAAATAAATTTATAAAACTGACATTCTCTTGTGACTAATTTGCTACAATACTAATACTTAATAATAGTTGACATTTTATTTTATAAATTTTATTTTATTTTATAATAAAATGTCAACTATTATTAAGTATTAGTATTGTAGCAAATTAGTCACAAGAGAATGTCAGTTTTATAAATTTATTTTATTTAATCAAAAGTTACTAACTTATTTTTTTTTCTTTAGTAACCTAACGATTATTTCCGTAATCTGCCAACTTCGTCACATATATTATCTATGCGACGCGATTAATCAAAATATGAACACAATTTAAACGATTTTATAACGTCACCACTGAACCCTAAATAAAAAAGAAACCGTTTTGTTTCCTGCGCCTGTGACGATCACCCGTCCTGCTCCGACCCTTTGTAGTTTTAAGAATGATTTAAGTGATGTTAATGATAATATAAGTTAATTAAAATAATTGTCATTGGATTTAGGCCACAAAGTATAAAAAATTGTTTATACTTGTAAAAATCTAAAAAAATGCATGCCGTGACGAGAACTATCCGGCGAACCATGATCGCGACCTTAGACAGTTAAGAAAATCTATCTCCACCATGTTTCGAGCGAATAAACTATTCTATTCTATTCTATGGTTTCCTAAATTAGCGGTGCGTAACGCAGCGGTGAGTGACGTCATTGCAGCGTTTTTGACCGCAGCGATGCGTTTAGATTTTGAGACTGGTAAATTTTGCCTTCGTCTGTCTGTTTGTATGTGTAATCAAGGCTAACAGCCACACTTTTTATCCTATTTCCACGAAACTCCATTTAATGTTTTTAATGCTCACGAGTCTACTGTTCTACTATAATAATACCTATACATACGAGTAAAATATGTAAAGCTAAAAGTATCATTTTAAATACCTATTCAACATGAACTCAGTTACTTATACTCAGTTATTTATACAGAACCAAACCTTATTTTCAACAACAACATGACAGCTACTAACTTTTTTATTTTGAATACAAATATTTGAAAAAAAAACACCATCTTGGCACGCCACTGTGAGACAAATAGGCATATATATTAAATATAATATTATTTTGATTTTAGAGTAGATTTTGATGTTATCTTTTGTGTGGGAGTACACGGGACATCCTGAGGGTCCCAAGCTTTCCTGCAAGTGATACACCTGCTGATCATCGGACAAGTCTCTAACAAAGTTACCTAATAAGCTCGCTACCTCTGTGTGAGGTGGTCAAAGTCATATTAAATGCTGACAATTCGCAAGTAAATTAAAAAAAAATTGTTTCCTAACAATTTTTTTTTTTTCAATTTTTTTCAATTCACACAACGCCATCTAGTCTCAAACTAAGCAGATCGTGTGATATGAGTAGATACACTGATACATGGGGCACATTAAAATTTTGCACTTCTAGCTAATCAGAACTATTTGAATTTCGAATGATATATTTTTTTAAACGTTGCAGCCTTCTTGGTATTATAAAAAAACAATTGGCGGGAAATCATTTGTCAATTGATTTTTATCACACATCAAAGTTCTACGTATGCAACGAAAATGGAATTAAGTCGAAAACATTTTAGAGCGATGATTTTTTATGATTTTAAAAGTTCTCTCTTTCCGCAAGACTGTCCCGCTCGTCTTCAAAATGCTTTTGGGAATGAAGCACCTTGTTTGAGCACCGTGAGGCGATGATTTGCTGAATTTAAGAGAGGTCGGCCTTCAACTGCCGTCAACGAAAATAATGTGAAATTGATAATTGAAGAAAACCCGCGGATTACCTATGAGACGATTTGAGGACTATTGGGGATTGGTATGAGTCAAATCTAGAAAATTTTACACGAAGAATTGAAAGTTCGGAAACTTTGTTGTCGTTGGATCCCTCATGAACTGACAGCGGAGCAGAAGCGGGCTCGCGTGGAATAGTGCTCACAGATGCTACTGAAGTACGACCACGGACATTCTAATGCTGTTTATGACATTGTCACAAGAGACTAAACGTGGATTTATTGTTTTGAACTCGAAAAAAAAGCAATCTTGTGAATGGGTGTTTGAAAATGAGAACAAGCCAACAAAAGTGAGGCAGGCGAGAAACGTTGGTAAAAAAATGATCGTGTTTTTTTTCTCAGCTACGGGTCCTATCTGTATCTACAATTCCACTTGAAGATCAAAAGAGTGTTAATGCCGAGTGGTATTCTACCATTTGTTTACTCAGGGTGTTAGAAAAAGTTCGCGAAAGACGACCCAAAAGCCGCGTTCTTCTACATCATGACAACACTTCTTCACACACGGCCAACAAAACAAAGTCATTTTTAGCTTCCGAAAAAGTACAACTCGTCACCCATCCAGCGCATAGCCCCGACCTAGCACCCTGTGATTTCTGTATTATCCCCAAAATCAAAGATTTGATGAGAGGTTTCACTTTTACCAACTCCGAAAAGGCAATCAGCACGTAGAAAACATGAATTCAGATCTGTGGTCCTCCTGTTTTAAAAATGGTTCGATCGCTTAAAATGCAAAGGAGAGTCTTTTGAAAAGCAATAAACATAATATTTGGTTTTAACATGTTGTTTTTTTAAGATACGCAAAACTTATAAATAAATATATAATATATAAATACTCATATATCATTAATTTTTTCTTGTAAATAAATATATTATACATAGGAAACATCCAGACTTCGGTACAAACGTATGTGTCATCACACAAAGTTTGTCCCGACCGGGAATCGAACCTGAGACTCCGGCGTCGAAAGCGGATGCACTACCGAACACGCCACCGAAGCAGTCTTGAATTATATCAAACTTTAAACGCCACATACGATTTTGTTCGCGTGAATTAAAAGATTATTAAAAAAATATAATATGATTTATCAATTTACTTAGGTAGCTATACACTTTTTATTTAGATTTTTAAAAAGGAAAAGGCTTCTGAACATTCTCGTTTGTTGGTTTGGCTGAATGATCTTGAAACCAAATCCTAAAATCCAAAAAAAAAAACCATTTTTATTCATTATTGCCACCCAAATTCAATGAAAATTATCGTTCTTTTGCCGTTTAATTTATTCCCGGACACATTTTTTGTATGAAATCATACATTTACATACAAATGTTTTCGAATTCAATGTGTTTACAGCATTACGTATTGCACACCCACAAAAAAGGCGGCAATTTTTTTTTAATTCCAAGAAACGCACAGAGTTATGAATACACGGCCAAATTATTGTTTATTTTATGCAACATTGAAGTTCTTGTATTATTTATTTAGTCATGGAAACAAATTTCAATTAGGTATATCATTTGCAAAAGCTTTATTTTAAGTTGTTGAGGACATCGAAAGATTTGTGTGGACATGACTTTTTTGGATCAGTTGTTGAGTTGACCATCAAAAATATTTGCAAAAGTTAATTAAAATTTACGCTTTTAAGCTACGTGCTGGATACATTGTCTGTTTGTTTGGGGATCTCGTAAAATTCCTGGACTGTGTAGGGGAAAGGCCACAGGGTCGAACCTAGCCAAAGACATTAACGGGACCTTTACTTCCTTCGCTGTCCGTCTATCTGTAATATTTAAGGGGACATACAACATACCAAAATGATTTTTTTGCTGTTTTCATAGATACGGCTGGTACGGAACCCTTCGTGCGCGAGCCTGATATTATAGTGCGAACGCCCGCGTCAAATAGTTTATGCTCCCAATTCCCACGGGTACCAGGTATTCGCTGGAACGCGGGCGGTTACATCGAAATAATCAAGACGGAGAACCCTACCTAACAATAAAAAAAAAAAAATTTCAACAATGACGCGAGCCAACAATAAACTCATAAAAGCTGCATTTAAAAATTTTAATTTCGTGTGCGAGGCGACAATCAATTTTTTTTAGTACTGTCAAAGATATGTTTCTTTAATTCTTAATAACTCAAAAACTATAAGAGCCACATACACCAAAAACTATACAGCAAAGCACGTTAATGTGTGCTATCTGCAGCCAAATTTCAAGTCGATAGGTTTAAAATTGCGACCGGTATCGTTTTACATACATTTTCGATTGGGACCATTTTAGGAAAGACTCCGCTGCGCTCCGTCTTAATTAGGCCTCAACCTCTAGACCATCCATGTACCAAATTTTATTTAAATCAGTTCAGTAGTTGTAGACGTGGAAGCATAACAGACAGAGCCACTTGCATTTTTAGTCAGGAAGTAAGTATCTATTTGAGAAAACCTACCGAGTACAAGTAGGTACTCATTGCTTTTAGATACTAACCAGTTTTGACAAGACTTATATTGACTGAACTAATATCACAAAGAGCCACTTAAAATACATTCTATCCCAATAATAGTTGTATACGATTATCAGTAACGAGAAAAGTGTACACGACAACTCCACGGGTGTTAGCTAGTTAATCAACATGAATGCAAATAGACAAGATTCGTGCAAAAATACAACTCCGTTATGTAACTAAACAAGGGCTTCCCGTTTCAGAACGAGCTCATTTGCCACAGCATTTTTCTAAGAAGGTAGCAGAAAAACATTTCCATATTCTTTATGCTAATAAAATTCCTGTTTATGATAAGTAAAGAAATGTGTTCTAACTCAGGTATATTATAATTGTCAGCTCAGCCTTATTAGTCTATTCCTCTCCCTAGATGGCGCTACCACGGATCACACTAGTGTATTTATTCAGTCTCATTCATTTATCATTCACGGAGTCTTTTCCCAACTCAGTTGAGGTTGACTTTCCAGCCTAACTGCGATTCGGCTGAATTTCGAAGTCGAAGTTCTGTAGTTCGACCGGTCGGATTTTTGATTTAGGGCTCCAACTACCCCTAACGACTGCCATAGATGCTCGTATGACAACCGGGACCGACAGCTTAACGTCCTCTGCGATGCAATGAGGGGTTTCAGTGTCTTAAGCAATGGTCACCCATCCTAAGACCAGCCTGACTCGATGTTGCTTAACCTTTGAAAAGTGTTAACAGTGTCGGTTACCACTAGACCACGAGCCCCTCATCAGTCTCATTCATTACACTTTTGGAATGATTTTTTGTGGATATTGGGTATTTTTCTATTTACATAATTTAAACGCAACGAGTTTGCTTGCATCTACTATTCTTAAATTATTTGGATAGAAATTTATAATTCACAAAAGTTAAAATTTCATAGGCATGACTTGAACCCACGGCCTTTCCTTAACAAGGGGAATGCTTTGACCAGTCACAGTACAGTCAGCTTCAGAGAAAAGAGACCCCCCTTGATAATGACATGAAAGCATTAAAGTTTTTTGAATCATTGTGTTCTGTTTGCATGTTGGTCTAGTGGTTATGACCGCTGCTTTGTGGACACGGTAACCGAGGTTCAAATCCTCGGACACAAGTTCTGTTTTTATTCATATAATTATTTTTTTATTTTCTTAAGCACTTTTTGTTAATTAATATTTAAGGAATCAAATTTTATAGTAGGTATGAGGTTTGTAAGAAAAGATAGGCTTATTGCATAAACAATATTAATTATTTCTCGAATTACATTTCTAGGTTTTTTTCTTTCCTCTTTCCATTTCTGGTTGAGTATACAGTTTTTCTATCTGAGTTAAATTGGGGTTACTTATTTTTAAATTTTACCTGACCTAAATTTATTGACAAAATACCTAGTGAAGTACCCTAAGTGAAGTATAAAATGTTTACTTAATATACTGAATATCGCCGCGTCACATGACTCACGAATGACGTCACGTGATGCGATCGTTCGCCTTTTTTTTGCATGTTCATATTAATTTGTAATTTTCTGATATTTTTCGTCTTTCGGCTCAATTGTATACCAAAATACAATTTACTCACAAAAAAATACCACATTAATTTATGTGCTGTTTGAGGATACGAACTCGCATCTCCAGCGCCAGCCGATCACCTAGGCCGTGCCTTATACCACTAGGCTATCGGTTCACTTGATAATAATGGCGAAAATATGAATAGCATTGCTCCTTTTATCGAACAAAGTTGATTACGGTGTAATTTTCTAGACCTTAAGGTTTAAATTTCAACTTCCACCATATGTGATAATCATAACTGTTCAATAGACTAAAAGATAAGGTTGAAATTAGTATAGATTTCTCGTTTAGTTCAATAGATTACGCTTGATACAGCTGGTTGCACTACCGTCATGTTTTACTTCACTACTGTGATTGAAGGTAACTTTATAATTCGTGGTAATTTGCATTGGTGTTAATCCTCCTCGTAATATTATTCAATTTATTAAGTTTTTGATCAGTTTTTTGAGTAAATTTAAAGTATGGTTCGATTAACAACATTTTTGAAAGCTAAAATTATTGTTCTCTGGGAGCAAGAACAAAGCATAAAGAAAATAGCACGAGATATGGGCATAACGGTAAGAGTTACGATAAAATATATTGTTACCTATTTATTGCTTAATCATGTTACATTTTCATTTACAAGTTAGTTTTTTGGAATTTCTTTTATTTATTATCATTTTCAATTCAATACACTATATTGTACACAACATGTAGAACATACAAAAAGGATATTTCACTTCAAGGAGAGTACAAATGGCGGCCTTATCGCTAAAAGCGATCTCTTCCAGACAACCTTTGGATGGATAGCGAGTTTAAGAAATTAAAAGGGGTAGTGTACAACTATCACTCTAAGGAGAGAGAAGAATAAAGCTTAGTAAAGAAAGAAATAAAGATAAGACTAAATAGTATCAGAAACCAAAATAATATAGTTAATGTTTATTAATAATGAATCAAAAAGAAGATAATAAAAGTGCTGATACAATTATACATACATACAGACCATACACATAATTTATATAAGTAAAAAATACACAGACATACCATACATAACATACATAAACGTATTTACTACCTATCTACAACTTATATGTAGTCTATAAATACGTTTATGTATGTTATGTATGGTATGTCTGTGTATTTTTTACTTATATAAATTATGTGTATGGTCTGTATGTATGTATAATTGTATCAGCACTTTTATTATCTTCTTTTTGATTCATTATTAATAAACATTAACTATATTATTTTGGTTTCTGATACTATTTAGTCTTATCTTTATTTCTTTCTTTACTAAGCTTTATTCTTCTCTCTCCTTAGAGTGATAGTTGTACACTACCCCTTTTAATTTCTTAAACTCGCTATCCATCCAAAGGTTGTCTGGAAGAGATCGCTTTTAGCGATAAGGCCGCCATTTGTACTCTCCTTGAAGTGAAATATCCTTTTTGTATGTTCTACATGTTGTGTACAATATAGTGTATTGAATTGAAAATGATAATAAATAAAAGAAATTCCAAAAAACTAACTTGTAAATGAAAATGTAACATGATTAAGCAATAAATAGGTATAAAATATATTTTATCGTAACTCTTACCGTTATGCCCATATCTCGTGCTATTTTCTTTATGCTTTGTTCTTGCTCCCAGAGAACAATAATTTTAGCTTTCAAAAATGTTGTTAATCGAACCATACTTTAAATTTACTCAAAAAACTGATCAAAAACTTAATAAATTGAATAATATTACGAGGAGGATTAACACCAATGCAAATTACCACGAATTATAAAGTTACCTTCAATCACAGTAGTGAAGTAAAACATGACGGTAGTGCAACCAGTTGTATCAAGCGTAATCTATTGAACTAAACGAGAAATCTATACTAATTTCAACCTTATCTTTTAGTCTATTGAACAGTTATTATTATCACATATGGTGGAAGTTGAAATTTAAACCTTAAGGTCTAGAAAATTACACCGTAATCAACTTTGTTCGATAAAAGGAGCAATGCTATTCATATTTTCGCCATTATTGTCAAGTGAACCGATAGCCTAGTGGTATAAGGCACGGCCTAGGTGATCGGCTGGCGCTGGAGATGCGAGTTCGTATCCTCAAACAGCACATAAATTAATGTGGTATTTTTTTGTGAGTAAATTGTATTTTGGTATACAATTGAGCCGAAAGACGAAAAATATCAGAAAATTACAAATTAATATGAACATGCAAAAAAAAGGCGAACGATCGCATCACGTGACGTCATTCGTGAGTCATGTGACGCGGTGATATTCAGTATATTAAGTAAACATTTTATACTTCTATATAATTTTGCTACTCGTTATTTAAATTTCGACTGGGAAAACGAAATTGTTATATTTACCGACGAAAGATGCTTGAAGTCAGATAGGGATGGCCGAACAATTTTATGGAGAAGAAGTGGCCAACGGTTTAACCCTAAAAACGTATTAGACTTGAGAACAAGCGGGCGGTTAACATTAGGTAAGTAAATGGTTATATTCTTTAACATAAAATAAATTAATAATAACATAAAACTAATACATACATATATCAATATATATATATATATATATATATATATAATATAATAGAAATATATAATATATATATTATATATTTCTAATTATTATTGCTGCTGACATTGATTTACATATTGCAACAGATTTGAAAAGGTTTATTATTTTAGGTTACTGGGGATGGATGTCTTCAATGGGCCCAGGCGAGCTAGTGGAAATAGGTGGCCGCATGAACAGTAAACGATTCCTTGAAGTGTTGAATGACGTAATGCTGCCTTCAGTGCGGGTCGCATATCCAGAAGGACAAATTTACCTGGTTCAGGATAACTCTTCAGTGCATCGGTCCCAAATTGTGCAAGACTGGCTAAATGCACAAGAAGATATAACGGTGTTTGAGTGGCCGGCTAAAAGCCCGGATCTTAACCCTATAGTAAACTTATGGGGTCAGATGGTTTTAAACTGGGACTCAAGTGAAATAAAGTCAAAAAAAAAATTGGATGAAGAGGTAAACAGAACTTGGGAACTAATGCGAAATAGTGCCGCATGTTTTAATATGGTGTCGGGGATGAAAAATCGTCTTCAAGAAGTGATAGACAGTGAGGGCCATCCTCTCCGTTATTAATGCAGTTTATCGATTCTTACCCAGGACAAATCTTTGTGTGCTGAACACGATTATTTGTTATGTGTCTGGGTGTAATTAATCTAAAAAAAATATTTAAAATAAGTATTATATCCGTTGTCTAGTATCCATATCACATTAAGGTGCTTATTTTAGGCTAGATGACGCTGTGTATAAAGTGTCCTAACATTCATAATAATAATATTATATTATTAATACCTAATCCCATTACAAGTTTTTGTTTACAAGTTTAGTAATCTTCTAATGTGTTAACGATGCACCATCTGACCTCACATATTTTTCTAATGTTGTGTTAAAAGGGTTACCTACTTATCAGAAAATGTGATCAAAGAGGAAGATGTATATTGCTATACTGTTATAGTTTAGCATGTTGGTTCTTTCTTTGTGATTCACAGGAACAAATAACATTTCATTTTTCAACCATTCTTTTATATTCAAAGATTATACAGAGTGTAAAAAATTAATGTTTGCAACTTTAAATAAATAAGTAAATAAATATTGTAGTTATGTTTCTAGAATTATCTAATATTAAGTAAACATTTTATACTTCACTTAGGGTATTGTATTTTGTCAATAAATTTAGGTCAGGTAAAATTTAAAAATAAGTAACCCCAATTTAACTCAGATAGAAAAACTGTATACTCAACCAGGAAATGTAATTCGAGAAATTAATTAATATTGTTTATACAATAAGCCTATCTTTTCTTACAAACCTCATACCTACTATAAAATTTGATTCCTTAAATATTAATTACAAAAAGTGCTTAAGAAAATATAAAAATAATTATATGAATTAAAAAAGAACTTGTGTCCGAGGATTTGAACCCCGGTTGCCGTGTCCACAAAGCAGCGGTCATAACCACTAGACCAACTTACCATTTACACAATGATTCAAAAAACTTTAATGCTTTCATGTCATTATCAAGGGGGGTTCCTTTTCTCTGAAGCTGACTGTACAAGTAGATCTACTTGTACTATGATTGAGCTACGATGACGAATACCGACAAGACCGAGGCTGTGGGTTCGAATTCTGCCGATGACATTTCGTTTTTCGTAAATGTCCTAACATATTATTTTTTTGAACTGACTTCCAAAAAACGAGGTTCTTAATTCGACTCCAATTTTTTTTTATGTTTGTTACATCATATCTTTGGAGTGGCTGAACCGATTTTGATTTTTTTAAATTAAAAACTACTACTTCCCAAGTGATCCCATTTCAATTTGGTCCCATTCCGACAATTATTTGGTCCCATTTCAGTAATTTGAAGTCGGTTTTTGTGTGTCAATTTTATACGTGTTTTTCAAGTAAAATATAGTTAACCAGCCAGTAATTCAAAAGTAGGCATTATTGACAGTATAGTAACCGTTTAACCAGTGAATGAGTCAGCACAATCACTGATAACTTCGTGGTTCTAAGTTCACGGTTAGTTAACTCGGTTTGTTTCGATTGTCAATGGAAGGCTTTTAACTGGAGTTTTGTGACTGCGTTCTACGGATAATGAAACAGTGGTTTGGCTATTCTATATATTCTTTACTAGCTGATAGCTGCAGCTCCGCCTGCGTGATATAGTTTTCTCGATCCCGGTTCCCGTGGTAGCACATTACCGGGATAAAGAGTAGCATATGTCACTCAGGGATAATGTAGCTACATATCAGTGAAAGCTGCAGAGAAAGAAGACTGCTTCGGTGGCGTGGTCGGTAGTGCATCCGCTTTCGACGCTGGAGTCTCGGGATTGATTCCCGGGCGGGACAAACTTTGTGTGAAGACAGATACGTTTATACCCAAGTCTAGATATTTCCTATGTATAATGTGTTAGTATTTATAAGAAAAACAATGTATGAGACTAGATGGCGTGGTGTGAATTGTGTAATCTTTCCTCTTTCTATCTATACTACTATTATAAAGAGGAAAGATTTGTATTTTTTTGTGTATATTTGTAATGAATAAACTCAAAAACTACTGTGCCGATTTCAAAAATTCTTTCATCATTGGAAAGCTATATTCACCCTGAGTAATATAGGCTACTTTTTATCCCGGTAATGTGGTAAATCACGCGGACGGAGCCACGGCGATCAGCTAGTATAATATAACAGCGGAAATTTGCGGCTTCGCCCGCTTGACAAATTATATACAAAAAAACCTTCCTCGAGAACCATTCTACCCATTGATGAAAACTGCATCAAAATCCGTTGCGTAGTTTTAAAGATCTAAGCATACATACGGACGGAAGTGACTTTGTTTTATAATATGTAGTTAAATATTCTTTCATCACGACCCGAAAACGGCAGGATCAATTTAGCAATTATTTTTTGTGTTTGATATGGTTTTGATGACCATTAAAACTAGATACTTGCATAGTAATTGTTTAATATACCTCTGTCTATCCCATCAGGGATAATTATATAATTGTTATGTATGTAAAAATATAAAATCGTATCCACTATAATCCAACAGGAAACACAAATTTTCATATTTATTACCAACCTTCAAAAATTATCGACAAAATCCATTTAAAAATCGACTTTACAGCATTCAAAAATATATTTTTTTTAATCCTTTCAAGTTCAAAGAAAAATAGTATTGTGTCTACCTATAACGTTATAACGTATACATTTTTTTTTGTTTAAAACGTAAAATGTGTTTATAATATGCGGGCCTTTTTAGTCCTTTAAAGATATAAATATGGCAGAATGTATGCGGTATTAGTGCTTTAAAAAAAAACTTAAAAAACGTTACATAGAGGTTTATTGTTTGTGGTTTTTACATCCTACACTGAATTAAGCGGGATCCGATTGAGTTCGTTCGTGGCCACTCCTTGTGTGCATGTGGTCAAGATGGGGGCACACTAGAGTTATTATTTCTTTTTCTTGCCCTCAATTTAGTTAGGTAGAAATCTATATTATTTAAGTACAAACGACTAAAACTCCATTTTACACCTCACAAGTTAATTTTTATATAAAATTTCTTTGAACTACTTAGTTTCGTTGTTGAATACTTAGTTGACATTTGTAATTAAATTTATTTTAATATGTATATGACATTATTGTATCGTCCTATAATTATTGCATGCTCGGTGAGGCAGAGCACAACGGAAGTTGATTCCTGTATCATCTAGGATAACCTTGTAATAATTTACCTGTGTTCAGCAATAAATAAATGATTGATGGATTGATTTCCTAATTCTTAACTTTAAAGTGTCAACTGAAACGTCTGACTGTTCAAAGAAAAGAAAGAATTATCAAAATTGTTTCAATAATTTCGGAGTTTATTCAATGCAAACAATTAAATCTTTCCACACACACACACACACCATGCCTATATCCCCGAACGGGTAGGCAGAGGTGCACTACACACCAACAATTTGCCAGTAACAGAGGGCTCTATCCTATTGCCGTCACCGGGCACATTCATAATGGGTTTTGTCCAAAATGGCCGAATAGTTAATAAAAATTAGCAGCTATAGTGTAATTTTGAAAGAAAATTAAACCAGTTGCCTTGCTATGAAATGTTGATGAAAGGCAACAAAATCTTACGTGACAGCCGCTGTGGCACAGACAATTACAGTCCTGGGCGTAAAGACTAGTCCAAATATTTCCTCCTTATAAAAAAATAATATATTTATTTATTTCTCTCAAAAAGGTACCTACTTTTTTTTTTTTTTTTTTTATTCCGCTATAACGTCCGTTGCCGGGCGTCTCTGGTTACTAGCAGAGGGTATATCCAGTGGCGCCCGGCGGATCAAAAAGGTACTTACATATCTATATATAGAAATGGGGAATGTTCCCCTTAGCTCTCGAGAACTGCTTATGCGCCAATGATGGTTGACCCCTCTATGGATAGCCCTCGATCTGGAGGCAAGCCAAAAAATCGAAAATTTGACCTAGCCCTAAGGGGTCAAAAGTTATGGCGTGGTGCGGCGCGAAGCACCGCGCAAGATACCGTACTAGTTAACTTGTAAAACCGTATTTTTAAAATCTATAAAGTAAGCCTAAAGTAGGTAAATATGGACAAAGAGATTCCGTTAAAGTTTATGACAGCTAACGGTAGTCAGTTCGATACCCGCGTTGAGCAAAACAACTGTAGCGTTACGCAATTTCTACGGTTATAATGTAAACTATTTTTTTATTGGGTCGTGACGTCATTTTTAACGTCTTCTAAAAAGGAGGAGGTATACAGTTCGACTGTTTTTCATTGTTTTTAGTTGTTTTAGTAATATATATTTTGACTGGGTGGGTGCACCATAAAGATATTATAAACCCATTGAGTTTACAATATCTCTCCCATTCTGACAACGGGCTGCCCACGCGACATTAAATACACCTTCACTGAGCCTTTTCCTAACACAGTTGTCGGCTTTCCAGTTCAACTACGATTCGGCTGAACTTCGATATTTTCCGTGAAGCTCAACGTGCTCTCCGAGGCACGGAAAGACGTCTCAATGTCTTAAGAAATGGTCACTCATCCATTCCAAAAAAAATAAACAGTCAAATTGAGAAGCTCCTCCTTTTTACAAGTCAGTTAAGAAGTATGTGTAGTTAAGTGACCGGGAGTAACGCTGTAGTGATGAATAACATATATAGTAACAAAATGTGAGTGAATCATTAAGTATGTCCCAGTGGGATCACTGCTCAATGGAATGTCTTAACATCTATGTTAAGGGGAAGGTTTTCACATCCGTTCCCTATCTTTAAGACTACGCATTTTGATGTGATTTTCACTAATGGATAGAGTGGTTCTCGAGAAAGGTTTTTGTATATATTTCACTAGTCTACTACTTTATATTATATTGGACACGTAGGGCGTCGTAAGTCCTCCGGGTATATTGGGCCCATAAACTGCACGTGTAGAAGGTCTGGCAGAATGCCCGAATAATGGAATAATACCGAGCAACATTTTAGAGAGGGGCTCGTGGTCTAGTGGTAACCGACAATGTTAACACATTGCAAAGGTTAAGCAACATCTAGTCAGGCCGGTCTTAGGATGGGTGACCATTTCTTAAGACACCGAGACCGATCATAGCCTCGGAGAGCACGTTATGCCGTCGGTCCCGTTTGTCATACGAACATCTACGCCAGTCGTTAGGGGTAGTTGGAGCCCTAAATCAAAAATCCGAACGGTCTAACTGCAGAACTTCGATATCGCCTATGCGTTGTGGAGTCAGGCCTCCGTCACTCGCTCAAGGCCGCGCGCTATATACCTACCGCTCGGCGTACCTTCGAGAGTACAAACTGGCAGAGGGCTGCCGAACGCCCGCCTTAACGCTCGCATCGCATCGCACTGCAATTTTGTAGGTTAATATAGAGTAGGTATTTTCGCTTTTGTATGGGAGTGATGTATCTGTTATGTAGTAACTATTAATTAATAATAATAAAAATTAATCTGTGGTGGAGGTCAGATAGCAGTCGCTTCACGGAAAATAATAAAGTTAGACTGGAAAGCCGTCTCAGTATAATAATAATAATAAAGCTTTATTTATTCCATGCAAAAATAATTAATTTGACTACAACACACAAAAAAAACATTACAATTAACAAAGACAATCTGACTAAAAATCAAACATAATATCACAATATCACGCAATAAAATAAAATAATCAAAATAAACTACAAATACATTATAATTATTGGATAATAAATTATAGATTGATCACAAAAATTGTATCAATTAATTATAAAATCATTATACTATTTTTCAATTAAATGATTACAGTAATATTAGAATGTCAATTGAATTATTACTAAGTATTATAATTAAATGATTGTGACTATGTTAACAAAATATCTCTTCATTCTTGCACGGACTCCCTTTGGGTCAATGCCTCCTCCAAGGCATGCCACTTCTTTCTGTCTTTGGCAGTGTAAAGCGGCCGTCTCAGTAGTTACATATTAAATGCAAACTATCAAATCTTTCCTCTTTATAATATTAGTATAAAATGTATAGATGATCACAATAAACAGCTGATTTTTAGAATATTAATTTTCTTTATGCGTTTAAAATAAAATAGTGACAGAACGGAACGGACTTCGCCTTAAGTGAAGACGCTACAAGCTCGCCCCAGTCGCTTTGTAACTGCGCTGATTTATTGAGCCTCTGTCTAAGGTAGCGGACACTGTGTGGGTATAGATAAAAGAATACAATACTCTTAGGCGAAAGGAAGTTTTTTTTATTTAGCTGTCTACCTATGACAGAGCCTATTCGGCAGCTTTAATTCTAGTCCACCTAGTTTGAACGATAGCCCTTTCGGGACTCCTTCCTCTTGAACTAAAGTTACACCAGCATTCGCCGGCGACACCATGAGGCGCACGGACGCCATGCGCTGAGAAAAACAATGGTTTTGACAACGGAAATGATGATGTTACAATGTGTTAGGTTTTAGAACGACATTCCGTGTTGTTAAAACATCTTAAATACATATAAACACGCCTAGTTCCGGGAGGAATAGGCAGAGTAATTTTACGATCCAAGTAATTGGGGGCAAACTTATTGCAGCTTGTTGGAACTTTTATGTTCATCAGAAATTTGTCCGTGTTGTATTAACTTTGCGGGTCTTAAACGTGTATTTACCTTGAATGTGGTCTGACGTTTTGACCGAGTTACATCGGGCCGTGGTCCGTGGCTTTTGTTTTAAATTCCGCGGCCCAAGGCCGTGGCCGCTTTAACGTCCTTTACCGGGCGTCTCTGGTTCACACGCAGGAGGTATTTCTAGTGGCGCCCGGCCTGTGGTCCCAGGCTGACTTTGGAACGCGGTAGTCTAAAAACATAATTCTTTTCTCTTTCTCTTTCATGAATTGTACACTACCCTTTTAATTTCTTTAACTCGCTATAAGGTTGTCTGGAAGAGATCGCTTTTAGCGATATCGATTAGCCTTTTGTACTGTCTTTAAGTTATATCTCCTAAATATATATTTCCTTTTTTTTGTGTACAATTAAAAGTATTGGAATTGAATTGAATTTAATAATTTATGCTTCCGATTGTCGGCACTTGGCAATACATGTTGTATTACTATATGTGTGTAGGGAGTTTATTTCATAATGTAGCCTAAAAGACTTTGAAAGAAAGAATATTTTTATGCCTACCTCGGAGCCACGTGTAGTATGCCCGTGGATGAAAACGTGATTTTGTGATTAAATCGCTCCCGCTCATCACTCCGCTAATCACTAACTCCACAACCTAAATTGTAGTGTCCACTTTCTTGCTAGTTTTTTTTTCCCATATCGTTTATCATAATAAGTAGTTATCTATTTTGGACCCTTTTGGTACCACAGTGACTCATTTTTTTGGGGTCTCTGAAGGGTTGAGAATTTTTTATCTATGGAATGATGGAATGTCGACGAATGCTTGTCTTTGGTAAGCACGCGTTTGTTTATGTTAGCAACTGTTCGAATAAAAAATAGGGTTATAATAACTTGGAATTTGGCGCGTTTTTTACAACTTATCTTAAATAAATAAATATGTTAGGACAATTCACACAACGCCATCTAGTCTCAAACTAAGCAGATCTTGTGATATGACTTGTAAGTACTAGATAAACTGACATAGGAAACATCCAGACTTCGGTACAAACGTATCTACTCGTATCTGTCTTCACACAAAGCTTGTCCCGACCGGGAATCGAACCCGAGACTCCGGCGTCGAAAGCAGATGCACCACGCCAACGAAGCTGTCGAATATGGGGTACACAGAGGCGTTCGTTATGCACAGATTTCTTTATTCTTTATGGTGAGGCTGACTTGAGCTCTGAAGATTTCAATAGTCTTTCATTACAGACTAAAACATGATTTCGACATTGTTTTTGAAACAAAGATTTAAGTAGGTAGTTTTATTTTAACTTACAAGCTTTTACATAGTTTTGTACTAGGTACTGTCCTATATAATCCGAGTAAATAGTCCGACACGCCTAGGACTGTAATTGTCTGTGCCATAGCGGCAGGCACGTAAGATTTTGTTGACTTTCATCATCATTTCATCGCAAAGCAACGGTTTTAAATTTTATCAAAATATTAATATACTCGTAGCTGTTCTTTTTGCGTGCTGGCCCCCTAATATGTGGGACTAAAATACTGGGATATTGTGGGTGTGTAATACTCCTCTGCCTACCCCTTCAGGGATATAGGCGTGATATGTGTGTGTATGTGTGTTTTACTACTGAGGTATTGTTTAATAGTATTTTGATTATTGAAACCAAGTCATATAAAAATATTGTTTTATTATTTCCTTTTTCAAACACAAAATACAAAAAACTTTTTTTTAAAGTTTATAATCTGTCCTCTGACATGGCTCAACAGTGACGACATAGACATTTCAGATAAACTCTGAAAGTAATAAACAAATTTTAATTATCCTGTCATCAATAAGAAGTTATTTTATTTAGAAGTATCAAAGGGTTCCTACTCGTATTTATCTCGGTAATGTGTTCCTGTTTGAATTGGGAAGGAGAAAACCATCAAGCAATCAGAGTTATTATTATGACTAAATTAATTACTAATGACTAATGATTATTAGTCGTTATTAATTAATGGTAATTAACCAGTAAAATTATTGCAAGTAATTTCAAAAAGTTTGTACCTCCTCACCGCCTTGCCAGCGTTGGAAGATCTTGTCAAATTAACATAACTTCGGTTGATGGATACAGCAATAATAAAGGTGCGCTCATAGTGTAATTAAATTTATATTTTCAAGTATTTTTATTGCTAGTAACATTAAAAATATTACTTGTGCTTTTTGCTACCATTTCCCCCCAGTCAAAAAGTTCATGATTAACAAATTATTTTCAATTAAGGAACACTATTGCCAAGATTCGTGAAACAAATCAAATCTTGGATGGAATCAGGCATTATCTGGCGAAAGTCCAGTGGCTGTTCTCTCTGAGACAGTCTTGAGAATACCTCGTGTAGAGGTGAAACATATGTCGAAGTTGTAATATCTTCTATTTTAGCGAAATAATGCTATGAATTAAAAGTTTGTACATCATATTTACCATTACAAATCAAATCATTTATTTGCTGATCAAAAGTGGTGGGGTTATGGCATAATAATAATTTGGAGGTCTTTGATCTACCTTTTAGGCATACAATTTGTGACTTAAGTAATAATAAATTCCTAGGTAAAGTCAACTTAAAATAAATAAATCTCAATGGCAAAGTCAAATAATAATAAATTACAATAATAACACATGAAAATCGGATAAAAAAATGCCCTGGATCGTAGATAACCTGCTTGCCCTAAACACACACCAACAGACAGACATAAGTGTCGTAGATTATTAGTTTATGGTTCTAATTAAAACAAAATCCTTGACATTGTCACAATCCTATGTTATATTCTATTAGTCAAATAAAGCCTATATACTCGGGTTAAAATCTTTACTTTCATTTATCAATTTATTTGACTAATGTAAATCCATATTCAAATGGAGAAATTCTTAAAGCCAGAAAGATTCGAAGCGGACCCGCTTGACAATAATAATGCTGCGCCATGGCTACACTGGAAAAAAACTTATATCAATTTTTTGGACGCAGCGAAGGTCACAGATGATAAGGTGAAGCATCAACTGCTCATAAATTTTATTTCACCAAATATCTACGAGCATATAGCCCAAGCAGAAACATACTCGTCAGCTATATCCACGCTAGATGGTTTATTTATCAAGCCGAAAAATATTCGCACGTCACAATTTAGCCTCTCGTAAACAACACCCTAACGAGACAATAGACCAATATCTGCAATCTCTAAAACTTCTTTCTAAAGAATGCAGTTTCACATCGGTTACTGCGACTCAGTATGAGAATGAGTATGTACGCGACTCTTTTATCTCCGGTCTCGCTTCTACTGCTATTCGACAGCGGCTGCTAGAAAACATGACTCTTACTTTAGACGAAGCCCACAGTCAGGCTCGAGCTCTCGAATCTGCTCAAATTCAATCACAAAGCTTCAATAATTCACAAAACGCCGCTGCAATACAGCCTACGCCTGTAGCTGCAACTTCAAATCAAAGACAGAAGATTGCCGAACCTTCTAGATCACAATCTAATGGAAAATGCTATTTTTGTGGCAACTCACGTCACCTCCGTCGATTATGCCCAGCATCGCAAGCAACCTGTCTCAAGTGCGTCAAACAAGGACATTTCGCGAAAGTATGCAGAAGCAGCAATGTCACTGCTGCCGTAACTACTACAGAAAACGGTGAAGACTTTACTTCTTGTCTAGTATTAGCAGCCAGCGATATTCAGAAATGTACGAAACTTGTTACCATCAACGGTATATCGGTTAAAGCTTTGATTGACACTGGAAGTACTGGTAGCTTTATTGACGACGAAGTAGTAAAACAATATGACCTGAACCTGACCTGAAGAACTGGCTGTTCCTAAATTTAGGCTTCATAAAGTGAGTAATTCTTTTGCGGGGAACTTTATTCGAATGTACAATACATTGCCAACCGAAATAGCAAATTTATCTGTCAATAAATTTAAAAAACTAATAAAAAGTAAATTGTGCCATAAAGCGTATTAATGATTTCTTAGATGACAAGGCGGCCTGGTTGTAACAACATAACGAATTGCTCCTTTCTAAATAACTCTGTATTAGATTTAAGATGAAATATTTTGAAAAAAGCCGAGCTGAGTTTCTTGAGGGCTCTTCTCAGTCTCGTTGCATTTTGGAACCCTCGGTAGAGTCACACCAACTTCTGACGAATCTAAATAATTTTCTGAAAATTTCAAAGATAATAAACGTTATTTTATTTTATTTTTATTTTGACCGAAAAACAAGAGCGTGGACACAAGAAGTGGGCATCTTCATCCCATACATCTCAAATAACTAAAGTGTGTCCAGCAACATTAAAGATGGATAATGCAGTTATTCCGTCAATACTATTTCGTGTCATGGAAAATCTTTGCTGTAATGTCATACTGGGACACGATGTACTTGAACAGTATTCCACTCTGGAGATCCAATTTAATGGGCAAAATCCACCTCTCAGATTAAACGCCCTAGATGAAGCTAATATTGAGCCCGTCAATCTATTTCCAAATATGTCGCCAGATTGCAAACCAATAGCTATAAAATCACGTAGATTTGCAGGCGACGTTAGCAAGTTTATACAAGAAGAAGTCAAGAAATTACTGGAAGATGGTATCATCGAAGAGAGCACTTCATCCTGGCGTGCTCAAGTTCTAGTTACGTCCAACACAAATCATAAAAAGAGGATGTGTATTGATTACTCACAAACGGTGAACAGATTTACGTATCTCGACGCATATCCATTGCCAAATATCGAAGAAGTCATAGCAAAGGTATCCAAATATAGAGTATTCAGCAAAATCGATCTGAAATCTGCATATCATCAAATCCCAATTACTCCAGAGAATAGACCATTCACTGCCTTCGAAGCTGCCGGCAATTTATATCAATTTCGTCGTATTCCGTTTGGGTGACCAACGGAGTAGCTTGTTTTCAATACTTAAAACAATGGAAAATATGATGTTGAATTTTCGATAATTGCAATGATTTCGCTAAATTAAGACATTTATAAACGTCGACATATATTTCACCTACTCACGAGGCATTATCAAGACTGTCTCAAAGAGAACAGCATTATCTAAAATTCAACATCATATTTTCTATTGTTTTATCATGGACTTTCGCCAGGTAACGCCTGACTCCATTCAGTACCTATATAAGCATAATTGTCTAGTATGGTCTCGAGATGTAGATCTTCGCTCACTATGTCAATTTTATATAAAGAACTACGAAGGTGAGCGCTTTGTTTTTTTTTTATTTAAATACTGCATGCACAGCATAGAATCGTACAATGTCGCGCCTATTACATTCTCCGCGAAACTAGGCAAAAGTGCTCCGTGACTTAAAATATTTTTTTTGATTGTGTAAAAGGGAGCAAAAAGCACAAGTAAGTAATGTTTTTAAATGTAGGTACCTACTACTGTTCGATCGCTGTGAACTCCCCTTAGTTCATCAATCATACAGATTCCCGATTCATTGATATAATTAGATTTGGCGGGAATAAATAATAAGAAAAAAAAAGACTTAAGAAATTTGGTAAAATTTCATACCGCCGCCATCTTGGTTGTGTGAAGTGTATTAATGAATAATGATGTTAGTTTGACAGTTTTTTAAATATAAATTTTCGCTTTAATAAATGTTTGATTAATTGCGTTATTTTTAATTCATTTAATTTTTATTTTTTGTGATGTGGTAATTAAAGTTGTATTCTGATTTATGTCATGAATTGACTTCAAAGTCAAATCATAACTTTTTTATTAGATGTCAAAACTAAAAACTGTCAATACGGTAGGTTAGTCTTTTGAGAATATTTACGTCACGCCTCTTTCCCATTGGGTTAGGCAGAGACTAGGTTTCCCACTTGCTACGAATTTGGCATAGATGCCTACTTCTCTCACTGGTTTAAGTGTCACACATAAGTATTTTCGTTTATTCTCTCCAGTTTCAAATTAAAGAATGACTACGAGAGTCAAGAGTTAGTAAACGGCTGAATTAATTATGATAACTTTGTGTACTTACCACGAGGTGCTGGGTCTAATCAACGCTTTAGGGGCCTAAGCAAATCACACCTGCAAGCGATGCACCTAGCACATCAATACTTACAGCAACTAGATATAAAGGCTCGCCTAAGTATAGGACCATAGGACTAGGTTACTTACTATTGAAAAGTGGTTGAATAATATGCCACTACCTAGCCCTTCAGCGAAACATGCGTGGTTATAAGTAGGTATGTTTGTATATTCATCTATAGTTCAATAAGCCTGGAGTTCATCGGCAATAATAAGTTATTGTGTCTGCCAAATAATGACGCACTATTAGGTACCACAATGTATGATAAAGATAAAGATAAAGATAAAGATAAAGATAAAGATAAAGATAAAGATAAAGATAAAGATAAAGATGTATTTATTTGTAAAACATGTGTTATGTGTATCACAACACCGTTAAATGCATAACTACGTGTCACAGATATTTTTAAAGATTTATATCAACATGCTTAGCCAAAAAATATGGCATACAAATATACTCGTAATAAGTAGTTTTTTGATTATTACAGATATAGTTAATTAAATGTCAGCAATATAATACTCGTATAGTTTCGTTAGATTTATTGATTTATGTTTGATGATCAAGCCCCAAAAAATGAATAATAATGCAAACAAATTATTTATTATATATTAGTTCAAAATTTGGAAACCAAGAATTTTTTGGAATTCAAGAATTCAAATGAATTTCAAAAATTCAAATGAATTTCAAGAAAATTCAAATGAATTTCAAAGAACAAGGACCTATGCTATCTAATAACGTAAATAATTTGATAAAAGGCCTCAAGGTGTTTATAATAACACCATATAAAACTCGACCCGCCGAAACATAAAATCAACGGGCCAATTTATAACGGTTTTCCACCAAATTTGTCAAGCTATTATTACACTGAAATATATAATTACGTACATTATCGTTCTCAAAACGATTTACAGAGATAAAAAGTATCTTTATTTATACTTTTTTATACTTTTCACTGTATTCACTGACAAACATCGCAAAAATAACTCGGAAATCGGTAACTTTCTAGGGCTTCATATATTAGATATAACGATGTATTTTTTTGAAACTATTACCTAAATAGAATCATTATAAACCGAATAATCATATTTTCTAATAAGAAAACATTACTTACATGAATAAATTCGAATATATATGTCAGGTACAATCAAAGGTATTATCACAATTAAAATTAAACAACAAGATAAAGAGAATTTACAATGTCAAAGTGTTTTGTCGTCAAATAAGTCAATAATATTATAATAACATCTTTCAATTAAAATATTCTTAAGTGCATTTTTGAACTGAACTGTGTTTTATAGCCTTACACACCTATGAACACAGACGTTGTGTTGAAAGATCGTTAATCTACACTAAGTATATCTATTGGGGATTTTATGTAAATAACAGTCCCTATGAAAATAGCCGTAATATGCGTCTGCGTAAGAACGGCCCTAGGCCGCGGAATGAAAAAAAAAAAAAAAGTATTATTTTATGGGTAATTTCAATCAAAAGAATCTTACTTAAAACTTCCTTGAAACACAAATTACCGGAATGGGACCAAATAATTGTCAGAATGGGACCAAAATTTTCAAGCAAACATGTTCAAAATTAGTACACCCAGTTGAAACTTAAATATGAAGGTAACAAACATTCAAAAACACAGTCGAATTAAGAACCTCCTTTTTGAGGTCGGTTAAAATACTGTATTGTGAAGCAAAATAATTAGCTCAAAATATAAATTTATCCCTTATTTTATCTGTCCGTATCTTAGTCCGAGACGCCCAGGACTGTAATAGGCTGTGCCACAACGGCTGGCACGTAAAATTTTGTTGCCTTTGATCAACATTTCATCGCAAGGCAACGAGTTCAATTTTTTTTTACAAAATTACAATATTATTGCAATTTACAAATTTACTGCTTGTTATTAAATTCATTCGGCCATTTTGGACATAACCCATTATAAATGTGCCCGGTGACGGCAATAGGCTTGCCCCCTATTACGTGGGACTAAAATACTGGCAAATTATGGGTGTGTAATGCACCTCTGCCTACCCCTTCGGGGATATAGGCGTGATATGTGTGTGTGTGTGTATTTTATCTGTTCTTGAACATTACACTTAAACACTTTAAGAAATAAACTTAACAATAATCAATAAGTCTCAGTTCTAACCAACATTCCATTCCGATGTCTCACACTGGGCATCGAAGTCCATACCTTTGATCCTTTTAACAAAAAACCATAAATTACAAAATGTGTAGATGCTTATCTCAATTCTGACTAAACATGTCGTCCTTAACAGAAAAAAAAAACTAAAATTACTCTATTTCTTTTTGTCTGGCTTCTTATCTAGTAGTATCTAGTAGTCTTAAGACCAATGATATTAAAAAAAATAAAAAATATTTTGTAATACACTTCTGACTACCCCCTTGGAAATATATGGGTGATTATATCTTGTGTATGTAATAAACATAGCATAGTATAAAATAAAGTCGCCTCCGTTCCCTACGTATGCTTAGATCTTTAAAACTACGCAACGGATTTTGATATGGTTCTAATCAATGGATAGTGTGGTTCTCGAGTAAGGTATTTGTGTGTATAATTAGATATGCAGCGTCTTCTAGATGTAAATAATAACAAGGAATCGGTCCCGGTCCTTGTGAATGTCATGTTAATGCCAATCAACATTCCAATGTAAAGAAAACTATTTGTTCAAAAAACTTAACTAATTATTATTAATGTATAACCCAATTATTAATAAACCAGATTAATTCAACAACATCAAATTAATTACCTCTAATTTATTAGTACAGGCGTAATTATTTAGTAGGAACTAATTAAGATCATAACTACAAGTGTACCTACTAAACATCCCTTTAATGAAATTATTAAAAAAAAACATAAATATTAAAAAAAAAAAACTATAAACTTGAAATGTCCCTCAATGGAGTTTACAACAGGGGCATAACTCACGGCTGCAATAACGTTCATAAGTATAGATCTTTCAAAGAAATTAAAAAAAAACATCCATTTAGTCAACCATAATGCATGCCATTATACCTGTCTCACTCTACTATTAACCCCTCTGTACGAGCGAGAGAGACAAACAGATGTCTTTATTCAAAGTCTTAAATATGGTCGAAGTTTGTAAAGTTTAGTGCTGTGGAAGTTCTCATAACGAGTAGACGTGTCACGTGGTATAATTTTTATTGTAATTCATTTTGGAATTTATTACGATATTATTGAACTTTGTGGTTTTTAATAAGTGTTTGTGTATTGTGACAATACTGTGGTGGCAAATAAGCTGATTTTTTGGAATTTTTACAACGGATTTAAGGTGGGTTTCGAGTATTTTACTATTACTACTAAAGTTAAGGATACAACTATTTATTTGAATGATTTAACAAAGATCACAAATCATGTAAGAGAGGATAAGAACTGTAGTTGGTGCACCTGCTGATTAAAAGACGATACTCTTTAGGCTCCTACTTAAGTTTTTTGTTATTATGAGCGTAAACCGCTGCACAGATTTGGATAAAAATTAACACAAAGATTAGACTTGGATGAAAATACAGGACATTATGTGCCTGCCTTCATTTCGTCAGTAGCTTTGTAAGTAATAGAGGGTGAGCCTATTGTCGATTATTAGACACTTTTATGTTAGTTAGAACCTTATCCATTAATCGACAGATGCATCACTCGCAGGTGAGGATCTTAATCGGATCTTTGTAAACAAAAGAAAAAAGAAAATAATCTACCCATAACGAGAAAAAAGTTAAACTTTAGTTTGTTACAGACAAAAAAACATTCATGCATAAATATGTTAAACAATTTTTATTTACACTGGCAACATAAGAATGGTTGATTTAAAAATATTGTTTGGAATAATTTACTATAAATTAGTACATACCTAGTTTGATAGATAACTAGATTATTAATGTTAAATTGATAAACATTCCGTATCACTTTAGAATCCTTTATAGATTCAGTTAAATATATAATTTCTGATAATGCTAGTTCAGAATTTGTTATTGACTATTTATACACAAAAACCTTCCTCAAGAACCACTCTATCCATTGGTGAAAACAATGCATCAAATCGCATCAAAATACGTTGCGTAGTTTTAAATCGAAGCATACATACATACATACACGGAAGCGAGTTTGTTTTATAATATGTAGTGATGTAGGATTTTAACCAAAATAGCAATTATTTTTGTTTTGAATACTGTAATTAATTGAGGAAGGCGGCCATAACATCACGCTACGATCTATAGAAGCGGAAAAATATTGCAAAAACGGAACGAAAGTCGCAGGCGTTCTATAGTTTTATTATAATAGTAACATTTTATGTGAAGCCCGTATGCTTAAAAGTTTTATGAACGTATTTAACTATGGGGTCCCAAGTTCAGGGCTGTTTCAGGGAGTAAGCCCTAAAGTTGACATAAACAGGATCATAAAACAGCCACATTTCAAACATACTCGTAAAGGCACGGGGTTTGCCCCTAGAGAGCAAGAAAAAGTGTTTATCTCTTATATTGCTATTATTGGAATTAACGTTCTATCGAGAATATCTTTATTTACAACAAGAATAACAATTTACATAATTATGTACTTACAAAAAATATTTACTTAAACTACAAAATTTCCAATTTGGTAAGGTTCCAAGAATGCTGGCTGTGTTGCCACGTTGGATGGCGATACTTATTCTTTGGGTCAGAAAATAGCCAGCCTTCTGGTACCTCAGTGTCTCAACCCCAAACGGCTCAAATATGTAATCACCTGCTAAGTTATTGATTATTTTGTGATAGGCAGACCAAAAGCTATATTATCCCTGAGTGCAATAACTTACTTTTCATCACTTCTATTCAAAAAGTGGCGTTTTGTTTCTACATAAGTGCACCTAAAGTAGCTCCTTTTTGTTCAGAGACTTTTTAGCGGGAAATAATGAGATTTGAATTTGGAACATGAATCTTTCATAGTTATCCAACCGTAAAAAGAAACACGTTTGTTTTTCATATAAGGCTATGAAAAGTAATATTGATACGTCGCTCTGGATTCGACAACAATATATCATTTTACTTCCTTGTCATGAAAACTATTGAATTCCCCTGAGAATTGGGAAATATAAAACTATATAACGTGGGCCGAGCCGAGGTTATCAGCTGGTGTACGATAAATAATAGATATTATTATTATGTCAAACGATACACCCGTTTGCTATAAATTGAGCTGCCATTACTGTTGCACAATACCTACGGTAAGACTCCGAGACACTGACGCTATTGCTCATGCTTGCACAACTAATTTTGAGTTAGGTACTACTGTTCAGTTTAAATAATCTGATACCGACTAATATATTATAGGTATAGGAAAGATTTGATTGATTGTTTTTAAATGTTTAGACAGATGTTTTCTTTTGAATCTACATAGTGTTGTGTATAATCATACTTAATGTTAAAAAACAAATTCGCCCGTTTATGCTTAGACCTTTAAAACTACGTAACGGATTTTGATGTGGCTTTCACCAGTTAATAGAATGGTTCTCGAGGAAGGTTTTAGCAGCCTGATCTGTGAACGTCCCAAATATTTTCTTCCGAAAATCCAAGATGGCGGCGTTACGTCCAAAGCTAATCAATGGGATGATTTTCCATTCACATTTTGTTGTAATTCTATTGATAAATTTGTAGCGTCGTGACATCTTTCCAGGGTCTCAGGGATCAGGTCACGACCTGGCACAATAGAAATCGTGTCACAGATACTCATAGACAATTTCCTGTTGTTTTTTTAAACCCTTGACACGGTCGGGTCAAACAATTATAAGATACAAGTTTATTGCTGCGGCTCCACCAGCTAGTGTTCTCGTTCTTAATTCCCACGGGAGTACATTACCGGGATAAAAAATAGCCTATAACACCCAGGGGTAATGTAGTACATATAAGTGAAAAAAATTTCAAAATCGATTCAGTAGTTACCGAGCAATGAAAACAAACTATCAAATTTTTCATCTTTATAATATTAACTTAGATAGCGGACGCCGCCGCGCCGGGAAGAGACATTGTTTGCTTTCAAAAGAAATAAATGTTACACAATTTTTTGTAGGGTTTTGCAATCTTTTCCATTACTGCTCTACACCTATTGACTGTAGCGTGATATGGCGAAAATGAGATTTAAACAGTCGTACTAAATTCGACATGAGGGATTTTTTGCAAAGAGATCCAATTCGATATCTCTTTTAGAAGCTGAGATACGTTATCGACAAAAACAGTCATCCAATAAATATACCATACGTCCTCCAAGTTTCGTACCCTGCAATAAAAGTTGTAGTTTCGCCCCCTGAAGAGGTAACCGTTGGACCCCCGGTAGGAGCCCAAGGTTCTCAGATCGAATTTTTAGAAAAAAAAAAAGAAAATTAAAGTTACTGGTACTTCAATTTGGTGCCATTCCGACAATTATCCCAATAGTCAATTTTTAAAGGAACCCATTCGCACCCTAATAAATTTTGGGCTCCTGAACTCTAACCAAACGAACGAGGTTACTTATAATGCAGAAGTCAGCCGTCATAATATTATGGCTGTTTTGTACAAACTTTAAAATTTACTGTTTTTTTTTTCATTTTAGTTCAAACCGGAATCCAGCCATATTATAAAAAAAATGTTTAAGTTTATTGATTTTCTATAGTACATAATTTGATATTAATAGTACCAGGGAACAACAATAGGCTTGTTCTATATTAAGTGGAACCAGCGTCTGACAACATGTGCCTCTGCATGGGGCCTCTACCTATTCCCTTGGTACATAGACATGATTATATGTAGGTATAATATTAATAGTAAAACTGGTTTGTTGATTTAACCTTTTATGCCAAGTTACTTTGCATAAAAAAAAATATTAATAAGTTAGAATATTATCTGTCAATATCAACAAAATTCTTATCGTAAAGTCTAGATTTTACACAAATCTTTATTCTATAATACCTAATATTTTGATTAACGATCGTTATAAATGAAGTGAAAAATTCATAGTCTCGACAAATTTGTTTAGGACGCGCCAATATCGATAACTAGTGATGTACCAATGGTAGAATGGTATAGATAAAAAGGCGTAAGTTGAGCTTTGCATTTGTGTTTGTGATCACGAAAAGTAGAGTAAAAAGGCTGTGTGTACAACACGTGTGTGTAAAAGAAGTCACATTATACGTTCACTTACGTGCACTCATTTAAATGCAAAGCTCAGCTTACGCCTTTTTACCTATAAACCCATTTAATGTTAAGAAAAATTGTAAAAATTTTAAAAGTTCTCAATTCGATATGTTTTTTTTTATGTTTGTTAACTCATATCTCTGGACTGGGTGCATCGATTTTGAAAAATTATTTTTTATTATATAAATTTTATTATATAAATTATTAATTATTATTTAATATATTATTATTTTTAAATGAAAGCTACTGCTTTCGAAGTCGTCCTATTTCATTTTGGTCCCATTTTGAGAATTATTTGGTCCCATTTCGGTAATTTGAAGTCGGTTGTGGTGTAAATTTTTGACATGTGTTTTTTTAATGTTTGTCTTATCGTCGACTACATATAAACTGACACTTAAATCTGTTACCACGAATCGAGCTAATTTGTACTGGATTTTGACATAATATAGAATAATTAGCTCTTTTTCGAGTTTTAACACACGGCGTGCTTTAGTAACAATCATCTTTTCCCCTTTTTAAGGTTCCATATCCAAAGGGTAAAACGGTAACCTGATTACTAACACTCCGCTGTCCGTCCGTCTGTCACCAGGCTGTATCTCATGAACCGTGATAATTAGAAAGTTGAAATTTTCACAGTTCATGTTTTTCTATAGCTGCTATAACAATAAAAAATGAGAGTGGCCCACAATCGCTACACGTCGTCATGACTTACCACCAGGCGGGCGGCGTCAATTTGGCGAACCCAATATAAAAAAGAAAAAAAAAATGAATATAATAAATATTTAAAGGGGCTCCCATACAACAAAAGTGATGTTGTAGTACGGAATCCTTTGTGCGCAAATCCGACTAGCACTTGGCAGTGTTTTTTAAATATTGAATATCATTGCGAGTCCCTCACTAGTCGATTAAACTGCAAAAATGCCGTGTCCCGTCACTAGCAGGCGTCAAACCCAAGGTCAAATAACTGGTTCCAAATTTGTAATTTGACAATTCCTACGACATTTGACTCAACAAATATTGACAATATATTTTAAGATTTAAATCTATGTAGGTATAATTTTCGATAAATTCCCGTAGTTTTTTGTCTAGACGTGTAAATTGATATGTTCTGATAGTGTATTTGGCAACAGGGTTTTCTAGAAACGGTACTTTTCGATATAATTTATGTTACATTGTATCTACAAGAAATCTTACTGAATATTATCTGTCTGCTCCTAGATCTACTATGGTTGCTAGAATATTACCCCAGCCGTGTCAGGCTACGCATAGAATAATATGGTTCCTTAGTTACCCAAAATGAATTTATTTATTTATTTATTTACTAGCTGTTGCCTGCAGGTCCACCTGCGTGTTACTTTAGATCGACATAACTTTTTATTTACGAACCGCGAACCGATTGAAATAAAACAAACCTTAAATGTTAAGTTGAATAAACCACAACGCATTACTGAAAACCGCATTCAAATCGGTTCAGCCGTTTCTGAGATTAGCGTTTTCAAACATTCAGAGAAACAGACAAAATTTCCTAAAAACCATTACTTACAACATTATTAAAAACAGTTTCTCTATTATACCTATATTCGATGTACAGACATCGACCACTTACAATTTTATTATATGTATTGATTGATCGATGAAAGGAAACAATACAAGCTTACAGTGGGTACCAAATCGCCTGCATGTTTTGCTAATTTTAACATTGATCCTATTAACTAAATCTACCTACTACAATGTCAATTTCATTCGATTCTATACAATTCATTATCATATTTACCATTTACCAATACAATTAGATAATATACTCGTAAACTTATTTTGTTACACAATGTTAAAATATATTTAATGGGCCATATAACTCCTGACCCACCAATTAAATAGTAGTCGGTACAAGCTCTGAACTAACGAAGTTATCTGACCCGTTGTAAGTTCCGTAGTTCCTGTAGTCCGAGACGCCCAGGACTTCAATTGGCTGTGCCATAGCGGCTGGCACGTAAGGTTTTGTTTGCGTTTAATCAACATTTCATCGCAAGGCAACGGGATTCTATATTTTATTCAAAATTACAATATAGCTGCTACATTTTATTAAATTTATACGGCCATTTTGGACATAACCCATTATGTGTGCTCGGTGACGGCAATAGGCTTGCCCCCTATTATGTGGGTCTAAAAAACCTGGCAAATTGTGGGTATGTAATGCACCTCTGCCTACCCCTTCGGGGATATAGTTTTCCTTCAAAGTTCATCCCCTGGACAACCTTTCGTTTTTTTTTCCAATAAAAAATAAAACATGAAATAGGTCGATATTTTCCGTGAAACGACATCCATCTGACCTTCACACTACCCATGGGCGATATCGAAGTTCTGTAGATAGATCACGAGGATTTTGATTTAGGGCTCCAACTACCCCTAACGACTGCCATAGATGTTCGTATGACAACCGGGACCGACAGCTTATCATGCCGTCCGAGGCTAATCACTAAAATTACTATGAATTTTCGCGCGGTTTCCAAAAATGAATGAAGCTTACCTTAGTTCATCTCTATAGGCAAAGCCTTATTCATAACTAGTGGTCGCCCGCGACTTCGTCCGCGTTTTAATTAGGATTTTTTCCCGTTCCCGTCGCGCTGCGTCATATTTTGAACAATTCACATAATATCTTTATAAATTGTAGCCTATGTGTTATTCTGATGTATAATCTATATTATTGTAATGTTTCATTAAAATCGATTCAGTAGTTTTTACGTGAAAGAGTAACAAACCATACATACTCACCAACTTTCGCGTTTATAATATTAAGTAGGATGAAATGCTATTATTAAAAATGATTAGTTAAAAATGCTCTGTTTAGATCCAGAAGAGCTCAAGAGAATGCTTCAGTGACGTGGTCGGTAGTGCATCCGCTTTCGACGCCGGAGTCTCGGGTTCGATTACCGGTCGGGACAAACTTTGTGTGAAGATACGTTTGTCTGGATGTTTCCTATGTATAATATGTATGTATGTAAGTATTTATATCAGTTTATCTAGTACTCATATCACAAGCTCTGCTTAGTTCGAGACTAGATGGCGTTGTGTGAATTATTATTGTCCTAACATATTAAAATAAATACGAATCTTCTGTCTCTGTGTGGTGTACAAGAACAGATTGTGTCTCTTTCTTTAATGACAATACCTATTTTAAACCTCTGATAACTCATTATGAATAAGACCAATTGTTATGGTATTTTAAACTTCTAAAAATTCATTATGAATAATTTTTATTTTTATTTATTTATTTATTTATTGAATGATAACTATCATTACAGGGTTACCCCAATGCGATAGCTAGTTATATTGTAACTAGGTATGCAATGCGGAGCAAATGTTTTTATTACATATCAGAATCAGAATCGAACACTTGTTCAACATTTTCGGTGATTATTCCTCCGTGGTCAGCTCTATTTTCATAATTTCAGATATATGGACTCCCGAGTATGATGTCGACCAGCACGCCAAATTTGGTCAAAATCAGTCGAGCCGTTTCGGAGGAGTAGACGCACAAACGATTTACACTTGTCGCCTAAGATTGAGCTCCGCTCGACTAATTACATATGAGTAATGCTGCCTTAGTAAACTCACTCAGATGACACAAAAACACATCTACTATTTCCGATATAACATTGAGATAAGGGGGGTAGTTCATAAAATCGGTTAATACGTTTTTGAGCATATAAGCTATCCCACGCGTACAAAACCGGGACAGTTATTAAATTAAACGCGAAATTTAAAGATTCGTATTTTTCGTATCGTTCAGCGTTCGACTCCCGGGCCGCATACCAATATGTTCCGATACCAATAAAAACCCAAAAATCCTCCAACTAAACGACAAAGTTATTTTCTTTGTTCAATTCTCAGAAACAGATAGGAACAATTATACGTTTTGCTAAAACCGAACTCGAATCTTGGACTGCGCACAATTTTCATTGTTTTGTTACCATTTAATTGATACGCACACGCGATCATGTATACTTCTCTTAGAGAATAGACAGAGGTATTTTATTTGTCCATTTTACAAGTAAGTATAACCCTTTATAACGTAGTGGCAAGTATGTTGCCGTCACGGATTTAATAGATTTTTTGAAAACAGATTATAGAAATTATTTAGGTGGCAATATAAGTGCCACTGTCCTATGTGTGTGTGTGTGTTAATAACTTGGTATTTGAGTTTTATTTTATGTTCTTGTAGGTAAAAACGCCATGCCACTATTTGTAATTTGTAATTTAAGATGTTTCATAGACAGGCAGTGGCAACTATATTGCAAACAAAATTAAAAAAAAAATCATCGTTTAAAAATAGTTTTCATCATGAAAGTACTTGAAAGTACCTTGAGTTTTTGTTTACTATAAATCGCTATGACCTTTGGTTTCCTCTGCCTTATAAAGGATTAAAGAATAGTATTCTAGATCCCATTTCCCACGGGAACATATCTCCGGGATAAAAAATAACCCAAATTATTCCTTTTTTATTTATTTTATTTTATTAGATGTCTTGTGCTAGTGGTGTCTTAGTCAGTTGGTAGAACGTTTCTCCTGGAAAGGGATCAGTCGCTGGTTCGAGTCCAGGCCGAGACTATCGTTTTTGTGATTCATATTGTAAAATTATTTGAGAATAAGTTAGCATGCTCATGCTCTATATTACTATTATAAAGAGGAAAGATTTGTATTTTTGTGTATATGTTTGTAATGAATAAACTCAAAAACTACTGTGCCGATTCCAAAAATTCTTTCACCATTGGAAAGCTACATTCACCCTGAGTAACATAGGCTACTTTTTATCCCGGTAATGTGTTCCCACGGGAACCGGGAATGAGTAAACTAAATCACGCGGGCAGAGCTACGGCGATCAGCTAGTTGCTTATAAAATCTAATCAGTAAATGATCTCTCTGATGATGCCAATCAGTACCCCAATGATTGGGAAGCACGTTAAGCCGTCGTTGGTCCCGGTTGCCATACGAACATCTTATGGCAGTCGTGACGGGTATTTGGAGCCCTAAAACATCCGATCGGTCTAACTACAGAACTTCGATATCGCCCATGCGTTGTGGAGGTCAGATGGCAGTCGCTCCACGGAAAATATTGAAGTCCAGCCGAACGTAGGTTAGGAATAGGCTCAGTTAATGATCTATTGGGAATATTACGTTAATAACAGTCTCTACGGAAACAGCTGTAATAGACACATATATACTAGTCAAAAGTACATTTTTAATCATGTTTCATTTCAGCAGGTGTATCAGCTTGCTAACATAAGTCCCAGAGCCCTTTTATTTAAAACATTAGTTTTAAATATTATTTTAAATATAAATTATTGTTTGTGCTTATTAAAGCACAAACAATAATTTAAATTTCCCTTAGGCTATATAATTAAATAAAATCCGTTATAATGGTTACTCTTTCCTTCGAAATCATTTTTCACAATCGATACTTAAATCTCGCTATAAAAAAATGGCAACATCGATAACTAAAAATTAAAAAAAAAATGGCACAATAAGTATATACAAAGATGTGAAGGCTGAACGGCAGTGTAGCCTTTGCCTTATGGCGATTTAAGAAGAAACAGATACATATGACCATGAATGATTTTGTCTTGTTTGACGCATTTTCGGTAGGGTTCGCATAACGACGTTTAATTCGAAAATTTTCCACGTATCTTAGTAAATATTGTAATAAGGTATCTATTCATATTAATTACCTACCTAATTGCCTTTTATAATTAACTAACGGTTGGTCACTAAACTATAAACTAGAAATTCTCCATGAGGTTAAGCGGCGGACATTGAAGTACCTTGGTCACCTAATGAGACATGATAGGTACCGGATCCTACAGTTGATCGTGCAGGGCAAGATCCGGGGTAAACGTGCGCCAGGTAGAAGACGCACGTCGTGGTTGAAGAACTTGAGGGAGTGGTTCGGTCTCAGCACTCGTTCCCTGTTCCGAGCTGCTGCCTCAAAAGTGCAAATAGCCATAATGATCGCCAACCTCCGCTGAGGAGACGGCACCCCAAGAAGAAGAACGGTTGGTCCCAGTTCCGCACCTATGATATTTTTTTTCTAGTAATAAACATAGCCTGAGTTACTCAAGGATAATATATATTAAAGATGAAAGAATTTTTGAAATCAAAAGGTTACAAACGTACAAATATTTCCTCTTTTTTTAATATTACTACAAATATAAATATCATTACGTCTACTCGTATATCTCTGCCACTATAAAAAATCCATAACTACTCTGTAATTCAAACCAACATTTCAACAGTCAGGACATAATATATAATAAATAAAATAAATAAAAATAACTTGGAACTGGATGAACCTTACCGCGTGGTCCCAGTTCGATTTGGTCCCATTTCGACAATTTTAAGTCTGTTGTATTCTTGCTAAAATGATTTATTTAGGAAATGGAGGCAATAAGCCCAAATTATGTATTTTAATGTTCGTGAGGTCGACCATATGGTATATAAATAATAATAAATAAATAAATATATTTGGACATTCTCACACAACATCATCTAGCCCAAACTAAGCTATAAGCTTGTGCTATGGGATCTAGACAACTGATAAACATACTTATATATTTCTAAATACATCATAACATACTTAGAAAATACCCAAACTCCGAAACAAACGTTTGTGGATCACACAAATATTCAACCCGGAGATCGAACGCGAGACTCCGGTGTCGAAAACCGAAGCAGTCATTTAGATGGGTATTTGATTGGGATATGAGGACAAGAAGCCCAAAATAATGTTTTTTTAATGTTCGCGAGGTATACTGTCCGATTATATGGGTGCCCATAGTGGACCATATGGGACCATTAGTACAGAAATGTGTACCAATGTCGTTGCTGATGGTACTATCGGTATCTCGAGTAGAAATTTTTCGAATACCGCCCCAGTATCGATGCTATCTACCGAGAGGTTCAGGCTTCGATTCCCGACCGGTCCGTAGACGTCTCTATAACGTAACATGGTATTTATTTCTTATTTTTTTTAAAACTAGTCCCCGGAATTTTTTGTCTATTCTCTTTTTGACCGACTTCAAAAAGGAGGAGATTCTCAATAAGACTATCTGTACTACTATTATAAAGAGGAAAGATTTGTACTTTTGTGTGTATGTTTGTAATGAAAAAACTCAAAAACTACTGTGCCGATTTCTTTCACCATTGGAAAGCTACATTCACCCTGAGTAACATAGGCTAATTTTTATCCCGGTAATGTGTTCCCACGGGAACGGGTAAACTTAATCACGCGGGTGGAGCTGCGGCGATCAATTAGTATTTTATAAGTTTGTTACCCCTCATAACTTTCGACTAGATGAACCGATATCTAGTGCAATTTGGTCCCATTCTGACAAGTAATTGGTCCCATTTCGGTATTTGAAGTCAATTTTATTTTTGTAATTTTTTTACACATTTTTATCTCCGAAGGGTAAAGTAGAGGCTTTTGTTATGCTAGATTAACGAACGAATACAGAAACGTCATTCAAATATTTAGGAGCTGTTTAAATAAAAAATATATATATTTACCCAAAAATAAAAAAAAGTTCTTAACACAAATTAAAAGACTAGATACTCGTACAAACATTGATAAATAAAACAAATGAACCCTTTATCTAAAATTCTTGGGGACTGGTGCCTAAAGTAGATACTATTTAGTATCTGTATTTATTTATAAGTCACCAGGGATAGATAGAATACCCTAAAACTAAAACTAAGAATACATATAGAAATCAATGGAAAATATTATGTTGAATTTTTATATATCTAATTGCAATGATTTCGCTAAATAGAAGACATTATAAACGTCGACTTGATAATGCCTCGTGAGTAGGTGAAACATAATATGTCGACGTTTCTAATGTCTTCTATTTAGCGAAATCATTGCAATTATAAAAAAATTCAACATCATATTTTCCATTGTTTTATCATGGACTTTCGCCAGGTAACGCCTGACTCCATTCAGTACATATGCTTGAGCAGCCTGTAAACTTCTTATTCTTTTTTTTAAAAACGTGGCTCCACCGATGTTCATCGATGATTTCTGCAATGTCAAGCTAATGCTTGATTAGTAGATAGTCTCACACAGAAGAACTAGTTATTCCTAACTAGCTCCAGGTGCAGGACAAGAAACGTTGTTCGGTATGTGAGTGTCTGGGAACCCGATTTTTGCGGAGCGCCAAAAGTAATCCAAAAAGCCACCTGCCACGCGCTCAGCAAATATGGAACTCCCGCCCTTAAACTTAAATTTTTCACACACAAACGTCACTTTTAGGCCTATATAATTAGTTGAGTGACGTTTCAGTATTCAGCGGTTAGTGTCAAAATAGTTTTTGCAGTTTTTAATAAAATTGCATTTGCACCTAAGTATTAGTGGTTTTCCATTCTGTAAGACTGGGATAAGGGCAGGCAGATGATGATGATGACGGCAATAAAGACTTCTCCAATACCTCTAAGGTCCAAGTCTGTATAATTTATATTCCGAATTACGACGCGTAGAAATGGTAAAATGTGTAAAAATTAAAATACCTACTAATCTATACATAGAAATGGTGAATGTAATTTTTGTCCCCCTTAGCTCTCGAGAACTGCTTATGCTACAATGATGGTTGACCCAACTATGGATAGCCCTCAATCTGGAGGCAAGCCAAAAAATCGAAAATTTGACCTAGCCCTAAGGGGTCAAAAGTTATAGGCCCAAACCTATGGCGTGGTGCGGCGCGAAGCACCGCGCAAGACACCGTAGTAGGTAAGAATTAGTACTTACTTATAAATAAGTACCTATAAATAGTTAAGTTATAAAATAACAAATACTCATGTATTCGGCAGAAAAAAAATGTCTTTGATATTGGTCATCGAAGCTGAGTCGTCAGAGCATTCCACTTGTAAGGGAAAGGCAGTGAGTCCGAGTCACCCAGGACTTTAATTATCTGTGCCACAGCCGGCTGGCACGTAAGATTTTGTTGCCTTTCATCAACATTTCATCGCGAGGCAACGGGATTCAATTTTTTTTTTCAAAATTACAATATTACTGCAACTTTTTATAAAAGGCTATTTTGGACATAACTCATGATAATGTGTCCGGTGACGACAATAGGCTTGACCCTATTACGTGGGACTAGAAATACTGGCAAGTTGTAAGCTTGATAGGTGTGTGTTTATAATTTCTATCTTAATATTTTAAGACCAGTTTAAGCAAACTCATTGCTTTGAAATACAAAAATATAAATTAATCTACAATCTATAGTATCCTAGTGTTGTCAACTAGAACGATCGTGTAACACCTTATTTGGACAATAGGTAGATTCCGTTATATCGTTATAAGACCAACATTATAAAGTCTCTGCTTTTATTTCTCTTTGTCTCTGCGTGTTACTTTAGATTGACATAACTTTTTTATTTGTGAACCGATTGAAATAAAACAAACCTTAAATGCTAAGTTGAATAAACCACAACGCATTACTGAAAATACCATTCAAATCGGTTCAGCCGTTTCTGAGATGAGCGTGTTCAAACATTCAGACAATAATTCTAAAAAACATTGATTTGGGTTCTTAAAGTTCCGCCTACAACAGTTTCTCTATTATTATATTCGATGTACAGACATCGACCACTTACAATTTTATTATATATATATTGATATTGATTGATATTGACGATAGTAGATACACAGGCGGTTTACAACTTTGTATTCTTGACCAATTATATCGCAGACAATATACGCAAAAATCTCGTTGCAACCTTTATTAATTACAATATTGTAGAATGTAGAGCATTAAAATCCCAACAATTTTTGTTTTGAAGTTTTAAGACGCCACCTGACCCTAACTTGACTACCTTTACTGACCTAAATCTCAAAATCTATAAGGTCTAGGAAACTGATTTTTTTATACAAATAACTTCAGTTCATGAAGATTAAATACTCGATATTTTTTTTATTACAAAAAACCTTGTTTTAATCACATTTTAACTTAGATCTTTTAAGTTTGCTGTATTTACTTTAATATTTTTTAATATCTAAAAAGGCATTGATAAAACCTACATTTGCTCAACATACTTTTTTCATAATCATTATAGTTCGTCTTTAATTCATAGTTTTTATTTTGTCGCTTACACTTAATTTTCGAGAACGCGCTCGATCTCTGTCTGTCCTTTGGAAAGTGAATATCGCTATCCTACACTCGAGCGATAGCGGGAGCAGATTGGGCGAATTGATTAGGGTCAGGTGAATCTTGGACTAAATTATCCAAACTAAATATCAAACTATAGTGTGTCATAAAGTACTTGTTACGAACAATAGGCGTTTTCACATTGCACGATATCGTCACGATTATTTACATTCTTACTTAAAGGTAGTGCTGCTACTTACGATATCGTCACGATATCGTGTGTCGTTATCGTGCAATGTGAAAACACCCAATGATATTTGTTTGGTCTTATAAGAGAACCAAAGATTAAATAAACAGATGCGACAATCAAGCGTCCATAGTCAAGTAGCTCGCGTCACACAAAAAAAAAACGCTGAGCTTCGCAGTAAACGATTAAGTAATTGATCTAGATAACGGAAAAAGCGGGTATGATCGAGAGTCTATATATATATAAATATATGTCCGAGACGCCCAGGACTGTAATTGTCTGTGCTACAGCGGCTGGCACGTAAGATTTTGTTGCCTTTCATCAACAATTCATCGCGAGGCAAAGGGTTTGGCCAAAGGTTTCAAAATTACTGTATCTGCTACTTTTGATTAAATTCATTCGGCCATTTTGGACATGACCCATTATAAATGTGCCCGGTGACGGCAATAGACTTGCCCCCTATTACGTGGGACTAAAAATACTGGCCAATAATGGGTGTGTAATGCACCTCTGCCTACCCTTTCGAGGATATAGACGTGATATGTGTGTGTGTGATGATCGAGAGTACCGATACGCAAACACTCTCGCTTCGAGTTCTTTTTACGTGAACACCAGTATAGCTAGCGTAGGTGTTGCATTTCCGCCGGGCGCCACTGGAAATACCTGCTTATAACCAGAGACGCCCGACGACGGATTTGAGTAGCCGCGGCGTTCGGGACGCGGAATAAAAAAAAAAAAATTAAGTTCGATCCCCGGTCACCAGACTACTGATGTGATAATGGCGTGAACTCCTAAGCACTTTTAACTTAGATGAAGAGGATGCAAGCACAGTCACAGCCAGCATCAGTAATAGTAAAATATTAGAAATATTTTTCTCAACTAATTTTACAATACGAATCGTAAAAACTAAAGTCTTGGGCTGGACTTGAATCTGTGACTGTTTCCTTTCTAGAAGGAATGTTCTAGCAACTGAGCAAGACACCACTAGCTTAAAACCCGAAGACATAGGAAGATATAGGTTTTGCTATTCATATTGTAAAATTATTTGAGTAAAAGTTAGCATACTTCATTGCTTATAAAATACTAGCTGATCGCCGCAGCTCCGCTCGCGTGATTTCCCGGTTCCCGTGGGAACACAATACCGGGATAAAAAGAAGCCTATGTTACTCAGGGTGAATGTAGCTTTCCAATGGTGAAAGAATTTTTGAAATCGGCACAGTAGTTTTTGAGTTTATTCATTACAAACAAAAATACAAATCTTTCCTCTTTATAATAGTAGTTTAGATGTTATGTTCATTAGACACATTACTTCAGCTTTTTCCACAATCAAAAAAGCTCGCGATGATAATTTTTTTTTGTAAATCAAGGAACATTTGTGCCAAGTTTTGTGGAGATAGGATAAAAACTGTGGCTGCTAGCTCGGAACATACACACAGACAGACAGACGAAAGCAAGTACATTTTTTTCCGAGCCTTATCCCAACTTAGTTGGGGTCGGGTTTCCAACTGCGATGCTACTGAACTTTGATATTTTCAGCGATGTCATCTGACCTCCACAACCCATGGGCGATATCGAAGTTCTGTAGTTAGACCACGAGGATTTTGATTTAGGGCTCCAAATACCCGTAACTAATGCCATAAATGCCGCCGTGTGGTGGCCGGCAGAATAGAATAGCCCCATCCCATTATCCTCCCGTGGATGTCGTACGAGGCGACTAAGGGAGTGTGTGGAAAGTACTTACCCCCTGTAACATTTTTACACACAAAAGCGGATGTCCCACCTAACCTAACCTAATCAACTAAACCTAAACAACGACCTCTGTCCTTGCACCAACACAATCTCGCAAACCTTTAACCTAACCAAGCAACTCCTTCCTACTCATCATGACCCCACGAACTTCTCACCAACATAATCTCGCAAACCCTCAACCACCTAAAACACTAACGGCACAACATCTAAACACTTCACTAACTAAACAATCGACTTGCAAACGGTTCCAGGAGAGGGCGTATAGCAAAAAAAAAAGAAATGCCATAGATGTTTATATGACAACCGGGACCGACGGCTTAACGTGCTCTCCGAGGCACGGAGGGGTCTCAGTGTCTTAAGAAATGGTCACCCATCCTAAGACTGGCCTGACTAGATGTTGCTTAACCTTCGCAATGTATTAAAATACTTCAACTTCGAAATGTAACACAAAAACCTGACAGAGAATTTCAGTTGACACTTCTGTACTTTATTTATCTATATTACTATTATAAAGAGGAAAGATTTGTATTTTTGTGTGTATGTTTGTAATGAATAAACTCAAAAACTACTGTGCCGATTTCAAAAATTCTTTCACCATTGGTAAGCTACATTCACCCTGAGTAACATACGCTACTTTTTATCCCGGTAATGTGTCCCCACGGGTACCGGGAACGAGTAAACTAAATCACGCGGGCGGAGCTGCGGCGATCAGCTAGTAATCTATAATTCTATCAATATATATCATTAATCACGAGAATTAACTATGGTGGGCGAGTCATCGTGAATCCAACAATTATTATATAAGTCTGCAATATTATACATGGGGCACACTAAAAGTTTTGCACTTCTAGCTAATCGGAACTATTTGAATTTCGAATGTTATATTTTTTTAAACGTTGCAACTTTCTTAGTAATAAAAAAAAACAATTGGCGGGAAATCATTTGTCAAATTGTTTTTTATCACACATCAAAGTTCTACATATGCAACGAAAATGGAATTAAGTCGAAAAGATAATTACATAGCATCACGCTTTTTTCCCCGAAGGGGTAGGCAGAGGTGTGCAAACACACCCACATCTCGCCAGCTATGTTAGGTCCCATGTAATAGGGGGCGAGCCTGTTGCCATTTACCGGGCACAAGTTCCAGACTCTGGGATACTTATCTGTGTAAAATTCTAAAGAGAATTATACATTATCTACCAGACCCGGGAATCGAACCCGCGACCTCGAGTTTGGCAGTATATAGTACCATTGTGCCACCGAGGTAGTCAAAGATAATTAGCGATGATTTTTTATGATTTTATAAGTTCTCTCTCTCCGCAAGACTGTGCCGCTCGTCTTCAAAATGCTTTTGGGAGAGAAGCACCTTGTTTGAGCACCGTGAGGCGATGGTTTGCTGAATTTGAGAGAGGTCTACGTCGAGTTTCTTTACATGACGAATTTCGTGAAGGGCGGCCTTCAACTGCCGTCGGACCTCCCCGAACCTACCCAGTCGGCAATGATGCGGACGATTCTTTAAACGATATTTTGTAATGTAAATATTTTTAGTATATAATTATGTAAATTGTAATTCTTATTGTAAATATGGTGTTACAGTAGCCATTCTATAGGTCGATTATGACATGTGAACCCTCAGTTTCGTCTGCCCCACATTTTCTATGAACATGTCAAAGTCAGTGTCAGTAATGTTCGCGTTCATAGAAATTTAATAAAAAAAATTGTATCGATAACTCACTGATACTTCACTGATATGTGTGAATAGACCTTAATCGGAACTTAAATTACACAACCCGGACCGTTGTTACATACATTAGAACCTCCGCAGTCCGGGTACCAACAATTTGTAATGATTATAACAATAATTATAAAAGTTAAATATCTTCGGTAACCATCTTTCTAGGACCCCTGGAGAGTGAACATACGGGAACATGTTAACTATTTAATAATAATTAATAAATAACTATTAACTTAACTTAATTAATGTCTAGCTGTTAAAAAACAGACTGGTCTAACTAAAGAACTTCGACATCGCCAATGAGTTGTGGAGGTCAGATGGCAGTTGCTTCACGAAGCAGCACTAGGTACTGTACACTTTTTTAAACTTTCGCGTTTTGTTAACATTATAAACTTAAGACAAAGCACATCCGGATGTGCCGGCGCTGCTGCTGCATCGGCTGAAGACCTCAAACTGCGTAAATATTGTTACGAGCCGGGGTTCTACGGAATGGAAAATGCCGATCAAACTACCACAAAACACTTTATTTATTACACCACTAATTTACACTTCACTATAAAGCTTCACTAAACACTTTTAATCGCACTTGAACTCGCAGGTATAACTCGTATTATCGCTCTGGAAATACTGATGATCCGCCACCGAAGTGCTCCGCCTTTATAGTGCGGTCATTACTCTAGATTACTCTGGAATTTTCACGGAAGAAATATCGCGAACATTCCACACCTTCGAGATGCTTCTAGATAACACGTTACATAGAAGTACCTTGACAGAACATTCCCGAAAGACGTTACGTAGTAGTACTGCGATTTGCTACTAGATGGCGCCGAGTTTGGTAGTCTTATTACTCGCTACGAGATGGCGTTACACTGCCCCCTCCTAAGACATGCTCGTCCCGAGCATTGTCAGGCCCATAATATCGCGCCAATCGATCCACATGAACTATCTTTGGCGCACTTCTTGGACTCTTCCGTATTCGGTAAGTGACATCGTTAATCTTGGTCACAACTCGGTATGGTCCATCCCATTTAGCTTGCAGCTTAGGAGACTTCCCTTTACTGCGGACTGGGTTATGTAACCACACTAACGAACCTTCATCGAAGCTCTTATTGTTTGTCTTTCGGTCGTAACGGGTCTTCATCTTTTCAGACATTTGTTGACCTGATTGTCTGACATGCTCATAAATGTCATTCATCCTGCTGCGCAAGTCATTCGCATAATCAGTGATATTACGTGGAGCGTCAGGTGGTATACCGGTTAGTAAGTCGGCAGGCAACCGTAATTCTCTTCCAAAGTTCGCATAAGCTGGTGTCACTGACGTGCTTTCGTGAACCGCACTTCGGTAAGACAAAAGTAACGGTTGGATGTGCTTGTCCCAATCTTTTTGCCTGCTTTCCACAACTTTTGCCAGATATCTCTCCAATGTCTGATTAAATCGCTCCACCATTCCATCTGACTGCGGGTGGTAAGAGGTCGTTCTGGTTTTGTGAGTACCCATGACCCGACACATTTCCTGGAACACCTGAGATTCAAAATTTCTTCCTTGATCGCTATGGATTTCTAGAGGCACCCCGAAACGACAGAAGACTTCGTGAACTAATTTATCTGCGACCGTAGTAGCTTCTTGATTAGGTATAGCGAAGACTTCTGGCCACTTCGTGAAATATTCCATCACAACCATGAAGTACTTGTTTCCGCTTTCACTTTCAGGAAACGGTCCTGCAACATCTAGGGCTATCCTTTCCCATGGTGCCCCAACGTTATACAGTTTCAGTGCACCTCTGCTCCGTGTATGAGGTCCTTTCACAGCAGCACAACTCGTACATTTGCGACACCAGTCCTCAACGTCGTCGCAACAGTGGATCCAGTAAAACCGCTCACGTATCTTCAACAGAGTCCTTTTTACTCCCATATGGCCCCCTGAACATCCATTATGGTAGAGCTGTAGCACATCTGGGACCTTAACTTTAGGGACGACCATTTGCAAATGACAGCTGTCTCCTTGAGCATTTTCCCATTTGCGGCACAAGACTCCATCCTGAATAACTAAACTGTCCCATTGCGCCCAATAACTTTTTGTGATTGAACTCATTGAAGCGACGTCACTCCACATGGGTTTAGGAGCACTTGCTTCAATCCACTCAAATATTGGCTTGATGTCCGCGTCGTCCTGTTGAGCATGTTGTAGGATTTCTTTCCATTCGTCGCTCAGATCCGTTTTAAGCATCTTCACAGGTATGGCTACCTTTATCTCCTGTTTGGCACAGTGCTTACGGTCTTCAGGGCAAGGTCTTCTTGACAATGCGTCTGCGTTGCCATGGAATCTGCCATCCTGGGTTTGTGAGATCGAAACCCTTGGGGCTCTTCTAACATCAGCCGGCACCCGCCACGTAGACCTGGCTATTATTCGTTTTCCCTGCTGTTGCTGGGCGGTGACGTTAGCCACCCTATCTTCTTGGGAACGACTTTCTTCTCTTTCAGCAGTCCGCTTTGGGCAACTGGATCGAAGGTGGCCCCTCTCACCACATGTGTAGCACCTAGGGCTATACCTCGTGAAACGGTCGCGAGCCGGTGATGCTACAACTTCCCTGACGCGGTGAGATCGATGATCTTTCCGTACGGCTTCGACCTCCAAAGCATGAGCCAAGGCGTCTTTGAGAGTCTCATGGTGCCCGAGCCTCACAGCAGCCCTGACTTCCAGGTCGTGGATGCCGTCGATGAATGCTTGCACCAGATTCCCATTGATGAGCGCAGGTACCGACTGGTATGCTTTCCGTACCAGCTTCTCTACTTCCAGGGCCCACTGTTGCAAGTTTTCGCCAGTGCGCTGGACACGATCCTTCAGCTGCGCACGATACACGTGTTCCAGGTGAGCGTCACCGTATCTGGCTTCCAAGGCTTCTAGTAGCTGCTCGTAGGATACATCGTCTCCGAGAGCTTCTAGGATGGTTAACGCCTTGTCTCGCAGACCCAATGTAAGCGCAGTCATGGCCTGGGCTTTGCTCCACCCGTTTGCCTTCTTAACGGCCTCAAACTGCTTTTTATAGGCCGACCATGATGATGTCCCATCGAATGGCGGTACTTTAAATCCACGCGCTGAAGGTACGGCAGGTAAGGAAGTCGCAATCCCATCTCCAGCTTTCAGATTTCCCAGCTCTTTCCTCACATCTGTAATCTGGTTTTTTACATCTTCAATCCGAGTTTCGGCTTCCGTGATGCGGTTCTCAACATGATGAACTTGATCCTTCATCACATTCATCTCCTTGCCAAAAGTCGCTCGAAGATCTTTCATGAGGAGCGTCTGTTCCTCCTGGCGGCGTGCCTGCTCCTCCTTGTCACGCAGCAGCTGTTCTTCCAACCAGCGGGCCTGCTCCTCCTGGCGGCGTGCCTGCTCCTCCTGGCGGCGTGCCTGCTCCTCCTTGTCACGCAGTAGCTGTTCTTCCAACCGGCGGGCCTGCTCCTCCTGGCGGCGTGCCTGCTCCTCCTGGCGGCGTGCCTGCTCCTCCTTGTCCCGCAGCAGCTGTTCTTCCAACCGGCGGGCTTGCTCCTCCTGGTGGCGGGCCTGCTCCTCCTGGCGACGGGCTTGCTCCTCCTGGCGACGGGCTTGCTCCTCCTGGTGGTGGGCCTGCTCCTCCTGGCGACGGGCTTGCTCCTGTAGCATCGCCATCAGCGCAGCAAAGTCTGGAGGTGCTGGCGCTGGAGATACCGTGGGCGGGCCTGCTTCCACCGTTGGCTGCTCCTGACCACCCAACCTCTCCGGCGTATTACCTCCGAAGCACCTGCTGTCCAACTCCTGCTGGCGCTGACCCCTGGTACGGACGCCCTCTGTGTCTTCTTTCGGTAACACCGGCATTGTCCAAATCCCCAATTCTGACACCAATTGTTACGAGCCGGGGTTCTACGGAATGGAAAATGCCGATCAAACTACCACAAAACACTTTATTTATTACACCACTAATTTACACTTCACTATAAAGCTTCACTAAACACTTTTAATCGCACTTGAACTCGCAGGTATAACTCGTATTATCGCTCTGGAAATACTGATGATCCGCCACCGAAGTGCTCCGCCTTTATAGTGCGGTCATTACTCTAGATTACTCTGGAATTTTCACGGAAGAAATATCGCGAACATTCCACACCTTCGAGATGCTTCTAGATAACACGTTACATAGAAGTACCTTGACAGAACATTCCCGAAAGACGTTACGTAGTAGTACTGCGATTTGCTACTAGATGGCGCCGAGTTTGGTAGTCTTATTACTCGCTACGAGATGGCGTTACAATATGCTAACCTAGCAGGTGATTACATATTTGAGCCGTTTGGGGTTCGAGTGCTCGCCGCCTTTATAGAAACATTGCTAAACGCTTAATCGATGCTTCTCAGGACCAGAAGGCTAGCTATTTTCTGGCCCAAAGAATAAGTATCGCCATCCAACGTGGCAACACAGCCAGCATTCTGGGAACCTTCCCAGTCGGCAATGACGCGGAGGATTTTTTAAACGATATTTTGTAATGTAAATATTTTTAGTACGAGTATATTATGATGTATATTTTGTAAAAAAAAAAGACAAAGGGGTCTTTTACGCGATTATTGAGATATATCTCTTTATTACCCGACGTTTCGACCCTGTTACAAGGGCCGTGGTCACGGGTGGAAAGAAGTATGTATATATATATCTCAATAATCGCCTAAAAGACCCGTTTGTCGGTACTGTAGTTAGACTGAAAGCCGGCCCCACCCCAACTGGGTTGGGTAATAGGATGGGTCATGCTTTCCTACACTCGTTATTACGGCTATTTGTCCCTAAAGATTTATTTAAGACTAGCTGTTTCCTGCAGCTCCGTCTGCGTGTTATAGTTTTCTTGATCGCCAGTTCGTGTTACTTTAGATCGACATAACTTTTTTATTTGTGAACCGATTGAAATAAAACAAACCTAAAATGTTAAGTTGAATAAACCACAACGTATTACCGCATTTAATTTGGTTAAGCCGTTTCTGAGGACCCTCTATGGGACCTGGAAGTGAGAGCCCTTGCGCCATTGGAACAACCCCCTACAACAGTTACTCTATTATATCTTCGATGTACAGACATCGACCACTTACAATTTTATTTTATGTATTGTTTGATTGATTGATAAATTCTTTATTCTTTAATTAATAGATTAACGATCTTACATTAGGGTTTAATAGGGTGTAGGTTTCAATTCCATTTTTTTTATGTTAATACTTATACTCATGGACTGTCTGTCTCCAGCCTTTATCTCATAAACGGAGATAGTTGACATTTTCACAGACGATGTATTTATGTTGCCGCTATAACAACAAATACTAAAATTCATGAATATTTAAGGGGCTCCCATACAACAAACGTGTTATTTTACCGTTACGGAACCCTTTGGCCGCAAATTCAACTAGCACTTGGCCGATATTTAATGTAAAAATCATTGTGAAATAGTTGCCTCAGTGGACCCCTCAAATTGTCATTTTAATATTGGTTAAGTGCCTAACTCTATAATTTAAAACGTCAAATAATTATCTACCGCCCACAACACACAAAATAACTTAGCAGTCAGACGTATGATTGAAGAAATATTATTGTTACATAAATTAAATAAAAATTCGCAATTATAAGTTTAATATATCAACAATGGCGCACAAATACGAAAGTTTCAAACACCAATTAATTATTTTTAATTGCCGCCATCTTACTTTTGACGATGACGTGTAGTTAAATACGATGACAGTTCAATTTTTTTGACAGGCAACAACTTGGGTGACAACACTTAACCTAAAATTAGCTAGCTTAAATAAAATTAACTGAATGTAGATGATTAAACTGTATGGTTATAAAATTAGTATCTGCTTATTACTCCTAATATTTGAAACGAGAAAATTTTGTTTCGATGGATGTTTGGTTGCCACGAAATCCACTGATGGAATTTTAATGAAACTGTTCAAAAATGAGTAACAATCTTTTATATCCCGGTAATCTATTCCCAAGGGAATTGGGAACGAGAATACGCTCTTAGTAGCTCCTTTGGAAAAATGTAGAAATTTTGGGCAGACTAGACAACTTAATACAAAATTCTTTGTGTAAAATTTTAAATGTAAATATTAATGACCGGGCCTGGGTCCAAGCGTCTCTTCCAGTTCGCTTGGGCGGGCTAGGTATTCGCAGAGTCACAGATGTCAGTCTGCCAGCATTTCTGTCGTTGGTCCATAGCACCGAAGAATTAGTCAGGAAAATTTTGTCAAATACATTGATTGATTCCGAGGTGCGATGCAAGACCGATGCCATAAATGCTTGGAGGATGTCTCGCTCCGACACTGACCTGCCCTCACGCCTAGGCTCACAGCGACTGTGGGATTCACCGCTCTGTAAATTGAGAATTAATACACTAATTGACACTTCTGTCAATATTTCAGAGCGTGCACGCCTACTAGCTGTTGGAGAGTGGGAGTCAGGGTTATGGATCCAGGCGCTCCCATCGCCCAACATCGGTACAATGTTGGACGACACTACCTTCCGCATTGCCACTTGCCTTCGGCTGGGTACACCTTGTGTATCCCCGCATCATTGCACCTGTGGAGTAGCCGTCGATAATCTGGGACACCATGGCCTTTCTTGTAGCAGAAGCGCAGGTCGTATACCTCGGCACGCTATTCTAAACGACATAATTCGTAGGGCTCTTTCCACCGCAGGTCTTCCGGCCGTACGCGAACCAAATGGTTTAGCACGAAGCGATGGAAAGAGACCGGACGGTATGTCGTTGCTACCGTGGAAGATGGGAAGGCCTTTGGTGTGGGACGCTACATGCGTTGACACCTTAGCACCTTCACACCTTCCAAGCACATCCGTATGTGTCGGTGCTGCTGCTGCATCGGCTGAAGGCTTTAAACGGCGTAAATATGCGAATATGAGACGGAGTGCTCGCCGCCTTTATAGAGACATTGCTAAACGCCTAATCTATGCTTCTCAGGACCAGAAGGCTGGCTATTTTCTGGCCCAAAGAATAAGTATCGCCATCCAACGTGGCAACACAGCCAGCATTCTGGGAACCTTCCCAGTCGGCAATGACGCGGAGGATTTTTTAAACGATATTTTGTAATGTAAATATTTTTAGTCTATAATTATGTTTATTTTGTAAATTGTAATTCTTATTGTAAATAAATAAATAAACTCTTAGTATATCTTACTTATCATTCACGGAGTCTTTTCCCAACTCAGTTGGGGTCGGCTTTCCAGTCTAACAGCGATTCGGCTGAACATCGATATATTCCGTGGAGCGACTGCCTCTGACCTCCACAACCCATGGGCGATATCGAAGTTCTGTAGTTAGACCGGTCGGATTATCGGTCCGCGGCTTCGCCTGCTTGACAAATTATTCACAAAAACCTTTCTCGAGAACCACTCTATATCCATTGGTGAAATCCGCATAAAAATCCGTTGCGTACATACATACATACACAGTGGTGACTTTATTTTACACTATGTTATGAGTATAATTATAAAAACGTGTGTCATACAATAAACGATATGATTAACACCACTTACCTTCATCAATCGGCTAAAAGAACAAAGAACGTAGATAATTCGATTACAAATCATCAAATTATTTGATTTCGTTTGATAAAATGGTGCATCTCGATTATTTGAGCGCGAGTTTAAGATCTCATTGTTAGCGAGTTCGTTATATATCCGGGTACAGGTCAACGAGGTTAAGCTCTATTTGTAAAGGTTTAGAATTGGATTGGTTACCCATAATAGGTTGAGAAATTGATGCAGGTATCGACTTTCAAATAAAACAAACATTAATAACTACTTATATGTATGTATAGAATAGATATACAAAGCCATGAGTTTGCTAACTTTTATTAAAATAAATTTACAAAATGAATCGTAAGAACTGACACAGTAAGTCGCAATTTGATATCTATTGATCACAAATTATATACAAAAACCTTCCTCGAGAACCACTCTATCCATTAGTAAAAGCAGCAGGAAAATCAGTGACGGAAAACAAAACGGACAGACAGATGAACAGACGCGGCGAAGGACTTTGTTTTTAATATGTAAGTAGATGTAATCTTAGTATACACAATAATCCCTATTCGTACGTACCTATTGAATCTTTATATTTTTGACAGATCGCCCATCTGTCATTTTAAATGTCAATGTCACTAACATGACAGTTCTCCGAACTCCGAAGGGTTTAGCAAAAAAAAAGTTCCGGACAAATCGAATGTTTTAACAACATTATCGCGAAATCTAAAGAATGCTTTTAATACTACATACTCACAACACCTGGTTTCCCAAAGGGGTAGACAGATACCTATTATATCGCCACGTTTCGAGCTCGGACTAGGCTTTTAAGTCTGAGTTTTCTATTTACAATATGTACCTATGTATGTAGAAATATAAAGTATGTTTATCAGTTTTCTAGATCCCATAACACAAGCTTATAGCTTAGTTTGGGCTAGATGACGTTGTGTGAGAATGTCCAAAAAAAACACTGAGTATTCGTGCCAGAGATAACTTAGGCTCTGGAGCTATAGATAGGATTCATTAACACCTCTTTACTCCATAAAGGATTGCAATTTCGCTACTAATGTTAGAAATTTGTCATATCATAACATAGTATATAATAAAGTCGCTTCCCTATGTACCTATGCATAGATCTTTAAAACTACGCAACGGATTTTGATGCGGTTTTCACCAATGGATAGAGAGGTTTGCGAGGAAGATTTTGTCTAAACAATTTGTCACAGAAGCCACGGCCGTCCGCTAGTTACTCCATAAAACATTGTAATTTCGCTACAAGTGTTGAAAATTTGTCCCGTTTACTTATAAAACATTTTTTTTTTCCTTTTACCCATATAAACGTTCTTACGTAGCCTGTCACAACGACGCTGCGCTGTGTTTAACAATATCCCAATAAAATCTTGAACACATAAAAGCCTCAGTTCATGTCAACCAAGAATGTTTCTAAACCATGGTTCCGCATATCTATACATAGAATTACCAGCACGGTTGAATTTTATTGCCGGGCGCCACTGGAAATACGTTCTGCTTGTAACCATAGACCGGCAACACAACGGACGTTAGCGGCCGCGGAACAAAAAAAAAAAAGTTGAATTTTATTTAGAAATATTTAGACTGTAAGTACCTAGAGGGCGTTATTCCAATATGCAAGTATGACGTCACAAGTATGATTACACCCTAAAGGTACCTACACGGTTTAAAACGGCTCTTTAATAGAAGATTAAATACGTTTTCGTATTCCTCCATACATTTCACACAGTTCCCTGACGAAAACGTATTTCGAGCAAATTAACGTAAGTGGGTGGGTGGGGTTTTGGGTGCAAAGGGGCCCTTCTTACATCTATCGGGCCCCAGCGACCTCACCTGCTAGTGGCGCACCTGCTGATTAACGGACGAGGTTCGTATATTACGGTACCCATGTGGTGGCTTTGGCCCCTACGTGGATACCAGGTGGTACAACAGTGTTGGTCCGGGGGGGTACCACCGTGCAGCTGTGCTAAAGCCCCCCAAGTAACCCAGCCCAGGCTGGGTTGCGTTAGGGGTTCAGCAGCTGCACTGCCGGGCCCGGGGCGGTGTATGGTGCGGCAGGCAGGGGTCCAGTGGGGGCGAAGCTGAGTCTAGTGTGGGTGGTGTGGGTCGATTCGCCGGCCAGGGAGACCCTTAGCAACGGCGTTGCCGCGGCCGCCTGCAACATAGTCATGGGGCCCGCCTGGGACCAACCACCCCAGTAGGCTGCCCCACATGTTGCGCATAATCCTGTTGTGGGGTCGCCGCTCCGGGTGGTACCCGGTGTGGGGTAGCGGCGGCCTTGCATCAGGGGGGTTTGGGAGCCCTTCCGTCCGGCGGGTCGGCTCCGACCTAACCACACGGTTCTAGACGAAGCTAGCCTCTGCACTTTGTCACTTACTGCCGCACCAAATATCGCCCTGTCTTCACGCTTCCCCATATTTCAAAATGACAGTGCAACAAGAGAATAGACGGTACACAGCGGCCCCTAGAAACCCCACAAAGTTGACTTCGTTTGAGGTGGAGTTCGCGAATATCCGCGGACTCCATGCAAACCTCGATACCGTCCACCATCACCTGGAGTCGGCACGGCCTTCTGTGATGTTCCTAACGGAGACACAGATACGCCGCCCTGACGACACGTCGTACCTCTGTTACCCGGGCTATATCATTGAAGAACAATTCCGCGATAAAGCCGGGGTGTGCGTGTTCGTTAGGGCGGATGTTTGCAGCCGCCGGTTGCGCTGTCTGGAGAACCCCTCCTACTCCGTCCTTTGGCTGCACGTGGATCATGGCTCCATGAGCCAGATCTACGTGTGCGTCTACCGCTCCCACACAGGGGACACTGGGACAACAAGGCTTTTCGAATACCTCAGCGAGATGGCTGACGATGCGCAGGTGCGGTTCCCGAACGCTGACCTGGTTTTCCTGGGGGACTTTAACGGTCATCACGTTGAGTGGCTGGGGTCCGTTAGGACCGATCATGCGGGACGAACCGCCCATGCATTCGCTCTCTCCCACGGGCTGACCCAGATGGTACGGGGGATCACCCGGATACCTGACAGGTCAGACCACACGCCCGCCTTGCTGGATCTACTGCTGACGAGTCGCCCAGCCGAGTACAGTGTGTCGGTACGCGCCCCACTGGGCACATCCGACCACTGTGTGGTGCATGCCAGCTTCCAAGTGCCACCGCCTGCTCGTGCTGAACAAATGACTCGACGACTATGGCACTACTCGTCGGCAGACTGGGACGGTCTCCGCGATTACTTTGCGTCCATCCCGTGGAGCCAGCGCTGCTTTGTAGGGAAGGCGCCTTCGGATAGCGCTGCTGCCATTGCTGGCGAGATCAGTCTAGGGATAGAATATTATATCCCTTTCACTGATGTCGCCAGCATCCGCAAAGCTCGCCCCTGGTTCGGGCGTGAATGTGCCGAGGCTGTCCAGAAAAAACAGTCGGCATATCGCGCCTGGGTCAGGGCTCGGGCGGCACGTGACCCGAACGTGAACCGCCTCAAAGCAGCGTACAATCGGGCCACTAGGTTCAGCAAGAGGGCCTTCAAGAGAGCGGATGCCCAGCGCGTCGCGCGGCTTGGTCAGGAGCTCACATCCCATCCCACGGGCAGCCGTGGATACTGGCAACTGGCCAAAGCCGTACAGTCAAATTTTTGTCAACCCTCGCTGCCACCACTGCGTTTTCCTGATGGATCACTGGCTCACAAAGCCCAAAAGAAGGCGGACATGCTCGCAGACCTCTTTGCGGCTAATTCCCGGGTCGATGACCGTGGCCTGCAGCCCCCCGCCATCGCCAACTGTGGCCACACTATGCCTGATATTGTTATCAGGCAATGTGATGTACGGGCAGTGCTGCGGTCACTCGACACGCGGAAAGCCAGTGGCCCTGACGGTATTCCGGCGGTGGTGCTACGAAAATGTGCTGCTGAGTTGTCTCCAGTATTAACGCGTCTGTACCGCCTGTCATACTCTACAGGCCTCGTGCCGGAGGCCTGGAAGGAGGCGAACGTACAACCGATCCCCAAGAAAGGGGATCGGTTGTACGTCACCTCAGTCATTTGCAAGGTGCTCGAGCTTCTTATTAATAAGCAGCTCATGCGATACCTGGAGGATCACTCGCTAATCAATGATCGGCAATATGGCTTCAGGCCAAAACGATCAACGGGTGACCTCCTGGCATTCGTCACGCATGTATGGGGTGAGGCTATGGAAAAGTTTGGCGAGTCCTTGGCTATTAGCCTGGACATCGCCAAAGCTTTCGATAGGGTCTGGCATGCTTCGCTCCTTTCCAAGCTTCCGGCATATGGTCTACCTCCTCAACTGTGCAGCTGGATTGCCAGTTTTTTAAACGAGCGCCGAGTGCGGGTCCTCTGCGATGGCCAGGCTTCTCGCTTTTTGCAAGTGAATGCCGGGGTACCGCAGGGGTCCGTACTGTCACCAACTCTCTTTCTTCTGCATATCAATGATATGCTTTCCCTCGGGAACATTCATTGCTATGCAGATGACAGTACATTGCACGGGAGTTACTCGGTTCGTCCGACGGCGGGGCGATCTGTGATAGAGGAGGAGAGACGACATCTCGTGGGTGATCTCGACCGAAGCCTCGACAGTATCTCCCAATGGGGTGCCGAGAACTTGGTCGAGTTCAATGCCCACAAAACACAGGCGTGTGCATTTACAGCGAAAAAATCCCCTTTCCTTCCCCTACCCACTCTTCAGAATGCAATATTACCAATGAAGGACAATCTAGACATCCTTGGCATAGACGTTCGTCGAGAGCTCAATAACACAAAATACATTGAGAGATGTATTGGGCTAGCTTCGCGGAAACTAGGAATACTGAACAAGGTAAAGCGATTCTTTACACCGCACCAGAGGTGTCTACTGTACAAAACGCAGATTAGACCCTGCGTTGAATACTGCTCTCACCTCTGGGACGGCTCCGCGAAGTATTTGCTGGACGCACTCGACGCTATGCAGCGACGCGCTGTTCGCATTATAGACTGTCCGGAGGTAACGGGAAGCCTTGAGCCGCTAGCCCAGCGCCGAACAATTGCTTCCTTGGCCGCGTTCTACCGTATTTACCACGGTGAGTGTTCTGAAGAGCTCTTCAACCTGATCCCACCCTCTCCCTTCCGATCCCGAACAACGCGTGCCGGGCAGAGATGTCACCCTCATACCGTGGAAACCGTCTTCGCGAGAACCGAGCGTTTTAAACGATCGTTTCTCTGCCGAACGATGGTGGCTTGGAACGCCCTGCCTGCGCACGTGTTTCCTCCTACATATAACCCTGGGCTCTTTAAGCGAAGCGTGAAGAGGCACATTACAGGGTCGTCAAGTTGAGGGCCACTCTCTATAGTATTCCTGTGTACTGTGAGAGTCGCCCTCAATTGCCAGACGTCGCCTCAGCTTACCATCAGGCGAGTGGCGTCAATTTGTCGACCTAAATCTAAAAAAAAAAAAAAAAAAAAAAAAAAGTGGTACTAGACACACTGTACGACGTTTTATAGAACACTGTTGGTTTTAAGCCGTAGACAGCAATAATCTCTGTTTTGGACCGCGTATATTTCCCTTAGTTAGATCAAATATTTTATCTTAGACTATATAGCTGTCCCGATGATCTTCGTACCGCCTTAATTTTTCTAATAATATACCCCACAACATTCTTAATTTTATTTTTTTGTATTTCAAAGCTTTCAATTGCTTAAACTATTCTTAAAATATTAAGATAGAAATTATGAATAAATCGAAGCCTTTCCCTAACGGTGGAATGCTCTAACCAGAGACCTGTTAGGGAAAGGCCGTGGGTTCAAGTCCTGCCGATAACATCAGCTGTTGTGATTTTTTTTTATTCTCTTTCTCCTGATAATAACGATCTCAACAAAATAATTAGCGAAATCGGTTCAGCCGTTCACACGTGAAGCCATTTCTTCACAAATAAGAATTAATTTTTATACTCCTGAATTAAGTACCTACCTTACTAACTACTTGTAAAGTCACGTAACAATAATGAATGAATGAAATGAACGAAAGATTTCACAAAAGCACAAGTAAAAGGGTTAAACAGCCAAAGAACCATAGACATGTTAACCCTAAACCGACCACAACTGAAAAAAGTACAAAACATCGCTCCCCGGTTGGTCTTAATAAGAAAAAAAAAAAAACGTTCTTGTTAACCAAGTATTTATATAGAGGTGTTTGTTTAGGATGTTACAAATAAGTGTCGATGATTTTATATGATTTGACGTCTGTATTTTACATACATATAATCACGACTATACCCCCGCCGGATAGGCAGGGGTTAATTACACACCTACACTTGTCAGTAGTATTGTTGGCACCACGAAATATAGAAAGAAAGATTCATTTATTATTCCATAAACAACAAAACAAACACACAGGTTACAAAAAAAATACACAAAATAAAAAATAAATTTAATAAAAATTACCTTAAATAAATACTTATAAATACTAATATGGAATAAACGGCCGTCCCTCAGCGTAATGCTGTCTGCGTGGTGGTGCAAAACAGACAGCGCTGGTTTACAGGGACGGCCAGGGCGAGGGCACGTAGGGTGCGTGACGTAGGGGAGAATCACTTTAGCCCTTAATATAAAGTTGCGGTGCCTTACAACAAAAAAAGCTTTGCCGTCACCGGGCACACATATAAGGGGTTATGTCCAAAATGGCCGAATGAATTTAATAAAAAGTAGCAGCTATATTGTAATTGTGAAGAAAAAAAATTGAAACCCGTTGCCTTGCGATGAAATATTGATGAAAGGCAATAAAATCTTACGTGCCAGCCGCTATGGCACAACCAATTAAAGTCCTGGACGTCTCGGACTCTAGTTATACAATAGAAAATTAATAACCTTGAATCTATCAACCTAAATTCCAACGCCAGGACTGATGTTACATACATAGGCACAATTTTTCAAGCATCAAACTACCTAACAACGTCCAAAGTACACACAAATAACCTGCGTCACTCGCACTAACCCTGAGATTGTCATCTGGCTCTACACGTGTGTGTGTAGACCTTTCTATTCTCGCCGCGTACGCGACAAGCGGCCAGTGGACACGCACACCTGCCCCGCGTGGTTGTACTAGTGCAACCGATTTCAGAGTTTGTATGAAATTTTCGCTCTGTTCCTTATATTTATCATGTGGTCTCACAAAAAAGCCATAACCCATAATTATTCTGTATCGAAAACTAATGCAAAGTGATGTTAAAGTAATATTTAGATGTCTGTAGGTTTTATATTAATTAATGTTAATTAAACACGACGTTAATGTTGTTTTAATAATTAATGGAAAATAAATTTGTTGATAAAAATCAATCAACGGTTGATGCGGTTGTTTTGTCAAAGGATTATCGTATAGTATAAATTAAATTGAATGAGTAACTGCGGCTCCATATTGTGGTGCCTGTTTTAACTAAAAAAATGCGTTTTAAAGGGTCTTAAATCAAAAAATCGCCTTAGCAATCTGTTAATGTTTAAAAAAGACCTCTCTTATGAAAAAGACCTCACATAACGTGTAGAGGAGGTACCTACCACAAAATATTGTTAATAATTTTATTTTAACACTTTGTCAGCGTGGTATCATCTTTCTAGCACTACCGTTTAACCGTTTGTAAGGAACACTGAGGACGGACGGAAGGACGGTCGAACGTACATAACAAAACTATAAGGGTTCCGAAACTTAAACTACGGAATCTTATGACAAAAGTAAGACTTCATTTTAATAGTTCTGATTTCGGGACTTAAACTCTTAAATTACCTTTGCCTGCCAAGTATTGGCCTGACGTTTCCACCGAGTTACATCGGCCCTTGGTCACAGGTTGACTCGAAGGAGAAAGAGCGAAAGAAAATGTGTACTCGCACCTCTCTCGCTTGTTCCTACAGTAATAGACGAAACGTAACACTCTCTCTTTCTATCTTTACTAACTTACTCGATTACACTTTTCGTAAGCATTCACCAGCTTACTCTCCAAGTCAAGCGTAAGTACGTAAAGAACGTCAAAAATTGACACTACAACCGACTTCTAGTTAACGAGATGGGACCAAATAACTGTCGGAATGGGGCCAATTGGGAAGTAATGGCTTTCATTAAAAAAAATCATTCATAAAAAAACAAACAGTCCAATTGAGAACCTCCTCCTTTTTTGGAAGTTGGTTGAAAATATATAGAATAATAAAAAAGTGAGGAAATACATAAATAATGGACAGAAAGAACATGTGTTTTGTCAGTTCAGTTTAAAACGTTTATACGATTTCGAAATCAAATAAATCAATATGCGAAACATGTAACAAAAAACAGTTTTATTGACCGTCTGTTTAATATTTCATAAACTTGTAACAATGTTGTCCCGCTGTTGTATTAGCAACTCTGGTAAAAAAGCTTCTAATTCAATTATTGGCCGTTTAAATTGAGGTTTCAACCGCTCTATGTAAGTAGGGGTGTGTCGTCGTTTTGTAACTAATAATTATATGTGTAAAGGGTCGCAGGGACAAATATTTTGTAAAAAAAAACGTGTAACTCTTTGGTAGTTATGGAATGTCTAAATTTATTCATATTACTAGTGGACGCCCGCGACTTTGTAACCTTTTCAATGCTGATCCGTATTGGTTGTGGCGCGATGTTTTGTAGTCTATAATAGACTTCCTCGGTAAGAGACAAAATTCCTCGGTAAAACATCAAAATAAACAATGTATTAAAATACACATTTCTTTGTTTCAGGAATAAAACAATGAAGTTAAGAATCTGACAGCTGAAGTCGTCATTAAAATGGAGAAAATAAGAGATGATATGAAACCACCTGCTTATAATGATAGAATTCCAAATCTAAAAGAAGTAAATATCAAGAATATAGAAGAAATTGTAAATATGCCTTTTGTGTTAAGGCATCCGTACGTTGTATTCAACGATACAGGCAAGAAAAAGGCAAGAAAAGAAAGATTGACATACTGTTTTATAAGTGTAATTATTAGTTTTATATTTGGTGTAGTAATAGGTGTAATACTAATGAGTGGACAATACGAAGAAAGTATAACAATCAAAGAAAGACATTTAAATCATAGAAGTTTAAATTCTAATAAATTAACAATTAAAACAGAAAAAACTAAATATTCAGCAGTATCTTTTACTAATACAGATAATAAATTTACTAAAGATATATATCCAAAAGGTTTAACTGATGTCATGAAGGATATTTTGAAAGATACAAAAACTGGTAGACATGTTGCCGTAATAAATAAAACTTTTGTCGCAAATGACAAAACGATTCTATACGACAATATTTATTGGGGTCCACAAATCGAAAATGCTATGCCTCAAGGTTACGGAGAGAGCTCTGCTGAAATTTGGGAGCAATATATGGAAGATGCAGAGGTTATCAAAATGGAATTAGGCTGTGGAAGAATGCAGAACAGATTGGTGACATTTAAAGATGGATTACAAGCTTGTGTACGATATAGACAGAACACAGATCAAATTCAAGGAGAAATCTTCAGTTTTTACGTCGGAAGATTGTTAAATTTGACGAATTTACCACCGTCTGTTGTGAAAATTGTTGATGTAAAGGATAAATTATGGAGAAATGTTGCTAATGATATTGCTACAGCTCAGTGGGGCTCGAACAGAGCTGTGGTATTCACTCAATACATACCTAGTCTTGAACCAGCTTCAATACCAGAAGTATTTAGACCCACAACAAGGCATTTGAATAAGATAGATGTATACAAAATAGCTATGAAAGAAAACGATACAGATTCTAAACGTATTCTAATAGAAAAGTTGAGAGTTAAAGATTTGAAACAAAAAGACGAAACAACAAAAAAATTTACTCATATAGATTTAAAGATGAATAAAAAAAGTATAGCAAGATTTTTAGAGTTAGCCCAATGGTCTGATTTGATTATTTTTGACTATTTAACAGCAAACTTGGATAGAATTGTGAATAATTTGTTCAATTTCCAATGGAATGTGAATATTATGGATGGACCAGCTCACAATTTGGCCCAAAAAATGGACAGTGGTCTTTTAATCTTTTTAGACAACGAATCAGGATTATTACACGGCTATAGATTGTTGAAAAAATATAATGTTTATCATAGTTTGATGTTGGATAATTTGTGTGTTTTTAGAAAAAAGACTGTGGATTCCTTAAAAAGACTGTTTAGAAACAAAAATGTGGGTAGTACGTTATGTGAAATGTTTCATAATAAGAACTCTGTAGTTATAAGAGATATATTGCCATCTTTGCCGGAGAAAAATGCAAAAATTTTGAACGATAGAATAGGAAAGGTTTTAAGTCAAATAGAAAAATGTGAAGTTACTTTTAGATAGCTGTTTCTTTTTTGTGTGAGTTCAAAAAGTGATAAAAAATTGTTGTAAATGTTTTCGATGCCAAATAATTATTATTATTTATTGTAAAATATATTATTATTGTAGTTAATGTAATTAGTAACAAGTGCCAGTTTAAATTTCGTGTTAGGTTTATTTATCGTGTGTGAATACCTATTTATTTTTTAAGTCTTGCAACAAAACTTGATGTCAAAGTTCGAGCAATATCAATAAAATAGTTCCTCTTAGCCACAAATGGGTCTCACTCACTTATGAGTAACGATTGTTTAGTGAGTTACGTCTGTCTTAAAAAGACTTTCAGTTAGAGCTGACAGACGGACAACGCTTTGACCAATGGCTTCACAAGCTTCAAAGAGAAATAGTTATTTTTCCAGAGAGCGTAAAAAGTGTGTATGCCGCGCAAGATGACAATGGGATTGGCGGCCATGTTGTAACATCATAGTGACATAGATTAACCTGCATACTGTTTTGTTATCCGTACTGTTCCGCGATTGATGACGTCACGGAGCGGTTATTGTGATAAGGTTCTATCCCACCCACATCGTGTTACACATACACCCAATATTTTTTTTAAACTTTCACGCTTTGTAACTTGAGACAAGGGTCTTTTGGGTTGACCCGGGACCACAGCTCTTGTAACAGGGTTGAAACGTCGTCGAGGAACAAGCCCGCAGGGGGGGGGGGGGGGCTTAAAACGAATGATAATTTCCTTTTTAAGTGACGCCATCTAAATTTTTCGTTCTGAATTATTTACAAAAATGTTTTGTAATAATGAAACTAGGTGGCGTTGTGCCACTTGTGATTCTCAAGCGATTATACAGTTTGTTACATAAGGGTTATATCAACCCGAAGACACCCCCATCAGTTGGTCGACCCGTTTCGATATGTGTCGACAGCCAAACAAGAAAATAATCATCAAAAAAAAATTACATACATACATAGCATCACGCCTTTTTTCCCCGAAGGTGTAGGCAGAGGTGTGCAAACACATCCACATCTCGCCAGCTATGTAATAGGGGGCGAGGCTATTGCCGTTTACCGCGCACATGTTCCAGACTCTGGGATAATTATCTGGGTAAAATCTAAAGAGAATTATACATTATCCACCAGACCCGGAAATCGAACCCGAGACCTCGAGTGTGGCAGTCCGTACATAGTACCATTGTGCCACCGAGGTAGTCAAAAAAAAAGTTATATGCGTTATTTCAAATCAAATCAAAAACAAATGTAATTAATTACCTTTTATAAAAATGTCTGTACTTATATAATATTGGTTTGATTTTGATTTAACGTTCTACTCGTATATCTACACGCGTACTAAGTTTAAGACCAAAAACTCCAGAGGGCGCTCATTCGGGTTGCAAAAAGACAATGCGAGTTGGCTCTCGTTTCCCAGTATAATACTTGGCTCTATGAATGTCTCTTGTCTCAAGTTTATAACCCGTGAGGTCTACTGTCAATTCGCTATTCGTCAATCAAAGGTTAATTCGCTACTCAGACTACATCACTGTGCATATTGCCGCTAGTCATTTTAAAATGCTTGTCGGAGCCTTGTCTGTTGATAGACAGGTGTACCACTTGTAGTTGAGGATGATTTGGGACCCTAAGATCTTGGTGAGACCCTTATGTAACTATGTTGGCTGTTGTACTATATAATATTGTGAATTTAATTTATTATCTAAGCGGCAAGCTTTAATATTGTAAATATATTTTTGTAAACAAAATTTTTTCTATAATAGATAAAAAAATAAAATAAAGTTGAATTAAATTATTGTTTTTTTAAGTATTTCGTAACCGGAAGCCTATTACCTACTGAGACTTTGCTGTCCGTCCGTCTGTCTGTCTTGAGCTGTCGTGATAGTTAGAAAGTTGAAATTTTCACAGATGAAGTATTTCTGTTGCCTCTATAACAACAAATACTAAAAAAATAGAATAAAATAAATATTTAAGGGGGCTCCCATACAACAAACTTGATTTTGTTTTGCAGTTTTAATAGATAATTGTTCGGAACCCTTCGTGGCTGAGTACAACTCGCACTTGGCAAGTTTTTAAAGTTATTCCATCCTACATCTACTATACTAATATTATTAAGAAAGAAATTTGTTTGTTGTTTTCATTGATTAAACTTTGTAACTACTGGACCAATTTGAAAAATTCTTTCAGCTTCGTTTTTTTATAATTCCACGAGATCGCGGCCGCTCCCATATCCGTTAGGGGTTTGCTAGGAATGAAAATCCCGCGTCGTTGGGGTTGGGTTTTATCCCGCGTCGGTGAGTGAATCTTCTAGCCTGCTTCTGTAAGGACGGCGGGCGGCTATCCCGCCGTCCTCAGGCCCCGATCATGGAGGTCGATGGTCCTGGGCGTAGATGAGTCTGCGGCGCCCTGGCTGCTGACTGCGAAACTCAGCGGGGAGGGTACGCTCCCTCTCCCTCTCGGCCGCCTCCTTCGCGAGCATAACTTGCTCGTAAAATTCTTTCACCTAAATAAAGCTACATTATTAGCGAGTAACATAGGGTATATAACATCACGCTATGGTCAATAGGAGCGGAGTAGTAAGGAATAATGTTGCAGGATCCACGCGGATTAAGTTGCGTCGCGAGAGTCCTATACCTAATACGTTAGTAAGTAGGTACTTACTGAAACTCAAAAATATTGATTAATAAAGGTTATAAAATAATACTTAATAACGTCAGCACATAAGAATTTACATTTAAAGCCAGATTCGCAAAGCAACGGGTGGAGCCAAAGAGAAAAGAACCTGGCAATAACAACTCCAGGCCACTCTTTTCCAATTATCGTAAGTGGTCAGAGCATTCCCCCTGTAAGGGAAAGGCCGTGGGTTCGAGTCCGATGACATCTGATCATATTTGTGGTCTGTTTATATGTGTTCTATCTTAATATTTTAAGGGCCTAGACCGCGCACGGATAAAGTCGATTTTGAGCGACAGCAGCGCTATTGTTGCCCGAATCATCCGACGGGCGGGTGAATGACCCAGAGAGCGCGATTTTGAAAATGTTTTGCGACAAACGTTCCACGTTGAGTTATTGTTATTGAAGTTGAATATTTACAGCATAACAAAAATGTTGAATTATTGGAAATAAACGACTGCCTATTTGTAAAATATTCCAAGAGTAGTTTTCGTTATAAAATGATCCTAATTACTAGATAAATAAATAAGAGTAGTTTGAGACACAATTTTTATGATTTTCTATTTATAATAAACAATCAAGAGCAGGTCCGGACTGACCTTTTTGTATTCTACTTACCTAAAATTCCAACTACGAGTACCTATGTATTTATTTGTAATTTTACTACCAAAGTTTATTCTTATTTCGTAAAATTTTCATTCAATAAAATAATTGCAAATTCAGTAGGAAGTACGGTCGAAATAACATCACGCCTTTCCTCGCTAGTGTTTATATCTACGCAAGGAAATGTGCCTATTGCGTAAACTCAAATACTTTTTGCTTACGATCACCTCGCAATCTAAAAAATCTTCTAGGGTTGTACAAAAAATTGTCAATAAATGAAACACAAGTATAAAAATGGTTCATATAATTAAAAGTAAACAAAATATGAGTCGCCACCTAAAAAGCGTGCTAGGGTTGTACAAAAATTAGTTATAAACAAACATGAAATTTATAAATTATTCATATACTTAATTAAACGAAAGTAAACAATAACAAAATATGAGTTTAAGAGTTTCTAATGTTTTTTTCATTTTAATGATTACTGATCAAATTCTGATTTCTACTAATTTGATGATAAAATCAATTGCTATTGCAAAACCTATCAGAATGAAAATGTTACCAGCTGCCCGATTCACGTAATAAAAACCGTAGCGTAGTGACTTAAAAATGTCACTTCGCACACTTTTTAACCGACTTAAAAAAAGAAGAAGATTCTCAATTCGCTGTATTTTTTGAACCGATTTTGATGATTTTTTTTTTATTTGAAAGCTGGTGATCCCGTGTGGTCACATTTTAATTTCATTAGGATCGGACCTTGGGTTTACACCAGGTAACTCTTCAAAATCGTATAGGAATTGTATAGAAATTGAGCTATTGGAAGATTTATGACAATCCAAGACTAGATAAGTAAGTGCGTTAAAAACAGAAAACCAAAAGGCGATTTCTAAGTTTCTAAGTTAAAACGTAAAATAGGCCCCGACTGCTAAATACGCTATATTACAATGGTGTTGTTATTTATTTTTATTACACATTTTCATTTTTTAATCTGTCGGGTTTTAACATTTTTATTGTTTATTTATTTATATTCATAACTGACGAAGACAAATATAAAAGTGCAAAAGAATTCATACAATATTATGTTCGTGATGAACAGAAATTATAAATTTCCTTTACGCTATACGTATTGGTTTTTTATGGCGTCACTTATTCTATGTCACTCGGGCTTAGAAGACAATTCTAATGATACTAAAAACATTAAAATCGGTTCAATAATTTTGAACTTATCGTGCCACAAAGATATATTACTTAGTATACATACATACATACGTACACCAGTCGCGTAAAAGATAATATTTTACAAAAAAATTCTTGATTTTGGTAAAATACGAGATTTGAACGTGAATTTTCTTTTGAGAAAGTAATTGAGAAGTATGTGTTTGTCTCACAATGAAAATAATAAATATTGCAAAAAAAAACTGTAACTGTAAAAAACTAATAATACTGTAACTAATAATAGTGTAAGCAAACTCATTGCTTTGAAATACATAAATATATGAAAACTAATACTATATTATGTAATAAAATTTATTATTATGAAAATTGTTCCTATAGAAATTGACTTTATTACTTATATAGATATTGAAATTACGTAATTATTACCTACTGGACATTGTAATTTTTCTTCTTAGACTGACATACCTAATTGTGTACCTATCTAATTACATGTCAAATCAATATTTACATGCTGTTGTAGGTATATGTCTGAATCAGGCGATCTAAATCATTGTACCTATTTGCTTTGTAATGTACCTACCCTGTTAAAAATGCAAATAGATTATATTATTATTACTACTAAGACATGATAAGCATACACACAAATAAAAGTAATAAAACTAGGATTTTTACTTGACACTAACACAAATCTAGTAAATTTTTTCTAGGTATTTAGGACAAGACGTAGTCAAGTAGGCAGGTAAATAAATAAGTAGGGAGGAACTTACATTTTATTCCGAGATCTTTTGGCTTTCACGTTTTTATAATGCGTACTAAATTTTCTTTTCGCTGGCATGGCACTCAGCAAATTATCCTGCGAAAAGAGACCCTCGATTACCAATTACGTTTATGATACCTATTGCCTTTATCATGTTGAAAAATCTATGTATGTCGTGCAGAGAACTATATACCCCGCCAGTTCATATCTCGAGAAAATAAGGTGGGCAGGGCTTTGATTGTTTCAAGCCTGAATTGATACCTACTTTACAAGGTTCATAAAATGACCTACGCAACAAAGTAAATAATTTTGTATTTCTTACGATTTATATCTAGTTCCATCATGGTTTTCTTTCAGACTTTCATTATATCGGTACTTTCTATTTACTGAAAGTAAATTAGTTATAAAAATATTGTACTTACAGTTTTTCACAAAAAACACAAATTCACAACACGTAATTTTGCTGTAGCATCCGACACGCGTGGAGTCACTTTGAAATTCTATGGCGCACTGGCGATTAGTTGCGACGATCGTTCTATCGGGACGCGTTTGAATTTGCATACATTTTTCTATGGAGAATTTACGTAAAACATATCTAGATTTTAGGGCTTTAAAAGGGGAAGTCTTTGTTTGTAAAGGTACAAAAAAAAGTACATGGTTATATTTATTGGCTTTTTCAGTGTTCAAAAAGTGTTTCTTTTTATCAATTTGTGTTGATTTATTGGGTTAAATCTGAAAAATACGAAGGCAGGTTTTCGAATTTTTTCTCAATTTTGTGCGTTTGTTGACGTTTATTATATAACAACTACAGGGTTTTAAGAGTTAAAATTAGCACTAACATCATTTTTGGTCTTTCATTTTAATATATACAAATTATCGTTGTTATTAATCATATGTAAATAGGTTAAATATGAAAAATCGTAACACTCTTTTCGGTGATTTTCACGATCTGGGCCCTTAAGACTACTTACTTAGTTTTAAGCAAACTCATTGCTTTGAAATAAGAAACTACATAAGTAATTACTATAAAATAAAAGGTTAGTTATCTGACTGAATTAAGAAAAACACAAATCTCTTCAAACATTGACACAACAACAGACTTTAAATTACCAGAATGGGACCAAATAATTATCAGTATGGGACCAAATAATTGTAAGTATGGGACCAAATAATTGTCAGTATGGGACCAAATATTGGTCAGAAAGGGACCAAATTCGAGAAGTACCTTTGAATTTTCAATTTTTTTTTGACTATTTCGGTTCTTTCATTCGAAAGATAGGTAACAAACATAAAAAAATCGGCCAAGTGCCAGTTTAGACTCGCGCACAAGGGGTTCCGTACCATTATCCCTAAAAAAAAAGGCAAAAAAATCACGTTTGTTGTATAAAATCGGTTCAGCAGTTTTGCACTCAATTCAATGCAAAATAATACATCAATGATTTAAAGTAGGAATCCTACTTTATTTCTCCATTCCCAAAACCATACCTATGCTAGTTTTAATCCAAATCCGTCCAGTCGTTTGACCGTGAAGAATGTACATAGAAACGAATAAATACACTTTCAGATATACAATTAGGATTAGTAGATATCTATAAACAGGTCATTTATTCATCTCAATTTGTCAATTCAAATCAGTTACTTTCTGATATTACATGCTGCCTGTACAAACAAACTATTTAACTTTTTTATTATAATTAAGATAGATAAACGTGAAATTTACAAGTTAACTGCTATAACAGAAGTTGACAAGTTAATCAATTTATTGCAATCTTAATGCCTGGTTTGACATGTGTCAGAAGTGTCAAAAATGTCAAAATACATTATTGTTTTTTTAGGGTTTCAATACCCAAAGAGTAAAGTCGGGACCCTACTAATAAGGCTTCGCTGTCCGTTCATCCGTCCGTCTGTCTTGAGCTGTATCTCATGAACCGTGATAGTTAGAAAGTTGAAATTTTCACAGATGATGTATTTCTGTTGCCTCTATAACAACAAATACACTAGTAGTCGCCCTATAGTCGACAGGTAGACCTCGCGAGCACTAAAAACATTATTTGAAATTTTTCCCCTATTTTCCCCCCCAATCCAAAAAAACTCACGACGTAAAAATTGTAATAAATCAAGGAACTCTTGTGCCAAGTTTCGTGAAGATCGAATAAGAACTGTGGACGAAAGCAAAATTGTCCAATCTCGAAATATAGACGCTTTGCGCGCTCGGTCTAATAAACATAATAAGTGAGGCTCCCATACAACAAAAGGAATTCATTTGGGGTTTTTTCTTGATTTCAAAAAACTTTATAATAATACCAGTGTCTAATATTGTATATACACCGTGAAAAATTAAAAAAAAACAGAAAGTATATAATTTTAGGAAATTTTATAAAAAAAATACACGTCAAAAATTGACACAACAACCGACTTCAAATGACCGAAATGGGCCCAAATAGTTGTCGGATTGGGACCAAATTAAAATGGGACCACTTCGATAGGAGTAGCCTTTATTTAAAAAGAAAATCCAGATCGGTTCACCCCGTACGAAGATATGAAGTAACAAACATAAACTACTCGCTGCGGTCGCTGCCTGGTACTGTGGTACTGCGCTGCAGCATGCAATTGAGCGAAGCAACTATTGTCATTTTTTTTGGTCAATAACTTTTTTTGAGGGTCCTAAATCAAAATTCGGTCTCGAGTGTGCTTCAAGCTGTAATCCTCATATCTGAAATCTCAATGAAAACGAATTTTAACAACGCTAAAAAATAGTCATGAAATAGTCATAAATAGTCGTACATGTAAAAAAAATAGTCGTATTATAGTTTCGGCGTTACAGCTATAAGTTAATGAGGATTATGGCTTGACCGTCAAGCTGTAATCCTCATCTCTGGTGCAAGCAAACGGTAAAGCCTATCGAATTGGTTTAGGTTCCAAAAAATGGTCATGAAATAGTCGTAACGACATGCCAAATCTCAGAAATAGTCCTTCAAAGGTTCCAGAGATATAAAGGTAACCTGATGAGGATTATGGCTTGAACATTTGAAAATTTCAACTTTCTCCGGAACGCCTGCGATTTTCGGTTTAAAGTTTATGCCAAAAAATAGTCGTGAAATAGTCGTATGAACGACTATAAATTTGAGCTGCTTTAATTTGAAAAAAAAAAAGTTTTCGTTTGCCCTACATTTGTATGGAGTACAGTCGTGTACAAAATTGATAACTTCACATGAAATTATTGTGAAACATTTATAATTTGTATCCTTATTTATTACAATCGAAAGCTTGCAAATACGTACATAACTTGTATAAATCTCAGTACATATATGTTTATATCACAGCAATTAGTTTTGATCACAAATATCACAGTTAGTTCAATATGTGTTGGTGTGGGATTAGTTCATTCAATTGTTTCTAGAAAATTTCAATAGATGACGCTGATAGGTTGAGTGCATTTTCTAAAATCACAAATTCCATAAACGAATCCGACACCAACAATATCAAAAACTTTTAATTAAAAGTGTAAACAATCAGAATATCTTGTCATTGTCTTAAAAACTTACTACTACAAAAATGTTTTTATCATAATAATCGCAGTTGTTCCATCACCAATCGATATTTAAAAATGTAGACAAAAGAGTTGCAAACTTTTATATCAATTGCATTAGAGCTATTAAAAATCTACTTCTTATAATGAAGTTAAATCAATAATAAAAAATATATTTGGCGTAGCTAATCACAAATATAAGGGTAGTAACCTCAACGGACAGGAAACACATGAGATTTATACAAGTTCTGTACGTATTTGCAAGCTTTCGATTGTAATAAATAAGGATAGAAATTATAATTGTTTCACAATAATATCATATGAAGTTATCAATTTTGTACACGACTGTACTCCATACAAATGTAGGGCAAACGAAAACTTTTTTTTTTCAAATTAAAGCAGCTCAAATTTATAGTCGTTTATACGACTATTTCACGACTATATTTTGGCATAAACTTTAAACCGAAAATCGCAGGCGTTCCGGAGAAAGTTGAAGTTTTCAAATGTTCAAGCCATAATCCTCATAAGGTTACCTTTATATCTCTGGAACCTTTGAAGGACTATTTCTACGATTTGGCATGTCGTTACGACTATTTCATGACTATTTTTTGGAACCTAAACCAATTCGATAGGCTTTACCGTTTGCTTGCACCAGAGTTGAGGATTACAGCTTGACGGTCAAGCCATAATCCTCATTAACTTATAGCTGTAACGCCGAAACTATAATACGACTATTTTTTTTACATGTACGACTATTTATGACTATTTCATGACTATTTTTTAGCGTTGTCAAAATTCGTTTTAGGATTACAGCTTGAAGCACACGGTCTCGAACAAAACCTGCTCCTGAGAATGCTTGATTATTGAGTGAAGAGATCATGAAAATCGGTTGGGTAGTTGTCGAGAAACAATTTCACATCGAGTTGCATTTGAGTCACCTGATAAGGAGCTACGCTCGCTTCGCTCAAAAAAACATATAGTCGAATTGAGAACCTCCTCATTTTTTGGAAGTCGCTTGAAAAGGCTCAGTGGATAATATTGTATAGATAATGGTACGGAACCCTTCGTGTGTAAGTACGACTCGCACTTGGAAAACCGGTAGGTACCTATAGTTCATGACAGTTAGCCCGGACAGAGATTATTGGTAGTGTAACATCTTGTCTGTTAGAATTTAGATTCAAATTGTACAGTTGTTATAATTTTTTAATATATTTAGAGATACTCACACAACGTCATCTAGCCCAAATTAAGCTTATAAAAGCTTGTGCTATGGGATCTAGACGACTGATATACGTACTTATATATTTCTAAATACATACATTTTATACATAGAATACACCCAAACTCCGAAACAAACTCACTTTATTGAGCGAAGCGAGCCGAAGGCGAGCGGAGCTCCCATGGAGCAGGTTAAATGTAAAATGTTCGGACGTTCGTTTCTCAGCAACCTCTTGACCGATAATTAAATTTTTTTCACCTGAATGAATTTCAGTTAAGGTCGTGACGAAGCTCAAATATTCAAACTAATACAAAAATTGAAAATAGCGCCAGTGAATGAAATATTATGCGTTCCGTTTGACGTTCGAAGTCCCTTTATGAGAGAGTACGTCACTTCCTTGCTTCGCTTTGTCGTTAAATATCACTTCCGTTTCCGCTATCTAGACGCGCCGCCAGCGCCCTCTAACGCTCCCCCCACCTAAGTTACCTTTTAAGCACAAGCCGCCATCCTCGTCATTGTTGCGTCGTTTTTCGAGCCGAGTGCATTGTCGTTACGAAAAACTCTAATACATTTATTAGATTCAATACATGTCGCAAATTTTTAAAATTTTAAATAAATTTTCAACTTTCGAGATTCAAGTAGAAAGTAAAATCAAACTGTTTAGTTTGTTTTCCGTTATCTTAATAATAAAGTGATTGATTGAAGTGTTAGATTTACAATAAATCTTTGAAGGTATTTCTGAGTAAAGTACTAACGTCTAAAGGAGATACCTTAAAGCCGCCGCCGCGTCGCTCGACCAGTTAGATATAGCTAGAGATCTTCTATCTACACCCGGGCGAGATCTCCGAAACCCCTTGACCCCTCCATGGTTGGATGAAAAGAGAAGGGAAGGGGGGGGGGTGTGTAATAAAATGCGTCACCATCATTCCAGTCTAAGATTAGGCTCCTTTCACCCAATAAATAACCCGATCTTATAGGTAACTAGTTTTAGAATTCAATTGGTGGCCTTGAGATTTGCCAGTTACTTTTACTCTACCTATTGCTTTGTGAATCTGGCAGTTAATCTGGCATGGCGACAGCTGTAGGGAGGATTTGTAATATGTATAATAAATGTATATATTTCTACATCTTCACATCTTAATAATGGAATGGCGATGCAAAAATACACATTTATATTCCGATAGACCGTTAAGTAACGCCCTACTTTATACAATACATCTCAGTTATGAACTAGACCGCAGAGATACTTAGTACATGGTCAGTATCCCCACCTGACACGCGAGAGATCTGTGTTCGTTTCCCCAACGAAGAATCAGTCGGCTCAGATACAAAATTCAATACCATTTCTGGGTCATCGGCGGATCTATGTGACGATACCAACTGGTATCATCGGTTTGGAGTGTCATGGGACACCAAATCCAATACAAGGTTCCTAATCTTAAAGAACAAAGAGTTCGTCACATGAACCACAGTCGGCTCGGATGGAAATTTCAATACAATTTCTGGGCTGGCGCATCAATTGACGACACCAACTAGGACCATAAATTTCCTTGGGCATGGGACTCCAAAGCCAATACGAAGTCCCTACCCTCGGATGAAGTAAGAGTTCGTCAGATGTTTGTTGATGTTGCAGTCCGTAGTTGGGCACTACGCCTATTAGGATTCCCCCCTCAACTTGAAAACCTTCATCACCCCACCGCGCGGGGAATGTTCTATTAGCACAACGGATTCATCAGATGTTACAGTCCGACTTGCAGTCAGCAGTTGAGACCTAAACAGACACAACGCCTATTAGGAGTCTCACCTCAACTTTAAAACCTTCATCACCCCAACGCGCGGGGAAGGTTCTATTAGTACAACGGATTCATCAGATGTTGCAGTACGGTTTGCAGTCAGCAGTTGGACCTAAGACGACTACGTTGTCTATTAGGAATCCCAACTTTGCAACCTTCGAAACCCCCTGGGGAAGGTTGCAGTGCTGGTTAATGCAGCTATAGAAGTATCCTCGATGTCGCTTAGTATTCCGAACTGAAATAACCGGCAGAGTATACCAGTTGTCTACAAAGAATGCCGACGACCCACGTCATCACCGCGCGACGCGTCGAACATTCTGTTGGAGCATTTGTGGACAACTTCTAAAACAGCCGTGGTCTACATGAAGAGGGAACAAGATCGCGTCTTGGCTAGATATTTACTTTTTGATCCTGGTGGACCCCCATAGCACCGTGTTTCGCCCTCACCACATACCAGGGTTTTTGAACACCAAAACCGATCGACCTTATAATAAATTATGGTCATCATCTTGGTGCATAAGAATTTATAATAGGAATATGAATACAAAATTTCTAAGCTAATTACCTTTGAAATAGTATGCTTTTGTTAAGAAAATAGAATTTAATGTTCATTTACCCGCTTATGTACGCTTCTATATTTTATTTGTTTCTTGTTCAACACATTTCCCGTTGAAAAGTCTGTTATTGCAGCTGTTTGCGAAACAATATCAGATATTACAGTTATGCCAAATCTAATTTTGACGCATAACACTGAACGCTTGTATCTTGGCAAGACCTACGCCCCTTAAATTACAAATTAGGGGTGCAATGACTTTGATCAGTTGTTTAAAAAATTATAACTTGAGTACGCCTTATCTGCAGATATTTTATTGTTATCTTAATATCGTAGAGTACACGATATTAAACTATTGCATATTGACGTATACCAGCACGTTAGGCAGGGACCAAATTTGTTGCTCTATTATATTCGTTGCACATTGACAACAATTTATAGATCACCAATATTCGATAAATAATCATTACCTCGATCTCCAATACCTTGTATATTGGTTTTGGGTAGAAAATGGCCTCATCGTACCAGCAATCTGGTGGGACGTTGTCTTGCCTGATAATAAGCATTGACGCAGTATATTGGGTACAGTAAATTTATAAAAAGGTACCCGATGAATAATAAGTCATAACTTTATAAACTTTGGAAATGTATTCGGGATATTTACCATGTATTATTATTTTGTTGTCGAGTTTCCGATATTTCGGCACTATTGCAAGCGCCATGTCTATACCACGATGTCTATACCAAGTTCATATAATTTTAGTTTCATTTTCAATTTTAGTTTTCTAGATCGTGTTTTACGGTAGACGTCGGAGATGTTATATATTATAACCATATTTGTCTTAGCAACTAGAAATCCCACAAGGCCAGTTACAGCAGCGATGAGTGGGTTTGGGACAAAGAGTTTGGGCGGATGCGCCAGCTGGATGTGATATACTGATGGTCTCATCTTTAAAGCTGTATAAATTTTTTATATTAATGTTATTCCAGCTAAAGCAAATTGAAAACATATATCTATTTTTAGAAAGTTTTATCTAAAAGAGATTCATGAAGGTAATACGAGACGTAATTGTCTAGTGCCTCAGAAACATCACTATCTCGGTTCTTTCAGCTGGATTTATAATATCTATAAAGTAATTGAAGGATCTGTCAAATTCGTTGTCACGTATAAAACTGCGCTCGCGATTTTTGTTACGTTTTGGTGGCTTAACTTCGTGATTGGAGTTAAAAATAACATTAAAGTGTAGAACAGTGATAAATGGTGCTGTGTTAGAGTTATCTGTGTACAAAATGCTATAAATAAACCATAATAACCAGAAATAGTAATTGGATTGACATCTTCTAGTAATAAAATTTACCACCTACCCTCAGTAATATTAATTATACGTCCAAAGTCATTTGAGAATAGTAATTTCTTTGAGGTCCAAAGTCCATTTTGAGAATTGAGTTTCTTTAACGCCCGAAGTCCTGATAATAATTTAGAATATTGGCACTAAAATGGCGACCGAAAAAACTCCTAACAATACACTTCAGGAAAAATGTGGAAAGTGCAACAAGGTACCATCTGAGAAAAAGGTATCGGTGAGTTGTGACTCATGTAAGATCTTCTTGTGTGGGGACTGTCATGGGTTGTCTCCAACGGAGGTGAGGGTGTTTGAGTTGAAAACTGTCGCCCGCTCTATTACATTTCTTTGCGCCGACTGTAAGGTCATAGTGACACAACTACCTATGATAATGAGCAAGCTGGATTCTCTCGCTGAAGAAGTAAAACAACTTCGTATGCGGCAAAACATGCTCGCCACAGAAGCAGCAATTACGGAGATGCGAGAAAGGGACAACAGATCCAGAAACTTAATAATATATGACATACCCGAGCTGAACAGTGAAGTACCGGAGGAGAGAAAGGAACATGATAAGCAAAAATGTGTAGCTATCTTGAAAACTGTGTCCAATGAAGTGAATTGTGAAGGGATAAAGGTGTTCCGGCTCGGTGCTCCTAAATCCGACTCGAACACACGACCCCGTCCAGTGAAGGCCATCCTACAACATGTACATGCCGCACTGGAAGTCCTACGTAATAGGTTAAACCTGAGGGAGCCCAAGTCTATCACTTCTGATTTAACTCCGCTTCAAAGAGAATACCTGCAATACCTGAGAGACGAGCTGCAAAAACGTTCTGATGAAGGGGAAACTGACCTTACCATCAAATACATTCGAGGACAACCAACCATTGTAAATACTCCACCTATAAAAAACTAAGAACAGAAAACAACCCGACCTTCTCGCAAATTAATGGACAACCAGATCAAACCTCACATACCACAAGCAATGCACCCTCAACTGGACTTAACATAGTTGGCATACTGTACACAAATATCCAATCCCTAATACCAAAACTGGATTTGTTGACTGCCAGAGTAAATTCATTGAAGCCAACTCTTATCATACTTACCGAAACTTGGTTGAAGCCTACCATACCTGACTCGATATTGAAAATACCAGGTTACAGCATATTCAGAGATGATCGGACTGGCAGGCGTAGCGGTGGTGTTGTTATATACGCTTTGAAAACAGCTTATGTCACAATTAAACTCAACAACACCTACAACAAAAAGTTTGATGCATCTGAATGCCTGTGGATTGATGTTAGTATCGGAAAATCCAGGTTCCTTTTGTGTGGTCTATACAGAGGTCAACAATCTACAGTAGAAGACGATAATAACATATTTAACCAATTTAGCTCTGTTTCTGAGAACAACACAGTGGTCATAATGGGTGATTTCAACTACACTGGGGTGAAATGGCCTCTGGAAGCTAGCGGGTATTTAACGCCGAAGGAGAACAACTTTGTTCAATGGTATTGTGGCAGCAACCTACAACAACTAATAGGCACACCCACAAGATTTCGTTCTGGAAATCAGCCATCCATCTTGGATCTGGTTCTAACAAACGACAATTCACTCATAGCCAACATAGACCACCAAGCTCCAATAGGAAAAAGCGACCACACCTGCTTATTTGCTACTATACAAGTGATGATAGAACTATCAACTAAAGAAACTAAAACTAAACTAAATTACGCTAAAGCAGACTTCGAAAAAATTAGTGAATATGTCAACAAAACCGTAATAAACGATACATCAGGAGAAAACACAATCTGTGCTAAGCGCCAATTCCATGTTCTTCATGGTGCAATTGAAGAAGCTGTCAAGCTTTATGTACCCCAAACACGACAAGTTCAACGCAACCTTAGGAAACCGTGGATATCAAAGGAAACCAAATTACTCATCGTCTCGAAGCTGAAACTTTGGAATAGATATCTATTGACTGGGCTTGACTCACACTATATAGAGTACCGAAAATTTAATAACAAACTTGTAAAACTCAATCAGGCAGCCCGGATAAGATATGAAAAAACATTACTAGAAGCAGGACCGAAAAAGTTTTACTCATACGTTAGACAACAAATAGCATCAAAAGTTGACATCCCCACCATCTTGCAGGACAGGCAGGGCCAAACCGTGACCGAGCCTGCCAAAATTGCGAATTTATTTGCAGATCAGTTTGCCAGTGTCTTCCAAATAGAGCCTTACACACTATTGCCAACTCTTAACCCGTCACTGTATGTCAAAGATGGTATTGAAGACATAACTTTCACGCCAGATCTAGTCAAGCAAACCATTCGAGAAATTAAACTGGATTCTGCACCGGGCCCAGATAACATACCGGTTAGAATATACAAAAAATGTGAAATCAACGAATATTTGGCAACATTGATGCAAACCTCCTATGACACAGGAATACTACCAGACTTGTGGAAGACCGCATTGGTGACGCCCACATTCAAAAAAGGCAACAAGCTGCAAGCTGCAAACTATAGACCACTAAGCTTAACCTGTGTCGCTTGCAAGTGTATGGAAAAAATAATAGTGAGACACATAAGGAACTTCTTTGCTATTCACAAGGTTATTCCTGATAACCAGCACGGCTTCTATCCTCGTCGTTCCACTGTCTCAAACCTGCTTTCAGCTTTATTATCCTGGACAGATAGTTTCAATAGGAGAGAACCGGTTGATGTAATATATCTTGACTACGAAAAGGCATTTGATAAGGTACCGACTAGACGACTTTTGCTCAAGCTTGAGTTTGTGGGAATCAGAGGGAAGCTATTGGCCTGGATTGAGGCATTCTTGTCGCAGCGAACGTTCAGAGTCCGAATAGGTGACAGTACATCTGACGAGCGGGAGATACATAGCGGGGTACCCCAAGGCTCCGTTTTGGGGCCAGTCCTGTACATAGTATATACTTTGGATCTCCCTCAAAGTCTACAATCGAATGTCAGCATGTTTGCTGAAGACACAAAGATATTTGCAGATCCCACAGTGGACTACGACCGCCTACAGAATGACCTAAACACATTTTTTTTTTTTTTTTTTTTTATATTTGGTTCGCCAAATTGACGCCGCCCGCCTGGTGGTAAGTCGTGACGACGTCTAGCGATTGTGGGCCACTCTCACAGCACACATTACTATTGAGAGTGGCCCTCAACTTGACGACCAACTGATGTGCCTCTTCACGCTCCGCTTAAAGAACCCAGGATTATATGTGGGAGGAAACACGTGCACAGGCAGGGCGTTCCAGGCCACAATCGTTCGGCAGAGAAACGAACGTTTAAAACGTTCGGTTCTCGCGAACATGCTATCCACTGTGTGGGGGTGGCATCTCTGCCCGGCACGAGTCGTTCGGGATCGGAAGGAAGAGGGTGGGATCAGATTGAAGAGCTCTTCAGAACACTCGCCGTGGTAAATACGGTAGAATGCGGCCAAGGAAGCTATTGTTCGGCGCTGAACTAGCGGCTCAAGGCTTCCCGTTACCTCCGGACAATCTATAATACGGATAGCCCGTCGCTGCATAGCGTCGAGAGCGTCCAGCAGATACTTCGCGGAGCCGTCCCAGAGGTGAGAGCAGTATTCGACGCAGGGTCTAATCTGCGTCTTGTACAGCAGACACCTCTGGTCCGGTGTAAAGAATCTCTTTACCTTATTCAGTATTCCTAGTTTCCGCGAAGCTAGCCCTATACATCTTTCGATGTAGTTTTTATTATTGAGCTCTCGACGAACGTCTATGCCAAGGATATCAAGGTTGTCCTTCATTGGTAATAATGCATTCTGAAGAGAGGGTAGGGGAAGGAAAGGGGATTTCTTCGCAGTAAATGCACACGCCTGTGTTTTGCGGGCATTGAACTCGACCAGGTTCTCGGTACCCCATTGAGAGATACTGTCGAGGTTACGGTCGAGATCAGCCACGAGTCGTCGTTTCTCCTCCTCAATCTCAGATCGCCCCGCCGTCGGACGAACCGAGTAACTCCCGTGCAGTGTGCTGTCATCTGCATAGCAATGAATGTTCCCGAGGGATAGCATATCATTGATATGCAGAAGAAAGAGAGTTGGTGATAGTACGGACCCCTGCGGTACCCCGGCATTCACTTGCAAGAAGCGAGAAGCCTGGCCATCGCAGAGGACCCGCACTCGGCGCTCGTTTAAAAAGCTGGCAATCCAGCTGCACAGTTGAGGAGGTAGACCATATGCCGGAAGCTTGGAAAGGAGCGAAGCATGCCAGACCCTATCGAAGGCTTTGGCGATGTCCAGGCTAATAGCCAAGGACTCGCCGTGCCTTTCCATAGCCCCACCCCAGACATGCGTTACGAATGCCAGAAGATCACCCGTTGATCGCTTTGGCCTGAAGCCGTATTGTCGATCATTGATTAGCGAGTGATCCTCTAAGAATTGCATGAGCTGCTTATTTATAAGGAGCTCAAGCACCTTGCAAATGACTGAGGTGACAGCTATGGGTCGATAGTTGCCTGGATCGGACCGATCCCCTTTCTTGGGGATCGGTTGTACGTTCGCCTCCTTCCAGACCTCCGGCACGAGCCCTGAAGAGTATGACAGGCGGTACAGACGCGTTAATACTGGAGACAACTCAGCTGCACATTTTCGTAGCACCATTGCCAGAATGCCGTCAGGGCCACCGGCTTTCCGCGTGTCGAGTGACCGCAGCACTGCCCGTACATCACATTGCCTGATAACAATATCAGGCACTGTGTGGCCACAGTTGGCGATGGCGGGGGGCTGCAGGCCACGGTCGTCGACCCGGGAATTAGCCGCAAAGAGGTCTGCGAGCATATCCGCTTTCTCTTGGGCTTTGTGAGCCAGTGTTCCATCTGGGTAACGCAGCGGTGGCAGCGAGGGCTGACAAAAGTTAGATTGCACGGCTTTGGCCAGTTGCCAGAATCCACGGCTGCCTGTGGGATGGGAAGTGAGCTCCTGACCAAGCCGCGCGACGCGCTGGGCATCCGCTCTCTTAAAGGCCTTCTTACTCGACTTAGTGGCCCGGTTGTACGCTGCTTTGAGGTGGCCCACGTTTGGGTCGCGCACAGCCCGGGCCCTGATCCAGGCGCGATATGCCGACTGTTTTTGTCGAACAGCTTTGGCACAATCTCGCCCGAACCAGGGACGGGCTCTGCGGATACTGGCGACATCAGTGAAAGGGATGTAATAATCCATCCCTAAACTGATCTCGCCAGCAATAGCAGAAGCACTATCCGAAGGAGCCTTTCCTACAAAGCAGCGCTGGCTCCAGGGGACGGACGCATAATAATCGCGTAGACCGTCCCAATCCGCTGACGAGTAGTGCCATAGTCGTCGTGACGTTTGTACAGGACGTGCAGGAAGTGACACCTTCATGCCAGCGTGAACAACACAGTGGTCGGAACTACCCAGTGGGGCTCCTACCGAAACACTGTACTGGGCTGGGCGACTCGTCAGCAGTAGATCCAGCAGATTGGGCGCGTGATCTGACCTGTCTGGTATCCGGGTGATCCCGCATACCATTTGGGTCAGACCGTGGGAGAGAGCGAACGCATGGGCGGCTCTACCCGCATGATCAGTCTTGAGGGACCCCAGCCATTCAATGTGATGGCCATTGAAGTCCCCCAGAAATACTAGGTCAGCGTTCGGGAACCGCACCTGCGCTTCATCAGCCGTCTCGCTGAGGTACTGGAAGAGCTTTGTTGTCTCAGAATCCCCTGTGTGGGATCGGTAGACGCACACGTAGATCTGGCTCATAGAGCCATGGTCTACGTGCAGCCAAAGGACGGAATTGGAGGGGTTCTCTAGGCAGCGCAACCGGTGGCAGCAAACATCCGCCCTAACGAACACGCACACCCCGGCTTTGTCTCGAAATTGTTCCTCGATGACATAGCCGGGGTAACACAGGTAAGACGTGTCGTCAGGGCGGCGTATTTGTGTCTCCGTGAGGAACATCACAGCGGGCCATGCCGTCTCAAGGTGGTGGTGGACGGTATCGAGGTTCGCATGGAGTCCACGGACGTTAGTGAACTCCACCTCAAAATGTGAAGTTGTGGGGTTTCCTAGGGCCGCTGTGTAACGTTTATTTCTTTTTTGTTGCACTGCCATTGTAGATTTTGAAGAAGAAGAAGAAGCGTGAAGACAGGGCGACATTTGGTGCAGCTGTAAGTGACAAAGCGCAGGGGCTAGCTTTGTCTAGAACCGTGTGGTTAGGTCGGAGCCGACTCGCCGGACGGAAGGGCTCCCAAACGCCCCTGATGCAAGGCCGCCGCTACCCCACACCGGTTACCACCCGGAGCGGCGATCCCACATCAGGATTATGCGCAACATGTGGGGCAGCCTCCTGGGGTGGTTGGCCCCAGGCGGGCCCCATGACTGTGTTGCGGGCGGCCGCGGCAACGCCGTTGCTAAGGGTCTCCCTGGCCGGCGAATCGACCCACACCACCCACACTAGACTCCGTTTCGCCCCCACTGGTCCCATGCCTGCTGCACCATACATCGCCCCGGGCCCGGCGGTGCAGCTACTGAACCCCTAACGCAACCCAGCCTGGGCTGGGTTACTTGGGGGGCTTTAGCACAGCTGCACGGTGGTACCCCCCGGACCAACACTGTTGTACCACCTGGTACCCACGTAGGGGCCGAAGCCACTCCATAGGTACCGTAAATTAACGAGCCTCGTCCGTTTATCAGCAGATGCGCCACTAGCAGGTGAGGTCGCTGGGGCCCTATAGATGTTGGTAGAGCCCCTTTGCACCCAAAATTGCAAACTGGTCTAAGGAGTGGATTATAAACTTAAATGAAGCAAAGTGCTCTGTGTTGCATATAGGAAGTGGGAATCCTCGGAAGACTTACACACTGGGAAATACGCAGTTGATCGAAACTAAACTGCAAACCGACCTGGGTGTCAAGATATCCCATGACCTAAAATGGGAAGAGCATATTGTGGCCATTACCAAGAAAGCCAGAAGTCTTATTTACCTAACCCGGAAGGCCTTTGGAGTCATAACTCCCGAAATGATGCTCAAAATTCACAAGACCTTTATAAGGCCATTACTGGAATATGCATTTCAGGTTTGGAATCCATACTTCATTAAGGACATAGACATGCTGGAAAAAGTTCAACGTAGTTAGACCAAAATACCACCCATATTGAAACACCGTCCATATGAAGAGCGCTTGGAACTTCTGCAGCTCACTTCTCTAAAGAGTCGTAGAGAGCGTGGAGATCAAATTTTTTTTTATTTTTTTTATTTTTTTTTATTTAGGTCGACAAATTGACGCCACCCGCCTGATGGTAAGCTGAGGCGACGTCTGGCAATTGAGGGCGACTCTCACAGTACACAGGAATACTATAGAGAGTGGCCCTCAACTTGACGACCCAGTAATGTGCCTCTTCACGCTTCGCTTAAAGAGCCCAGGGTTATATGTTGGAGGAAACACGTGCGCAGGCAGGGCGTTCCAAGCCACCATCGTTCGGCAGAGAAACGATCGTTTAAAACGCTCGGTTCTCGCGAAGACGGTTTCCACGGTATGAGGGTGACATCTCTGGCCGGCACGCGTTGTTCGGGATCGGAAGGGAGAGGGTGGGATCAGGTTGAAGAGCTCTTCAGAACACTCACCGTGGTAAATACGGTAGAACGCGGCCAAGGAAGCAATTGTTCGGCGCTGGGCTAGCGGCTCAAGGCTTCCCGTTACCTCCGGACAGTCTATAATGCGAACAGCGCGTCGCTGCATAGCGTCGAGTGCGTCCAGCAAATACTTCGCGGAGCCGTCCCAGAGGTGAGAGCAGTATTCAACGCAGGGTCTAATCTGCGTTTTGTACAGCAGACACCTCTGGTGCGGTGTAAAGAATCGCTTTACCTTGTTCAGTATTCCTAGTTTCCGCGAAGCTAGCCCAATACATCTCTCAATGTATTTTGTGTTATTGAGCTCTCGACGAACGTCTATGCCAAGGATGTCTAGATTGTCCTTCATTGGTAATATTGCATTCTGAAGAGTGGGTAGGGGCAGGAAAGGGGATTTTTTCGCTGTAAATGCACACGCCTGTGTTTTGTGGGCATTGAACTCGACTAAGTTCTCGGCACCCCATTGGGAGATACTGTCGAGGTTTCGGTCGAGATCACCCACGAGATGTCGTCTCTCCTCCTCTATCACAGATCGCCCCGCCGTCGGACGAACCGAGTAACTCCCGTGCAATGTACTGTCATCTGCATAGCAATGAATGTTCCCGAGGGAAAGCATATCATTGATATGCAGAAGAAAGAGAGTTGGTGACAGTACGGACCCCTGCGGTACCCCGGCATTCACTTGCAAGAAGCGAGAAGCCTGGCCATCGCAGAGGACTCGCACTCGGCGCTCGTTTAAAAAACTGGCAATCCAGCTGCACAGTTGAGGAGGTAGACCATATGCCGGAAGCTTGGAAAGGAGCGAAGCATGCCAGACCCTATCGAAAGCTTTGGCGATGTCCAGGCTAATAGCCAAGGACTCGCCAAACTTTTCCATAGCCTCACCCCATACATGCGTGACGAATGCCAGGAGGTCACCCGTTGATCGTTTTGGCCTGAAGCCATATTGCCGATCATTGATTAGCGAGTGATCCTCCAGGTATCGCATGAGCTGCTTATTAATAAGAAGCTCGAGCACCTTGCAAATGACTGAGGTGACAGCTATGGGTCGATAGTTGCCTGGATCGGATCGATCCCCTTTCTTGGGGATCGGTTGTACGTTCGCCTCCTTCCAGGCCTCCGGCACGAGGCCTGTAGAGTATGACAGGCGGTACAGACGCGTTAATACTGGAGACAACTCAGCAGCACATTTTCGTAGCACCACCGCCGGAATGCCGTCAGGGCCACTGGCTTTCCGCGTGTCGAGTGACCGCAGCACTGCCCGTTCATCACATTGCCTGATAACAATATCAGGCATAGTGTGGCCACAGTTGGCGATGGCGGGGGGCTGCAGGCCACGGTCATCGACCCGGGAATTAGCCGCAAAGAGGTCTGCGAGCATGTCCGCCTTCTCTTGGGCTTTGTGAGCCAGTGATCCGTCAGGAAAACGCAGTGGTGGCAGCGAGGGTTGACAAAAATTTGACTGTACGGCTTTGGCCAGTTGCCAGTATCCACGGCTGCCCGTGGGATGGGATGTGAGCTCCTGACCAAGCCGCGCGACGCGCTGGGCATCCGCTCTCTTGAAGGCCCTCTTGCTGAACCTAGTGGCCCGATTGTACGCTGCTTTGAGGCGGTTCACGTTCGGGTCACGTGCCGCCCGAGCCCTGACCCAGGCGCGATATGCTGACTGTTTTTTCTGGACAGCCTCGGCACATTCACGCCCGAACCAGGGGCGAGCTTTGCGGATGCTGGCGACATTAGTGAAAGGGATATAATATTCTATCCCTAGACTGATCTCGCCAGCAATGGCAGCAGCGCTATCCGAAGGCGCCTTCCCTACAAAGCAGCGCTGGCTCCACGGGACGGACGCAAAGTAATCGCGGAGACCGTCCCAGTCTGCCGACGAGTAGTGCCATAGTCGTCGAGTCATTTGTTCAGCACGAGCAGGTGGTGGCACTTGGAAGCTGGCGTGCACCACACAGTGGTCGGAAGTGCCCAGTGGGGCGCGTACCGACACACTGTACTCGGCTGGGCGACTCGTCAGCAGTAGATCCAGCAAGGCGGGCGTGTGGTCTGACCTGTCAGGTATCCGGGTGATCCCCCGTACCATCTGGGTCAGCCCGTGGGAGAGAGCGAATGCATGGGCGGTTCGTCCCGCATGATCGGTCCTAAGGGACCCCAGCCACTCAACGTGATGACCGTTAAAGTCCCCCAAGAAAACCAGGTCAGCGTTCGGGAACCGCACCTGCGCATCGTCAGCCATCTCGCTGAGGTATTCGAAAAGCCTTGTTGTCCCAGTGTCCCCTGTGTGGGAGCGGTAGACGCACACGTAGATCTGGCTCATGGAGCCATGATCCACGTGCAGCCAAAGGACGGAGTAGGAGGGGTTCTCCAGACAGCGCAACCGGCGGCAGCAAACATCCGCCCTAACGAACACGCACACCCCGGCTTTATCGCGGAATTGTTCCTCAATGATATAGCCCGGGTAACAGAGGTACGACGTGTCGTCAGGGCGGCGTATCTGTGTCTCCGTTAGGAACATCACAGAAGGCCGTGCCGACTCCAGGTGATGGTGGACGGTATCGAGGTTTGCATGGAGTCCGCGGATATTCGCGAACTCCACCTCAAACGAAGTCAACTTTGTGGGGTTTCTAGGGGCCGCTGTGTACCGTCTATTCTCTTGTTGCACTGTCATTGTGAAATATGGGAAAGCGTGAAGACAGGGCGATATTTGGTGCGGCAGTAAGTGACAAAGTGCAGAGGCTAGCTTCGTCTAGAACCGTGTGGTTAGGTCGGAGCCGACCCGCCGGACGGAAGGGCTCCCAAACCCCCCTGATGCAAGGCCGCCGCTACCCCACACCGGTTACCACCCGGAGCGGCGACCCCACAACAGGATTATGCGCAACATGTGGGGCAGCCTACTGGGGTGGTTGGTCCCAGGCGGGCCCCATGACTATGTTGCGGGCGGCCGCGGCAACGCCGTTGCTAAGGGTCTCCCTGGCCGGCGAATCGACCCACACCACCCACACTAGACTCCGCTTCGCCCCCACTGGACCCCTGCCTGCCGCACCATACACCGTCCCGGGCCCGGCAGTGCAGCTGCTGAACCCCTAACGCAACCCAGCCTGGGCTGGGTTACTTGGGGGGCTTTAGCACAGCTGCACGGTGGTACCCCCCCGGACCAACACTGTTGTACCACCTGGTATCCACGTAGGGGCCAAAGCCACCACATGGGTACCGTAATATACGAACCTCGTCCGTTAATCAGCAGGTGCGCCACTAGCAGGTGAATTCGCTGGGGCCCGATAAATGTAAGAAGGGCCCCTTTGCACCTACATATATACAATTGAGACATTTAAGATCTTGAATGGTCATTATGACATCGAAGGATTTGACAGACTATTTTTACGGAATGAGAACACTCATCTAAGAGGCCACCATCTAAAGTTGCGGACTAGTTTGTCACACAACAATCCACATAAGCACTTCCTGACAAACAGAATTATTAGACTGTGGAACAAACTTCCGGACGAAGTGATATCTGCAGAAAGTGTAAATTAATTCAAGAATAGGCTTGATATATATCTAAACTCCAATAGAAACTAGTGGAGAGCAGCAGGATACAGGCTCTACCAGTTGATTCAACTGCTGCCTGATTTAAATAATAATAATAATAATTTGTAGGTTGATTTATTTGTTGCACCTTAGTTAATGTGCACTTACGTTTATATATTTAATATACCTGCATCACATTGTTGCCTTTTTTAACTTAAACCACAAGCCACCAGAAGATAACAAACAGTCTCTCATAAAGGGACTTCGAACGTCAAACGGAACGCATAATATAAAAAAGTTTACCTTCGAATAAAATTTCTATTATGCTTCCTATGACGTTCGAAGTCCCTGTTAGGCCTTCCTGGGGCTATACCATTATGAGCTTAACAATGACGAAGATGGCGGCTTGTGCTTAAAAGGTAACTTAGGTGGGGGGAGCGGTAGAGGGCGCTGGCGCCGCGCCTAGATAGCGGAAACGGAAGCGATATTTAACGACAAAGCGAAGCAAGGAAGTGACGTACTCTCTCATAAAGGGACTTCGAACGTCATAGGAAGCATAATAGAAATTTTATTCGAAGGTAAATTTTTTATATTTTTTTAATTCATTTATTATCAGACTACTTGAGAAAAGTTACAGATCTTATATTAACTTATTCTACGGCCCATAGATACATACGAGTACCTTAAAACTAAAAATACATATAATTATATCTTATAATAGAACACTAAACTGTCTGTTGTTTACACGGGTGTCGTGTTACACTTCGCGTAAGGTAACGTGCCGCGAAACCGTCTATACACGACACCTTTCGGCCAAAACTCTTCTTTAAAGAACACGTCGACATGATGAGTCGGCACCCTAATCACGAACGACTTAAAGTTCTTGTTGCGAATCCAACCACTCAACTATCCAGGCCCAGTTGATCTTCGTCCTGATGTACTCCACGATCTCGATGTCCTTCGTGTCATATTGAGGAGCGAGCGGCTGTCATGGTTTTGACATGTTTCACGTTACTTTCCTCGCTACTCATAAGAAGAGAGGACAGTAATGTGGTTCGAAAACGTGCAAAGTGTGAATGTAGAGGACTTTAGAAGTAGAGAAAGGCCTTATAATAGGTACCTATGTCTTGTTTTCGCCAGTAACTTTAGTGCCACCTAATAGGGGGATAGTTTGCCTTGGAGTTCAATTTGAAGGGCTTGCCCCTCATCATCATCATCATCATCCACCGAGCCTTTTCCCAACTCAGTTGGGGTCGGCTTTTCATTCTAACTACGATTCGGCTGAACTTCGATATTTTCCGTGAAGCGACTGCCATCTGACCTTCACAACCCATGGGTGATATCGAAGTTCTGTAGCTAGACCATGAGAATTTTTGATTTAAGGCTCTAACTACCCCTACGATGTTTGTATGACAACCGGGACCGACAGCTTAACGTGCTCTCCGAGGCACGGAGGGGTCTCAGTGTCTTAAGACATGGTCACCCATCCTAAGACCGGCCTGACTAGATGTTGCTTAACCTTTGCAATGTGTTAACATTGTCGGTTACCACTAGACCACGAGCCCCTCCTTGTATTAGAAATAAAAAGAGATGTTGATAACGCCTAGATTTCGCCAGCCCTAGTTTGCTGTTTTATTACGAGCCGTTTAGGTATATTCGTAACATTAATAAATAAAAGAAAGCCAAGAGTTAACACATGGAATATATTTTATAAGTTTTGAAGTAGGTACATCTTATGCTAACTATTTCTCATATAATTTAACAATATTCTCATATTACTAATACGGTGTCTTGCACGGTGCTTCGCGCTGCACCACGCCATAGGTTTTAGCCTATAACTTTTGACCCCTTGCCTCCAGATCGAGGGCTATCCATAGAGGGGTCAACCATCATTGGAGCATAAGCAGTTCTCGAGAGCTAAGGGGGACATTCCCCATTTCTATATATGAATATTAAAGCTGTGTCTAAATGCAATTGTTTGGGGTAAATGACGTTGTGTGAGAATCAAATATCCAAAATATTTATTTATTAATCGCCTGTATATAGTCACAGATATAAGAATACTATAATAGTATTTAGATACAGTGTAGATTTTAGTGTGTAGAGTATAGTTTTACACACACACAAACACACACATATCACGCCTATATCCCGAAGGGGTAGGCAGAGGTGCATTACACACCCAGGACTTGCCAGTATTTCTAGTCTCACGTAATAGGGGGCAAGCCTATTGCTGTCACCGGGCACACATATAATGGGTTATGTCAAAAATGGCCGAATGAATTTAATAAAAAGTAGCAGCTATATTGTAATTTAAAAAAAGAAATTTAACCCGTTGCCTTGCGATGAAATGTTGATGAAAGGCAACAAAATCTTACGTGCCAGCCGCTGTGGTACAGCCAATTAAAGTCCTGGGCGTGAGGACTATTTTTTTTTTGTTTGTATTGAGCAGGAGAAACTACTTAACCGATTTTGAAAATTCTTTTACTAAAATGTAGCTACATTATCCCTAAGGCCACTATGTATCCCTTTTCCCGTGGGAATTGGGATCGAAAAAACTATATCCCGAGGCTGTGCAATCAGCTATTGAGTAAAAACATGTTAAAACACATTAAAACTATTTGCTAAATCAAAATGCTTACCCGACATTTTCTAGATAAGGTTTACCAAATAAGTTTCGAATGTTGAAGTGACACACGAACATACAGGTTGATAAGGGCTGCAGGAATGCCAGACATAATGCATTTTAAGTTTATTGCGAGCACTTAAAAGGTTTATGACCGATTACTGTTTAAATGTTAAGGACGACACTTTTATACTATACGGGTTCCGTAGAAAATGTTTAATAAGTTTTTTTAATATTTAGGTCGACAAATTGACGCCACCCGCCTGATGGTAAGCTGTGGCGACGTCTAGCGATTGCGGGCTACTCTCATATAACACAGGAATACTATAGAGAGTAGCCCTCAACTTGACGACCTAGTAATGTGCCTCTTCACACTTCGCTTAAAGAACCCAGGGTTATTATGTGGGAGGAAACACTGCGCAGGCAGGGCGTTCCAAGCCACCATCGTTCGGCAGAGAAACGAACGTTTAATACGCTCGGTTCTCGCGAAGACTGTTTCCACGGTATGAGAGAGACATCCCTGCCCGGCACGCGTTGTTCGGGATCGGTAGGGAGAGAGTGGGATCAGGTTGAAGAGCTCTTCAGAACAGTAATTTCGTTGCCCCCGCAAGCCTATTGTCGTTACCGGGTACTATACTAGCGTAATAGTGTTAACTAGGGTTCGTCCCGTGTTTGGGGGTTTATTAAATACTAGTAGGTTTTGGCCTATAACTTTTGACCCCTTAGGACTATCCATAGAGGGGTAAACCATCATTGGAGCATAAGCAGATCTCGAGAGCTAAGGGGGGAAAAAATTACATTCACCATTTCTATATATAGATGAAGTCACAACTTCTCACGCGTGGTGTATTAGTTGCAGCATCTTGCTGGATACGTTACTATGAATGTAGTTACTGATGATTGGAAAAGAGTGGCCTGGAGTTGTTATTGCCAGGTTCTTTTCTCTTTGGCTCCACCCGTTGCTTTGTGAATCTGGCTTTAAATGTAAATTCTTATGTGTAGATGTTACATACAATTAAATAGAATCTCTGCAATCCTAGCTAGGAATGATGGAAATATTTAATATATCGTTTTAGGTATTGCGTTCTGATACTGAAATATCTACCAAGCAGTAGAACTCATTTCATTCTTGTAGCATGTTTGTCTGTCCATACACGATAATCTCCGAAATTACTGAATAGATTTCCGTACGGTTTTTAGAAACACGTCAAATATTGACACTAGAACCGACTTAAATATCTATATATTTAATACGACAATTTGTCTGTCTGTCTGTCCGTCCGTCGCGTTTTTCAATTTACATACATTTGCATGATTTTTCTTTTTTTATTTTTTTTTTATTTGAGGCACTACAAAGTTCGTCGGGATAACTAGTGTTTGTCCTAATGGGACCACTCCGGAAACAGCAGATTTCAATTTAAAAAATATCAAAATCAGTTTACCCAGTCGTAACCTAACCTAACCTAACCTAACAAACATAAAAAAAACAGTCGAATTGAGTGCTCTTTATTTTAAAGTTAGTTAAAAAGTTTTGTTATTTCACGCGTTTTGTTCTAAACGTTTTTTCATCGAGTCCACGGTACCCTGCTCTCTGCCTACCCCCCTAGGACTGTGTCTCATGGCAGGTACATTAAATAAAAAGCTAACATTATGAATCATCTGCTATCTCGATCTTAAGCTCCAGATAATGGAAACATCAAAGAATAATACACAGAGGGGGCTACAGTTGTAATATAGTATTCTGCCTACAATGTTGTAAATATTCATTATAAGTTGTCATAATATTAAGTTATTGATCTTAGGCGACTCATGTATTTCGTTTGTCCGCATACTCCTCCTAAACGCCTGAACCGATCTCCTTCAAACTTACCACAGTGATAACGTGTGGCGTGAGGGTGGTTTAGAACAAAAAAAAATGAAAATCGGGCAAATCATCGAGGAATAATCACCGAAAAATTGATTTTTATACGTTTTGCAGTTAAAAAAAGTTTGAACATAAAAAAATAAATCGTTGTCGTTCGAAAATTTAACACTTCGCTCAGTTTTTTGCAACAGGAGCATGCATTGCGTACCTAGTACTTACACTAACTGTTATACCGCCGCTCCACATGCGTAATTTAGTTTTCTCGTTCATGATTCCCGTCGGAATACACAACCGGGATAAAAGAAAGGAAGAAGAAAGAAAAACATTTATTACTAGAGAAAGAAAAAAGCCAGTGTAGTAAAACGTTAGCTTACTCGAGGATAAAGTATTACATCATAATTATTTGGATCTCTTTGATCTACCTATTGCCTAAAAAGGTAGATCAAAGAGATCCAAGCAAATAATTATTATTTAATACTCCACCACCTATGATCAGCAAATAAAGGATTTGATTTGATTTGGTGACTACTAAACCGATTTTGGAAAATCTTTCACTGATATATAGCTACTTTATCCTCGATAAAAATGCATAAAATTTGTGACTTAGTAATAATAAATTCCTAGGTAAAGTCAACTTAAACTGTCAATGGCAATGTCAAATAATATCTAATAAATTACAATAATAACACATTTGAACAATATATAACACACCTATTCAATTCACGAAGTCACGAAGCCTATTCAATTTAAAAAAAACAATCGAAAATTCAAACATTCAAATTTTTATTAGTTATAATATTAGTAAGTAACTGTCCCGACGAACTTTATACCGCCTAGCATTTCCTTCTCTAAACTCCTGCGATTATTTTGGAACCAAGATTGGGAATATCGGTCTAGCTGTTTTCGAGTTTTAACGAGACAAACGAACGGCGATTCATTTTCTTTTATATAGATAGATAGATGTGTATATATTGAATGCCTTGGATACGATTATGTTTCAGGAATCGGGTTTATTCATACGTACGTTTTTTTTTTGCATTATACACGCTTATTGATTTTGACATTAGACCAATGTACATTCTTCCACATTTAGTCTTAAGAAAATGTGTAAATGAGTCAATTATTGAAAAAGAGTGACCAAGAGTTTTATTGCCAGGTTCTTTCTCTCGGTTCTACTTATTGCTTTGCGAATCTGGCAGTACATGTAAATATAGAAGCAATGATATTTTTTATTTTAAGTACTTACTGACGTTTGTAAGATCCATTTAGTGACCTATACAAATAAATAAATAAATCATTTTATTTCGTATAATAAACACACATTACATAAATCAATTTATTCAATTCATCAATGTCAATTTACAATAAAAATATGTTTACACAGATACAATAGCGCAGTCACGAAACAAAATCATTATACTCGTCCCGCATCATTCCTGGCGCAAAAGTGCCCATGATGCTAGCAACGTTGCCGCGCTGAATGGCAATGGACAACCTTTGCACCAGAAACGACCCGGAGCGAGAGTCACCGGTCCTCTCCCTAATACTCCGCCCTACATCCGCGACGAAGCTCTTGGCTTCGGAGCCCCAATGTGTATATACTATAGAGTTGTGTAGGCATAATCATCATTTTTAATCTATGACCCTATTAGCCCTACCCTCTCCCTCTGGCCCCTCCACTTACAGCGGGAGGTCTGTAAGTGACACGCCTGTCTGATCTGCCACTAGTATTTAACTAAGTGCTTCAAAACATTGCAGAATGTCTGGGAAACGTTACCATGACGACAGCTAAACAAGCCTACATATCCTTACGCTTATCTTCGAAGGGGTAACCAGTAACCACACTTTGTCAGTACTTACTGACAAAGTGTGGTTACTGGTTACTGGGAAAAACGCTTGACATTAACAGCACTCTCGTGTTATTAACATACTTATGTTAATAACACGAGAGTGCTGTTAATGTCAAGCGTTTTTCTTCCAGCTTGTAGATCTCGCCCGTAATGCGTGTCGATGTCAATATCAAATTATATTCGCGCAGGCCGATCGTACGCCGCTGCCGTTTGGTATGCAATTGCTATGGTAATGGAGATAGTCGCGAACTGATTTGACGTTGACTCGACACGGATTGCGGGCGAGATCACGCCTATATCCCCGAAAGGTTAGGCCGATAGTCCCACGCAATAGGGGGCAAGCCTATCCCAGTCACGATTATGTCTAAAATGGCCGACTGAATTTAATGAAAAGTTGTGTTATAAGCTGTAAGTTTTATTAATTATATTTTATTTTAATTTTATCTAATTTAATTTGATCGAAATGTTTATTTTTTATTTGCTTTTATTTTTATTTATTTGATTTTATTTAATGTTATTAGCTTTTATTTATTAATTTCATCAGAATATAATTTTTACTGCTTCGTTTGTTGTAATATAATTGTCGCTTCCGTCCCTATGTATGCTTAGATCTTTAAAACTACCCAACGGATTTTGATGCGGTTTTCACCAATGGATCACCTTCCTCAAGAACCACTCTGGTTCTTGAGGAAGGTTTTGGTGTAAAACGAAGCCGCGGGCGTCTGCTAGTTGCGTATAAGAATCTATCACTACCAAATAAAGATTTACCATTTTTATAACGAAAGGAGCCCGTGGCTAGTGGTAACCGAGTGGGTTAATACTTTAGCATGTTTATCAGTTGTCTAGATCCCATAGCACAAGCTTATAGCTTAGTTTGGGCTAGATGGCGTTGTGGGAGAATGTGAAAATATTTATTTATTTATTAATTAAACGTCTACCTCTTTGGGGAAATATACCTACGTAATTTTTAACTTCCAAAAAAGGAGGAGGTTCTCAATTCGAAAGTATGTTTTTATAGCTACTTACTCCTTCCCAAGTGGTACCAATTCAATTTGGTTCCATTCCAACAATTATTTGGTCCGTATATTTATTAATAGTTCGAAGTTGGTTTTTGTGTAAATTAAGACGTGCTTTCAACCGACTTTCTAAAAAGGAGGATGCACGCAATTCGAATTTATAAGGCTGCATTTTGTACATATTCAGACCTGGATTGCTTTTGATAATTTTTTGTATTGATGTACAATAAAGATTATACTAAACATATTTACATTACAAATGTTGTTTAAAAAATCCTCCGCGTCATTGCCGACTGGGAAGGTTCCCAGAATGCTGGCTGTGTTGCCACGTTGGATGGCGATACTTATTCTTTGGGCCTTGTATTGTATTTTCTTTGTGTATTTATTCCCAAGTCATCATCATTCACCGAGCCTTTTTCCAACCCAGTTGGGGTCGGCTTTCCAGTCTAAATACGATTCGGCTGAACTTCAATATTTTCCGTGAAGCGACTGCCATCTGAGCTCCACAACCCATGGGCGATGTCGAAGTTCTGTAGTGAGACCGCGAGGATTTTTGATTTTGAGCTCCAACTTCCCCTAACGATTGCCATAAATGTTTGTATGACAACCGGGACCGACGCGACAACGTGCTCTCCGAGACACGGAGGGGTCTCAGTGTCTTAAGAAATGGTCACCCATCCTAAGACCGGCCTGACTAGATGTTGCTTAACGTTTGCAATGTTTATTCCCAAGTAAGAGTGAAAATAAAACTTATTTCGTTATCTCCAATCAATTTATTTGCCATTAACAAGTGTAAAAACACGCATTCTTTTAGAAATTACATTATTGAAATATTTATCTGCTCAGCCAGTTTGGACTTTAAAGTTAACAAATAGATAGTCGAAACAGTTGCTCTTGGGCATTAGTCAATACAAAATGGCGGCGGGGAATCAGCTTGACAAATTGAGTTACATGGAGCCACGAAAATGTTATACCTAGATCAGATGATGCGGCAGATGTTTAACCAACTTAAAAAAAGGTTCTCAATTCGAATGTATGTTTTTTTTTTTATGTTTGTTATCTTGTTGACTGCCTCGGTGGCGCCGTCCCTTTCGAGGTACGATTCCGGGTCGAATCAAATTGCTTGTGTGATTCACAAATGTTTGTTTCGGAGTTTGGGTATTTTCTATGTATATTATGTATGTATTTAGAAATATATAAGTATGTTTATCAGTTGTCTAGATCCCATAGCACAAGCTTATAGCTTAGTTTGGTCTAGATGACGTTGTGTGAAAATGTCTAAAAATATCTATATATTTAATACGACAATTTGTCTGTCTGTCCGTCCGTCGCGTTTTTCAATTATAATTAATTATACATACATTTGCATGAAATATTAAAATATTTGTAGAAGTTTAACGGAAGGCTTTTTTTAAATATATATTTGAGGCGATACAAAGTTCGCTGGGATAACTAGTTTGTATTTAAAATACGAGTATCATACCGGGGAACCGATTTTGAAGTTTTTTTAATCGAAACCTACTACTTCTCGTGGTCCCATTTCAATTTGGTCTCACTTCTGACAATTATTTGGTCCTATTCTAGTAATTTGAAATTAATTTCATCAAAAATATTTAATAATGTATTTCTAATATAATGTATATTCGATAATGTATTTCGAAATAAAATTAATTATAAAACCATGAAGTATAACCATATTTATTGTAACGACTTTGGTAACAAAGTTGCGGGTTCGATACCCGGGTAGAGATAAAACCTCCAATTCTGTTAATGAATATATCGCATTGCTATTACAAGAACTTAAAAACTTTTTTTCAGAAACGACTAAATACGGATTACATATTCGCTTTTTTCGCTTAAATTTTGCAAATTTTGAGTTGCTGCAGTCTTGCAATAGCAGTGCAATATAATTATACAAATAACGTTTATACAAAAAATGGATAATCTACCTAAGTTTCTTGCTGGTATCTTCTCAGGAGAACCAACTTACCGAACCAGCGAAAGAATCGTTTTCAAATGGTTATTTATGTATTTAATTTAGTATTTTTATAATAGTGCTTGACATACAATTGTAAAGTTTTGACATTCATGTGTGCTCTTTATGTGCCTAAACTGAATAACACATACATATCACGCGTATATCCCCGAAGGGGTAGGCAGAAGCGCATTACACACCCACAATTTGCCAGTATTTTTAGTCCCATGTAATAGGGGGCAAGCCTATTGCCGACACCGGGCACATTTATAATGGGTTATGTCCAAAATGGCCGAATGAATTAATAAAAAGTAGGAGCTATATTGTAATTTAGAAAAAAATTGAAACCTTGCTATGACATGTTGATGAAAGACAACAAAATCTTACGTGCCAGCCGCTATGGCATAGCCAATTAAAGTCCTGGGCGTCTCGGACTATAATACAATACTATAATACTACCTAAACTGAATAAACGAGATTGATTCTTTGAAAAAAAATACCTTCTCCAAATTATTTAGTACATTAACGTCCAAGAACCATTTATAAGTTGAAATGGCTTCTTAACTGCGGAATTATTTAAATAAGATAAATTTATTTATTATACATATCAATGATAACTAGTTTTCAATACATTCTGTGTTTGTTTGTTCAATAAATATCTCAAATATATATATATATATATATATATATATATACCTATATATATATATATATATATATATATATATATATATATATATATTTGAGATATTTTTTTTTTATTTATTTTTTTTTTTTGAGGTATTGAAAACTAGTTATCATTGATATGTATAATAAATAAATTTATCTTATTTAAATAATTCCGCAGTTATATATATATATATATACCTATATATATATATATATATATATACCTATATATATATATATATATATATATATATATATACCTATATATATATATATATATAGGTATATATATATATATATACTATATATATATTGTCTGCTTACGCAGATGTAAATAAGCCGGGTCAAAAGTATCTACCCGTAAACAGTGAGGTATGAAGACTAAAGCCTCGTCCCCACTAGGAACATTTGTCGAGCGACATGTGTCCCCGGAGACATCGGGCGATGTCGGGCGACGTTGGACGACATCGCCGCGACATTGTCGAACTTGTTCCTTGTCGCACAGTCGATGAAGAGTAGTGACAAAGTGTGGACCTGCGCAAGGGCGTAGCCAGGATTCCATCAAGGGGGGGGGGGGGGGGGGGGGCAGACCTAATCCTAAAATAAATCGGGGGAGGGGTGAGCACCCTCCCCCTAGAGGGATAAAACCTGCAGTCCGTCCCCCCCGCCTTAAAAAGGGGGGATATTAAAAATATTAAACATGATGTTTTAACGATGAGGTTTAAACCTTTTTCTTTTTTTTAATACCGCGGCCGCACTACGTCTATTGCCGAGCGCCTCTGGTACGCACTAAAAGAATTTCCAGTGGCGCCCGGCGGACCTTGGCCTCCTGTGTGGCCCCTGCGTGCTGTTCGGGTTTTACTCCTCATCCTTGGGGTCGGGTTTTATCCCGCATCGGTGAGTGCACAACGCACTACACATTTTGCCGAGCTGGCTCGAGCCAGCTAGGGGAAGTTATGGCCCTCTCGGATAAATATGCCCCGACAATGCGACGGAGGTAGAGAGGCACTCCGTGGTAGATCAGTGCCTCTCTAACGCAGCTTCAAGGTAATGTGTTAAAGGCGTTGGCGATGTCAAGAGACACCACCAACACCACCTCACTGCTTCCCTCCGTCAGGTTCTTTGAGCAACACGATCGGCCGGTAGCCGGACGGTGAGTCCGCTGGCCGCCCCGGTTTCCGAATCAGGACCAGTTTCCCCGTCCTACAAACCTTGGGAAACCGGCCCTTTTTGAGGCATGCGCTGAAGAGCCCGCCGAGCAGTCGAGGCCTGAGTTCATTGAGGGCCACGACCCATGCACAGCCCGGAATGCCGTCGGGTCCAGAGGTGGTGATTTTCCGGTGACTGAGCCGAAGTACCACTGCTCCTAACTCTCTGACTTTGGGTACGTCGTCTTCACCGTTGCTATCCGCGTTGGGCGTCTACCGAGCCATGCCCGGAGGGCTGTGCTCCTCCACGCTTGTCGGAAACAGAGAGCCCAAGACCCCCTCCAGCTGATCCGGCTGGAGAATCTGGGTCAGTGGGAGCGCCCTCGGTCGGAGTTTACCTCTGACCTCAAGGAACGGTCACCCCCATGGGTTCAGTGGCGTTCCAGTGTCTCCAGAAGGTCCTCGCGGGCTGATGATGGCAAGAATGATTTGACAGCATACATTTGAAAAACTTCCATATACCTATCCATTTTTTTATTAATACTGCTCTTCAAAAATTGCACAATGATGCAGGTACACAACGGGCGACACAGACATCCACAGATGAGAATGACAAAGAATTTGATTATTTCTTCAACTAAATGTGCTTGCACTTTTGCACTAGGTACCCTTCCCGGCCTCGCCTGTCGTGTTCGACACAAGTGCTATACCAGGTGGTGAGCCCTACAGAAAGCGCAGTATATATAGTCATCCTATCCCGCGTAAAAATTCCAGGCAGTGAATACATTTTGAGATGCGATACTGCCGCATTGCTTCTATTATTGATTTTTGCTTTTGTCGTTTCTTATCCTTTCTTATTATATTTATTTCAAAATATTAACAAACGGTTTATGAGTATTCTAGCTAACTCTATGCTATACTATAACATAGAGTGGAGACTCGTAGGGGGCAGCTGCCTCCCTCTGCCTGTACCTGGCTACGCCCATGCCTGCGTGCAACCTGCGACAATGTGGTCGTAGTTTGCAGGTCGTATACCTCGGCACGCTATTCTAAACGACATAATTCGTAGGGCTCTTTCCACCGCAGGTCTTCCGGCCGTACGTGAACCAAATGGTTTAGCACGAAGCGATGGAAAGAGTCCGGACGGTATGTCGTTGCTACCGTGGAAGATGGGAAGGCCTTTGGTGTGGGACGCTACATGCGTTGACACCTTAGCACCTTCACACCTTCCAAGCACATCCGGATGTGCCGGCGCTGCTGCTGCATCGGCTGAAGATCTCAAACGGCGTAAATATGCTAACCTAGCAGGTGATTACATATTTGAGCCGTTTGGGGTTGAGACACTGGGGTCATGGGGTCCGAGTGCTCGCCGCCTTTATAGAGACATTGCAAAACGCCTAATCGATGCTTCTCAGGACCAGAAGGCTGGCTATTTTCTGGCCTAAAGAATAAGTATCGCCATCCAACGTGGCAACATAGCCAGCATTCTGGGAACCTTCCCAGTCGGCAATGACGCGGAGGATTTTTTAAACGATATTTTGTAATGTAAATATTTTTAGTCTATAATTATGTATATTTTATATATTGTAATTCTCATTGTAAATAAATATATTAACTTATATGCTGGTATATATTTTACTTTACTGGACAATCCTAACGTTCGAATTATGTTCTCTGTAAACAAAAGAATGTGCTTTAATTAACGTCGGAGTGCAAGTTCTGTATGTAAGTACTATTCCCTATTCTGTGACTAAGGGCACCCTACCTGTCATGCGTCCTGACCAGCGTGGGGATCTCGTCTGCAACGCGTGTGGATGTCAACGTCAAATTAGTTCGAGACTAGCCCGTTACCATAGCAACCGGAGTGCACGCACCGCACGCCCGCCGGCGAAAACCCGCTTGACAGGAATGACAGAAAACACGTTCTAATGACAGTTGAGGAAGTGAAGAACTTACCTAACATAATCGTAGAAAGACCCCAGTTTGGAAAGAAATTTTATTTATCGAAGACCCAAAGACGCATATTCATCCAGACCAAACTCCCGAAGAGGCCACACAGGGCGCCACTGGAAATTCTTCCTGGTGCGTACCAGAGACGTCCGGCAATGGGCGTAGGAGTGGCCTTAGGCTGTATGTTTTTTTTTATTTTCTTCTCTATCTTATTTTTTCATTAATTTTTTTTTGTTTTGTTATCTTTGGACTGTTTTGATTTCTTTTTAATATTTTTAAATGAAAGCTATTACTTCCCAAATGGTCCCATATCAATTTGGTACCATTTCGGTAATTTGAAGTCGGTTGCAGTGTCAATTTCTGACGTGTATTTTAATATTAATATGGAAAAATCTTTATGCTACTTCAGTGTCTGTTACAAGTTAACTATATGTTGCTATAAACTGTACCCAGGTTTGATTCCTGATGACTGAACGATAAAAACTGGTCGATTTTACGGTAAATCGTAAAATCTGTACACAGATCCATACTTACAGATAAATAAAATTAAAGTGTGTAGGTACAGATTTGAAATTTACAGATGTAAATTGTCTGTGTGTGAAATATAAAATTACCAGCTTTTTACTCATTGCATACGATAGGATACACAATACTTACTTTACATAGGTACAGTTTTCTGAGGCTGAGTGGGGCACGTGGTATAGTGGTTACCGACAATGTTAACACATTGCAAAGGTTAAGCACATCTAGTCAAGCCGGTCTTAGGATGGCTGACCATTTCTTAAGATATTAAGACCCCTCCGTGCCTTGGAGAGCACGTTAATCTGTGCGTCGGTCCCGGTTGTCATACAAACATCTATGGCAGTCGTTACGGGCAGTTGGAGCCCTAAATCAAAATTCCGACCGGTCTAACTACAGAACTTCGATATCGCCCATGGGTTGTGGAGGATCCACGAGCAGTTAGACTGGAAAGCCGACCCCAACTGAGTTGGGAAACGGCTCGGTGAATGATGACAGTCTTCTGTGGCTCTGCGGCAGGAGCACGACAATCTTATCGCTGCTGGTTTCTTTTCTTTAACGTGGTCTGACTCTGTGATGCATTTAGGCACTTTGCCTTTCCTCATGCGGAGGCAGCAGGAAAACGAAGCATGGAAAACGGGCCGGACTACCCACTAAAACCTATCCACGGTGTTTCTCCTTTGCCATATAGGCGTTATGGCGAAGCCATAGAATGTAGCTTGTATAATATTCTGTCATCGCTACCTCAGCAAATTATAATATTATTACGGTACGTGTGCTTATGCAAATACAAATAACCTAATAATTGCTGTTATGTTCACCCTTCACCCTTCACCCAAGGAAGATTATCATCTTCCTTTGTTAGCAAGTAGTTGACTGCCTCGGTTGCGCAGTGGTATGAGAATACGACTGCAATCCCTGAGGTCCCAGGTTCGATTCCGGGTCGAATCAAATTATTTGTGTCATCCACAAAATGTTTGTTTCGGAGTTTGGGTCTTTCTATGTATATTATGTATATATTTAGAAATATATAAGTATGTTTATCAGTTGTATAGATCCCATAGCACAAGCTTATTAAATTTTAGCTTAATTTGGGCTAGATGACGTCGTGTGAGAATGTCCATAATTAATTTGACATCACCTTTGAATTTCTTGTAATATTATTATCTTGTATTTTTTCCCATTTCAACACAAATGTAATTATTTGTTAAGAAATAAATGTCCAAAAATATGAGTATAATAAGCTAGATACTCGTTTAAGAGTAATATAAGTTCAGTCAATCAGTCAGATATTATATAGTCATTACCAAATACAATCTTTATTGTTTCATTGACTCGCAATAGGCGTGATATGTGTCTGTCTGGCTGTCTGTCTGTCTGTCCAGTAATTGGAAGTCAGTTTTTGTGTAGATGTTTGATGTTTTATTTTAGCATTTTTCTCTATAACTTCTACCGAAATACGAAATCTAAAATATCTATAACAAGTTGGTACTTTATCTGGCTAACTAAAAAGGCAATTCCTGTTGGCAATAGACTTGAACCCTATTACGTAGGATAAATACTGTCAAAATATGGGCATATAAGTCACCTCTGCTTACCCCTTAGAAGAATAACCTGTGGTTCTATGTACAATGTTTTGTGGAATAAAAAAAAACATGTAACCATTATATTGTATGCATTTATTTTTCAGAGCATGTACGTATGTTGCACGTTGTTCTACGAAACGGATTGACTGTTCCGGTTATGTACGGCTCATTAATTTAACAACTTATACTGTGAAACGTTTTGATACTTTTGATTTTTGATTATTTTTATCTCTCATGTCGAAAACATTTTCACATGATTTGATTTCAAAAGTTGACATATTATAATGATTATGATTATGACACCAGTAAGTATAAACCTACTATAAAAAATAAAAAGTTTTTTTATGATACAGATTTTGTATGAGATTTTCTGCAAATCTCTATCATAAAGTAACTTTTTAAACTATTATAACTCAGTTAAAAATAAAATAGGGTTTTAATTGCAATATAAACTACAATATAGATAATTACGTACTAAAAATATTTACACTACAAAATACCTATCGTTTAATAAATCCCCCGCGTCATTGCTGACTGGGAAGGTTCCCAGAAGGCTGGCGATACTTATTCTTTGGGCCAGATATTAGAATCATACTACATTATGATTAAATTCTGATTGCAATAACAGGCTAAAGCCCTTTCGACCATACAGCCTTATTGCGTTTTGTCGCCATAATATCGATAATTGAAATGTCATGAGAAGTGATATTTTTCTTTATTAAGTAAGAACCTATTAAACTAGGTATGTAATGCATTATGCTGTTGCAATAATTGAGCTGAGTTTGTCGATCCGGGTCGAACTCCTAAACGACTGGACCGATCTTTATGAATTCAGATATATGCACTCACGGTGATGGTCACTATGACCGTGCCAAATTTCAAAAAGATCAAGTCCAGTCGTTTAAGAGGAGTTCGATCGTGAACGAAATACACGAGTCGCCTAAGACAGAGACAATTAATACAAGGAAAGGAGCCCTATCAAATTTCCGGATCCCAAGTCACCCTTACTTGCACGTGGGGCACCTGCTGACAGATTGACGAGGCTTTGTCAAATATACCTTAAGTGCCAGGAAACAGCAATAGGCTCGCCCCCTATATCGATGAAATAGGGGCGTGAATACCGCCTCTGTCTACCTCTTTGGAGATAAACAAGTTATTTTGTGTTGTGATATTGTATATTTTGATAGATTTGATTTTCAGGACTTGACAAGATCTGAAAGATTAGCCTTGTTAAATCTGGGAACATAAGAAAATAAATTTGCGACAAATATTGAATGGAATTAAGCGTTACCTGGCGAAAGTCCATGATAAAACAATGGGGTAAGATGTTGAATTTTTATATAATTGCACTAATTTCGCTAAATAGAAGACATTATAAACGTCGACATATGTTTCACCTACTCACGAGGCATTCTCAAGACTGTCTCACAGAGAACAGCTGCTGTTCTCTTTGAGACACACACACACAGTCTTACCCCATTGTATTTAATTTGCGACATCCAAACTAAATCAGGGCGTTTAATCCTTTTAGCGGCAAGTACAAGTGCGTAATGACATACACTGAGACAGGCGGGGGGCCAGTCAAACTGGTTTCGGCTAGTAATTAGTTATTGTAATTGTTGGATAGTTTGTAGCTGCGCCAACGAACCTGACCTGCGGGACTTGGGTTTTGCGGAGCGCGTGGCTGGTTGCCTTTTAGGTTACCTTAGGGCAAAAATCCAGGCCCAAACGCTCAATTGCAATACCGAACAACGTTTACTTGTCCCGCACCGCAAACTAGTTCTTCTGTGCGGGAATAATCAAGCATTACCTTGACATTGGCGAAATCATCTATGAATATCGATGGAGCCACGTTTTTAAAAAAAAGAAGAAGAACCTAGCTTGCAAGTGGTGCACCCGTTGATCATTAAGTTCTATTTTATTTAAACGATTAACTTACACAAAATCCCTTTTTTACTGTACTTTTTATCTTGGAAATGTGTTACCGCGGAAAGTGGGAATCATAAAACTAAGTATGTCCCACGAGGGAGCCACGGTCGTCCAATAGTTACCTATATAGATACAGAACAACCCAAAAAGTCAAGTATCAAAACCGTTAGTATGTAGTATACGGTTTAGTTAATATTATATTGATTAATCACTTTTGACTGACTAAAATGACGTTTTGAGTTTCGTAGCGAGCGACGCAGCGGGACAATAAAGTATCGTTTATTTTATTTTAGGGTACCTTTAACGAAAAACCCTTTAAGAACCAAATATTGGATAGAATCAGGCGTTACTTTAAGAACCTTTATTTTTAATTTTTTACTGTTAAATTTTAATATTATTTATCCATTATTGAAAAAAACTTGCCTGTACACTATTCCACAAATATTTTTATTTTTGGTAAACCCAACAAACACCTCTGATGATGCCATAAGGTGATGGTTGGTGATATCGACGTCACAGTAGACAAAGGTAGTTCTGTATTTTAGACTAGTATTTTTATGGCGGCTTTCGCAGTTTGTTTGGCAAGCGAGACCGACGGCTCAACGGGCTTTCCCAGTGACGGAGAGGTCTCAACACACCATTAAAATCATTTAAAAAATGCCGTTACATTAAAGATAACAAAAGAAAAACTAAGGTAGGCTGTCTACACATGTCAGCCATTTTGTTGATCCCAATAAGGTAATATGGACCTCAAAAGAACCCTCTATGTTTCCTACGCTTGCCGTGGAGCTACATGATCTTGCTGGAACCCCTATGGGCCCTCTCTGAAAACCAGCGCTATTGTACAACAACATTAAGCTGAGAGAAGGCCGTTCATTATTAACCGAGACTTTTCTCAACTCATTTGGGGTCGGCTTTCCAGTCTAACTAAGATTCGGCTGAACTTCGATATTTTCCGTGAAGCGACTGCCATCTGACCTCCACAACCCATGGACGATATCGCAGTTCTGTAGTTAGACCGGTCGGATTTTTGATTTAGGGCTCCAACTACCCGTAACGACTGCCTTAGATGTTTGTATGACAACCAATTAGGATTATTATGTTTTCTATGGAACATTAAATAAAATCACCATGAATTGGAAATATAACGATCACTTTATTACTCGCTCGGTAAGAACACTGAACAGAACAGAATGAAGGAACATAACGGAAGCTACATACAACCAGTGTTGCAAGTGCAACGACACGGGTAGTGTTGCCAGTTCTACAAGTTAAATTTTCTATTCTACAAACATAATAGGTACTACTCAACACAACCGGGACCGACAGCTTAACTTGTCGACGACAAGATTGTACTCTTCCATATTTTTTAAATATCTGCTTTAAACTTCATTGCAGGTGTTCTGGCTATGCCCTTTTGATTTTAATTTATTATTCGCTTTCTCTTTGTTTCTTTTCTGTTTATGGTTATGACGGGATTTTGTACTCTGTTTATCTTTTATGTCTTTCTCCGTGAACAACTGTATTTATTTCTTCCTTCACCATGCGTAGCTGTTTAAGTTTGGTACAGAACCCTTTTTATAATGACGGTTCACGCTTGCCCAATATCTGATAATAAATGAAGAGATTACTTAAATGGTTACTAGTTATAATAGTTATAATATTTTCTTTATTAATAGCCTTAGACAAATATAGACAAATACAATCACGCTACTCACCCGAAGAGGGTAAGCAAAGAACTAGGTATGGCCTAATAGTAGTTTATGAAACCTTTACCTACATAAAAAGTTATAGAAAAAGATTGGCCGTGAGTTTTATTGCCAGGTTCTTTCTCTCGGTTCTACTTATTGCTTTACGAATCCGGCACTACATGTAAATATAGAAGCAATAATATTTTTGTATAAGTACTTACTGAATACATAATAATTCATTATTTCGAGGGGTAAGTATTAGACATCTATCTACTCGTAAATATAGAAATGGGGAATGTCCCCCTTAGCTCTCGAGAACTGCTTATGCTCCAATGATGGTTGACCTCTCTATGGATAGCCCTCGATCTGGAGGCAAGCCAAAAAATCGTAAATTGGACCTAGCCCTAAGGGGTCAAAAGTTATAGGCCAAAACCTATGGCGCGGTGCGGCGCGAAGCAAGACACCGTACCTACTAGTGTATTAGAAAACGAGTAATCCTACGATTGTTCTTATACCTAGATATTTTGGCATGGCATTTTGACAAACACAAACTTGAAGAAGTTATCGACAATATGGCTGCCAAACTCGACAAGGCGGTATGGTCGACAGACTTTAGCCTGTTATTCAAAATCAAAATCAAAATATCTTTATTCATGTAAGTCACAAAGTAACACTTATGAACGTCAAAAAAGAAAATGCTTCTACATTTACATTTACCGCCAGATTCGCAAGGCAATAGGTAGAGCCTGTGAGGAAAGAACCTGGCAAGAAAAACTCACGGCCACTCTTTTTATTCGCCAGTAAATACAATGATTCTGTTACAACAATAAAAAGAGGGCAAGGGCAGTACGTGACCATGTGTGGACCAAGTGAACTTAAAAATTATGAATCTCTGTTATTCACAAAAAAAGTCAAATACTAGTTAAAGGTGCCACATAATCTCAAAGTACCCATACCTTACAATTATTTATTATCTTATATTATTGCAAGTTAGCATAATGTACCTACTATGATTCTATCAACTATGTTTAATAAAATTAAATTAAAAATTTAAAGAACCCCCGACTCACATAATTCATTATTTAATATCAACATACGTATAGTCTATCAACAATTATTCAGAGCTAATGCGAATTGCGCGGAGTGTGGTTACAGAATATTTTAGAAATACATTCCACTCCTCATATCTTTCGAATGGCTAAACCGATTTTCATAAAACTTGCGGTATCGTGATGTATAAGTTATGACCTTTCATTTGATACCCAACACCAAAGACCTTACAATACAAAATCGTATATAAAATCATTGCCCAACACGGGTATATTTGAACACATTCAATTTTTCATCACCACTTTCACCCCTCATATCATTGAAATGGCTTAACCGATTTTTATAAAACATAGCTAAGAACACTCTCCCCTAACCTATCTTTCAAACAAAAGAAACAGAATCAAAATCGGTTCATCCGTTTGGGAGCTACGATGCCACAGACAGACTTACAAACACACACACACGTCAAACTTATAACACCCCGTTCGGGTTTCCGTCGGGGGTTAAAAAGTTACGATACAGATTTGCAGAAAATCTCATACAAAATCTGTATCATGAATTAACATTTTAATTTTTTGCGCTTTACGCCCAATGAATGGCAAAACCTGTAGTCTTGGTTCCAGCAAGCGGAAGTGCTCGTCAAAGTGCCACATGGAGTTCAACACCAGACCTAGGTACTTCAAAGTATCGTTCATCTTTACAAGAGCGGAGACGGGGGAAGGGTGACGGTAAGGCCCGTGGAAGACCGCTAAAGCCACACTAAGGCTTGAGGCCTTCTACTATCGCGGTAATGTCTTCCCACGGGAATCGGGAACGAGAACACCATGTCACGCCTGCGGTGATCATTATGTATATTATGTATGTATGTATTTAGAAATAATGTATATATGTTTATCAGTCGTCTAGATCCCATAGCACAAGCTTATATGTATTAGCTTTATTTGGGTTAGATGACGTAGATTGAGAAAGTCCAAAAAAAAATTATTAGTATAAACCGAATGTCATCGGCAGGACTCGAACCCGCGACCTTTCTGACCACTGAGCTACGATGACCGTGGGTACAGATATCATCCCATTTTTCCTTTATACGAGTATAATTTCTAGATCGCGCTGTTAAGGTTAGCGTAGAAAATTTAGAGTAGTAACAAACTCATTGCTTTTTAAATATAGGAATATATGCAAGTAGCAGACGCCCGTGGTTTCACTCGCTTGGCAAAAACCTTTATCGAGAACCATTCTATCTATTACTGAAAACCGCATCAAAATCCGTTGCGTAGTTTTAAAGATCTAAGCATACATAGGGACGGACAGACTTTATTTTATACTATGCTGTGATTATGATGTGTTCAATTGTCCTAACAGAACATAATATTTATTTTTAAAAAGTGCAGTCGTTCCGAAGGTCAAAAGGACATATCCAAACACACTTTGACTCGTATTATAAGATGAATGACGCAAGCAAAACCGCGGTATGTCAATAATAATTTAATTAAATGTCTATTGTGAATTATAGAAAAAAAATCTTTATTTTTATTTAAACAGAGTCAATAAAGGCTTATGTTATAAAAAAATTGGTTCAATAAAAAAGTTATAACGGTCAAGGGTGAGACGGTTTTAATTTATTTGGGATCTCACACACACATATATCACGCCTATATCAATGAAGGGGTAGGCAGAGTGGCATTACACACCCACAATTAGCCAGTGTTTTAGTCCCACGTAATAGAGGACAAGCATATTGCCATTACCGGGCACACATATAATGGGTTAGGGCTAAAATAGCCGAATAAATTAAAAAAAAAAATTTTGAAACCCGTTGCCTTGCGATGAAATGTTGATGAAAGGCGACGAAATCTTACGTATCAGCCGCTGTGGCACAGACAATTAAAGGCCTGGACGTTTTGGACTATTTTGGATCTCACTTTAAAAAACCCTCGCGTCATTGCCACGTTGGATACTTCCCTGAACCAGGAAATAGCCAGCATTCTGGTCCTTCGAGACATCGATTAGACGTTTAGCGATGTCTTTATAAACGGCTCAAATACCTGATCGCCTTTAAGGTTAGCGTTTCAATTGGTTCTTTTGAGCAAGGAACCCTATTATTAAGAATATTTAAAAAAAAATCTGTGACTGGTCCTAACTAACCGATTTCAAATGGGCTTTGTTAAGTGTTATACACAAAAACCCCTTTAAAGGGAACTTGAAAACCAATATCGAAAGACCCGTTCATCTTTAGAAATTTAACATGAATTAAACCAAAAGCGTAGGTCTTTTTAAATTGGTAATATAACCATTATAAACTGATCTCCGTGTTCATACAAGGTTATAAAGACGTGAAGTAAATTAGTAGGTCAATTTAAATTAGGTATTGGTTTCTTTGAAAAAAATTTTGTTAGGTAGTTGCTCCAATATAGATCGCTTCGTATGCGGTCTGTCGATTTCTGCTATTTAGCTTAAATTGGGTAGGCAGAAAAAAAAATACGTTATTATGACAGTGGTCTAGTGGTTAGTGACACTGTCTAAGCTATAACTAGTGGTTCTGTGAACAGTAGACCTCGCGTTATTTTCGCAATTTCCCCCGATTTCTCCCCCATTTTCCCCCCAATCGAAAAATCCCTTCGACAAAAGGTGCGCCTTGCAACAAAGAACACTTGTGCCAAATTTCATGAAAATCGGCTGAAAAATGCATTTTGCCCTCATTTCTCCCCCATTTTCCCCCCAATTGAAAATCTCTTCGACTTAATTTGCGCCTTGCAACAAAGAACACTTTGTTGCAAGATTTGATGTCTAGAGACAACATCAATATTGAGATATTTGTAATTTTTTTTTTGTTTTTCAAAGTAATACTTTCGTAGGATTAACCAGTGGTACTTACTTACTTTGAGTTAGATGACACAGTTTAAAAAATGTATGTTACCCAAAAACACAAAGAAATACATTTTAAAATGTTTGCTGTTTGTTCCGGCTTAACACTTAAACGGCTGGACAGATTTTAACGGGACGACAGTAACAGATAGTTGATGTTATAAGAAGTAATTTAGGCTACTAATATATTTAGGCACACAAATTTCGGCACTAACCAACAAAAAACTAAAACGCGAGTAAAGACACAAGGATTAGCTAGTCTACATCTACACTAGGTACTATTTATAAAGAGGAATGATTTGTATTTGTGTGTGTATGTTTGTAATGAATAAACTCAAAAACTATTGTGCCGATTTCAAAAATTATTTCACCATTGGAAAGCTACATTCACCCTGAGTAACATAGGCTGTTTATCCCGGTAATGTGTTCCGGGAACGAGTAAACTAAATTACGCGGGCGGGGCAGCGGCGATCAGCTAGTTATAAATAAAATGATTACCTAACATTTTACCTAGAAGTTGTTAGAAGCTCAAATTACAAATAGTTTCAAATTATTTGTACAAAAATGCATTTTGCGCGGAATATAATTTTGAATAAAAGATATTTGGACAATACGATCTGCCAAAATTCACAAATTTTAACAAAATTTAACTTATCTGTTGTATAAACTCACTATAAGTCTTAGAAACTACAAACTAGCGTCCAGATTTGTTTAAAATTATGCATAAAACATGGTAACGTATAACTTGGTTAAATAGTTAAGCACAAGTTCACATTAGCTCCGGTTTTTTTTGTTTTCGTTCTAATAACTTCACTAACGACTTAACTGTAAAGAAATAAGGTTTAATTTTGTTAAATTACCATCCCAATAATGGCAGCTATTATATTTGTAATATTAATTCCTTTGTCAAATCGTAATCCATAAAGAAAAGATTTTTTTTTTAATTCTTAGTCCTTTGTGATTTGGCGCGTAACCTTATATTTTGAAATTGGAATCGAGGATTACAAAGCAGATGTTTTGGATAATCTGTGGCTGTAAGTAGAAAAAGATAAAAAAATTTAAATGTGTTAGAATTTTGGATTCAAATATTTTGTGAAAATAATTTAAAAATCCCAGAAAAAAAAAGTTTGACAGATTAAAATTTCTTGACAAGAATGAAGGAAGTTATTAATATGGATTACCTACCTATGAAGATGTAATTCGACATATTTATTTATTTAATTCAATAATATTTCACACCTAAAGGTGAAAGTTAGTCCTATATGTACCTATGTACCTACGTACCTACCTGTATGTAGATTTGTACTCATTCACTTTGAAACGACTGGACCAATTTTGATATTTAGGTAGCTGAAACTCTAAGTTAACATAGGAACGAGAAACTAAGTATTCCACTTAGAAACCGTGGGCTTTTAAATAATAATAAATACTTAGAAAATATTTTTGAAAGCTTTCTAAAAAAATAAACAATTATTATATTACTGCTATTACGTCTCCTGATAGTTAACGGTTGTTGACACAATATTTCCAACCATAAACAATAAAAAAAACAAATTACAGGTTGACGTTTAAACAAACCGTTTTGGAATCATAATATTATAACCAACATAACAAAAAAAATGACATTGTAAAACTTTTATTGCGTTTCAAACAAATATATGATGGCCTAAATAAATAACGGTTTATTTGCCTTTCATAATAATAAAAAAAGTTAACATTTGATAGAATTAGTTTGTTGCAGCTGCGTTTAATGCTTTACTTCATTGGAGATTCACTTTACGTCAAAATATCTGTTAGTTTTTGTTTTCTTTTTAGAAACTTTCTCGTAATAGAAGTAGGTAATACCTTGGACTTGGGTTTTTGCGGAGCGCGTGGCTGGTTGCCTTTTAGGTTACCTCTGGCGCTGGGCAAAAATCCAGGCCCAAACGCTCAATTGCAATACCGAACAACGTTTCCTTGTCCCGCACCGCGAACTAGTTCAGAGTAACTAATTCTTCTGTGCGGGAAAAATCAAGCATTACCTTGACATTGACGAATATCGATGGAGCCACGTTTTAAAAAAAAGAAGTAATACCTTACCAGAGCCTCGTCTTGCTGTCAACTGGTGCGTCTTGTCAATAGGGATCCTTATAAAATTCTAAGTCTAAGATTCCTTATCTGTTATCATTTAAAGAAAAATTCTCATGCACACATAACAAGATGGTAGTTTTATAATACTTCCAAAATCTTGTACCAACCCGCCATATCTATAACCATAGACTACTAAACAAACGTCACAGATTATACAGCGGAATGCGCAAAGGTAACAAGTGGATTATGCCTAGTCGTAAAACAAAAAACAGACCACCAACACTTAGGTGTGATGTTGTATAGGCTGTGATTCGGTTATCCCATTTATTTATTTATTTTTGGTGAAAAACGGCAACACTGAGGCATTTATTTTATTTATTTTTTGACCTTTTTTGACATTTTAACACAACTTCATCCAACCCAAATTAAGCTATGGGATTGCAAGAAGCTTGTTCTATGGGTTCTAGACAACTTATAAGTAAATAAGACATACTAATAACATATTATTATATCAATACGTATAATAAAATTGGGTTGTGGAGGTCAGATGGCAGTCGTTTCACGGAAAATATCGAAGTTCGGCCGAATCGCAGTTAGACTGGAAAGCCGACCCCAACAGAGTTGGGAAAAGGCTCGGTGAATGACGTATAATAAAATTGTAAGTGGTCGATGTCTGTACATCGAAGGTATAATAGAGAAACTGTTGTAGGGGGGCTTTATGAACGCAATAATAACAATGGTTTTTATAATTTTTGTCTGTGTGTCTGTTTGTCTGAATGTTTGAACACGCTAATCTCAGGAACGACTAAACCGATTTGAATGCGGTTTTTAGTAATGTGTTGTGGTTTATTCAACTTAACATTTAAGGTTGTTTTATTTCAATCGGTTCATAAATAAAAAAGTTATGTCGATCTAGCAGGCGGAGCTGCAGGCAACAGCTATTTTCTAATAATTATATTTATTGTGTTGTAAACATTTGTGGATCACACAAATATTTGATTCGACCCGGAATCGGACCTGGGACATCAGAGTAGTCGCATACTCATACCACTGCGCCACCGAAGCAGTCAACCGAGGCAGTCACATTTCGCCAGTTCCTGTTAGTACCACGTAATATGATGTGAGCCTATTGTGGTTTCAGGCACTTTGACTTTACTTGTCAGAGCCACGTCGTGCAGGTTAGGAAAACTTGGATACGGCCCCGTAGCACCCTCACCTGCAAGAAACGGATCAACTACCTATAAGCCGCGCAAGATGACAATGGGATTGGCGGCCATGTTGGTGACGTCATAGCGACCTACAATACTGTTTTATTATCCGCACTGTTCAACGATTGATGTCGTCACGGAGCGGTTATTGTGACAAGGTTCTATCCCACTCACATCGTGCGCGGCTTATAGGTACAATAAAATACACTCAGACATATTAGGATGTGGCCAATTGACTAGATGGGATTACCATTTTAAGTAGGTCTCCTTCAGATTCTCGTCAACCTTCCAACTTTATGTTGGGAATATCCTGAAATAGTCGGCCAAATCACAAAATGGCGGCTATCTCGAGTCCAGTTCAACATATATCCACAGTTAAAAAGTACCTATCCAAATTCAGGTAATAATCTATTCACAAATTTAATCGAAATTTGTTGAACAATTACATAAATATTTTTCCCGATTTTTTTTCAATAAACTCACAGTAACAAAATGTAGCATGCTGTATAATATAAGGCTGTGTTTACACTACGACGTGTGACATTCGTGGTCAAACAGTACGACTACGAGACTTCGCTCTAATTGGTTTAAAAAATAAACTCTTTATTTAATGTTTACATACGATGAATAATATTAAATAAAATCAAGATGACTGCCTCTTTAATCTTCCGGTATACTGTGTAACCGACTATTAAAAAAGAAGCGTGCATAAATAAACTATAATGATAGAAAAATTAAATCAAATTAAGCAAAGAAAAACTTAAAAAAAATACACGTCACAACAACCGACTTCAAATTAACTCTTTAAAACCATCTCAAAACTCATGATCGACTCTTCTCAAGACCAGAAGGCTGGTTACTTTTTAGCTCAAAGAATAAGCATTGCCATACAACGTGGCAATGCTACCAGCCTTCTGGGAACATTGCCAGTCGGCGACGAGGCGGAGGAGTTCTTTGACGCCTGTATATAGTGTAGATTTGAATGTGTATAGTTTGAAGTAAGTGTAAATAGTATTTTCATATCTTATTATGTATATTGTAATTTAATTTTAATTTATAAATAAATAAATGGTGGTCGCACAGCCGAAACGAAACGAAGCATTATCTATTATAAGACTGTCTCAGAGAGAACAGCCTCTCGCTCAGCGATCTGCTCTCTCTGAGACAGTCTTGATAATGCTTCGTTTAGAGGTGAAACAATTGTCGACGTTTTGTTGTCTTTTTAATCCTGCGGAAAATAGTGCTATTAAAAAATTTAAAATAAGTTTAAAACATTTTTTTTAAATATTTTACTTACCATTACTAGTGGTCGCCTTATGGTCGAACAGTAGACCTCGCGAACAGTAAAATCAATCCATCCAATCCATAAAAAGCTCACGGTGAAAAAAAATGTATTAAATCAAGGAACATTTGTGCCAAGTTTCGTGAAGATCGGATCAAATTGTGGCTGCTAGCACGGAACACACAGACAGACAGACAGACGGACGAAAGCAGAATTGTCCAATCCTGAAATATAGACGCTTCGCTCGCTCGGTCAAAAAAAAAAAAGTTTGTCCAGACCGGGAATCGAGTCCGATACGTCGGCGGCGGCGTCGAAAACAGATACTATGTACCGAATCAGTTCATAAAGACAGACAGACAGACACATCATGCCTATATCCCCGAAGGGGTAGGCAGAGGTGCATTACACACCCACAATTTGCCAGTATTTTTGGTCCCACGTAATAGGGGGCAAGCCTATTGCCGTCACCGGGCACTCTAGAAAGTGGGTTATGTCCAAAATGGCCGAATGAATTTAACAAAATAGCAGCTATAAAGTAATTATGAAAAAAAGTTGAAACCCGTTGCCTTGCGATGAAATGTTGACGAAAGGCAACTAAATCTTACGTGCCAGCCGCTATGGCACAGCCAATTTAAGTCCTGGGCGTCTCGGACTCAGTTCATAAATAGGAGTCCAAAAAATATTTTGCCTAACCCAACTACAAGTGTTGCACCTGTCGAACAACTGCTGCTGTGCAACAGACTGCCTCTGTGGCGCAGTGGTTGAATCAAATTATTTGTGTGATCCACAAATGTTTGTTTCGGAGTTTGGGTGTCTGCTATGTATAATATGTATGTATTTAGAAATATATAAATATGTTTATCAGTTGCCTAGATCCAATAGCACAAGCGTATATTAGCTTAATTTGGGCTAGATGACGTTGTGTGAGATTGTCCAAAAGTATTTAATTTAATTTTAATTGAATTAACGATGTTCTGTTAATAAAATGCCCATTAAATAAACCAACATTTCCTCACTTTTGTCAAAGCCTCTCTCATCTGTCAACTATGTCATGGGTGACAGATGATGATGACATAGGTCCACGAGGGCCCCTTACTAACCCTTATATTCGCAATAATTGAAATAAGCAGACTCAGGGGCTCTTTTAGTCGAGCGTATTTTTCTACGGACATCAGACCGGCGAGTGGAGGTCGCGGTGCATTCGGCGCAATTTGTTCGACGGACCTGTGTTGTACACCACTGGTGAATCCGGTGAAAACACGGGTCCGTTGTACAGACAACGGACCCGTGTTTTCACCGACAATAATTTTATTTAAGCATTTTGTCAGAATTGTAAATACACATACTTGTGCATATTTCATCTTTTTAGCACTAACCGTTTCGGAGGAGAGCCGACGACCGACGGAAATCAATAAATAAATAAATATTGTTGGACATTCTCACACAACGTCATCTAGCCCAAACTAAGCTATAAGTTTGTGCTACAGAGAAAAAAAACGTCCGTTTAAAAGTGCGCTTAGAATGTTACTACAATTATAATTTGCACCGGAATTGAAAAATGTTTCCCTACTATGCCTCGTTTACTGAAAATGTGTAGATACCATACATTTTCAAGAAAATATCGATCTTAAAAGCTTTAGTTATAAAGTACACAATCGCATTAACAAGATAAAAACAATTATACCATAGACATTATAAAAGCAATTCAAAATTAACCTTAAAATTAAAAAAACCGGCCACGTGCGTACGTCACGCATAATATAGGGGTCCGTAGTTACCCATTATAGGCTCTATTACTCCTTAAACTAACAAAGTTATCTGGTCCGTTATAGTTTTCCTTCAAAGGCTATATAGACTACCATCATTAATTTTTTCAGATTTTTCGAGCTAGCCATTTTAAGCTTTGTTTTAACAAAAAAATCCGCTTTAAAGTTGAATATCTCGCAAACGGACACCTAAACCAAAAAATTGTCTTAGCAACCTCCCAATATTTTAAAAAGATCTATCCAATAATACCCCACACGATAGGATTGACGCGAGAAAAAAAATCATCCCCAGTATATCCCATAATTTTATTTAAGCACTTTGTCAGAATTGTAAATACACATACTTGTGCATATTTCATCTTTTTAGCACTAACCGTTTCGGAGGAGAGCCGACGACCGACGGAAATCAATAAATAAATAAATATTGTTGGACATTCTCACACAACGTCATCTAGCCCAAACTAAGCTATAAGTTTGTGCTACAGAGAAAAAAAACGTCCGTTTAAAAGTGCGCTTAGAATGTTACTACAATTATAATTTGCACCGGAATTGAAAAATGTTTCCCTACTATGCCTCGTTTACTGAAAATGTGTAGATACCATACATTTTCAAGAAAATATCGATCTTAAAAGCTTTAGTTATAAAGTACACAATCGCATTAACAAGATAAAAACAATTATACCATAGACATTATAAAAGCAATTCAAAATTAACCTTAAAATTAAAAAAACCGGCCACGTGCGTACGTCACGCATAATATAGGGGTCCGTAGTTACCCATTATAGGCTCTATTACTCCTTAAACTAACAAAGTTATCTGGTCCGTTATAGTTTTCCTTCAAAGGCTATATAGACTACCATCATTAATTTTTTCAGATTTTTCGAGCTAGCCATTTTAAGCTTTGTTTTAACAAAAAAATCCGCTTTAAAGTTGAATATCTCGCAAACGGACACCTAAACCAAAAAATTGTCTTAGCAACCTCCCAATATTTTAAAAAGATCTATCCAATAATACCCCACACGATAGGATTGACGCGAGAAAAAAAATCATCCCCAGTATATCCCATAATTTTATTTAAGCACTTTGTCAGAATTGTAAATACACATACTTGTGCATATTTCATCTTTTTAGCACTAACCGTTTCGGAGGAGAGCCGACGACCGACGGAAATCAATAAATAAATAAATATTGTTGGACATTCTCACACAACGTCATCTAGCCCAAACTAAGCTATAAGTTTGTGCTATGGGATCTAGACAACTGATAAACATACTTATATATTTCTAAATACATACATAATATACATAGAAAACACACAAACTCCGAAACAAACATTTTTGGATCACACAAATATTTGATTCGACCCGGGAATCGAACTCGAGACTCCGGAGTCGAAAGCCGATGTACTACCGACCACGCCACCGAAGCAGTCAAATGACGAAACTATAAGGGTTCCGAGACTTTTACTACGGAACCCTAAAGAAACAAGGTTGGTGTTCAATTAAAAATATATAGATATACCTACGTTGATGTTTTAAAATACGCGGGAATGATGTTTTTTGGCAGCCATTTTGTAAAAATTACAGCGACAGTCGTCTTTTCATTTTTCACCGACTAATTGTTGTTTCTTAGTATTGAATACAATGTTTTAACTTGTTATTTGACATAATATGCCTGGTTAATTTACGATAATATGCTGATGGTAGACTGGGGATAGTTAGAATACCGTTTAGGAAGAAGATGGGTATCTCTACTTATTAATTAGGAAATATTTGAGCAACTTGATTATAATATTATAAACTATAATAAATTAATATATTCTTATTTTATACTAAAAATATTTACATTACAAAATTTCGTTTAAAAAATCCTCCTTGTCATTCAAAATCAAAATCAAAATATCTTTATTTATGTAGGTCACAAAGTAACACTTATGAACGACAAAAAAAAGAAAATGCTTCTACATTTACATTTACCGCCAGATTCGCAAGGCAATAGGTAGAGCCTGTGGGGAAAGAACCTGGCAAGAAAAACTCACGCCCACTCTTTTTTTCGCCAGTAAATACAATGATTCTGTTACAACAATAAAAAGAGGGCAAGGGCAGTACCTGACCATGTGTGGACCAAGTGAACTTAAAAATTATGGATCTCTGTTATTCACAAAAAAAGTCAAATGCTAGTTAATATCATAATAATAATAATTTAACAATAATAAGTGAGTTTCAGCAATAAAACAACATTTCAAACAGAAGTAGCCCCTATGTAGCTCGAGTGATGAGCAAGCAACTCATTGCCATTTCTCTGTATCGTTTAGATAATCCTTAATAGTATAATATGCCTTTTTTAGGAGGTGTGTCTTAACAGCCACTTTGAATTTATTCAAAGGAAGGTTCATAATGTTTAGAGAAATTTTGTTTTAAAAACGCACACAAATCCTACAAAGCCGACTGGGAAGGTTCCCAGAAAGCTGGCTGTGTTGCCACGTTGGATGGTGATACTTATTCTTTAGGCCAGAAAATAGCCAGCCTTCTGGTCCTGAGAAGCATCGATTAAGCGTTTAGCAAGGCGGCGAGCACTCTGAAACTTGTACCTACTTAATAAAACAGTCTAAAGTATGTATGCATATTGCTGCTCCATTCCTATGAGTCGTTTCGTGATGTTATGTAACCTATCCAAAAGGCTTCGTTAATATGGGCTATTTAACATAAAATTTGAGCCAGTAGTTCAATGAAACAAACTATTTAGCTTTATAATAAGTATTAGTTAGCGGAAGACCGCGGCAACTGCGTAAAATAGTATTAGCAGGCATATGTCACTCGCCAAACAATCGCAAAAAATACGTGACGTCAGCTACAACTTGAAGTTGTAAGTCAGTAAGGGTTGTCTCTTGTTTGTGACACGGCATTGACCATAGAGTTGATATTGAGGCATTAACGTCATAATTATGCTGGTATATTATTTTACTTTACTGGACAACCCTAACTTTCGAATGATGTTCTCTGTAAACAAAAGAATGTGATACTATTCCCTATTCTGTGGTATTAGTTGCAATTATTTTTAAATGAAGTAATGTAATATTATTAAAATTTATACCTACATATTTATTAAAGTCTTAGCAAAAAATAAAAATATATTTTAATCGAAATGGCCACCTCCGGCTTTAATCTGTTTGGCCACGAAGCTATGGATTTACGCACTGTTTCCAAGGGAAATTTTGCCACTGTTTGCTCCAAAGATTTTTTAAGAGAAAGTCGCCGTGTCGTTTAGAGCAGGCCATGTCCTTTAAAACTAACCATAATTTGTAGTTTAAAGGGTTGAGGTCTGGGCTAGATGAGGGCCAGTCTTCAGCACTTATAAAGTACGGAACGTTGGTTTCTAGCCAGGCTTGGGTAGCACGAACTATCGTGCCTTGTGACCAGGAGCAGAGTCCTGCTGGAAAGTACTCGGTATATTTTAACAAAGTGTATAGCTGAGAGGTTTCACAACATGATCCAAGACAGTATCTTGATACACTTTGGCTGAAGTTTTCACTCCTTTTTCCCAAAAATGTAGTTTTGTGACTCCCTGATAAGTCCCACCAAACCATCACTGACGCAGGATGATGACCACGTTGTACCTTTCCGACCACTTGAGCAGCTTTATTAGAACTGTGAGCATACACTTTATCATTTTGCTTATAGTAGTGTTCTTCAATCGTGAAATTTTTTTCATCGGTAAAGATGATATTTCTGTGCCTTTCACCTGCGTATCGCGACAGAAGGCGCTTTGATCGATCCTCTCTCTTTAATCGTAAAGATTGATTTAGGGCATGTCCTGTATATCGACGATAAGCACCGAGCTTCAGGTCTTGTTTTATAATACGTGACAGAGTCCAAGCGGGAATCTTCATTTCTCTCGATACGATTTTTTGCTTCCTAATGGGGTTTCGACGAATTCTGGCTTTAACAGCATTAATAGCCTTTGTAGTTCTAACAGCACGCGGCCGCCGCCGCCCCGATCTTTTCTGGTCTTCGACAGACGAAGTGTTGTTGTATCTATTGATAGTACGATATACGAACATACGGGTGATACCAAGTTTTTGAAGTGTCTGGAATATGACCGAACGGCTCCATACCCACTTTGTGCAAGGCAATCACTGCGATCCTATTTTCTTTAACACTCTATTCCATATTGGAATTCGATAATGAACACAAAAAAATATGTAAAATGGCGCGAAATCGTAAGAAGAAGTTTTAAAAATAATATACGTGTTCCAAATTCAAAATAATTAAAAAGTTGAAAAAAAGGAAAAGTTTTAATGTAACAGTATTTATGGCCAGAATAGTTAGTGACAGTGATTGTAATAATGATGTAGTGAAGTAATACGCTGGGCTATGTCACACGAAGCCTGTGGGCAATAGGTAGGTGCCTGTGGGCAATAGCTATGTGGGTTTGTCAAAGGATAATAGGGTTCACCAATAGCCTCCGGATATAAACATCAAAATTGTTTAAATATGGATATAAAGGAGTATTGTGGGCCTGCCTGACGTCCAGCGCGGAATAATGTGGCCTAAGAATTATGTCTGTGAAGGCTGAACAAACAGAAATACTGAGGAGCGATACGGACATTCCAAATTTGAAATTTAAAAAGTTTGTTGGTGCTATGGATGATGTCAAATTGGGTCAGTTGTGTAAAAGCCTGCCTGACAAAAAAAACAGTGATAAAATATTACATAAGTTTACTTAAATCAATAAACTGGCGTCGAAGAACCTCTTCGCCTCCTACATCCCTGACTGGCAACGTTCCCATAAGGCTGTTAAAATTGCAACGTCAAACATAAATATTCTGAAAGTAATAGCAGAAAAGGCCACATCTTGAGAAGGGTCGATCAAAAGTTAAGATAAATACTTCTTTAAGCTTGCTCGTTCAGTAGCTTCGCTTCTTTGCAAGCTAAATTTCGTTATATAATTTTGCAAAATGAATCGCAAAAACGATAGTATTGGGTTGGACTCGAACAGCAACAGTTCCCTTTCCAGAAAGAACGTTACAGCGTTGCCAGACGTCTTGCTTTTGGGGGGGACGGTTCTGATTTTAAAAGCAAAATTAAATGTCCCGCGCGTCTCGCTTTTCGGGGGTAACTCGACAAAAATATACGCTTAAAGATAGCGGAAATCGTCATCCAGTTTAATATACAGCTGTCCTGTGAAACATTCTTAATTTATTACTATGCCATGCTTTCGACTAAATAATACCGATATTTTCTCTCAAAAATTTCCAAAATGCCGACTTGGCAAAAATAAATCCGGCAACGTCTTACTGACCATTTAAGCACTTATATTATCAATGTACGAATAACTGCGACTTTCATTATATTAGCTTCCTTTGTCAATTTTGATGATTGACATTGAATCATGATGATTTCACTGATAATTACTACTAACATTAAAATACCTACTTTTTTATAGTTACTATCATCCAGTTTTAGTGAATGTCCACTTTATGCCTGTGTCACCGCCTAACAAAATAAGGTGCGCTTCAACAATACGCTGCAAATGAACCGCCATTTTAAAAAAGGAAATTAAAAAAACACCCGGATTGTCTATGAATGTGTCTTTATGTGTTTTGCTTCGTCCTTTGCTATGACCATTTACGCTTTGAATGGATATGATCTGACAAGAAATAGGAATCGGTCACCAAAAATGCATCTTCGCGAGTAGTAGAGATATATAGGTAGACATTATTTAATCTCATGTCGAAAAGTACGAATTATGATTTCAAAATTAAGCCTATGATTAAAACACAGTACTAAAAAAAATTAAAAGTTATTTTATGATAGAGATTTTCTATGAGATTTTCCCTAAAACTGTATCAAAAAGGCTAAAGTTTCGACCATACTGCCTACTTGCGACCGTATTGTGTGAGTCTACTTCCAAAAAACTTTATGGTACATACAAGTTATAATAAACTATTTTCTAGAATAATTCTTTTTTAAATTTCAAACCAAAACAGCTAGTTCGCGCATGCGCGCTGATCGGCCCTTAAAATGGAAAATATTAGTATCAGTGAGTGTGAGTAAATTGAACAAAATCTTACATAAATAAATAAATAAATATAAATATGTTAGGACGACAATTCACACAACGCCATTAAGCAGAGCTTGTGATATGAGTACTAGATAAACTGATATAAATACTTATATACATCTTTTTTGAGCGAAGCGAGCGGAGCTCCTTATCAGGTGACTCAAATGCAAAATGCAACTCGATGGGAAATTGTTTCTCGACAACTACCCAACCGATTTTCATGATTTTTTCACTCAAAAATCAAGCATTCTCAGGAGCAGGTTTTGTTCGAGACCGAACTTTGATTTAGGACCCTCAAAAAAGTTATTGACCAAAAATATGTCAACAACCGATTTTCATGATTTTTTCACTCAAAAATCAAACATTCTCAGGAGCAGGTTTTGTTCGAGACCAAATTTTGATTTTAAAAAGTTATTGACATATTTTTGGTCAATAACTTTTTTTGAAAACCTGCTCCTTATAGATTGATAAATGCCTTAATAGAAATAGTCGCTACGCTCAATTGCATGCTGCAGCGCAGTACCACGGCAGCGACCGCAGCTCCTAGTTGTAAATACATACATATTATACATAGGAAACATCCAGAGTTCGGTACAAACGTATGTGTCATCACACAAAGTGTGTCCCGACCGGGAATCGAACCCGAGAGAGACTCCGGCGTCGAAAGCGGGTGCACCACCGACCTCGCTATCGAAGCATCGGCAGATATTCTGAATGCGGCTACATTAGTTGTTCAAAATCTTTTATTAGGTATATATTTCCATTAGTAATTTGGTTTATTTATAAGCAATCGCAGTATATTTCCACAAAACGGCACGTTAAATTCCACAAAATAGAAGCCGGTTATTACTCGTCATCGGAGACGGCAGCTTCCGCTGTATCTGGCACGACGAGCATCCCAATACAGCAGTAGTTAAATAGTAAACTAACAGATCTTCTTGTAACAGGTGTATATAGTTATGCAGGGGCAGCAGTAGCCACCGCAGCATCCACCACACATCTTGCTTCAGTGTTCTTCTTCATTCTTTAAAAACTTGGCTCCATCGATGTCCATCGATGATGTCGCCAAGGTAATGCTTGATATTCCCCACACAGAAGAACTAATTACTCAACTAGTTCACAGTGAGGGACAAAGAAACGTTGTTCGGTATTGCAATTGACCGTCTGGGAACCCGATTTTTGCGGAGCGCCAGAGTTAACCTACAAAGCCACCAGTCCGCAAAAATTTAACTCTGCTTCAGTGTTAAAATACGTATGCCATTAGATAATGTATAAAAATGCACATAACTGAGTAACAACACTCGTAGGATACTATAAAGAAACTAGTCAAAGCCTCGTTTCTTTAAAACCCACTCGTACATCGTACATCCCTCAATATGCAACAGTTTTATCAACCACCATTATAGCACTCCCTAGTGACGGAATGAGGAGTGTTTGCTGTTTGTAGACACGCGATAGCATCATAATATACCATATACCATAGTAGAACGGCGGGTTAGGCCCCGATCATGGAGGTCGACGGTCTTGGGCGTAGATGAGTCTGCACCGCCCTGGCCGCCGACTTCAGAACTCAGCGGGGAGAATACGCCCCCTCTCCATCTCGGCTGCCTATTTGGTGAGTATAAAATGCTCGCAGGAGGACACAGCCACGTTCCACCTACTCGGGAGTAGGTGGAACGTGGCTGGAGACCAAAGCTTGAAGTTTTTAATTTTTCTACACTATTGCCAAGTTATCAAACAAAAAATCGGCGGTAAATTACTGTTAAAAGGCACTGTATTCATTCTAGTACAGTTTAAGTCATAAAATAAATCACATTCTCGAACGCTTTCAAAAAATATCCCTTTCAATATTTTTAAAAGTATTACTGTGCAATGTTTTTGTCATAAATCCTTCACAATGTTTATGTGACTATGCAAAAACAGGCGCATCCGGGGCAAGTAAGGCTATAAATTGTAGTATTAGTCATTTTAAAGTATGTGCTATAGTGATTTCAAAGCTATAAAATATGTTTTATGAAATTTTCATGCAATACGATTTAAAAAATGACAGAAAGTTAATAATGCATCTGATAACGGCGTAAATACTAGCTAGCTAAGCTTAGATTACACAGGGTCCGAGCGCTCGCTATCTTTTTTTGAGACATCGCTAAACGTTTGATCTTTTCAGGACCAGAAGACTCAATGAGTGAAATTAAATGGTTCAAAGAATAAGAAGCGATACCTTATATCCAACGTTGAAATCCCCGTCGACAGTAATGCGGAGGTATTTTAGGGTTCCGTAGTAAAAGTCTCAGAACCTTTATAGTTTCGTCATGTCCGTCCATCCGTCCTCGGCTCTCCCCCCAAACGGTTAGAGCTAGAAACATGAAAATTTGCACGGATATGTATTTTTCCTACGCCAACAAAGTGCTAAAGTGGGGACAATATTTTTTCTATCGTATGGGGTATCATTAAAAAGGTCTTTTAAAAACATTGAGAGGTTACCAAAATGTTGTTTATGCTGTTTGAATCTGTTTGTGAGATATTAAGCTTTGAAGTGCGCGTTTTTGCGAAAATAGGGCGTCCCAAACGGCTAGCGTGAAGAACCTGAAAAAAATCATGATGGTAGTTCATGTAATAAACATTGAAGGAAAACTATAACGGATGGTCTGTTAGTTCAGGAGTTATAGAGACTTTTATGAGTAACTACTGAAACCTATCTTATGCGTGGCTCGACACGCACTTGGCCAGTTCTTAAATTACTAGTAGAAGTAAAACTTGAGATTAGAGGAAGAGAGATGGAAAATGTGTGCTTGCATCTCTCTCTTGCCCCTACAGTCATAGGCATACTTACCTAGAAACCTAACTCTATCTCTTTTTATCTTCACTAAATTATATCTCCCTCTCAACTTTCGTTCGCCTCGCCCCACACTTTTCGTTACGCTGTCGTCACGTTTTTACCAGGTTACTTCCCCATTCAAGCATGCTTCAATAAAATTATTAAATATTTTAAAGCTATAGCATACAATACAACACAAGCTTTGTATAAGAATGCGTATGCGCAGGAAATAGCAACTTTTTTCTCACCTAGCTTTTGTCAACTATTAGGGGTCCCCTTGACAATGAATGGACTACAAAATGACTTCGCCCGGGAATATTGTAATTCTTATTTGAGTAATGTGTGAATGAAGACAAATTGATAGGTAAGTAAGTTTAGTTTTAGTATACTGCAGTATATAGCAGTCGATCCCGTCACCAGTCAGAGGAACAAGAATATCAGAGAACTTTGGGAATCAAATGATAAATTGAGAAGCGAGCGGCTGTCATGGTATGGACATATTGTTATGAGAAATGAGTACATCAATGTGGGGCTCGTGGTCTAGTAGTGGTAACCGACAATGTTAACACATTGCAAAGGTTAAGCAACATCTACTCAGACCAGTCTTAGGATGTGTGTTCTTAAGATACTGAGACCCCTCCGTGCCTCGGAGAGCACGTTAAGCTATTGGTCCCGGTTGTCATACAAACATCTATGGCAGTCGTTAGGGGTAGTTGGACAACTTCGATATTGCCCTTGAGTTGTGGAGGTCAGATGGCAGTCGCTACACGAAAAATATCGAAGTTCAGCCGAATCGCAGTTAGACTGGAAAGCCGACCCCAACTGAGTTGGGAAAAGGCTCGGTGAATGATGAATAGGTGCAAAGTATGAATGTAGAGCCGCGTCAAATACTACATAAATTCGCCAGTTAGGATCTGGTCCTTGGTCCAACGAAATAAAGGGCAACCCTATTACCGTTTTCCGGGCACTGAAAGTATTCTTGCCAGAGCCTCGACTGTCATTCAGAAGCCGCTTGCAGGTAAGGATGCCATAAGGCCCTTTAGCACGAAAACAGATCTTCTTTTTTTTTAAAACGTGGCTCCATCGATATTTATCGATGATTTCGCCAATGTCAAGGTAATGCTTGATTTTTCCCGCACAGAAGAACTAGTTACTCTGAACTAGTTCGCGGTGTGGGACAAGGAAGGCAGCGTTTGGGCCTGGATTTTTGCCCAGCGCCAGAGATAACCTAAAAGGCAACCTGTCAAGGACTCCGCAAAAAACCAAGTCCATTAAAACAGTTAAAATGACAATAAACGGAACCCATTTCGCAAATAAATTTTGGCACCTTTTTTTACTAGCTGTCAGTGTCGAATGTCACTTCTATTTCATCTATGGGTTTACTAAGAAATGTGTCACTGTGATAAATTTATCTTATAATGATAAATCGAACAGGTTTACGGATTTAGTCGGTGTTCTTTGTATTATCTTTTAAGAATTAGTCATGGTGGAGCAAAGAGGTACTGTCAACATCTTCAGGACCCAAATCATCATACCTACACACGCAGTGTGACTGCGGACAGATGAACGAGGCAGTGGCAAAAACATTCATAGTGCCTAAAGTCAGGCCTATGTCACTCGCCTAACAATCGCTAAAAATACGTGACGTCAGCGACAACTTGAAGTTGTACATCAGTAGGGGTTGTCTCTTGTTTGTGACACGGCATTGACCATAGGGTTGATATTGAGGCATGCCATTAACGTCATAATTATTGGTCAAATTATGCTGGTACTTTCCTGTCAACCCTAACGTTCCAATTATGTTCTATGTAAACAAAAGAATGTGCTTTAATTAACGTCGGAGTGCAAGTTCTGTATGTAAGTACTATTCCCTATTCTGGGCTAAAGTGATGAATTAAAAACTATGATAATTAATTAGTTTATTCTTTTGAACATTTTTGTTGCCTTCGTGGCGTTTGTTACTATTTTTCAACCGAGTTCCAAAAAGGAAGGAAATTTTTCTTTATATGTTTTGTTTTTAATGTTTGTTACCTATGTTTAGACTGGGAGAACCGATTTTGAACATATTTTTTGAATTGAATGCTACCACTTCCCAAGTGGTCCCATTTCAATTTGGTCCCATTCCGACAATTAATTGGTCCCATTTCAATTTGGTCACATTCCGACAATTGGTCCCATTTCAATTTGGTCCCATTCCGACAATTAATTGGTCCCATTTCAATTTGGTCCCCTTCCGACAGTTAATTGGTCCCATTTCAGTAATTTGAATTCGGGTTTTGTGTTCCTATTTTTCACGTGTAAGCTAACCTAACCTATCCAAGTCGGGGTGCGAGTGTCGGGAACCTCCTAGTGTGCCCCTTGACTTTGAAGGTTAGGCGAGGGGTCGGTACACCCTGGGCAATGGAGCAGTACATCTCCCATGTTAACCCACCAGGGGAGATGTAGATACTGTTGCGGCCAATACATGACACAGTTGACCCCATTGCACAAGCGGGTCGTGGGATGGCGGGCCATTAAGACCCCTGGGCTTGCTCACTTGGAGCTTACCTTGGAGTAAGTGAGCGGGCAGACGCTCTGCTGGGATGCGTCACAGTTGTCTCTCCACGTGTCCCCTTGACTAGCAGAGGGCACAGTGGAGAGTGGGCCGCCGTCGCTTCGTCGGTGAAGACAAGTCGCTGGTGAGTGACACATTTTCCTCAATTCACTCTCTGCTTTAATAATTTTTTTTTTTAAATACTTATTATATGCTCTTTAGCAATAAGGCCGCCTGTTGTACATTATATTTTTTAAGACTTGTCATAAACCATTTGTTTCTCTATTGTGTACAATAAAGAGTGTTTAAACTAGGTTATGCAATGCATTTTGCTGTTGCAATAATTGAGCCGAGTTTGTCGATCCGGGTCGAACTCCTAAACGATTGGACCGATCTTTATGAATTCAGATATATGGACTCACGGTGATGGTCACTATGAACGTGCTAAATTTCAAATAGATCGGTCCAGTCGTTTAGGAGGAGTTCGATCACGAACGAAATACACGAGTCCCTAAGAAAGAGCTTCGTAAACTCAGCTTAAACTCAACCTACCTACTGCTATTTCCTAACGAATAATCTATATATAGAAATGGGGAATGTACTCCTTAGCTCTCGAGAACTGCTTATGCTCCAATGATGGTTGACCCCTCTATGGATAGCCCTCGATCTGGAGGCAAGCCAAAAAATCGAAAATTTGACCTAGCCCTAAGGGGTCAAAAGTTATAGGCCAAAACCTATGTCGTGGTGCGGCGCGAAGCACCGCGCAAGACACCGTACTAGTAGGCAATTATTACATAAAATTCCCCGTCGATGTAGTATTTTCGCGCAGCGTCTGTGTAGGTAGCATACATTGAGGTACCTAATTGGGTATAATTATTTATCTGGAACGTCTCCTTAAAGTTCCCGAGTGCCTGAGATTAATTTGCGGGTTGTTTTAAACAAACTCTTTAGCTTTTATAACATAATAATAGGGCCCAAAATCATGTCCAATGTCAGAACAGTTTAGTAGAACATGTCGCTACCGGTCTCAAAGCTCGAAAAAGTTACAACAAAAAACCAACAGATGGTGCTGTACATAATAATTAGTGTCACGTTTTATACTGGCGAGTTGAACGGACATCACATTGAATTGAAGTGATTTACCTATTGATTATTATAAATAATCCCATACAAAGGTGATCTAGAAGAGATCGTTTCTTAGCGATAGGGGCCATCCTTTGTACATTAAATTTATCTTTCAAAATCGGTTATGTAGGTACGGATCCTATTTCGCCTCTACGTCTATTGCCGGGGGCAAAAAAACCTACTAACAAGCAATCAAATCTTTCCTCTGTATTTCAATTATAAGACTACAGAAGTATATATATAAGAGACATATTATACGCCCACTTTTCGCCAATAGTTTTGCTTGGCGGCAAGAAGCAACCGTGAGGTGCGATATAATGGAGCGCGAAGAAGGGGCCGCTCGCTAGCATACCAGTACTTTGAAGTGTGTTATGGACATATACGGAATCCGTTGCACACGTTCTATGTTCTAAATAAAGTATACCTACTATGTTCTTGTACAACCCTTTCTCGTTAGGTAACGACTTCCATCGAGACAGTATTGTAGGTACTTTACGAAGCCACATGGAGTTCTTTCGAGTTCTTACATATGCGCCCCGCCATAGGTATAGGAGTTGACTCACTTTTAGTATTTATTAGGTTGCTGCGGGGTGCGTTGCCTGAGGGCTGATACCCTCGTCACGGCGCGGGGTGCAACGTACCAGGAGGCAGCACTCAAGGTCACGACGGGTGTTGCTCAAGTCGTGGGTCGGATACGGCGGCTGGGACTGGAGGTGGCCTTGCACAAGTCCGAGGTTCTGTGTTTTCACAGACCTCGGAACGGTCCACCTGAAGGTTCCAGCATAAATGTGGGAGGCGTTAGCATCGGCATCAAGCCCTCGATGAAGTATCTAGGGATCGTACTTGATAGCCGATGGAACTTCGGACCACATTTCCGAAGTTTGGTCCCCAAGGTGACACACGCATCGGTCGCGCTTTCGCGACTGATGCCCAACCTAAAGGGACCCAACGCTTCCTGCAGGAGACTGTACCTAGGGATCGTGCGGAGTATGGCCCTATACGGGGCTCCCGTATGGGCGGCGCGATTGACGGCCAACAACTCAACGCTCCTTAACAGACCGTTGAGGACCTTGGCCGTCAAAACAATAAGGGGCTACCGCACGATCTCCGGAGAGGCTGCATGTCTCCTAGCCGGGACCCCTCCATGGGACCTGGAAGCGAGAGCCCTTGCGTCATTGTTCCAATGGCGCAAGGAGGCGCTGGAGCGGGACCACAGGCCTGCGTCTCGAGAAATCGATGACCGGCGGTCCCAACTCCGCCAGGATCTCATGGAGTCATGGAGGGTGCGACTTGAGCAACCCAAGTGGGGTGCCACCATCATCGCGGCGGTGAGACCGATCATGGACGATTGGCTGCAGAGGCAGCATGGTGACCTCACGTATCGTGCGACGCAGATCGTTACCGGGCATGGATGCTTCGGTAGCTATCTGTTTCGCATCCATCGTGAGGTCACACCCCGGTGTCAACACTGCGAGGTTTCCGACGACGACACCGCACTCCACACGTTAGTGGAGTGCTCAGCATGGGCGAGTCAGCGCTGGGACCTCGTAGTGGGTCTGGGCGTGGATACCCTCTCGCTGGAGACCATGCTTCAAGCCATGGTCTCCAGCGGGAGTAGGTGGAACGCGGCCGTGTCCTTCTGCGAGCAAGTCGTGCTCGCGAAGGAGGCGGCCGAGAGGGAGAGGGAGCGTGCCCTCCCCGCCGAGTTTCGTAGTCAGCGGCGAGGCCGCCGCAGACTCATCTACGCCCAAGACCATCGACCTCCATGATCGGGGCCTGAGGACGGCGGGATCGCCACCCGTCGTCCTTACAGAAGCAGGCTAGAAGGGTTGCGTGCTGCGGGGCCTTTGCCCCATAGCACGCAACCAGATTCACTCACTGACGCGGGATAAAACCCTACCCCCAACGACGCGGGATTCTCATCCCGACCCAACCCCCGCAGAGACCACAGAGGTGGTCAAAGTCCGCCGGGCGCCACTGGAAATACGTTCTGCCTGTAACCAGAGACGCCCGGCAACGGACGTTGGAGCGGCCGCGGCCTTGGTCGCGGAACTAAAAAAAAAAAAAAAAAAAAAAAAAAGTATTTATTAGGTAGGTACACATCATTTGCGATATTCAAAAAATGACACCTGTAAAAAAAATACGAAGAAAATCCGTCCCTTTTCCTCTATTTACATTATTTGGTATGTTTTTACGATATCATTCATTGAAATGTCGTTCGACTAAACTCTTGAACGTCACGCTCTAGCTAGAAGGTCAGGTTTTGAAATGTCCTTTTAACTCCTAAACTTATACCAAAAAGTACCCGCCATCTTTAATCCTGAATTTTTAATTACAAACTTTTTGTTGGCGGCTCTCTCTTATTGGCTGAACGCTACCATCGAGGAACATTCTTGTTTTTATAGAAAACAACGTTCTTAGAACTCAATTACATAAATAAAATACTTACTTAAATGTTATTTAAAAATTCGTCTTAATAATTTCTCAAGTGGAATGGGCTCCCACAAAGAATTTAAAGGCTAGCCAACCTTATCTACAAGTGGTGAATCTTGTAGGTTATCAGTTAAGAGCCATTTCACGTTTTCGCACGAATTTCTAATATTTTGAGCTCCTAAATTACCATAGTCTGTAATAACTAGAAGTTATTGAATATGCGCAAAAAATGGGCCAAGCTTTCGTGTTGACGTTTAATGTAACACATTTACTAAAAGTAACTTATTTGATCTATAGTACCTAATCAATTTCCCACAAGCATTTTATTGAAAAAACGGGCGCAGAGTTTATTTCAGAGTCGTATTTCAATCAAAAATACTTATAAATTGAGTTTAATAAAATACATAATGCATTGGATATATATTTTAATCGTCATTTAATGTAACATATGATTGAATTGTATTAGGTACAATTATTTAGTAAAAAAATAAACCATTCGGCCAATTTTTGAGTTTAACATCGCAATTTGATCGTCATTTTTGGTTTAAATACACAGTAATTACAAAAATAAAATTATTCCAAAATAAACTACGATTATTAGAGAACCGATTTCTGCAGTAATATAGGAAATTCTTGCATATACTTTGTCAAAATATTGATATAACTTCAATCGAAATTACAATAAATTACGATACACAAGTGGGCACCGTACTAAGATGGCGCATTTTGTGAAATGGCTCTTAAGGACTGTACAGATTCACTTAGTGGTATGTGTGGACTTAAGTAACATCGTCTGTTGGAATGTTTGGTTTCAATTACAGAGCGATTGTCGAAATTCAACGAGTACCTATAGTGCTCGGTGACAGCAATACTTTTTTTAATATTAATTATTAGCGCTCCTTTGCCAAGGGCAAAGCCTATTGAACAACCATTTTATTTATTTCTAGTCTACTTATCTCAGCGATAAGCCCTCGCAGGGTTCCTTCGTTTTTTTTTAACTATCTTAATCTATCATAATCATCCTTCATTCCTGTTCTCTATTACCGTTCCATTTCTTATTGTATTCCTTTCGCACTTTCACGCTATTCTTTTCATCCTTTTTATTGGGGTTTTGTGGTAATTTTGAGCCTTTATTTATTTATTATATTTTTTTTTTAACTTTACATTTTTCTTAGATCTAGCAGATTTTTCGTCAATTTTTTCTTATTATAACCTTAAACATTCTACTTTCTTAACAAAAGCTTTTTCTTAACGCTATGATACACTTTTTTCTCTTATTCATTGTACTTATAATTATCATAAAGTTTTCATTACTCTAACCCAAACAAACTATATCAAAAAAAATCCTGTGCCTTGATCGTATTAGGTCTATTTTCATTCTTATACAGCACTTGTGACAGCAATATTAGCCTTGCCCCTATTAAGTGGGACCAAGAAAATTACTGATAAAATGAGGATGTGTAATGCATCTCTGCCTACCCTTAGGGGATATAAGCGTAATGTATATCTATCTGTATCAATTACCTATCTAGTTCTTATAGCACAAGCTCTGCTGAGTTTGAAACTATATGGCATTTATGCTCAATTGTACTTGCATATTTATTTATCTTGGATAGTTCAAGGGCTTATTATAACTAACCCTTACCGTGACGGGTCTCATAATAGGGGCTTAACCCTGTTGTTGACTTGTGGGTGTACGTGTGAGCTTTCCAAGAAAGGAACCGAGTCTTTTGAATGAGTATTAAAACTTCTCTAGTGATGGGACATAAGATATACAAATGCATTTAGTTATCGATAAAAAACACCTACCAATCATAGTAAAATTCTAGAATCACGAAAGTTTGTAGGGATGTTTTTATTTATTTATATATCTTTATATAAATAAAAAAATCCAAGAATCAATTTAGTTTATTCAGTTTAGGCATATAACGAGCACATTCAAAATTTTACAATTTAATGTCAAGCAATATTATGAAAATACTAAATTAAGTAAACGTAAATAACGCCCAAGTCCGCGCCCGCTCTAACGTCCGTTGCCGGGCGTCTCTGGTTACACGCAAGCGGAAACAAAGACACTACATAATTCCACTGATTTATTACGAAAAACCTGACCCATATTATCAAAGGTTAAAACAGAAATTCTATTTAACTACCTATTTATATACCCATGTAACTTCTAGCTGTTCTAGCTTCTGGCTGTTGGAATGTTGGTTTGAATTACAGAGTGGATGTCGATCTTCTGGAGTACCCGGTAACGGCAATAGGTTTGCCCCTGGAACGAACAAAATTACTGGCAAAGTATGGATGTGTAATACTATAGGATAATAATATAGGAGTGATGTATGTCTGTCTGTCTAGAGTACACTGTCTTAAAAGCTTCAAGCCACGTGTGTTTGTTGACAGAGGGAGCGAAACTCGCGAAGGCTCCGTTTCAACTTGCAGACTGGGGAGAATTTCTTTCGTCTGTACCCATCTACGGGTTCTGTCAGATCATGTTTGAGGCCGTATTTATCAACCGATTAGCATGAAACTGTACACACTGTACACACATATTTTTTGGATTGCATGACAAATGAAAGAGTAATAAAGAAAATTGAAGAAGAAATTTTCTAAACAAAGCCGCTCCCGAAGTCTACGGTTCACAGAACCACTAGTTTGTAATGTTTATACTATACGTTCCACCCAGTGCCGAATTGTAGGTATTTTACGGTTTAGCAAAAGAGTTTACTCTATCAATATTGTACTTGCTATTTACGTATTATACACTAGCTGATTCCCGTGGGAACACATCACCGGGATAAAAAGTAGCCTATGTTACTCAGGGATGATGTAGCGACATATGCGAAAGAATTTTCAAAATCGGTTCAGTAGTTACAGTTACAAAGAGGGGCTCGTGCTCTAGTGGCAACCGACAATGTTGACACATTGCAAAGGTTAAGCAACATCTAGTCAGGACGGTCTTAGGATGGTTAGGTGGTTAAGCCGTCGGTCCCGGTTGTCATACGACCATCTATGGCAATCGTTAGGGGTAGTTGGAGCCCTAAATCAAAAATCCTCGCGGTCTAACTTCAGAACTTCGATATCGCCCATGGGTTGCTGCCCATGGGTTGCATGGTCAGATGGCAGTCGCTTCACGGGAAATATCGGAGTTTAGCTGAATCGCAGTTAGTCTGGAAAGCCGACCCCAACTGAGTTGGGAAAAGGCTCCATGGATGATGAATAAGTTCAGTAGTTACATAGCCTAGGTATTCAATTCTAACAGACAAACAATCAAATATTTCCTCATTTTAATAATACTAGCGTCCGCCCGCGGCTTCGCACCGACACAAAATCTCCCTCGAGAACCACTTTATCAATTACTGAAAACTGGTGATATAAATAAATAATAAATAAATATTTTTGGACATTCTCACACAACGTCATCTAGCCCAAATAAAGCTAATAATATTATGTTAATATATTATAAGCTTGTGTTATGGGATCTAGACGACCGATAAACATACTTATATATTTCTAAATACAGCAAATGAAATGAAATGAATGATTTATTTATTTGTATAGGTCACTAAATGGCTCTTACAAACGTCAGTAAGTACTTAAAATAAAAAATGTCATTGCTTCTATATTTACATGTACTGCCAGATTCACAAAGCAATAAGTAGAATAGAGAGAAAGAACCTGGCAATAAAACTCTCGGTCACTCTTTTCAAATAATTGACTCATTTATACATTTTCTTAAGACTAAATGTGGACGAATGTACATTGGTCTCGTGTCAAAATCAAAAAGAGTGTATAATACAACAAAAAAATAATTATAGTCGCCTAAGTACAAAATATGCTACAATTACGGCATTTTAGGAGGCGCCTGCACCATGCTCAAGCCAGACACTTTTATCATTAATGTAATCAACTGTCTTATAATATGATTTGATCCCTGAGGTACGCCTATTTTGACGTTAGTTCCGTTTGACTTAACGTTGTTCACATGAACAGTCTGCAGCCTATCTGTTAGGTAAGATCCTAATAGTTCTAAGGATTTTTTGTCAAAACCATACCGACGTAACTTTAGCAAAAGTGTCTGATGGTCAACACAATCAAATGCTTTAGACAGATCGCAGAATACCCCAATGGCATCCTGCAATCCCTTCCATGCGTCGTAAATCAAGCTAACAAGGGTTACTCCCGCATCGGTGGTAGATTTTCCGCGAGTAAAGCCAAATTGCTGGCTGTGGAAAAGATTGTTGGTCGTGAAGTGGACTTGCATTTGATTTAGCATCACTCTCTCAAACACCTTGCTCAGAGCTGGTAAAATAGAAATGGGGCGGTAGTTACCAAGTTCTGACTTAGATCCCTTCTTAAATAATGGTATTAGTCTACTATTTTTCATTAGGTTAGGGAATATACCTTCATCTACACATTCATTAAAAATTAGTGCCAAGTCAGGTGCAATGATATCAATTATATTACTTATTAAGCTAACTGATATGCCCCAGTGATCTTCCGACTTTTTAATTTTGAGATTTTTAAATGCTTTCAAGATGTCACTGGGGTCTATATGTACCAAGTTAAATTTAGATGAAGAACCAATATTACTTTCGAGAAGGGCCACAGCACTGTGGGCACATGAATTAACAGAAGAAGTGACTTTAAATGGAATGTTGGTAAAATAATCTTCAAATGCATTTACAATACCTTTCGGGGAGGTTATATTCTTGTTTTCTAATTTAATTTTAGTAACAGTATCCCTCACTTTACATTTACCTGACTCTTTGTTTATAACTTTCCATGTTTCTTTTATTTTGTTAGGAGCCTCAATTATTTTCCTTTTGATGTGAATGGATTTAGCCTGTCTACATACTTTTTTGAATACTTTGGAGTAATTCCTAACATATTCAATGAAACTTTTATCAAATCTGTATAGTTTTTGTGCATATAGATCAAACAGCGTTCGTCTACTTTTATAAATGCCTACTGTTGCCCACTCACAAAATTTCGTTTTAACACTACGATTTTGGCATTTTTGTTTGAATATGTCTGAAAAAGCATCAGATAATGTACCAAATAAACTATTATAATGGACCTCAGGATTATTACCTATATAAACTATAGAATTAAGCTTTTTCTCGAACAAGTGTTTGAATTCTTTAATTCTATTAGAGGTTATGGACCTACACATAATTTTCTCATTATACTGACTATTATTACTCTTGGGAAAGGATACTATTTGACCACAGTGATCTGATGGCAATTTACTAATTACAGACTTGCTTAAGCACTCACAATCCGTAAAAAAATTATCCATGCAATTGGCTGCTGTTTCTGTGACTCTAGTCGGCTCACAGAAAATATTTTCCATATTATAACTACCAAATAAATTTAAAAATTGAGTACTTTTCTTACGCTGTTTTAGGATGTTTACATTGAAGTCTCCGCACACAATTAACTTCTTCCTATTATTTGACGCAACCCCTAGAACCTGGTCCATGACCTTGGTAAATACACTAAAATCACTGTTAGGTGGACTGTATACGCAAACTACTATATACTGGTCAAGCTCGGTACAGGCCACCTCAGCACATCGCTCAACAGAAAGTCTAACTATGTCAGACCGCTCTTTGCTGCGGAGACCATTTTTAATTAAGACCATGGAGCCACCTTTAATCGCAGACTTCCTGTTAAAGCAACTTGCAATATTGTTGTTTATATTGAACATCATCTCACTCTCCTTGAGCCAATGTTCAGTCAAACACAAAATATCTACATTTAATTCCTCTAGGAATAACTCCACTACTAATTCCTTGCCAGAAAGACCTTCTATATTTTGATGAGCCATCTTTAGCTCTGGTATTCCTGTTGTCTGGATATTCAGTTTAAATCATTTGTTATATACTAAATACAGCATAGTTCTAAATACAGCATAAAAGCATAGTTTGCATGGCACCATTAATTTATAATAAGGTTCCTACAAATATACGGCAGTTGAATACAATCCATTTCAAAAATGCACTCAAGACGATGTTAATTGATAAATGCTATAATAATATTAGGGACTTTACTTTTAACTTTAATGATTGTATTATTTGATTGATTGACATTATTAATTATTTTTACTTGAATTGACATTACATTGGGCACACTAAAAGTTTTGCACTTCTAGCTAATCGGAGCTATTTGAATTTCAAATGTTATATTTTTTTAAACATTGCTTCCTTCTTAGTAAAAAAAGAAAAACAATTGGCGGGAAATCATTTGTCAATTGTTTTTTATCACACATCAAAGTTCTACGTATGCAACGAAAATGGAATTAAGTCGAGAAGATTTTAGAGCGATGATTTTTTATGATTTTAAAAGTTCTCTCTCTCCCCAAGACAGTGCCACTCGTCTTCAAAATGCTTTTGGGACAGAAGCACCTTGTTTGAGCACCGTGATGCGATTGTTTGCTGAATTTGAGAGAGGTCGAGTTTCTTTACATGACGAATTTCGTGAAGGGCGGCCTTCAACTGCCGTCAACGAAAATAATGTGGCTACTGTTAAGCGGTTAATTGAAGAAAACCCGCGGATTACCTATGAGACTATTCTAGGACTATTGGGGATTGGTATGAGTCAAATCCAGAAAATTTTACACGAATAATTGAAAGTTCGGAAACTTTGTTGTCGTTGGATCCCTCATGAACTGACAGCGGAGCAGAAGCGGGCTCGCGTGGAATGGTGCTCACAGATGCTACTGAAGTACGACCACGGACATTCTAATGCTGTTTATGACATTGTCACAGGAGACGAAACGTGGATTTATTGTTTTGAACCCGAAAAAAAACAGCAATCTTGTGAATGGGTGTTTGAAAATGAGAACAAGCCAACAAAAGTGAGGCAGGCGAGAAACGTTGGTCAAAAAATTATCGCGTTTTTTTTCTCAGCTACGGGTCCCATCTGTACAATTCCACTTGAAGATCAAAAAAGGGTTAATGCCGAGTGGTATTCTATCATTGTAGAACGGGGTAGTGGAGATGGGTACACAAAGAAGTACTCGGAGCGTAGTTTTACGTACTATAATAGTAATCAAAAAATATAGCCTCTGATATCCGGCTTTCCTACGAGCGCCCTCAAGTAGGTATATAGCACCCAGCAGAGGTGGATGGCCGTATACCGTCCTTGAGTCAGTCCTAAGAGATCACATGGATACTCAAGCGTGGTTGAGGTATCCAGCACACGCTCCTAGTCCCTACTCGTAGCAAGGAATTCACACCAATATCAATAAAATGTAGGAGAGGTCATTGACCCTTCGAGAATCTTGACACCGACTTCTAAATTTACCGGTAGCGCCATCTAGTTACATCTTCGGAATTAAATCAGTAGTACGATATAGAATGGCGAGTGACGCAATCTCTTAATCTTCGGTGGTAGTCTCGTTACAACACTCCCCCTATCTCCATGCAGTCGTCCCGACAAATAGGAGATGTACGGTTACTAATATTATATGTTCTTGGTCTGGAGACGGTTCCGTCTTCCAACACATTACGTGATACACTTCGAAGAGAATCAGCGTGGTGGGAAAAGTGTGTCATCCACTCCATCCAGCTCATATTCTTCCTCGAAATCCTAGACTAGCTCTTCTATTATAGCAGGTATCCTTAATTTTCGTCCAAAATTAGACTTTTCCATAAGGATCCTCTTCTTCTCAATGAACAGTGAGTCTTCCCTTGTAGTAACACTCGTAGCACGTAGCAGCAGATGACGTCACGGACTTCGTAGTCGCCGATGACGATGACGTCACGAATCCCGCAGCGCTGTTGAAGTCACCAACAAGAGAAAGGTATCCTTAATTTTCGTCTATAAGGGGTGGATGGCCGTATACCGTCCTTGAGTCAGTCCTAAGAGGTCACATGGATACTCAAGCAGTGGTTGAGGTATCCAGCACACGCTCCTAGTCCCTACTCGTAGCAAGGAATTCACACCAATATCAATAAAATGTAGGAGAGGTCATTGACCCTTCGAGAATCTTGACACTGACTTCTAAATTTACCGGTAGCGCCATCTAGTTCCATCTTCGGAACTAAATCAGTAGTACGATATAGAATGGCGAGTGACGCAATCTCTTAATCTTCGGTGGTAGTCTCGTTACATCATTTGTTTACCCAGGGTGTTAGAAAAAATTCGCGGAGGACGACCCAAAAGCCGCGTTCTCCTACATCATGACAACGCTTCTTCACACACGGCCAACAAAACAAAGTCATTTTTAGCTTCCGAAAAAGTACAACTCGTCACCCATCCTGCGTATAGCCCTGACCTAGCACCCTGTGATTTCTGTATTTTCCCCAAAATCAAAGATTTGATGAGAGTTTTCACTTTTACCAACTCCGAAGAGGCAGTGATAGCGTTCAATCAACACGTAGAAAACATGCCTTCAGATCTGTGGTCCTCCTGTTTTAAATAATGGTTCGATCGCATGAAAAAATGTTTAAAATGTAAAGGAGAGTATTTTGAAAAGCAATAAACATAATATTTTGGTTTTAATATGTTGTTTTTTTTAAGTTACGCAAAACTTATAGTGTGACCTACGTATATTGCTATGATTGTACTATTTGATTGATTGACATTTTTAACTATTACTCTTTATGTGCATATCTGTAACATTAATTGCACTTTACTTAATTTTGCACACTTATTTATTATTATTATACATACATATTATGTATAGAAAATACCCAAACTCCGAAACAAACATTGTGGATCACACAAATAATTTTATTCGACCCGGAATCGACCCTGAGACGTCAAGGGCCGGCAGTCGCATACTCATACCACTGAGCCACCGAGGCAGTCGACGATATTAAGTTATCAATTGGTGGTTGATTTGGAAGCGATTTTGTTTTCTAATATCGTGGTGAATAGTAACAGATTATGATTCTACCATCGATATATTTTCACACCCACCTAATTACAACCCTATCATGATACATCTCTATTGTGTTCTATAAAAAGTTTACTTCGAAAAGTCGCAGGCAACGGTCGCTCAGTCATACAGCCCTTTTACTAAACCTGATGTCCACGCAACTAAACCTACGTAGGTATTAATTTATTGTTCCCAATTCATCCTATTTCTGATCAAAACTGCTCACAAAACATCAGGGGCCTCACTGGGCCCTTGCCCTTCTCGCGGTGTACCCTTGGTTTGACTAAATGTTCTTTCCCTCCTCACTATCTTCCCTCACCTCAGCTTTTTGCGTTGCGTTTGCACTTTCAATTATGTACCAAGTTACTGTGACCATTCTTTCGTAATTTGTACGAGTATATGCCATTGTCACTAAAAATTTACATGTCTTTTCTAGGCTATAAAGCAGCGCACTATAAAACTGTTTTGGACACCTGTACTACACCTGTTTTATGCGAATAAATGCTTACTTACTTACTTTCGAGCAGAAGTTCGTTCGATCAGTAAAAATACCAATAGTTCTTTCGACCAAACATTCGTTCTATCAGTTATCATAATATCAATATTTGGACAGTTAAGTAATTCTAGGACGAAAGAAATTTGACATCCTGGACGTACCTACCCCCCAACCCATACCCAATTCTCATGTAAGTAGGTACCCGGGGCGTCCAGCAATGAACGATACAGCGGCGATGTAGGCCAGAGTCTCGTCCGTCTGCCAGTAGAAGTCAGGAGCACCCACCATTAACATTAGTCTTGGCTGTTGATATTGTGGTTTATATTACAGAGGGGTTATGGATTTTTTATATTGCCCGGTGACGGCAATAGGCTTGTCCCCTATTTATTATCATGTCAGACTATATAACGCCCACAGCTGGGCAAACTGCCCTGCATTTTCAGATTTTTGCAAAAACGGCCTCTTAAGGGGTTATTCTGTAGGAAAAAAAAATATTTTCATTTATATTTTTACTAGAAACATGTGTTTTACTTAATGAAATACGCCGTACTTGCACCAAACTGCTTCAATTGATACCAAGTTACGCAGTAACCAGCATATAGGTACTAGACGCTTATGCAGTACTTGCTTCGTTTACTACAAATTCATTTCGCAAATCATTATTTATTACGCATACATACTAAAGTCAAACGAAGCTCTACTTGACTACTTTTGGATATAGCAAGTACAACAAAAGATGTTCGCTCATGCTAAGGCCAAATGTAGTACTCTTCTATACTGCGTTAGACTGTATCAAATACAACATAACACATACTAATGTCAAACGTAGCATTGTACTATATTACGTTCTATATTAACACTTTTAACTATCGCTCGGCATAAAAATATTACACGATTGCTAACAAGGAACGTAGTATTCAATACGTGCGGCAATCATGCAGTAATAAGCACAAGTACTACGTTTGCCCATAGCAATACGAGTATTGTAGATGAAAATGCAGTAATACGCATTATGTCCAAATTAAACAACAAAGGAAATAAAAAACTATATCAGTAGAAAGCTAGATTTTCTTTGCTAATTTTAGGTCAACTTCAAATGTTATATAATAACGACTTGTAGTTCAGATATAAAAATATTATGTTTTTCGCGCTTATCTCGAAACCGCATTTATGCAAGTACTGCATAAGCAATAAGCAGGGCAGCATAGGCCTCCCTCCATAAAGAGGGGGTAATTTAGCCTACATTATATGGGAGGTAGGGGAGCATTGGGCACTTTTTTACTTAAATCACAATAAAACTGTTATTTCTTAATAAAATCATTTTATAATAAAATAATAAAATCTTTTTATTACCAATATGAATGGCACACATCTTTGGCTCTAATTATTGCTAATAATCTTTATATAAATGTTCTTAAAGTTACAAGAGATTTTATGAACCTTACCAAAAGTGTCCAAACCTCTGTGGGAGGTTCAAAAGTGCCCAATGCTCCCCATACCCTCATTTTGCCAATTAATCCAAATAACTTTATTTTATTAAAACTTTATGCTTCATTTTATAGGTTATTAATATCTTTGATAAACACATATTTACGCATATAAAAGAAACTTACAGCTTTTCACAGATTGCTCTGTTATTTCCTTTGCATTTCTAGTTGCATTTTGGAACCCTCGGTAGAGTCACACCAACTTCTGACGAATCTAAATAATTTTCTGAAAATTTCAAAGAAAATAAACGTTATTTTATTTTATTTATTTTATTTTTAAAGCACTACAAAATATTTACTTATTGATGTACGAAACCGTCAACCGCCAGCCACACTTACAAATACAAATAAACGAAATGACAAATGACATTAGTCTAAGCAGTGTTGTTAGGGTTTAAACTAGTACTGGTAGTTACCACAGTATACAATATTAAATATCTGTTACACTTCTCTAGTTACAAGGTGGTGCCCTAACCTCCTAACTGCCCAATGCACCCCTAGCTTCCCTATCTACCACGCTGGCCAGACGGGTTGGTATACGGTTTTGTGTCGCGTTTTCCTTCTCTAAACATACTTCGACAAACATAGGTAGGTACTATAGCTATATTTCTAAATACATACTAAATTTACATAGAAAATATCCGAAACAAACATTTGATTCGACCCGGGACCTCTGTAAAGGCACATCTTACCACTGCGCCAATTATAGTAGGAACTGGCAAAGTGTGGGTGTGTTATGCACCCCTGACTACCCCTTCGGGGATATATATACCTGATAATTATTTGTGTAATATCAAAGGAACAATTCCTTATTGCACCCCTTTTGACGAAAGTAGATTTTAAACCTCACATATGCCACAGTAAGTTTCGCTCCAACAAAGCTCGCCACCCACCGACCCTATAAACGACAATCGGCTACCTCGTATCCCTTAAATGATCGATTATTCCAATGAATACAATTCACCCTGTCATCAACAGGTGTGTGACAAAACAAGGTGTTGTCTGATTAAAGGCGATTAACGATGAGCGGAGCGCTTGAGCGTGGTTATACCTTTCTAAAAATAAAATTGAAGTGTCTCTATATTTATAAAATAACAGCGTTTTAGGGTTCCGTAGTAAAAGTCTCGGAACCCTTATAGTTTCGTCATGTCCATCCTCGCCTTTCTTGACATGGATATGTTTATTTATTTTATGATATTTTATTCTCGCGTCTACTCCATCTTGTGTGGTATCATTAGATAGGCCGATCTAAGAAGATTTATTATTTAAATATTATATAATATATTACGAGCAGATTTTTGAGAAAACAGGGCATGTCCCGTCCCCTCTCCTTTAAAATCTAAACGGCTGGCGTGAAGAACCTGAACAATTTCATAATGTTAGCTATGAACTTTGAAGGAAAACTATAACGGATGGTATAGCTCAGTTAGTTCATGAGTAATAGAGGCTTATCACTCCTATATAGGGAGATCTCTGGTCATCGGCAGCATTGCAGTTTAGGCTATGCTTTTATCAATCAATCAACCATTTATTTATTGCTGAACACAGGTTAACAATTACAAATTTATCGAAGATGGTACTTGGATTCACATCCACTGTGCTCTGCCTTACCGAGCAAGCAATTCATAATACAATAATAATTTTATTATTAACATTAAATTATTGACATTAATATTAGTTTTATTTAATGTCAATAATTTTAAAATCCGTTTTGTGTATTTCAATAGGTATTTAGTTTTACCTAGAATACTTTGTATCCGCCGGGCGCCACTGGAAATACGTTCTGCTTGTAACCAGAGACGTCCGGCAAGACGCCGCGTAAGTGTGGCCGCAGCCTTGGGCCGCGGAACTAAAAAAAAAAATTCTTTGTATACTAATCGCTGTCAATATAACCAAACCTTATCAGTCATAGAAACATTTGGAGCCGAATCGAATGGACCGAATGAATGAACCACAATTTATATAGTGATAGATGACCGAACGATTACTTGGCATTTTTTTTATTTTCTTTTTTAATTTAAGTGTCAATTCGTTTGCGTGATGAATTAGTAGGTGAGGTATGTATGGAAATGGTGGGACTTTTCTCTAAATAAAGATTCTCAATTTGGGATGGTATTTTTTTGAGATATCGGTCGAGTTTTGCAGCTGACTTAATTTGTTCTGTGTGGTTTGTTGTACCTATTTGATTCTCGGATTGGTTATTTACGAGTACAGTAGGTAGTTCTTTACAGGTTGTCAAGTTAGGTAGTTAGGTACCTACTTAGGTACTTATAACTTGGTGTTTCAATACGGGCTCCATTTAGGTTTTAGTGGGTAGTCCCGGTCCCTCCCCACGTAAAGAAAACCTACAAATAAATTACTTCAAGTTTGTCATACGCCAACTTATATAAAAAAAATACAACAAAAAAAAATACTTAGGCTTGGTAAGCTGAAGTTTTAAGCAGTTACTTGTAGTCTTATTATACTAGTACGGTGTCTTGCTTGTGCTTCGCGCCGCACCACGCCATAGGTTTTGGCCTACAACTTTTGACCCCTTAGGGCTAGGTAAAATTTTTCGACTTTTTGGCTTACCTTCAGATCGAGGGCTATCCATAGAGGGGTCAACCATCATTGGAGCATAAGCAGTTCTCGAGAGCTAAGGGAGGACAAAAATTACATTCACCATTTCTATATATATAGATTCTTATCTGTGCTAGGATATAAATACGTGGTAGTGGCACTATATATACGAGTACCAAAGTATAGTTCATGAGGCGTAAGCTGAGCTTTGCATTTGTGTGAGTACACGTACATGAACGTATAATGTGACCTCTTTTATACAAGACTACACACAGTTGTTTACTCTACTTTTCGTGACCACTCACACAAATCCAAAGCTCAGTTTAGGCCTCGCCTCGGTCCTAGGTCCCTAGCCACTGGAAACTACAGGTCATCAATCACGTCATCACCGATAAGGTAGACAGAAACCTTTCTTACACCCAGACTTCGCGAGCTTATTTACTCATGTAGTCAAGTGCCAGCCTATTGTCGCTTACAAGACCATTTTGCCGGAGAAACGTTCATTATTCGGCAGGTGCATCACGTACAGGTTAGATTCGCCTAGGCCCGGAACCGGGAACGAGTAAACTAAATCAAGCGGGCGGAGCTGCGGCGATCAGCTAGTATAATATATAATAATGTTGTTGGACATTCTCACACCACGTCGTCTAGCCCAATCTAAGCTATAAGCTTGTGCTATGGGATCTAGACAACTGTTAAACATACTTATATATTTCTAATGTCTCAATAGCAAAAGAGGAATACAAGAAGCGTAAAAGAGAAATAAAGAAGGTGATAGCTAAAGAGAAAGAGAATGAAAGGGATGAATTTGATAGGAGGTTATCTGACAACTTCCAGGAAAATGTTAAACTTCTGGAAGTCTATAAGAACAGCCAGGGGCACTATCCAATCCTCGCAACTGGACAAAGTCAGAAACCACGATGGAAGCTCTCTGAGTGGGGAAGAAAGTGTTTTAAAGAGATGGAAGGAATATTTTGAAAGTCTGTTTGAGAAAGAGGATGCGCAAGCGGAATCTCGTATAGAGGACGAGAATAAAAGTGGGAATGAAGAGGAGAATGAAATAAGTGTGAAAGAGATTATGGATGCACTGAATGGCATGAAAGCTGGAAAGGCAGCAGGATATGACAGGATCTCGACAGAGATGCTGAAAGCAGGACAAGGCGTAGTATCAAGTCAGCTGTACCGCCTTTTTAACCTTTGTTGGAGAAGCGGTAGTGTACCAGGAGAATGGTGCAAAGCCGTCATTGTGCCGCTGTACAAAGGGAAAGGGTCACAGCGAGACTGCAAAAACTACCGCGGGATAAGTCTGCTCAGCGTCGTCGGCAAGTTATATGCAAGGGTTCTGATTACTAGACTGACGAATGACACTGATGACAAAATGTGGGATGTGCAAGCTGGATTTAGGAAAGGAAGAGGATGCATGGATCAGGTCTTCTCTTTGCGCAGCATTGCCGAAAAGTTCCTGGCAAAAAGACAAAAGGTCTACTGCGCTTTTGTAGACTTAGAGAAGGCCTATGATAGAGTGGTGAGGAGCGAATTGTGGTCAGCGCTGTCCATGTATGGAGTAAGCAGCAATCTGATACGAGCACTGCAATCACTTTATGAGGGTTCCAGTGCTTGTGTCCGCATAAACGGGACTTACACGGACTGGTTCGGTATCGAACGAGGCGTCAGGCAGGGCTGTGTAGCGTCACCAATGCTGTTTAACCTATACATGGATAACTGTCTGAAAGATCTGAAAGCGAGTGTGTGTGGTTTAAGAATGGGTGAATTGACCATCAAGTGCCTCTTATATGCTGATGACCAGGTAATACTTGCGTTATCGGCGGAGGAGTTGCAGGTGATGGTTGATATTATGAATGAGTCTTTGAAAAGGAAGGAAATGAAAGTGAACGGAAGTAAGACGAAAGTAATGGTATTTGAACGAGACGAAAGCATGTCGAACTGTGCGATTGTTATTGAAGGAGAAAGAGTGGAGCAAGTGAAAGAGTTTGTGTATTTAGGGTCCAAATTTACAAGGGATGGAAGATGTGACGACGACATTGAAAGAAGAGTTATGGCAGGAAATCAAGTGAATAAGGCTCTGCATAACTTTATGAACAGTCAGAAGATTTCCCGGAGGGCTAGGCTGGCTGTTCATAGAGGAGTGCTGGTCCCTACACTTATGTATGGAAGTGAATGTTGGGTTTGGCAGAAGAAGCATGAAAGTAAAATAAATGCAGTGGAAATGAGAAGTTTGAGAAGTATGACTGGGGTGACATTGGTTGAGAAAGTGAGGAACAGCGAGATACGAGAACTTTGCGGTGATGTAGTGCGGAAGATGTAGTGAGTAAGATAGAAAAAGGGATGCTTAGATGGTTCGGGCACGTAGAAAGGATGGATGAAAGAAGATTGACGAAACAGATACATAAGGCGGGCGTGAATGGACAGGCAGGTAAGGGTCGACCTAGGCGAACGTACTTCGACCAAATCGGAGATGTTTTGAACAAAGGTCAGGTCAAGAGCACCCAGAACCGGAGAGCGTGCATGAAGATAGTTATAAAAGTGGAAGAAGCTAAAGAAGTATGCCAGGACCGTAGCAAGTGGAATTCCATAGTCTCTGCCTACCCCAATGGGAAAGAGGTGTGACCATATGTATGTATGTATGTATATATTTCTAAATACATACATAGAAAACACCCAAACTCCGAAAATATTGGAATCGAACCCGAGACTCCGGAGGCGAAAGCCGGTGCACTACCGACGACGCCACCGACGCAGTCAAATAAAATACAGTAAGTTTCCGCTTTTCATTAAATGCATAGGTGTGAAAGTTCAGATCGGTACCTACAAAAAAACTGGGTATGCAATGCATGCTGCTGTTGCAAAAAACTGAGCGAAGTGAAATTTTACATTGTTTTCAATGGGACCATTGTTTTTTTCGGTGATTATTCCTCGATGGTACAGTCAGCGTCTAATAGTTAGTTACAGTCAAGGTACTCTAATCTATAGGCGCAACCAAATAGTCAATGATATCGGTACAAACAAAGTTTCCTTATTGTTGACAACAATGTAGTCGCTCCAAAAGGCGAGACGTTTAAAGTGTCATATAGATAGGTTCAGTCAAAGTGTTTAAAAATATCGTAACATGCTAAATAAGACATCAAATGCGCACGCATACTTGTCTCTTTCATTTCGAACATGACGTCGTAGACTGGTTTTTGTTTAAAACAGTTGTAAATAAAGTATCATAGCATGTATTGTTATAGAAGTAAACCATAACCCAACCAACTAAAACTTAAACGGTTTCCCTAGATAAAAACCTCTTTAGACAAATGGTCTAGTATTTATTGCATGTTTATTTTATTTATTAGTCATATCAATGTCAAGTGCAATAAAACCAACTAGAAATAATATGTTTGAGAGAGGAAGGTGTCTCCATAACAGATATTTCAAATGAACTGGGAATATCAGTAAGTTTCACATTAGAATTAGATCAGTTACCTATCTTACTAATTTTTATTCATACATAACTGACACCAGAGGCGGATTATCCGTAAGGCATACTAGGCACGTGCCTAGAGGCGTGTAGTTACAAGGGGCGCGCGAGCTCAGAGTTTTTAAAAAATAAAGAAAATAACATATCGACGATTAAAAACTAAATGCTGATCTATAATCTAAATCTATAATAGATTATATTGCACAAGCATACTCGTATTATGCAATATTGCGCGTTAAGCTTTGTTGTCGTCAGTCAGTTACGCGCGCTTCTATTGTTTACGTTCTCGCTGTGGTATCTGTGTATCTATCCATTACCTTTTAGAGTATTTCTCAAAGAATGAGTGAATTGAAAAAAAAATCTATTAGTGCGAGAAGAAAGACATCTAAATGTAACTAGTAGTTCTGCAAACAGTAGACCTCGCGTTATTTTCGCATTTTCCCCCCCAATCGAAAAATCCCTTCGACAAAAGTTGCGCCTTGCAACGAAGAACACTTGTGCCAAATTTCATGAAAATCGGTTGAAAAATGCGGCCTGTACACCGGAACTGACACACATACATACAGGCAAACAACGCCAAATCGGCCAGTCCTCGAGTTGAAACTGAGACGCTTCGCTCGCTCGGTCAATTATTTAAGCTTTTACATTCGATTGTTTGTTTATAACGAATAAACTCAAAAACTACTAGACTGATTTCAAAAATTCTTTCACCTGTAGAAAGCTACGCTATTCCCACGGTAACAGGATCTACGCGGGTGAAATCGCGTGACGTTCTCTAGTGATATATTCATAACACACCATCATCTGTCAACACACATATAGAGCAGAGAGGAAGCATGAATTTCGATGTTCGTTCTATCTTCCCTCTTGATATCTTCACAGTTATAACGTCATATTTCATTCGCGCATTAGCGTAAGTACAAGGATCCTGGTCTACTAAAGTCTAGGGTTTGATGATGCAATGTCATCGTAATTGCAAAAACAACTAGTTAAAATTTATAGTATTATGATGGGCATTTATGGCCGGTACAGGGGCGTCGATAAAGTGATTGCCTAGGGTGCGCTGGACCTTTAAGGCCTGGGCAAACCAAAAGCAGGACAGGCGCAGCGCCTGAACGGGGCAGGTCAGTTGCGTCGCGGTTGATGTCACACCAGAAACATGAGCAGTCAGAAAGCAGTTTGAAGGCGGTCCTGCTTTATAACCGCGTTATGTGCGTCGTATCGATCGCTTGTATTGAATTACAACCGCTTGTAACTGCGCTGCGTCTGTCCCGCTCAACTGCTCTAGTGTGACCACTCAAAATGGCGGAAGTAGTAATACAACGTGTGCTAACTGCGCCTGCGCTGCCACCGCCCCGCGTCTGCGCTGCTCCCGTCCAAATGTTTTGTCGAAAAGCAGTGCGTGCGCGGCGCAGTGGCGGAGCAGGTATCGTTCAGCGGGCCCGCGTTTGTTCAGTGTGTCATCCCTCATATAACTACATTATTTACTAACGTAGACGCACTGCTACCGCGCTGCAACTGCTTTTGGTTTGCCCAGGCCTTTAATCCGCCACTGACTGACATATTATGTTTTTTTTTTAATTTAGAGAAACACAGTATACCGTTGGATAGAGAGATGGCAAAATGAACGTGCTTTGCGAAACCATGTTTCGTTTGGTCGTCCACGTCAAACAAATACAGATGAAGACAGAAACATAGTGCAGCGAGCTGAGTTAGCAATCGATTTATAAACTCCAGGAGAATGTCGATGGAATTTGGCATATCACAGAGCACAATAAGACGACGCCTGCGGGAACATGGGTTACGCCATCGTATTCCTGCTAAAAAACCTAAATTAACACCGAGGCATAAAGCGCAGCGTTTACAGTTCGCACGAAATTTTTTAAATTTTAATTTTGATAATGTGATCTTTGTAGATAAAAAGTTTTTTGTTCTTCTGCCCAGAGACGCTTATCTCTATACCGGACATTGAACACAAGATATGATGAAAGAAATGTCCTCCCTAATAATCGCAGTGGTCGAATCACCTTAGGATTTTGGGGATGGATGACTCAAAGCGGACCAGGAGAGCTAGTGGAGGTTGGAGGAAGAATGAATGGCACTTTATACAAAGACATCCTCGAAAACGTTTTGCTTCCAACAGCCAGGATTTTTTTACCCATGAAGCTATTAAGTTTGTCCAAGAAAACAGTTCCGTACACAACTCCAGAGTTGTTCAAAATTACTTGGAAGGTAGCAGGGACCTGGAATTAATTCCGATGCCGCCTCATAGTCCCGACCTAAACCCAATTGAAAATTTGTGGGGTACACGAGCACGAACCACTTCAAATTTAAGGACTCACGTTAACGAAATATGGGAGTCTATGAGAGGGGACAATTTTTGTTACAATGCTGTACAATCGAATGAGAAGACGTCTTTCCGACGTAATTTTTGCAGATGGAGGCTACACACGATTTTAATTACTTATTTTGCAGTAAAACTGCACTAACCGACTTCAAAGAACGTAAATATACTTTTAATTCAATAAATCTATACAAATTTAACTTAGTTTTTTATGACACTATTCTTACAATGGTCGAACTACAATAAAGAGTTTTGCGTTTTCGCTCAATGTTGACGCTCAAGATATTTGTCCAATGTCTATATTAGTGCCTCTGAATTGAACGACAGACGTAACATTGGTACTTTTATACCTATAAACAAAATCCAGTCTACGACGTCATGTTCGAAATGAAAGAGACAAGTATGCGTGCGCATTTGTTGTCTCATTTAGCATGTTACGATATTTTTAAACACTTTGACTGAACCTATCTATGTGACACTTTAAACGTCTCGCCCTTTGGAGCGACTACATTGTTGTCAACAATAAGGAAACTTTGTTTGTACCGATATCATTGACTATTTGGTTGCGCCTATAGATTAGAGTACCTTGACTGTAACTAACTATTAGACGCTGACTGTGTCAGATTTTAAATTTTTTTGAAGGAGTTTGGTTCAGGCGTTTAGGAGGAGTATGCGGACAAACGAAATACATGAGTCGCCTAAGATTGAGCTTCGCTCAATAAAAAATTCTGTCCGGTTGATCTCCAAATTGGCTGGCCCGATTTGCACGGAACTTTCACTGGCAGATAGCTGATGTTATAAAGAGTAACTTTTTATCCCGGGACTACGTTCCCATGGGAATTAGGAACTAGACTACTCCACGTGGACGTCCGCTGGTGATGTAATAAAACAAAAATAAACCAATCATAATTTATTGCACAGATTATAAAACTGTCATTTACTATTTAATAACAAATCTTAAATAAAAACACATGTCACTATTATAATATTATTTTGTGATAGAATTATTATTTCCCGTTTTTAACTATATTTTTCATCACTGCTCCGCTCCTATATTTAATACCATGACGTTTCATACACCTTTTTTTTAATCCCGCGGCCAAAGGCCGCTCTAACGTCCGTTGCCGGGCGTCTTTGGTTACAAGCAGGTATTTCCAGTGGCGGCCGGCAACGTTTCATACACCTAACCTTTCCTAAATAGTCACTCTATTTATTGTTAAAAACCATATGAAAATCCGTTCAGTAGATTTGGAGCTAATGACAAAAAGGCGTTTTATATTATTTATATATATATATATATATATATATATATATATATATTTATGTAATAATTTAAAAGGTAAAATTTTTGGTTAAAATAATTTATAATTACAAACAGAACAAAATTAAAATAGTAACATAAAATAATACTAGCAACCCTAGGTAACTACTACTACTAATATTGTTACCGTGGGTCACTATATTATAGTATAATCGCGTTAATGAAATAGTGACTCATCTCACTATTAGAGCTTTTGTTATTTGTACTATGTATTGTATCAAGTTTAGTTTTCTAGACATTTTCTATAGTGCCGGGCATAGGCTTGCCCTCTATGACGTGGGACCTACAAAATTACCTACCCCTTTGGGATATATCCTTGATGATATGTCTGTGTATTGAGTTTCCAGCTCTAGTTCGAGTTAGATACAGAATCTTCGTGTAGTTAGTATTTTTAATATAAGCCAATTGTTATAAATATCTCTAGTTTCTCTCTTCGCTACGCTACGAAATATTTATTTAATTTCATTTTAAAGAATTGGTGAGGTATTCATTTAAAAATTGACTAATGTTGCATCCAAATCGTCTGAAGGGGTCTTACAATGTGAGCACAGCTTTCTAATTTATTATGATCTGATTGCTCAAGAGCCGTGGTTGAGTGACTATTCATGAGTCACTATATCCTCAACGCGAATAGACTGTATAGTCGTAATCCCCTCTATCTAAGCTAAGTGTTTTGTGCTAGATATCGATTCATTTCTGTGCCGTCATATATTAATGCCTGAAGTTTGATCAAAATAGCTTCAGCAATTTTTATTGAAGATTTTTGGCCGGTTTATACATTTTAAAATTAACTTCAAAAATTGACACAACAACCGACTTCAAATTACCTAAATGGGACCAAATTGAAATGGAACCAATTGGGTAGTAGTAGCGTTCAATAAAAAAAATTCAAACTCGGTTCACTCAATCAACAGATACAATCGAATTGAGAACCTCTTTTTTGGAAGTCGGTTGAAAATAGAAGCAGGTATCAAGCGAGCTGCCTGGCCCGTGACTGCACAGGGCTCCTTCATACTTACTGCATCTTGTTGCTGCCTAATCCGCAGTTAGTAGAAACACTAGATACCTAATTACTTATGTATTTACTAAACACAATATCCAACCTACGGAAAATATTTATTATTTATTATTATAACTATACTATTCCCGGGTCTGGTGGATAATGTATAATTCTCTTTAGAATTTTACCCAGATAATTACCCCAGAGTCTGGAACTTGTGCCCGGTAAATGGCAATAGGCTCACCCCCTATTACATGGGACCTAACATAGCTGGCGAGATGTGGGTGTGTTTGCACACCTCTGCCAAAAAGGCATGATGGTATGTATGTATGTATACTTTAAATACAAAGGTGTGCCCTTCTTCAAATACCATCCAGCTCGTATAGGCTTATGGTTTTACTAAGCCAGGAAATAAAACACATCCAAAGATAAGAAGTAGACTCATCACAGCACCACTAGAGCTAAACCTTAGTGGTTTCATGTGTTTTTTGTGAAACGTCAAATAAATTAAAAAAAAAAAAAAAAAAAAAAAAAAAAAAAAAAAAAAAAAAAAAAAATAGCATAGTCGAATTGAGAACCTCTTTTTTGGAAGTCAGTTGTCAAATGCAATAAACAACAGCAGGTTGTTTTAGGAAATCTTAAATTTTGGCGGGATGTGTATTTAACACTATAATTATAGTAATATATTGGCACCGAAATATTTTTAAAACAAAGAGTAGGTGTGTAATACACCTCTGCCTACCCCTTCGAAGATATAGGTGTATAATAATTATTCATTCCGATTTACAAATTTCATCGGATATTATTGAATCTTAGAAAATATTAACTCTTCTTTATAAGTCCAGCAGTTTCCAAGTTATTGTGTCACTAACATACATTTATATAGCATTTAATTTACAAATATATATTATATATATATATATAATATAATAGCTACCAATAGATTTTTCGTTCCCAATTTTTACATTACCGGTATAAAATGTATTAATCCAGGAAATGATCTACATATAAGTCAATTTTCATCTAAATTTGTTCATCAGTTTACACGTTACTGAATCACAAAACATCTTCACAAACTTGTAACATTTATTTTTATATATTTTTTTAATTTACAGAACTCTATACTGATTTGATAAAAGGTAAAGTTTGTGAGTTTGTAATGGGTAATCTACTGAACCGATTTTGAAAATTCTTTCACTAATATGTAGCTACATTATCCCAGAGTGACATAAGCTACTTTTTATCCCGGAAACGTGTTCCCGTGGGATTTGGGAACAAGAAAACTATACAGCTTATCTGTACAACTATTATAAAGAGGAACGATTTGTATTTTTGTGTATATGTTTGTAATGAATAAACTCAAAAACTACTGTGCCGATTTCAAAAATTCTTTCACCATTGGAAAGCTACATTCACCCTGAGTAATATAGGCTACTTTTTATCCCGGTAATGTGTTCCCACGGGAACCGGGAGCGAGTAAACTAAATCACGCGGGCGGAGCTGCGGCGATCAGCTAGTTAGTTATAAAGCCAAACACATTAAAATATAAAAAAAAAACCTTCCATACAAATATAAAAGTTTTTTTTTTAATTTACTTCGACTAGCTATACAGCCAATTACAAGCCTCCATTTTATTTTTAAATTAACTTTATTTAGGCCAAGGCACGTGGCCATACAGCCTGGTCGTCATTATCTTCATTAATTAATCAATTACGTGACATATTTTCTTTTTAAATTGGCCTCCTTAACCCTCCATAGTCCGTTGACACCCGGGGGTACGGATGACAATTACTACTCGTGTGTGAAAAGTTGAGACTTGCGTCAAGCAGGTCTCGAACGGAAGCTTGTTAAGATATTTTTCAAGTTTTAACTGATGAATGCGTGATGAGGTGTTACGAAAATTGTGATCGTGCGAGGCGAACGCAAGTTCAGAGGGACTTTGATTTATTATATATTACTTTATAGACACACTCTTAATGAGTGAACATGCTTCTAATTCCCAATGCGATTTATGTGTATTGTTACACAGTACATGTGTGGGCACTATGTACTAAATAAATGTTTCTTTCTTTCTTTCTTTCTTCTTTCCCCTTGAAAAATCGCTTTAAATATGCCTTCCTTCACTGTGATCCGTTACAGAGGTATTTGTAAACGTATTCTAAACTGTATCCATTAGTAAAATTTGATATTTTTAAGTGAATCCTTTTAACATTGTATAAAACAAAGTCGCTTCACGCTGTCTGTCCCTATAATATTTTAAAAAATACGCAACGAAATTTGATGCGGTTTTTTAATGGATATATTTCCGAGGAAAGTTTTATAATTTGTCAATCTTCAGGAAAAATAAATGCCATTGACACCCGAGTGCTCGGGTCTCAACTTTTTACCGCACGAGTTATACAATAGTCTACAAAACACAGTTAGGTGTAGACTACATGAGGCTACACTGTGAGCCGTCCCCCTGGGGGGGAGCCACGAACCCCTGGGGAGGGGACGCGATGTCGCCTACCAGCTCGGTGGGGGGTTGGCCTAGGTCTTGCATCTGGAAAACAAAAAATAAGCCGAATTAATTTATTATCAAAAAAATTTTTAAAGCTTCCCAGAACTTTTACGAATATTTCAAATCGTTTCAAGTCGTTTTGTTTTTATTTTTATATAGGTATTATTAAGTTTAAGACTCGCGTGTTCCTATGCTATCCCATGCGTACGACGCTGTCACACACGTTTAAACTGTCATAGCGCGTAGATAACGTATACGTCAGATGTCGTAAGACGTAGGACCAGTGTGTCGCTGTCTCCCACGTCGTATGTGGAGGACCAGTGTGTCGCTGTCTCCCACGTCGTATGTGGAGGACCAGTGTGTCGCTGTCTCCCACGTCGTATGTGGAGGACCAGTGTGTCGCTGTCTCCCACGTCGTATGTGGAGGACCAGTGTGTCGCTGTCTCCCACGTCGTATGTGGAGGACCAGTGTGTCGCTGTCTCCCACGTCGTATGTGGAGGACCAGTGTGTCGCTGTCTCCCACGTCGTATGTGGAGGACCAGTGTGTCGCTGTCTCCCACGTCGTATGTGGAGGACCAGTGTGTCGCTGTCTCCCACGTCGTATGTGGAGGACCAGTGTGTCGCTGTCTCCCACGTCGTATGTGGAGGACCAGTGTGTCGCTGTCTCCCACGTCGTATGTGGAGGACCAGTGTGTCGCTGTCTCCCACGTCGTATGTGGAGGACCAGTGTGTCGCTGTCTCCCACGTCGTATGTGGAGGACCAGTGTGTCGCTGTCTCCCACGTCGTATGTGGAGGACCAGTGTGTCGCTGTCTCCCACGTCGTATGTGGAGGACCAGTGTGTCGCTGTCTCCCACGTCGTATGTGGAGGACCAGTGTGTCGCTGTCTCCCACGTCGTATGTGGAGGACCAGTGTGTCGCTGTCTCCCACGTCGTATGTGGAGGACCAGTGTGTCGCTGTCTCCCACGTCGTATGTGGAGGACCAGTGTGTCGCTGTCTCCCACGTCGTATGTGGAGGACCAGTGTGTCGCTGTCTCCCACGTCGTATGTGGAGGACCAGTGTGTCGCTGTCTCCCACGTCGTATGTGGAGGACCAGTGTGTCGCTGTCTCCCACGTCGTATGTGGAGGACCAGTGTGTCGCTGTCTCCCACGTCGTATGTGGAGGACCAGTGTGTCGCTGTCTCCCACGTCGTATGTGGAGGACCAGTGTGTCGCTGTCTCCCACGTCGTATGTGGAGGACCAGTGTGTCGCTGTCTCCCACGTCGTATGTGGAGGTCTTTTGTCGAGCTACAAGAAATACTACAGTAACCTTATATACTCAAACAATAATTACCTTTTGCATTAAATCTAATACAATCTCGAAACGTTTCCTCTTGACGTCTTCAGGGTCGGAGTCCTGCTCGGGTTCTAGTTGTTCACACACCTGCTGCATTAACTGTTGTTGTTTGTTGAACCTGCGGACAAACAAATATACTTACATGTGTTTATTATAGATTGAATAATATATAATATATATAATAGATTCTGTTGTCCGTCCGTCTGGCTTGAGCTGTATGTATCTCATGTAATGTATCTCATGAACCGTGATAGTTAGAAAGTTGAAATTTTCACAGATGATGTATTTCCGTTGCCTCTATAACAACATATACTAATATGTCTGCAATGAATGCTGCTAATTGCAAATGTTGAGCGGAGCAAATGTTTTTTTAATTTTTAATTATTCGAATGAAAAAGAAACCTATTTTCATTGTTGACGCATGTGTTTCCATGGCAACCATTTAATCATCTGGTTTTTCGGTGATTATTCCTCCGTGGACAGCTCTATATTCATGATCTCCGAAATGTGCACTCCCGGGTATGACGTCGGCCAGCATGTCAAATTTGGTCAAAATCGGTCGTGCCGTTTCGGAGGAGTTGGCACACAAACGATTTACACTTGTCGCCTAAGATTGAGCTCCACTTAAAAAACAGAATATAATAAATATTTAAGGGGGCTCTTATACAAGAAGTTACTTTTTTGTCGGAATTCTACGTGCGCAAGTTTTATTAGCCAGTTATTAGTCCAGCCAAGACTATAATTTGTAAAACTATTTGAGAGTAAATTAACTTACTTCATTGCTTATAAAATCTATATATTTAATACGACAATTTGTCTGTCTGTCTGTCCGTCCATCGCGTTTTTCAATTTACATACATTTGCATGAAATATTAAAATATTCTATTTTTTTTTTTTATATTTTATATATATATATATATATATATTATATTTGAGGCGATACAAAGTTCACCGTGATAACTAGTATATTCTTAATAATTTTTACCTCTCAAACTCAGCGGGATCAATTTTCCCTTTATTGTCAGCGAGCCAGGTCGGGTATTTGTCAACTAATTCCTTGAGAGACGGGTACAATACTTCCTTGGAGAGAAGGGACTGCATCATACCTTGCATGAAGGGTACGAACATGTTGTTTTCCTGGAATAATAGATGTAAAGATTCAATACTCCAACTAGGGTCTGACGGTCTAAGGACTGTCCGTAATAAAATAAATATGTTAAGACAATTCACACAACGCCATCTAGTCTCAAACTAAGCAGAGCTTGTGATATGAGTACTAGATAAACTGGATATAAATACTTATAATACATACATATTATACATAGGAAACATCCAGACTTCGGTACAAACGTATGTGTTATCACCGGGAATCGAACCAGAGACTCTGGCGTCGAAAACTGATGCACTACCGACCACGCCATCGAAGCAGTCATATATTTTTCATCACATCTATTCAAAAAGTGGCGTTTTGTTCCTACATAAGTGCGCCTAAGGTAAGCTCCATTTTGTTCTCGAGACTTTTTAGCGGGCAATAATTAGATTTTAATTTGGATCATGAATCTTTCATAGTACGAGTAATCCAACCGAAAAAGAAAACAAAACGCGCGAACTTTTTTCATCGATGTAATAGAATCGATGTCTCGAGAGTAAAATTATTTTTTCTCAGGCGACGTACTTTAAATCTCTCGCTACGCTTAGGATTCTACTTTAGAAAACCTCGCTACGCTCGGGATTCTACTCTAGAATCCTTCGCTTCGCTCTGGATTCAAAATATCACCTTCGACAACGATATGTCATTTTACTCCCTTCTCATAAAATGTACTATTACTTCAAACTAGGGACTGACTAAACAAAATAACAACTAGGGACGGCAGGTCTAGGGATTGACGGACTACGGACTGAGTACACAAAATAAACAGAACAAAATCACAACCAGGCCCTGACGGTCTAGGGACTGATGGTCTAGGGACTGGTGGTCTAGGGACTGGTGGTCTAGGGACTGGTGGTCTATGGACTGGTGGTCTAGAGACTGATGGTCTAGGGACTGATGGTCTAGGGACTGATGGTCTAGGGACTGATGGTCTAGGGACTGATGGTCTAGGGACTGGTGGTCTAGGGACTGATGGTCTATGGACTGGTGGTCTAGAGACTGATGGTCTAGGGACTGATGGTCTAGGGACTGATGGTCTATGGACTGGTGGTCTAGGGACTGGTGGTCTAGGGACTGATGGTCTATGGACTGGTGGTCTAGAGACTGATGGTCTAGGGACTGATGGTCTAGGGACTGATGGTCTAGGGACTGGTGGTCTATGGACTGGTGGTCTAGAGACTGATGGTCTAGGGACTGATGGTCTAGGGACTGATGGTCTAGGGACTGATGGTCTAGGGACTGGTGGTCTAGGGACTGATGGTCTATGGACTGGTGGTCTAGAGACTGATGGTCTAGGGACTGATGGTCTAGGGACTGATGGTCTAGGGACTGATGGTCTAGGGCCTGACTAAACGAAACCAAATAAAATGAGACACCATGGTCTTTCTTGTAGCAGAAGCGCAGGTCGTATACCTCGGCACACTATTATAAACGACATCATTCGTAGGGCTCTTTCCACCGCAGGTCTTCCGGCCGTACGTGAACCAAATGGTTTAGCACGAAGCGATGGAAAGAGACCGGACGGTATGTCGTTGCTACCGTGGAAGATGGGAAGGCCTTTGGTGTGGGACGCTACATGCGTTGACACCTTAGCACCTTCACACCTTCCAAGTACATCCGGATGTGCCGGCGCTGCTGCTGCATCGGCTGAAGATCTCAATCGGCGTAAATATGCTAACCTAGCAGGTGATTACATATTTGAGCCGTTTGGGGTTGAGACACTGGGGTCATGGGGTCCGAGTGCTCGCCGCCATTTATAGAGACATTGCTAAATGCCTAACTGATGCTTCTCAGGATCAGAAGGCTGGCTATTTTCTGGCCCAAAGACTAAGTATCGCCATCCAACGTGGCAACACAGCAAGGATTCTGGGAACCTTCCCAGTCGGCAATGACGCGGAGGATTTTTTAAACGATATTTTGTAATGTAAATATTTTTAGTCTATAATTATGTATATTGTAATTCTTATTGTAAATTTGAATAAAATGTTAAATCAAATTATCTATACTTATAAAGTAAAGATTTGATTGTGTGTTTGCATTTAATAGGCTCCTCTACTGAACCGATTTTGAAAATTATTTCTCTAAAATGTAGCTACATTATCCCCGATTAACATAGGATACTTTTTATCCCGCTAATGTGTTCCCGTCGTATTTGGAAACAAGAAAACTAAATCACTGACACTTACCTGTCCACCTTCCCCGACATTAAAGTTAGCGAACATATTTGCTAGGTCCGTTTCAGAAAATGGTGTGTTCAAATTTTCTGAATTTGTATTTAAGTTTTTAAGAGTTTGTGATATTGCTGCTGACACCTGAAAAAGAAATATTAAAAAGGGTATAATATAATTAAATATGGGTGGCAACGCGGTACCTTAATACTCAATACATTAATCAATACATTTATTGCTTCCATAATGTGGTACAGATATTAAAATAGGTAAAGTTACAACTATGGACCTGACGATGTCGGGCACACCACAATGTTAGTTACACAGAATTATATATCATTTAAGGTATTTGTTGGATATTTTTATGGATTGTATTACGTTTTTATTTTATTATTATAAAGTTTAGAAATTGCAATTTTGATATATTTAATAAAAATAACAATCTGATTTTTGGATGTCACAAATATCGCATGCGTCCTTGTAGGGTTTAATTCCCAGGTCGAACCAAAAATGTTTGTTTTAGAGTTTGGGTATTTCCTATGTACATTTAGAAATATATATTAAGAGCCATTTCACGTTTTCGCACAAATTTCTAATATTTTGAGCTCCTAAATTACCATAGTCTGTAATAACTAGAAGTTATTGAATATGCGCAAAAAATGAGCCAAGCTTTCGTGTTGACGTTTAATGTAACACATTTACTAAAAATAACTTATTTGATCTATAGTAATCAATTTCCCACAAGCATTTTATTGAAAAACGGGCGCAGAGTTGATTTCAGAGTCGTATTTCAATCAAAAATACTTATTAATTGAGTTTAAAAAAATACATAAAGCATTGGATATATATTTTAATCGTCATTTAATGTAACAGATGATTGAATTATATTACAATTATTTAGTAAAAAAATAAACCATTCGGCCAATTTTTGAGTTTAACATCGCAATTTGATCGTGATTTTTGGCTTAAATACACAGTAATTACGAAAATAAAATTATTCCAAAATAAACTACATTCATTAGAGAACCGATTTCTGCAGTAATATAGGAAATTCTTGCATATACTTTGTCAAAATATTAAATCGAAATTACAATAAATTACGATACACAAGTGGGCACCGCTTAGTACGGCGCGAGCGCCCATTGGAGAAGGACCTGTGTCATTTTTTCCCGCGTCCCGATTATCGAGCATTCGTAGAGTGAAACCATTATTGTACTGCGACCACATTGCTTTGATCTGCTTTGTATTTTTTCACAAGGTAAATTTTGGTTTATTATCAAGTATACTGTATGATTTTCATTGTTTGTAGAAAAAATATATATTTTTGTTTTATTAGTTTTAGCAATGGGGCGCAAGGATTGTGTATACCGTTGTGTTAAAAAAAGGAAACGTGATAATTCTGCAGCCTTAGAGAAAGCAACAGAAGTGAGGTAAATATCTATTTATTTTTATTTACAATATTTATTTACATAGTAACTGATTATTTATTGATTAAACATACAAATTTTTTTTTTATATTTAGTTCGACAAATTGACGCCACCCGCCTGATGGTAAGCTGTGGCGACGTCTGGCGATTGTGGGCAACTCTCACAGTACACAGGAATACTATAGAGAGTGACCCTCAACTTGACGACCCAGTAATGTGCCTCTTCACGCTTCGCTTAAAGAACCCAGGGTTATATGTTGTAGGAAACACGTGCGCGGGCAGGGCGTTCCAAGCCACCATCGTTCGGCAGAGAAACGAACGTTTAAAACGCTCACTTCTCGCGAAGACGGTTTCCACGGTACGAGCGTGACATCTCTGCCCGGCACGCGTTGTTCGGGATCGGAAGGGAGAGGGTGGGATCAGATTGAAGAGCTCTTCATAACACTCACCGTGGTAAATACGGTAGAACGCGGCCAAGGAAGCAATTGTTCGGCGCTGGGCTAGCGGCTCAAGGCTTCCCGTTACCTCCGGACAATCTATAATGCGAACAGCGCGTCGCTGCATAGCGTCGAGTGCGTCCAGCAAATACTTCGCGGAGCCGTCCCAGAGGTGAGAGCAGTATTCGACGCAGGGTCTAATCTGCGTTTTGTACAGCAGACACCTCTGGTGCGGTGTAAAGAATCGCTTTACCTTGTTCAGTATTCCTAGTTTCCGCGAAGCTAGCCCAATACATCTCTCAATGTATTTAGTGTTATTGAGCTCTCGACGTACGTCTATGCCAAGGATGTCTAGATTATCCTTCATTGGTAATGTTGCATTCTGAAGAGTGGGTAGGGGAAGGAAAGGGATTTTTTCGCTGTAAATGCACACGCCTGTGTTTTGCGGGCATTGAACTCGACCAAGTTCTCGGCACCCCATTGGGAGATACTATCGAGGTTACGGTCGAGATCAGCCACGAGTCGTCATCTCTCCTCCTCAATCTCAGATCGCCCCGCCGCCGCCGTCGGACGAACCGAGTAACTACCGTGCAGTGTGCTGTCATCTGCATAGCAATGAATGTTCCCGAGGGATAGCATATCATTAATATGCAGAAGAAAGAGAGTTGGTGATAGTACGGACCCCTGCGGTACCCCGGCATTCACTTGCAAGAAGCGAGAAGCCTGGCCATCGCAGAGGACCCGCACTCGGCGCTCGTTTAAAAAGCTGGCAATCCAGCTGCACAGTTGAGGAGGTAGACCATATGCCGGAAGCTTGGAAAAGAGCGAAGCATGCCAGACCCTATCGAAAGCTTTGGCGATGTCCAGGCTAATAGCCAAGGACTCGCCTTACTTTTCCATAGCCCCACCCCATACATGCGTGACGAATGCCAGGAGGTCACCCGTTGATCGTTTTGGCCTGAAGCCATATTGCCGATCATTGATTAGCGAGTGATCCTCCAGGTATCGCATGAGCTGCTTATTGATAAGGAGCTCAAGCACCTTGCAAATGACTGAGGTGACAGCTATGGGTCGATAGTTGCCTGGATCGGAGCGATCCCCTTTCTTAGGGATCGGAGCGATCCCCTTTCTTAGGGATCGGTTGTACGTTCGCCTCTTTCCAGACCTCCGGCACGAGCCCTGTAGAGTATGACAGGTAGTACAGACGCGTTAATACTGGAGACAACTCAGCAGCACATTTTCGTAACACCACCGCCGGAATGCCGTCAGGGCCACTGGCTTTCCGCGTGTCGAGCGACCGCAGCACTGCCCGTACATCACATTGCCTGATAACAATATCAGGCATAGTGTGACCACAGTTGGCGATGGCAGGGGGCTGCAGGCCACGGTCATCGACGCGGGAATTAGCCGCAAAGAGGTCTGCGAGCATGTCCGCCTTCTCTTGGGCTTTGTGAGCCAGTGATCCATCAGGAAAACGCTGTGGTGGCAGCGAGGGTTGGCAAAAATTAGACTGTACGGCTTTGGCCAGTTGCCAGTATCCACGGCTGCCCGTGGGGTGGGATGTGAGCTCCTGACCAAGCCGCGCGACGCGCTGGGCATCCGCTCTCTTGAAGGCCCTCTTGCTGGACCTAGTTCGCTGCTTTGAGGCGGTTCACATTCGGGTCACGTGCCGCCCGAGCCCTGACCCAGGCGCGATACGCCGACTGTTTTTTCTGGACAGCCTCGGCACATTCACGCCCGAACCAGGGGCGAGCTTTGCGGATGCTGGCGACATCAGTGAAAAGGATATAATATTCTATCCCTAGACTGATCTCGCCAGCAACGGCAGCAGCGCTATCCGAAGGCGCCTTCCCTACAAAGCAGCGTTGGCTCCACGGGACAGACGCAAAGTAATCGCGGAGACCGTCCCAGTCTGCCGACGAGTAGTGCCATAGTCGTCGAGTCATTTGCTCAGCACGAGCAGGCGGTGGCACTTGGAAGCTGGCGTGCACCACACAGTGGTCGGAAGTGCCCAGTGGGGCGCGTACCGACAACTGTACTCGGCTGGGCGACTCGTCAGCAGTAGATCCAGCAAGGCGGGCGTGTGGTCTGACCTGTCAGGTATCCGGGTGATCCCCTGTACCATCTGGGTCAGCCCGTGGGAGAGAGCGAATGCATGGGCGGATCGTCCCGCATGATCGGTCCTAAGGGACCCCAGCCACTCAACGTGATGACCGTTAAAGTCCCCCAGGAAAACCAGGTCAGCGTTCAGGAACCGCACCTGCGCATCGTCAGCCATTTCGCTGAGGTATTCGAAAAGCCTTGTTGTCCCAGTGTCCCCTGTGTGGGAGCGGTAGACGCACACGTAGATCTGGCTCATAGAGCCATGATCCACGTGCAGCCAAAGGACGGAGTAGGAGGGGTTCTCTAGACAGCGCAACCGGCGGAAGCAGACATCCGCCCTAACGAACACGCACACTCCGGCTTTGTCGCGGAATTGTTCCTCAATGACATAACCCGGGTAACTGAGGTAAGACGTGTAGTCAGGGCGGCGTATCTGTGTCTCCGTAAGGAACATCACAGACATCAACATATGTGTATTTGCTGTATGGACTGGGCCTGATTTTTCCTTGAAAGTAGTAAGAGTACAGAAAGACGACGTTTTTTGGCAGGAGAAAATGCTACCCAAATTGACTCGATTTTACCAAGACTGCGTATTACCCGAAATCATAGACCCAAGAAAGGCAAATTCAATGCCTTTACGCCAATTATTCATAAAGCATTAATGAGTATTTTATTGTTAATCGACAATAATATGTGATTGTTTTTATCCTAATTGTTATTATATTATTTTACATACCTAACTTCTTGTTTTTCTATTTACCTAACCTGAAAATTTCATTAGACTAAATAAAATATCGTTCCCGCCTAGACCAATTCAACTTTTTTAAATTTAAATCGATTTAAATATATAACTTTCATAAATCTCATATAAAATCACATTACGGCTCAAGATTGCTTCGTCCGTCTCGTCTCTCGCGTTACACTGTTTATGTTACGTTTGAGTGAGTAGTTACGCACACATAAACAATTATACAGTATTTTACCTAAACTCAAGCGCAATCATTTTGTGAAATGGCTCTTAAGTATGTTTAGAGAAGGAAAACTTAATACAAAACCAACCCGTCTACCCAGCATGGTATTACGTAGGCTGAGTTCCCCTCTTTGGGGGAAGCCTATGCCTATGGGCGTCAAAAGAACTGAGATGATGATGACAGACATATATCTCGCCTATATTCCCAAAAGGTATAATCAAACAGCAGATGGACCTAAAGAACAACAACATTGCAAGGTCCAGCAGGCAGGAGGAAAGTTGGCAGACCCCAAAAGCGATGGGTGGATGACATCATTCAATTAACAGGAGTAGAATGGATGTCAACTGCTACAAACAGGGATAAGTGACAGTCATTGGAGGAGGCCTTCACCCAAAGAGGGATCCGTTATAAATAATTATAATTAGAAGAAATAAGGCCGCGAAAATGGGAGTGGGCGGCCCACGTAAGCCGGATGAATCCTGACCGTTGAGCGAGGGTCACTAGTACATGGATATCGGAAGATGGAAGACGCCGCCCGGGTCGGCCCAGACAGAGATGGCGCAACGATTTGGATGCCTACCACGAAGACTGGTTTACTGGTTTAAGGTGGCGCAAGATAGAGCACGTTGGAAGGAGTAGGGGGAGGCATTGCCCAGCAGTGGGACAGTACAGGCTGATAAAAAAAAAAAAAAAAAGAAGAAACTTACAATACTAACATAGCATATAAGAAAAATAACCTAACCCTACTAATCTATACTTATAATAAATCTGTAGAAGTGAAAATTCTGTACATTGAAAATATCAAAAAAAAAAAAATGGCGGGAGGTGTTACTAGACCGACACCGAACCCAAAAATGTGATAAAAAAAACTTTTGTCAGTCTTTCTGACTATTGGTTCGAATACGATGTAACTTGATATAATTATGCTTTAATATCCTGGGCACCACGCTGGGTACTTTTTATCCCGGAAAAGTATATACAATAAAAAACAAACTTCATTTTGCGGTTCGGTGCTTAGACCCGATTACTGTACCAACCACAAATAATAAGTCTGTCGTAGGTTACGTCACGCAGTGGAGTTCCCTAAGGGGCGCTGCACACGGCTAAGATATACTATTATATTTTATATTAAGATACAATATCGCTCAACAGCTATACATAAAGCAGGCGGAGCTGCGAGCAACAGTAGTCTTCAATAAGAATGTTATAAAACACTACAAATGGAAATAAAGGCTAATAAATAAATAAATAAACTATCCCCAAAAGGTAAGGCAGAGGTGTATTACACACCCACACTTTGCCAGTAAAGTTGTTGGTCCCACATGATAGGAGTCAAGCCTATTGCCGTTACCCGGCCCTATAGAGTATAAGTATTCAAACCGAAATTCCCACAGCCAGGATAGCTGTTACATAATCTCTGCAGTCCGAGCGAGATGATATAATAAGACTTACTTCATCAATCTTTCCTTGTACTTCTGGACTATCCTCGAGGGGAGCTGTGGTCTCTTCTGAACCTTCTGGTTTGAGGACATGAGCAGCTGCTTCTGAGGAAGTCAAGTGAAGGGGTCAAGATTACAACTTCTGGATAATTTTAAGAAAACAGTCAATTATTTGCTTAGCTGAAGTGTTTTAAGTTTTCTTGAAACCATTTTGAATTTGGCCGTTCTGGCCATAACCCATTATAAATGTGCCCGGTGACGACAATAGGCTTGCCTCCTCTGATATAGGCGTGTGTGTGTGTGTGTGTGTGTGTGTGTGTGTGTGTGTGTGTGTGTGAAACGAGAAACCTATGTCACGCTGGTAGAGTTATTATTATGAGTTTGATCACCCTATGTATGCTTAAATCTTTAAAACTACGCAACGGATTTTGATGTGGTTATCACCAATGGATAGAGTGGTTCTCGAGGAAGGTTTTTGTGTGTATAATTTGTCAAGCGAAGCCGCGGGCGTCCGCTAGTAAAAAATAAAGTTCTTAATATCATACCTGCCATTTTGGAGAATGTTTGTGCTATTTGATCTTGAGTGATTTGTTCCTCTGAAAATATAAGTTACATAAAAAATAATTAAATAATAATAATAATAATAAATTGTAATATTCATAAAAGTAATAAAATAACCTACCTATGAAGTTAGTTCGTACTAGAACTAACTTCGTAAGTAGTTAACTATTCCCTATTTTGATGTTAATAATGATGTTTTTTGTACTCTCAAAAGTCGACATATAAAATATAATAAATTATGTTATGATACAGATTTTTTATGACACTAGCTGACCCGGCAAACGTTGTTTTGCTTTAGGGGTGGACTACCCTTAACATTTAGGGGGATGAAAAATAGATGTTGTCCGATTCTCAGACCTACCCAATATGCACACAAAATTTCATGAGAATCGGTCAAGCCGTTTCGGAGGAGTATGGCAACGAAAACTGTGACACGAGAATTTTATATATTAGACTAGATGACCCGGCAAACGTTGTTTTGCTTTAGGGGTGGACTACCCTTAACATTTAGGGGGATGAAAAATAGATGTTGGCCGGTTCTCATAGATACCGGATAAGCACAAAAAATTTCATCAAAATCGGTCAAGCCGTTTCGGAGGAGTATGGCAACGAAAACTGTGACACGAGAATTTTATACAACGTGTTTCATATTAGTGTGGTCATATCTCAAGGTTGCATTGGGTAGGGCCTAAATAATATATTGCGCGGGGTCTTTAATTAATTTAATAAAATATTGACTTATAATGACGTAGTCGATAAATTTTCCTTTTTATCGATAGCTCATTGAAATGAAGCTCTAAGACTGCACTACAAAATAAACATATGATTAGAATGAACTCTAGATTTGACCTCAAGTAGGTTTGCCAAACAGTGAAATAGATTCGGACAGTCTCGTTGTTACTCAAAATTTTAACCAACAGATAAAGTTACTTTATCAATAGTTATCATACAAAATAGTTTCCGAATCACAACTTGGGGTCAAAATAAAGAGTGCCTACTCAAAGTTATTTTTGAAGTTTTTCTATGAATTTATGTATCACGTGATTGTCGTGAATGTCACAACTCACACGTAATTTGTTGTCAACCTACTCAAATACCAGGAGCAACGCATTTGCTGTCGAAGAAAAGAGACGAAACATTTATGTTCTTGTCTTCCTTAAATTTACACTTTTTATAAATTGGTTCCGCACAGATATTTAAAATACAACTGCTGTTTGTGTAGAAGTTTATGTTGTAGCTGTTGAGAACGCTGGTGGGTATAGTAGTATGTAGGTATTCAGTTTCGGGATAGAGAGATCGTGGATGCCAGTCACTGCACTACCATATCGTGAACTCTCTTTCGACTCATTTACCATGAAGTAAATGATCTGCAAGGTGTTTGGTTATTTTTGACCGACTTTAAAAAAGAGTAGGTACTTAGGTTCTCGATTCGTCATGATAATGTGATGCATAAAAGTTCATAAAACATTATCGCTAAAAGTGGCAACTTGTATGGTTGAACGAGGATATCAGAAAAAGTAGGAGGTGTAGGTGTCATTTTCACTAATATGTATCTTAAGGACCCCTAAAAATTACAAAGAGAACCGCCCACTTTTTTGATTGGAGCCGCTTTGAAGAAACTAGGTATCAGTAGCGATGTCGGCATATATCAAAGACGTACACGTCACAACACGTAAATTTTACCGCAAAACCCATATTATTCCGGTGTTGCAAGTTAACGCAATGTTCTTCATAAACGGGGACTTTATTAGCTTTTTTTATGCTGGATATTTGTTCATTTTAGCAATTGGTAATAAATTACTAATCTTAGACTACATGGATAAAGAAAGTCGCTTTTTCCATCTGTCTGTTCTAATGTATGTTTAGTTCTTGAAAACTACGCAACGGATCTTGAAGCGGTTTTTTTTTTAAATGGGTTTAAGTAGGTTTCGAAATGTATTTACATGCATACTATCATGCGAGCGACGCCGCGCTGGCATTCAACAATTTTATTTTATTTCATAGGTCTTAGGGAAATATCCTGTGTTTATGGTAAATAATAATTATGTTATTATTTATCTCTTAAATTATTTTATACTAGGTACCTACTAGCTTTTTTTCATAAATAAAACTAAGTACCTACTTGGTACTTTTATTAGATTTTTACCAAAATTACGACGTAATTCAAGGAAATAAGACATTGCACTTGGGCAACACTTACAACTATCTAATTTCTTTTCAGTTGCAAGTAAACTTTGATATTAGGCGTACGTAGTAATCTGTGTTAATAGATCATGGCGTATTTAAGTAATAGTGAATATTATGAAATGATACTTTGCGTCGGGGCAGCCGATGGCAGTCTGCGTGAAGCTCGTCGCCTTTATCGAGAAAGATTTGTGGACAATAGACTCGAAGGTGAACGGCGGCGGTTACCATCTGTGGAGTGCTTCCGAAAAATGGTGAACCGTTTACATGACACTGTTTCTTTCCGTGGTTCCCGCTCAGAAGGCAGACCATCTGTTGTACCACCAGAGCAAGAAGAAAGTATTCTCGAGCATTTTCAATCCAATCCCAGAACAAGTACTCGCCGCGCTGGAATTGTTCTGGGAATGAATCATTTGAGAGTATGGCGCGTGCTAAAAGCAGATGGTCAACATCCGTACCACTTCAGGCACACCCAAGAACTGATACCGGCTGATTTCGTACCACGTCTCAACTTTTGCCAGTGGTACCGAGAGGAAGCACAACGATCCCCTAGTTTCGCGAACCGTATTTTATGGACCTTGAAAACTTGCCTGTAACATTGTACACAAATATGATGTACCAGCAAGACGGGGCGCCAGCACATTATGCGAGAGATGTACGGGCGTATTTAGATGAGCGGTTTAACCAGTGGATCGGACGTGGTGGTCCCATACCTTGGCCTCCGAGGTCACCGGATCTCACACCACTTGACTTTTTTTTGTGGGGCTATGTCAAAAACAAAGTGTACAGTGCGGTATGTCTCACGCGTGAAGATATGGAGTCTAAAATATTTGATGCATTTAGCAGTGTAACTCCAGACATGCTGTGTAATGTAACTGCCAGCATGATGCGACGGACCCAACTGTGCATTGATCAAGGCGGCGAACATTTCGAGCCGTTACTTTAGTACCTACTTTTTAGTTTTGTGTTTATTAGAGGTAGGAAGTGTATTTTTTATTAAATTCAATAATGTTTATCTAAGTATCGTGATATTAGTGAGTTAGTTGTGTTTATTGTGGAATACGGTACCTACCTATCTACCAGGATGACATGCACAATGAAATCGGTTAGTTTTTGTTGTTTTAAAGTTCACAACCTATCATTACTACAAAATAGTATTCTGTACCAGGAGCATATGAAATAAGAGTTGTTTACGATTCATCGAAGAGGACTGAACCTTACGAATAAATTTGACCCTAGGTAGTGTTGGGTTTATAAAATATCGATTAAATGAACAAATCAATTAAATTTACATGACACCTTAAAAGTTTTAACTAAACTTGTATTTGCAATTTTGTCCGTGCGTATAGTTAACTCAACGCGCATGTGTAACGAGGGTCAAATATGACCACACTAATATGAAACACGTTGTATATTAGATTTTCTGCAAATCTGTCAACTTTTAGTCATTATAATGGAGTCTACTAGCAATAACAGGCTAAAGTCTGTTGATCATACTGCCTCGTTGTGTTTTGCAACTATATTGTTGATAACTTCTTCAATTTTGTGTTCGTCAAAATGCCTAAATGTTTGAGACTAGATAAAGTAGCGTATGAAACGTTAAAAAAAATCTACTCTATACTACTATTATAAAGAGGAAAGATTTGTATGTTTGTAATGAATAAACTCAAAAACTACTGGGCCGATTTCAAAAATTCTTTCACCATTGGAAAGCTACATTCACCTTGAGTAACATAGGCTACTTTTTATCCGGTAATGTGTTCCCACGGGAACGGGAACGAATAAACTAAATCACGCGGGCGGAACTGCGGCGATCAGCTAGTGTTCTAATATCCCTCTTCCTGCAACAGTTTCATAAACTACTATTTTGTAGCTCTGCTAGTTAACGTTAGGAATGAAAAATCTACTTAAATAACGGAGCAGTGCAGCAGTACTTTACACAAGTCTACGAACCAGGTACACCACTAAAACTGCTCAATATAGCGGACATGTTGCTCTCGAATTGGGCAGCGGCTTCCTTAATAAACTCCTCACTCCACATGTTCTGTGGTAACTCGATGGAACCTTCGGGTTTATCGCCATCAGCGGCAGGCTTTGTCATATCTTGGAGAGCGCCTGTAATTAAATAAAAGGGGCTTGTGGTCTAGCGGTAACTGACAATATTAACACACTGCAAAGGTTAAGCAACATCTAGTCAGACCGCTCTTAGGATCGGTGAGCATTTCTTAAGACACTGAGACCCCTCCGTGCCTCGGAGAGCATGTTAAGCTGTTGGTCCTGGTTGTCATACGAACATCTATGGCAGTCGTTGGGGTAGTTGGAGCCTTTAATAAAAAATTCAACCGGTCTAACTACAGATCTTCGATATCGGCCATAGGTCAGATGGCAGTCGCTTCACGGAAAATCAAAGTTCAGCCGAATCACAGTTAGACTGGAAAGCCGACCCCAACTGCGTTGGGAAAAGGCCCGGTGAATGATGTAATAAAATAAAATAGGGTAGCATTTAACTGCTTATCAAAAAACCTTTGATTTGTTCTAAAAAAAATCCCTTTCCTAAGCAAAAATACTGATTGCGCAGCAAATAATTACCTGAATTAATTAAGTTTAACAGCAATTTAAGATTGTGACGCATAACTATTTATTTACAAATACTAAACTAACCTTACATATCCAAGTCGGATTGCATTAAGTCTACGTTTTGCTGTGCAATCAGTATCTTTTGATATGCAAATCATATTTTTGTATGTCAAAAATCTTTTTTTGACGCATTTGAAGAAAAAATACAGTATACTATTGATGTATATTTTTAATTATTTCTAGTACTAGTATTGTTAAACAATTGGTTTACTTGCAGGGAAACAAAATATTTATCTAATGCTTATAAATTGAGCGGCGATAAGTTTTTTGCTGTGCATTTAAATTTATCCCGATTAAATTTACTGACAGACATACATCACGCTTATATCCCCAAAGAGGTAGACAGAGGTGCATTATACACCCACACTTGGCCTGGTTTATATTACAGTGGTGATGGGTGTTCTATAGTGCCCAGGCTTGCCCGCTATTACGTGGGACCAAGAAAATTACTGACAAAATAATCGAGTCTACATTGCACCTCTGCCTACTGCTTCAGGAATATAGGCACGATGATAATATGTATGTTAACAGAACAAGTATATTCGTCACCAATATGAGTAAATGATATGCAACAGTAACATGCAGTGACGGAATCATTGACAATTCCATATATGTTAATATCACATCCAAGGTCTTTAAAAGTACCTAAATACAACATACTAAGTGTATTCTATACAAATATTACAGTTTAATCTCTCAGAAACTACTAGTTCGATTTAAAATGTTCTGGATAGCTTGTTTATTGAGGAGGGTATAAGGCTTAATAACTTCAAAATATAGGATTTACTAGACCCTTGCGTAAGAAATCACAGGCATCCACATTCACGGGGCTTGACCGATACCTTCAATTTGTTATAGCGGGGGAAGCTGCTCTCCCTACACACCTTCAGTTCTAATAAACACTTGAACCTAACTGTGGAGCTCGTGCAGTGAGGGCTTTGGGCTCTTTTAAAGGTGTATCATTATAATCATTGTTTTCAAATTAATTAATAAAATGAAGGGGGTGACTCCGGACTTTTTCCCTTCCTGCCCTTAAAATCGATTGGCGGTAAAGGCAACCTAAGCCTTTTTTCCAATTTGGACAGATAAATCAACTTACAACCTATTCCTATATGCATTTTATTAAGTTAAAATGGCCTAGAAATAAGGCTAAAACTTAAGATTATTAGAAAATTTGTTAATAATTTAGTAATAAAACGCACACCCTTGAAAGCGAATGATTATTTGTAATTTTTTAAAAAGTACAGGTTAATAGTCTGAGTAAGTGTTGTGTAATACGACCATGATATATTTTTACTAAAATAAACCGACTCACTGTTCAATAAATCATCCAATTCCGGATCTACGTCGGTTTTGGGTAATTCCTTGTTTTCTGACATGTTTATTTCAGTGTATAAGAATTATTTACAAAATTAAAATTCGTATAAAATTTACGAAGAAATTGACAATCACTGTCACGGCAGGATAGACGAATGAATTCGTTCAAATTGACCAACGGAGTGTTGTCACATCATCAGTATTTGAATTTTCCCCCTAATTATGAGATAATAATTTTTTTGAATTAGTTGACGGCTAAAATTAAATGTTTGTAAAAATTTGGTAGTCAGCTGAAACAAACACTAATGATTTAATCAATAATGAGATAGGTTAAGATTAGATAACTTATTTATTATATAACTTAGTGTTAACTTTTCTTGGTTTCTTTGTTAACACAAAGTTTTGGATTGAAATTCAGACTTAAAACATTATAATTTAATTTTCGCACTAACCCAATTCTAATCTGTATTTTATAAATACCTGTGTATAAATACCTAAATAAAATAAAAACATTGAGAGGTTGCTAAAATAATCAGGCGACGAAAAGGGTATGTTAGTCTGGGTTGTCTAATGCTGTTTATTTCAAAAGAGTCACTCACCTATGGGAATAAAAATTGAATAAATAAAACAACAATAAGGTATGTATTTCGATTCCATCTTTATTAAATTTGCTTACAATATTTTTGGGAAAAGAAAAGGCTAGTCACACTAACCGAAAATCAGCTGAGTGCGTTTAGTTTATGCTCCGTTTTCTAAATTACTTCGAAAAGAAATGTCTTTCCTCAAGATGATCTATTTGATAATACTTTAAAATTAGTTTAGTTTATAAATAAACCAATTAAAAAAGTTTTAAGTATGTACCTAAATAAATATAGCGGTAAAATGTATCACATTGTAAAGCGTTTCTTTGAGACTGGCACATGAGACAATAAGTGCAAATAGGTGATGATTCGAAAAAAAACTAACAGAAAAAGAAATCAAGCAATCCATGCGCAAGATAAAATGTGGCAAAAAATGTTTTAAATTGATAAAAAATACAAAAATTAAAAAAAATCGACACAGGTACGTGTAGCTGAGATAATAAACTTTGTTAGCGTGTTTTCTAATTAAATAAACGAGGAGTGAATTTCATATTCAACTTGTAAGACTAGGCTGCATGCCCTCTACTTCCTGACTTGTGATTTTAGTAATCACCTTTTGCCATTATAAATACGAGGCTCAACTCATCCTCACTTGTACGCGGTGCACCTGGTGATACGGATGATGATCTGGCAAATATCAACTCGCTCACAACTTACGCCAGAAAAGAGTAAACGGTAATAGCGTCGCCAATTACTTAGGTACTTGAGACTTTGAGACCAATTATTTTTTTATACGTAAAGATATGTTTTGTTACTTATACCGACACTCAAAATCTGATTCCACGGCATTCCATAACGAAATACTGCACAATGTTGACATGTAGCATTAATGATAAGTATAGAATATCATTGCTTGTGACCGCTTCCTTTCCGTAGTTCCATGAGTCGTTCCATTGATGGGACTTAATTGAATTTGTGGAGTAAATTAAATAGAATCCGTGTCATGACGATCCTGCACAACTATAATTTAATGGTATCACAGAAAACCTGTAGTGGAGTAAAAAACTATTTTCGGTGGTTCCATAGCAAATGGAACTACTGTTAAATGACTTTTTTCCATCGTCCCATCAATGGAACGACTCATGGAACTACGGAAAAGAAGCGCTTGTGACCTACAAGGTAACGGCGAAATGTGGACGTAATCATTGACCCTGTCTACCTCTTCACGATTAAAGACGGGACATTGCCTGTTTTAGTCTGGTAGATTAATCTCTATATATAAAAATGAATCCCTATTTCCCTTGGTCACGACATCACGCGTGAACGGCTGGACCGATTTGACTAATTTGGGTTTTAAAATATTCGTGGAGGTTCAGGGAAGGTTCATAAGCAAAATTTCAGGCGGTACGAAGTTCGCTGGGACCACTAGTAATTTAACTAGGTAAAGTTACGCTGCTGTAAACAGTGCGCGGCTTCGTATTGAGCGAAGGTTTTTTTTTTATTTAAGTTGAATAATTGAGCTTCGTCACGACCTTAATTGAAATCAGCTATTAATTTAGGTGAAAAAATTTTAATTATCGGTCAAGAGGTTGCTGAGAAACGAACATCCGAACATTTTACATTTAACCTGCTCCATGGGAGCTCCGCTCGCCTTTGGCTCGCTTCGCTCAATAAAGTACAACACAAAAATTCGCCAATCACCCTCACCTCGGATTTTCTTATGGTGCAGCCAAACGAAGTCCGCTTGTGTTGCCGCGAATATTTCCGCAAATATTTCAGCCTTACTCGCGATACTAGTATATAGCTGATGTGTGATACTGATAAGTTGAGATCAGAGTGCTGTGATCTCAACGGTGTGTTCAGATCCAAATAAATATCCTAATAAGCTTCCGTTTGAGACGAGACTATTTTCAGTTGTAGCTTTTATTATTCACGGGAACAGAGCAACTTTATATTAATGACTAAAAGTGGTTCGAGCGCAGGTCTTATCTTATCACATACGAGTAGTACTTCGACGTGCGGTGTGGCCACACGATGTTCCTCGGCATTTCCCTCACCATTCGTCGAGTCCTGTGGCCGGGCAGATATATATTTGGTAAAAATTGTTTTATGCGGAGTCGCCGCTTTCAAATACTCTAAAATTATATATCAGTATCGCGACTCAGGCTGTTGCATTTCACAGAGGCGCCATCTATTGCAGTTTTTCTAACTATGGTAGGCTCTATGGTAGGCTGTATGGTAGGTAAACTGGGATGTATACCTATACCTACTTAGTTCGGTTTTTTTTCAACAGAAAACTCAACGCAATTGGACTCATGCCCAATTTTCTATAAAAAGATTAACGAAGACCTCTGTGGGTTTAGTCTACTCAAAATATGCCGACTAAAAAGTGAGATGATAAGTTTACTTACATTTATTTGGTTTTATTAGCCTTTACCATACTTACTAGTAATCTTCTGGTGCGTACCAGAGGCCCTCGTCAACGGAAGCGCGCGCGGACCTAAAAAAAATGTAATAAATAAGTAGGTAGGTTACTTACTTACTTACTTACATACTTTATAACAGAGTGTCTAGTAAGAGTTCTTTACGTTAATTTGCTCGAAATACGTTTTCGTATTCCTTCATACATTTCGCACAGTTCCCTGACGCTACCGCTAGGGGCGCTGGTGTGGAAATGTGTGGGGAATACGAAAACGTATTTCGAGCAAATTTACGTAAAGAAGTACTAGACACACAGAGAATCGACTCGCTTGTTAGAACCATAATATCCCTACAATATGCTGTCGATGCGGCTGAACCTTCAATATTTTCTGTAAAGCATCTGTCATTAATTTGACGTCTACAACCCATGGGCGATATTGAAGTTCTGTAGCTCCAACTAACCGTATCGACTGCCATAGATATTCGTATGCAAACCGGGACCGAACGGCTTAACATGCTCTCCAAGGCATGGAGGGATCATCCTAAGACAAGCCTGGCTAGATGTTGCTTAACCTTTGAAATGTGTTAACTTATCGGTTACCACTTAATTAGGAGCCACTCTTTGTTCACCATGTATTATTATTTTATAGAGCATCGGCAGGCGGAGATGCCCCCGCTCGCAAGGAGCATGAAGACTTGAAGACTTTGCCGACGACCGGTATCTCAACTGAGGAGATCGAGAAGACACCCTCCGAAATTCTCCGGGAGTAAGTAAATAACAGCACCATTTATCGGGAACCCTTGCGAATTTAGGTACCTACCTATACAAATAAGCACCTAATTTCGGGGAGATGGTTTCTTTTTTATGCCGCGGGCCAACTCAGGAGGATTTTTCGATCTATTGTGAAATTACAAAAAAATATGTGATAATTACGTCATGAAATTGATATTTTCTGTGATATCATTGGTTATTGATAACTCTTCAGATACTATGCTGCTTCGTCAAATTTGTGATTGAATCAGCATATTTCTCTACAAGGATAGCTTTGCTAATTCAGCCACCTGTAATAACTGTTGAATTTCTACGACTTTTATATATTATCTAAATATTTAGAATCAAGTTTTAATCGGATTGATTGCTATCAACTACAAACGATACCCACGAAAGAACTGTTATTACTGTTAAGAAACTGAGTCTACATTGAAATTGCTATTATGAAGAAAAAATGGGAACAAAGTCAAAATATATATATATCAGATTGTTTAGCAGCTACGTTATAACAGTATGGTCTTTCAAGCCGGATAACATCAAGGTCTTTTGAGCCGGATCAAATAGTATAAAAAAAGATTTCAAATTCTAAAGGGCTCATTTTTAAACTTGTCTCACAGCGAAGCTGATTACCGGGCCATGCTTCGTAAGCAGCGCTTCAAACGCCGTTGGCCAGAGATCACCAAGGTTAAGCTAAACACCAGAACCTGGCGTCCTCCACCAAAGCCCAGGAAACCGCCTCCTATAGTGAGTGAAATTTGTACAATTTGGCGAACGAATGCACCTTTGAACCTTTAGAATGGTCTTGGAATGTCTTTCACAGCAATAGGCATTTACAAAGGTGATACATTGGATTGCTTATTCTCTTTGGAATGTAGTTCTTGGTGGAACCCCTATATTTATTTATGTACACACAGTATATACAATATTGTGAATGGAAACATTATATACATGTATACAGAGTCACCATTTATCTCTAAAGAGATCTCTTCCAATGGGCCTGATAGAGGAGACGTGAGTTCAATCAGTACCTCGAGCACGAAAAATTATCGAATCGAAAAAAGAAATTGATTAGGTTTAGACAGACATTAAGTATGTAGTTAAACAGTTAAAATAATGTATTATCATAGTAGAAATTCTCTCACGTCTCTGACAAAATTACTAGTTTAGATAGTATTTTAAAGATAAATCAAGATTTGCTTACGTCGAGTCTCGTAGCACTCCCTCATTTTCGAGTAAACTAGCAGCAAGAATATAATATATTGGATTACGTTGGTAAAGCGGCGGTCTTTGCATTTTATTGCAACCAAAAACTAAACCGCTATTACTCTAAAATAAGACTTTTAAAATTTCGAATGTTTTCTCACCGGCTAAACTTACGTGAATAAAGATTCGAATAAGCTCGATAGCCAGCCTTCGAAATTTACATTACCGTACGTCAAAATTAAATTCGTGCTCTCAAGTTTGTTTATAAAGTGTCACGTAACAAACGTGTGTCGATACGTTTGCGATACGAAAGTAATTTATAATCGCTCGTGCTGCTAAAATTAGCTACTTTCACGCACGATAGGGGCGCTGTACAAATCTCTTACAATTGTTTGTCGATGACGATACGAATACTTTTTCGCAAGTCGTTCGTGCTCGAGGTACAGGTGTTGTTGGTGTGTGTGCAGGTGAATACTATTATTCAGGTTAATAAAATTACATACACTTTAACTACATAAATACACTAATATTAATTTATCATAAACATACAAATTGTTAAGGAAGGGAAGCGAGATAATGTTCTTCTATTCTTCTTGAAAACATAATATACAGTTATGGGTAACCATAGAGTAAGAGTAGAGATGGTGTAATACAATTTTACTATTAGACAAAGTGTGACTCTTCGCGGGTGTGAAGGAGTGGTGAGGAGGGGTATAAGGAACCTTAGTCCCGCCCACTTCTTTATTTTCCATCTCGCGGTCAATAGCAAAACTACTTACTTCATTAAAATGTCAGTTTACTACGTAGTTTTAACTATCTCACACTCCTAACAGGGACGTAGTCAGATTTTTGGTACAAAGGAGTTTTATATTTTTTGAATTGCAAATATACCTATCTCAAACTGAACTGTCGAAATTTGCCGTAGGGGTTATATCCAGGTCTAAAGTATAACGGGGCTCTATACGGGGCTCCCGTATGGGCGGGTAGATTGACGGCCAACAACGTGTCTATTTTAAATAGACCGTTGATAACCTTGGCTTCATTAAGTATCTGTTTCGCATCCATTGAGGTAACACCCTAGTTTCAACACTGCGAGGCCTCCGACGAAGACACTGCACTCCACACGTTGGTGGAGTTCTGACCGTGGGCGAGATAGCACCGGGACCTCATAGTGGGTCTGGGCGCGAACACCCTCTCGCTAGAGTCCATGCCTCAAGCCATGGTCTACAGCAGGAGTAGGTGGAACGCGTGTCCGTTCTGCAAGCAGGTCATGCTCGCGAAGGAGGCGGCTGAGAGAGTCAGGAAACGTACCCTCCCCACTGAGTTCCGTAGTCAACGGCCAGGGCGCCGCAGACTTATTTACGCCCAGGATCAACGATATCTCCAAGATCGGGGCCTGAGGATGGTGTGATAGCCACCCACCGTCATAACACTTTTCCCTTAAGCGCTCGGCAATGGACGTATGAGAGGCTGCGGCTTTTGGTCGCGGAACTAAAAATGGATGGTGTCAAAATATACTAGTTTCTCGTTTTTGTACATATTTCGTTGCTGCTCCGCTCCTATCATTTTTAGCGTGATGTTATATAGTCTATAACTTTGCTGACGTGGAGATACCTTATTACAAGTATGTGCCTGACCCAGTTCTTGAATTATATTTAATATTTAGCTGTACTTTGAATAATAATATTCAATTGTACAGCCCATTATGAAACAGTCGTAGGAAACTTGTCTTGTAAAATTATCCGTTTCTAATTGCGGCCCTGTATTTTTGAACTTTTATATTTATTGTTGCCAGTTGTCAATAGATGGCGACTTAGACGCGGACGGCTCTATAAAAACTACAGAGAAATATTTTTGCAATTAAAAATCACTTACGAGTTAACGTTGAACGAATTCCTGTATGTTTAATTAGTCTAAAATGTTAATAGTAAAATATAAGTAGCTATTTAAATTACGTGTTCGTGAAACAAAACGCCGCCATCTATCTTCGAGTAGTAATATATTAGAAGATGTCAAAAAGGTCAAAGTGAGAGATTTTTCTAGAACAATTCTAAAAAAAATACAATTAAAATTACTTACGCATGAAATGTGATGTTATTCTTAGCATCAGAACGTCTATCTGAATATTTTTTACATGATAGAACACAACACTTCATTTTTATCTTCTTTTATCCTTTTATTTCCACAAAAATTACTGAACTGTCACAGAATATACATGTACGAAAGCTGATAGTACACTGATAAGCCACGCCCACTTTTTGAAATCACGCACAAATTTCATGACGTCAGTGCTCACTTAAAGATTGCACTGTGCACAGTTGCTTATGGCATGTCCTCTCTTATAATACGTCCATGTGGGTAACTATACTATTTCCATTTCTTTAAGCTCTCGATGACAGTTCTAATTTGATAGTTGTAGTGTTGTGACCAAATAAGTAATGATATCGATCGCATATATTTATTATATTTTGAACAAAGACAACTACAACAACATTCAAATATATTTTTATAATTATTTCGTTTCATTGTCGAGTACCTACCTATACCTACTTATTTGACAACAGCATCGAAAATTTAAAGAAGCTTTTAAAGAAGTTGGCATTATCAATCAAGAATTAATACGTGTAACGTCTTGTAATGAAATATAATATTAGTTAATAAATTTGTACAAAAGTATCCGGCAGTAGTTTAGTTTCTTACATTTTGTAAAAAAATATCGGGTCTGTTATCGTGTTACGTTTATCGATAACTGCATCCCTATCAGTTCCTCCGACTCTGGTATAACCTTGTACGTGCGTAAGCGTCATATTTTTATACGTACATAAATGTAAAAAAGACGCTCGTTCAACTTTTCACAGGAGCTGTCATCGAGAGCTTAAAGAAATGGAAATAGTATAATTGACTGAGAGAACTGAGCGAAGCGTCTACATTTTGAGACTGGACGTCTGGACAATTTTGCTTTCTCTATCTGCGGGCTAGTTGCTACATTTCTCATCTGATCTCCATGAAACTTGGCCTTCCTTCTTAAAACATTTCTTTTTCTTCGTGAGTTTTTTTTGATTGGAGGGCAAATTGGGGAAAAATCCCAATTAACGTTTTTAATGTTCGCGAGGTCTAAAGTTCGACCATAGGGCGAAGACATAGTAATATTGAGTCAACTCAGCGGCGCTGTCATCAGCTTTATAGGAGCGCCGGTGTCCGTTTATGAGGGCAATGACGGAACCTGTTGCACTCGTTCTTTGTTGACTTCTAAGTTAAGGGAGTTTGTTCTTGACAACCACTTCCCTTAGCGACTAGACTTTACACCCATATTTACAAACTACACTTATTAGGCGCGTGAACACTAAGCGCTGATAAAAAAAAAGTTTTGACAGCGCTTAGCGTTCGCGCGCCTCATAGCGTCGTTCGTTAAAATACTGCCATCTATTGGGAGTTATGAGCATATTATATAGCCAGTTTTATATGCGGAATTACAACATTTATTGGGTGGGGGGTTTTTGTAGGTAATTTCCGGGCTAACAAACGAGTTGACTCACATATATGCATCCAGCAACAATTAAATAGAATAAAACTGGTGAACTAATGTCTCCTTTTATTATTAGCAGGAAGTAACTAATTATTTATAAAAAACACAAAATAAAACGTAAAATTCCTAAAAACTAAAATAAAATAGCAAAACTGGGTCCCCTGGGTGCTAGATTGCTAAGCAGAGTCTTTGCCCGAGAAAGCTGCCTGCGCGGGGATCACCAGATCATAATCAACTTCGCTCCATATCCATCTATTGTTTATAGGAAATAGAACTTCCTGAAATTAAGACGCGAAACTGGATTCCACCTTACAAGAGAAGACGCAGAAAATTGCCGAAGAAGTTGCGAATACCGATTGAGGAAATTAATGGACCCTTACCACCAGAGACCAGCAAACTTAAAAAGGTAAGCTCTGATAGCGGCTTCGCCTAAAGGTTTTCATCATTTATCAGCCCTTGTCCCAATTTGAGGTCATCGCAACATGTTGTTGTTTCGCTTTCCAGTCTAACTGCGATTCGGCTTAAGACTTAAGAATAAGATCACCCATCCTAACCAGCCCGGCTAGATGTTGCTTAACCTTTGCAATGTGTTCCTACACGGTTACTACTAAGCTACTCATGTTCCTCTCTTTTAAACATTTATGGCAGTCGCTTCACGGGTGGCCAAAGTCCGCCGGGCGCCACTGGAAATACCTTCTAGTGTCACCAGAGACGCACCTAGCAATGGACATGGGAGCGGCCGCGGTCTCGCAGTGGGATAGAACCTTGTCTCAATAACCGCTACGTGATGTCATCGATCAATCGCTAAAAAGTACTGATAAAATAACGTAATCCGTGGGGAGTTTGATTTTTGCTGAGCGCGTGGCTGGTGGCTTTTAAGGTTACCTCTGGCGCTCCGCAAAAATCGGGTTTCCAGACACTTACTCGTACATACCGAGCAACGTTTCTTGTCCTGCACCTGGAGCTAGTTAGGAATAACCAGTTCTTCTGTGTGGGCCTATCAACTAATCAAGCATTACCTTGACATTGGCGAAATCATTGATAGACATCGATGGAGCCACGTTTTTAAAAAAAGAAGAAGAAGAACTTTAACCTACTTACTACGTACTACGTACTTTTTAACGATTGATGACGTCACGAAGTGATTATAATGACAAGGCTCCATCCCTCTGTCATCGTGCGCGGCTTATATTTACTAATTTGTAGATCTGGCACAACTTCTGCTCGGTAGAGAAGTGCAAGATGTTAATACAGGGCACTGTTGGATGTAACTCGAAGAGATATTCTTCTACCACCTGCGGTAAGAAAGGCCCTCATTTAGATTAATAATTTGAACAGAAACATGAACTCATTTATTTTACGGTGCGGCCACACGATGCCCACTAGCGTTGCCGCGAATGTTTTCCTAGTGGCGATGCTAGTATAAGTAGTTATTGATTTAGAACTGAGCGCTGTGATCTTAACGGCGATTATATGTGCAAGTCCAAATAAATATCCTTATAAGCTTCCGTTCGAGACTTTATGTACTTGCCCTATTTTCAACCGTCTTCCAAAAAAGGAGGAGGTTCGCAATTCGACTGTATTTTTCTTTTGTGTCCATTTTAATTTTGTCCCATTCAGACAATTATTTGGTCCCATTTTGGTAGTTTTATATCGGTTCCTGTGTCAATTTTTGACGTGTATTTTTTAGTTGTAGCTTTTATTATTATCGAGCGCAAGTTTCATCTTATCACTTCAAGTACTTCAGTCCCCGGGCGGGACGAGTGGCGAGGCGAGTAACGTATCCACAGGAGGTTTCTCGCCAAGTCCCTCGCCATTCGTCGAGTCTTGTGGACGCAGTAAGACCTGAGAAATATTTTTACGACATCCAGGTGCCCAAACTGGTTGTATAGCGGTCGCCTGTCGAGCTCTCCTCGAGGAGAAGACTCCAGCGGAACTGGTCAGCAGGGATGTGGATGAGCTGATTGAAGCAGGCGACAGATATTACAGACAGTGCATGCATAAACTCAAGTGCTATAAAGGTAATTAGGACAACTTGTGTGGTCCATTGGTAAGGGTTGTACTTCTTTTAAAGGTGTGGCTACATCGTCAGTCGATGATTTTGCTAATAATAATTTCAAGGTGCTTGATAGTTCCCGCACAGAAGAACTAGTTTACTGAGTGGGACAAGGAAACGTAGTTTGGTATAGCAATTGAGCGTCTGGACCTGGGTTTTTGCCCAGCGCCAGAGGTAACGTAAATGGTGACCAACCAAAGTCAAAGCCAAGTGGTTATGGTTAGTATCGATTTAAGTCGCAACGACATTGCAACAATCGACATCGCGTTAATATTTTCTAGGACTACCTTCTGCGGAGTAAGGCCGTGTACGGGGCTCCCGTATAGGCGGCGAGACTGACGGCCAACAACGCTGCTATATTGTACAGGTCGTTGAGGACCTTGGCCGTCAGGACAATAAGAGGGTACCGCACGATCTCCCTAGAGGCTGCATGTCTCCTAGCCGCGACTCCTCCACGGGACTTGGAAGCGAGAGCCCTTGCGTCATTGTTTCAATGGCACAAGGAGGCGCTGGAGCGGGACCACAGGCCTACGTCTCGAGAAATCGAGGCCCAGCGGTCCCAACTCCGTCAGGATCTCATGGAGACATGGAAGGTGCGACTTGAGCGACCTAAGTGGGGAACCACCACCATCGCGACGGTGAGACCGATCATGGAGGACTGGCTGCAGAGGCAGCACGGTGGGCTCACGTATCATGCGACACAGATCATCACCGGTCACGGAAACTTTGGTGATTATCTGTTTCGCATGCATCGTGAGGTCACACCCGCGTGTCAACACTGCGAGGCTACCGGCGAAGACACGGCATTCCACACGTTGGTGGAATGCTCAGCATGGGCGAGTCAGCGGCGGGACTTCGTTGTGGGCCTGGACGTAGATACCCTCTCACTGGAGACCATGCTACGAGCCATGATCTCTAGCGCGAGCCAGTGGAACGCGGCCGTTTCCTTCTGAGAGCAGGTTATGCTCGTGAAGGAGGCGGCCGGTAGGGTGAGGGATCGTACCGTCCCCGCTGAGTTCCAAAGTGTGCGGCAAGGGTGCCGCAGACGTGACTACGCCCAGGAACATCGACCTCCATGATCTGGGCCTGAGGACGATGGATTAGCAACCCACCGTCCTTACTCACTGACGCAGGATAAAACCCAACCCCAATGACGCGGTATAATATCCGACCCCAAAGATGCGGGGTAAAACCCAACCACCACGCAGCGGTCACGCCGCCGGTGGCGAAAGTCCACCGGGCACCACTGGAAATTCTCTCAGTGCTAACCGCAAACTAAACCGCTAAACTGCAAAAATCTGCAGCGAGACATTATTCACACGTAACCACTTTTTATTAGTTTTCGAAACGAAAATCTCTTATACAACAGTAATGTCCGTCCGTCCGTCCGTGAACTATTTTCAACTCGAGAACGGTAAGAGCTAGAGACTCAGTGTAAACGCCAATCGACTCGGCATGGTCAAAGACCTCTAAAATGAACTTGACCTTTGATCTCTGATCTCAAGGTCAAGTTGTCAAAACGAGGTCAAATCGAGAACTGTAATAGTTAGAGACTCAAGACCAGCTGCAATCAACTCAGCATGGTCAAAGACCTCTAAAATGATGTTGAACTTCATGTCATGTGACATTTTTTTGATTTTAAGAAAAAACTTTCGAAAACATACGACTTTACTAAACTACGAGGAGGTTCTCAATTCGAATTTTTTTTGGTTTGTTATATCATATCTTTCGACTGGATACTGTTTTTTTTTTAATTGAAAGTTACTGCTTTCAATTTGGAGTCAGTTTTTGTGCCAACATTTGACGTGCTTTTTGTCGCTGCGATGTTGTGTGGTTCGCATATAGTTATCGTTCGTGTTTGACACTGCTTTATAGCTAACTACTGATTGAGGCCTCCCATTCCACCCAGGACGGATCCTTAGATGAGCATCAGGTTCCGTCCTGGGTAGAATTTGTGAAGATTGGTCCAGTTTTGACAATTGGAAGTCTTTTTTTTTGCGGCTAAAATAATTTATTTAATTTAAACCAGGGAATCCCCATCTGCAATTGAATCAGCTACCCACAACGCTGTTCCTGCACGATACTAAGTATACTGTGAAGATGGATGAAGTGGAAAAAGGCATTGTGGCCAAGCATCCAAATAATATACAAAGTGGGCCGGATTTAATGAGGTTTGTCTCTGTCATGGTATGGACATGTTATGAGAAGAGAACAAAGTGGTATGGTTTGAAAGGTGCAAAGTGTGAGGGCTTTAGAAGTAAGGTAGGCTCAAAAGATGGATGGAATTCGTGAAGACGATATGACAAGGGAGTGACTGAGGAGATCTGTGGAGCAGGAATACATGTTGCATCGACCACTGTAGCGTGTAGGCAATCTAAACGAAGCACCTCTGACGTCATATAATACGAAACGTCTATATCATACTAGAAGGCGCTTCTAGTCCCTCCCACCACAAATAATTGAGTTTAAGGGCAAGTAGATGACGATGAGTTTATTTGTCTGTTGTGTATTTGTTATTACATTATACGCGTGATACAGTTTTTCCATTCCCAAATCCCACAACAACACACTCCCGGGATATAAATTAGTGACCGGTCCATTGTTGGCCATTGTCACCAGCATACAACGAGACCTATCCTTTTCACTTTAGGTCTTCGATCCATCTAATAGGTTTCCGTCTTCTGCACTTGCCAACGTGGCCTCCACTCGAGAATATTTCCGACTTTTTTAATTGACCGAAGCGTTTACCATTTTGGGACCATACTCTACAATTTTACTTTCGTCTGTCTTTGTGTTCCGGGCTAGCGGACACATATTTTTTCGGATCTCCCCGAAATTTGCAAGTTGCAAGTTGAAACGGAGACTTCGGTCGCTTCGCTCCCTCAGTCAATAAATAAACTAGGTCGCCGCAGGCGCGAAACGTACCGTTACGCTGCAGCATACATTTGAGCGAAGCGAGTTTTGATTCAAAGCGATATAATTATGTCAAAGTATTTTATGTCATTACGCTATGGGAATTTTTAACATCAATTAAATTATTTTTATTTGATCGAAATTCAAAATTCTGGCTTCCTAATAACCTGGGTAATTCTGTAAGCTTTTGATTAGTGCAAGAAAATCCGAAATCGGCCGAGTATTCGCCGAGAAACAATTTAACATAAATCTTTTGAAAAATAATTTGAGTCACCCGTTGAGAGAAATTTGGCACAATTTGTGTTCCTTTTAAGACTCTTTTTTTTTCATAGTGAGCTGCTTTAGATTAAGTGGAAATGGGTGCAAAGCTGAAATATTCCACTGTATCTAATCATCATCATCCGTTTGACCTGATCCCAATTATTTGGGGTCATCGCAACACGTGTTTCTCTTACACACATCCCTGTCACACGTCCTCTCTTTATTCACTCTTCTTCTTGTCATATCATATTTCACGCATTCCATCCATCAATAGTATCTAAAATAGGTACTTGTTTCAGTCTAATGGAAAAACGTGCTGGCACTACCTATATGTTCATCCTTTCGATTGATAATCTCCAGCATTTCCTAGTCTGGGGTCACCCCCCTGAACCCGGGTCTGGAAGCTCTGTGAAGACTATATGCTATATATTTGACCCCCATATGTTGTCGGAGTACGGACAACCGCAGAAATTGTAAGTTAAAGAAGTTTATTTAGCGATAAGGCTAGTAATTAGTTAGGTATATTTATTTACTAGCTTTGCCCGTTGGGAATAGTTTATTATTTCTTTTATTTTGTCGAGGCTTTTGTCCATAATGTCCATAATCAACAACATCAAAAACAGTTTACAGCAAATAATCATTATTTACATATTTAATATACAGAAATCATTAAGGGTAAATAATTGCCACAATAGGTCTGCTTTTTCTGACGAAGGAGAAGTCAACAGTCTCACATATTGCCCAACGTCAAAGGTGTTTAATTTATATGTAGCACTCAATGATTGCCTTTCATTTCTATTATTTGAACATTAAATAAATATTTTATAAATATTTTTGGACATTCTCACACAACGTCATCTAGCCCAAACTAAGCTATAAGCTTGTGCTATGCGATCTAAACGACTGATAAACATACTTATATATTTCTAAATACATACATCATATACATAGAAAACACCCAAACTCCGAAACAAACATTTGTGGATCACATTGGATTTGACCCGGGATTTGAACCCTCACTCCGTTGTCGAAAGCCGATGCACTACCGACCACGCCACTGAATCAGAATATCTTTGTTTGTAGACACGGAGCAGGTGCCTTCATTCGCTATGCTGGCATTAATGCATTTGTCATCGATTTTCTATCGAACTACAGCAGACTGGACGCGACGAAGAGAGAGAGTCCTAAACCTGCCCTAACCATAACTAGTGTTGAAGTGAGTATAATATCAAGCCTATCTATACTAGTATACAGGGTTACCTGGTAAGTCGAGCGAACCCCGTTCAGGGATGGTAGTTCCCACCATTTCTGACAAATTTCAACTTGGACTCCTGCCCCCCAACCTAACGCTTTTCAAGTTATAAGGCTTTGAAGTTTTTTTTGAAAAAATGCCGATTTCTTGTCTATTATCTTTTCGTTAGTTTTTGTTAAAAATTTTATTTTTATACGATTTTTGTGTAGCAAATTAGTTTCTTCATCATTATGAAAAATACAATTAGAGTTACCTGAATGAAATGGGACGTAGATAGAAGATTGATAGTTATAGCATCAATAAAAAATCAATACAAATCAACCAGCAATAGTAAAAAAATCTATTACACCTAGGCTGCAGACACGCTTAAAAATATCTACGTTTCATTAGCTATTCAACAAGGTATAACAAGCTAGGCTACTATTGAAGGTCTTGGATAAAAACTAAAGCCAAAAAATCGAAAATTTGACATAGCCCTAAGGGGTTAAAAGTTATAGCCCAAAACCTATGGCGTGGTGCGGCGCGAACCACAAGCAAGACACCGTACTAGTAAATAAATAAAATTGGACATTCTATTTTTTTCGCGTTTCTGACTTTGCCGTTTGCTGTACTTTTCGAAACAATTTTAATAAGATTTTGATTTTCAAGCGACTTCCAAAAAGGGTTTTTATTTATCTCTTGAACTTCACAACGATCTACTCTTTGCAAATCCTTTTATTTTTAAAGACATTTTTATCTACTATTATGTATATTGTAATTCTCTATTGTAAATAAACTATACAATAACTATGACAAGACATATAATATTTATATTACATTGTGCACAGCTCCTTTCAATTTCAACAATTTTCTTTCCATCCTAAAGTTGTCTGGAAAAAAATGCACTTTAAAAAAGGTGTAAATATTTTTCTCTTTCGATTTTTGTGTACAATAAAGAGTATTTGATGTGATTTGGTTCTTTTTTAATGTTTGTCACCTCATCTTTCGACTAGATGAAGCGATTTTGAAAATTGTTTTTTTTTTATTAAAAGCTACTACTTCCCAAGTGGTACCATTTCCATTTGGTCCCATTCCGACAATGATTTGGTCCCATTTCGGTAGTTTGAAGTCGGTTGGTGTGTCTATTTTTGACGTGTATTTTTAACAATTTATTTCCAGGTTTTTCAAAAAGAGCCACTTATTCGGGCGCCTACATATTCATTAGACTTGAAAACTCTGCCAGTCCATTGTGACGCCGTATGGCAAAGTATGAATATTAACACTCTGATTGACAAGAAGAGATATCATGTAAGTGGATTTAATTATAATACACAAACCTCGAGAACCACTCGAATCCTTAGGTGAAAACCGCATCAAAATCAGTTGTGTAGTTTTAAAGATCTAAGCATACATAGGGAGAGACGGACAATGGAAGCGATTTTGTTTTATACTATGTTAAGATTATGAAATCGTTTCAATCTTTCGATTTGTTGGTTTTTAACTAACTTCAAAAAAGGAGGAAGTTTCTTAATTTGACTGTATTTTTTTATTGTTTGTTACCTCATATTTCAAAAGAGCTTTCAATTTAAAAAGAAATCCAAATCGCTTCATTTTGTTTTTTTAAAATTGAATGCTACTGATTCCGATATTTATTTGGTCCCATTAAGGTCGTTTTAAGTCGGTTTTCGTGTCATGTTGACGTATAATGTTTGACATGTTTTTTTTTTAATCTCAACGATTCTTAAATCGTCGGATCAATCCACGACTTGCATCGCATTAAGGTGCAAATATCAACTATTTTTGATATTCATTCAAGAATACATGAGAACATGGCATGCTTGATTTTGTAGATCGTATTGTGAAAAATTGATCTTTTTTTTTATATTGGGTTCGCCAAATTGACGCCGCCCGCCTGGTGGTAAGTCGTGACGACGTCTAGCGATTGTGGGCCACTCTCACAGCAGACAATACTATAGAGAGTGGCCCTCAACTTGACGACCTACTGATGTGCCTCTTCACGCTCCGCTTAAAGAACCCAGGGTTATATGTGGGAGGAAACACGCGCACAGGCAGGGCGTTCCAGGCCACTATCGTTCGGCAGAAAAACGAACGTTTAAAACGCTCGGTTCTCGCGAACATGCCTGTCCACTGTATGGGAGTGGCATCTCTGCCCGGCACGCGTTGTTCGGGATCGGAAGGAAGAGGGTGGGATCAAATTTAAGAGCTCTTCAGAACACTCGCCGTGGTAAATACGGTAGGAAGCTATTGTTCGGCACTGAGCTAGCGGCTCAATGCTTCCCGTTACCTCCGGACAATCTATAACACGATCTTCCAAAACATCGATTCATATGTTCATCCCTGAACGCTTGGTCAAAGTCAGCTTAAGGGTGCCTCTCGACCAGAGATGTGCTATGTAGCTATGCTATGAGGATGTGCTTGTGGACAAATGAAAATGGTAGCACCCTGAGACTTTCATTTTTACCATTTGATTTACTTGTGTAAAATATTTAAAGACAAGACAGTGGTATAGCCTTATTTATAGCCTTCAACTTCCAGGGCAAATATCCCTTGGCGTCTCTGAGTGCTGTAAGTCTAGCTACATCCAGGGGTGGTGCGAGAAGAAAGGTCAGGGAATTCTATCGGCCCTATCCGAAAGACGTAAGTAATCCAGATAAATTTCCAAAATAACAGGTTTTCAGTAAATTATTCCGGCTAATCTTTGAAACTGCCAGACCGATTTTAACAGGACTTTCACTGGCAGATGGCTGATGTCATAGAAAATAACTTGGGCTACTTTTAGAGTTTTCGAAATGAAAATCTCTTATACAACAGTAATGTCCGTCCGTCCGCCTGTAAACAACTTTCAACTCGAGAACGGTAAGAGCTAGAGACTCAGTGTAAACGCCAATCGACTCAGCATGGTCAAGGACCTCTAAAATGAACTTGACCTCTGATCTCAAGGCCAAGGTCAAACCGAGGTCAATCGAGAACGGTAATGGTTAGACTCAAGACTAGCTGCAATCAACTCGGCATTCTTTTTTTTTTGTTGAACTTCATGTCATGTGACATTTTTTAGATTTTATGAAAAAACTTTCGAATACTCTAAAATATATGGCAAATTTTTGCCATATTTTTAACTTGTTTATATCGGGAATGTGTTCCTTTGGTAAGTGGGAACCAAGTGTGTATTGATAAACTGTGATGCTTCCCTAATCCCTAATGAATAAATAGTGGTTGTAACGTACCACGGCTTTAGGGGTCGTGGATGGTAGGTGATTCTAGATAATGTTAGGTCTTTAGTTTAGTATAGGTTACAGGCTTCAGGATCGAGGCAGGTGCTGTAAGTTAGACAGCAACTTGCCTGGATATATCGTAGGTCACGCAAAGAGATCGAATGACGTGTGACATTCGTTTATATAGTAGGTCTCGCTAACGCAGGGGGACAGTTGAGGCGCGGAGAGGCTTCGACGCACGCGCAGCTCGCATGACGTAGTGTGACGTCACACCGACGTCACATGGTGTTTTGGTCCTCTTGGAAAGGGAACAGTCCCTGGTTCGAGTCCAGCCCAAGACTAAAGTTTTTGCGGTTCATATTGTACAATTATTTGAAACAAATAGTGTTTTAAATAGCTATAATTACTTGAAGGTATCACCAGTACCTCCAATCCAGCCTGAAAAGGGTCCAGCAAATCCAACGGCAGAACAAATCATGTCTTTGAGAGGGGAGGATTTCTTCCTATTCTGTCCTACTATGGATGGACATGCTTTTGGCAGGTAAAAAATATAGTTTCACTTTCGCCAGTAATATTTTTGGTTCACAAATTTGTAGGACCAGTTTGAGGTAGAGTAAGCTACGCGGTTTTTTGTGCCGAAACTATTGATTCTACGATAAAGTTGTACAGACATACATTCTAGGAAATATTCTCTAGTTTAATTTGGTAGCACCAACATTTTTATCGTTTATTCACTTGGAAAGGAAATAACGCCAAGAACTGGTGTAAGCCGCCATTTTTTAAAGATGGCGGCTCTGCCAGCGGCACAAATACGAGGTGGTAAAGTTCAGATTCAGTATGAGCACAATTAAAATCTATAAGTACAGTCACCAATTTTCAAAACTGTTCCGCGGGTTCTGAAAATTGGTAATTTTAAGGATGTCACCTAAGTCCTGTTTTCTAAAAATGACACCATATTCCGATGTTGTTGATGAACCAGGTAAGTACCAGATGACGTCAACAATAGGGGGTGAGCCTATTGCCACTTTTACGTTTGCCACAACTTTGTCCTTCGATTGGCAGGTGCACATGAGGTTTGCTTGCACCTCTAAGGTCTCTGACGACATTGTGGAGCTGCCATGGGCTCTCATGTCAGGCCTGTGGAAGGATATGCACTCGCGGTTCAGTCTATTCAGCCACAAAAAGATGCTGTCTCTTGGACGTTGCCGCTAGATTGTTATAGATATGTAGGTTGTATTAGCTCGCTGACTTAGTATATTTCTTACAGAGACGACCTAGTTCCACTCCCGAAGTCTGAAACAATACTCCACAGTCCTGTAGAAGTTGCCAACCAAAAGTTCCACTCGCAGTATCGTCAACTCGACGTGGGAAGATGGCTTTTGAGAGGCACCCGACATATGGCTAGTTACAGGCAGGTGTTCCCTAAGGGGTAGGGACAGGTGCTTTACACACCCACACTTTGCCAGTAGAATTCCAACAGCCAGGACAGATGTTACATATTACATACCAACTAAATAGTCTCTTCAGTCCGAGGGTAATTAATTTTTTTGCCAGAGAATAGTTTACTAGTCCATTTTTAATGTTCCCGTTGGACTCCTTGTAATATGAAGATAGCTGATCTTCAAAGGCTGGAAGAACGCCTATTCCCATCCAATAATCTGAACTTCTAGGCTAAGTGGCAACCCGGTTAAGTTAAATGGTCTAGGTTAGTTACTGCTAGAGTCCTAAGCAATCCTCGTGGACATCACTACACAACTTTGATATCGTCAATGAGTTGTGCAGATCAGATGGCAGTGCTCTTCACGGAACATGTTGAAGTTCAGTCGGGCAGCAGATAGAGTTGGGAAACGGCTCAATGGATGATGAATCTTTTCCTATAGGTATCAGACTTTCAAGACCTTCACGGCTATTCCTGCCTGCTTAGCTGCCCTAGCCATGCTTCATAGGTACAAAGCTAGGGCATGGAATGAAGACATCGTGGACGAGACCCTGGATGTTGCATATAATCTTTATAGAGTAAGTAGACCGAAACGTTCCGTTGTATGTCTTATCCTTAACAATTTTTTACTAACTAGAGATAGCGTTTTAGGTTGGGACAAAACTACTTTTGACTGCTTCGGTGGCGTGGTCGGTAGTGCATCTGCTTTCGACCGACGCCAGAGTCTTGGATTCGATTCCCGGTCTGGACAACTTTATGTGATGACACATACGTTTGTGCCGAAGTCTGGAAGTTTCCTATGTATAATTAATAATAGGTCTTTACCTATGAAATTGCCGTTTGGGCTTTGGTCGACAATGACGAATTAAAGGTGATTATGGAAGCCGATGATACACAATCTACGGCTGAATTAGTAGCCGCTTTCGACGTTAGCGTCAAAACAATATTGGTCCATTTGCGTCAAATTGGCAAGGTAAAAAAGCTTGACAAATGGGTGCCCCACGAACTCAATGATCGCCAGCGCGACGTACGTGACGAGACATGCCTTGCATTGCTCAACAGACACACAAATTAAGGAATTTTGAACCGCATTGTTACTTGAAAAATGGATTCTGTTTGATAACCGCAAGCGCTCAGCAAGTTGGTTGGATCCTGGTGGTCAGCATCTAAACAAAGCCCTAAACGAAAACTTACCCCTAGAAAAGTGATGGTCACTGTTCTGTGGTCTAGCGCCGGTGTGATTCATCACAGCTTCTTACCAAACGGGGTGAGCATTACTGCAGATGTGTACTGTGAAGAACTGAACACAATGATGGAGAAGCTGGCACATCTCCAATCAGCATTGGTCAATCGCTCGTCTACGCTGCTCCTGCACGACAATGCGCGACCTTATACTGCACAGCAGACGGTCTCCAAGTTGCAAGAACTGGGGTTGGAAGCTCTCCGTCATCCGTCATACTCACCAGACCTTGCGCCTACAGACTACTATTTTTTCCAGAATTTGGATAACTTCTTGGCGGGAAAGAAATTGAATACCCGAGAGGCAGTACAAAATGCCTTTGAAGAATTTGTTGCCTCGCGTCCAGCTGATTTCTTTAAGAAGAGCATCAATAAACTGCCGCTGCGTTGGCAAAGATGCATTGATTGCATGGGTGGTTACTTCGATTAATACAAATAAAAAAAACATGAAAAATAATTGTTTATTTTTTTCGTACCAAACGGCAATTTCATAGGTAAAGACCTATTATATAAAACAATGGTAAGTAAAAATTTTTTTAAGAAAAAACTTTTTAGCATTAATTAATAGCATTAATTTTTCGCAGAATCAAAAGGACAACAAAACGTCGACAATTGTTTCGCCTCTAAACGAGGCATTATCAAGACTGTCTCAGAGAGAACAGCCATCGCTGTTCTCTCTGAAAAAATTTTTACTTACCATTGTTTTGTCATGGATTTTCGCCAAGTAACGCCTGTTTCTATCCAAAACCTATTATATACTTAGGTATTTGCAAACAAAAAATATAATTATTTATTAACCTCAGTACTTTGCGCCCAAGTTGCTAGCGGCGTGGTAAGTATCGCATCTTCCAGTGACGAAAATAAGACGCATATCTCAACCTTATTCCAAATTTGTGACGCCTTGGGTTTGTAGATATTGGATGTTGAAACGGGACGATTTTACACCTTGCGCCCAGCAGTTTTCTTTGAATTACTCATAAATCACTGCATTTATATTTCTTTTTAGGTTGTCACATTTCATTACGATGTCGTCAATATGCTACATCCAAGTTTGAATGTCTTATGACCACCCATTCTCGAAATATAAGATGGGCGCAAGGTTCATAATTCTGAACGTTACGCCCACTTGTATTTTGACGACGGAAGCTCCTACGAGTTTGAAACTTGCATTAAACATTAGTGGCGGTAACGAAACGCTATCGTGACGATCATTTTAGCTTCATACAAGTTATCCTGAAGAGCTGTAAACTTTAAAGCATTATAAACCATATACCCAGCAGATCAAAAGGGAAACAAAGCATCTTTTAGTACATTTAACTATTGGAATAGGTAACATGGTTCCTACCTAAACAATATAAACATCATTCATTGCTTATTTTTGTATCTAATGACTCAAACACATTAATTACAAAATTTATAATTCACACTGCAAATAGAGTGCCAACAAATGCCCCCTTTCCCAACCGACCACCTGAGTTGTCCACCTAGTTGGTCAGTTAGGAATAAATGTTCCTAACCACCCACCTTGTGCATCTGGTTGGTCAGTTAGTAACAAAATGTACTAACCGTCCACCTGTGGCTGTAAAAAAAATTATAACTTTATAATATGGTCATTCTCTCTAATCTTGAAGGCTCTTATGTTGTTATGTATTCCCGGTACATTTGAGGTTTGTGTCTTTTATATTGGACAATCATTTTCATCTGTACTCAGTGCACCTGTTCACACATTTCTTTATTTTTCATCGGGACAAAAAAAATGGGTGTTTCCTCGTGGCCAAACTAGATTGCCAAACTGATTTGGCCACGAGGAATAATATTTCCTTGTAGCCAAACTACTTGTCATTAAACATTTGAGTCAACCTGTATACAGTAAGTTTGTACTACCGTGGACTAAGTATGTATATGTATCATGAACTTAGTACTACCTACTAAGTGATATATTTTTTTTTGTCCTGATGAAAAATAAAGGAATGTGTGAACAGGTGCACCGAGTACAGATGAAAATGATTGTCCATTATAAAAGACACAAACCTCAAATGTACCAGGAATACATAACAACTTCAAGATTAGAGAGACTGACCATATTATAAAGTCATAAAATTTTTTACAGCCACAGGTGCAGTTAGTACATTTTGTTACTAACTGAACAACCAGATGCACAAGGTGGGTGGTTAGGAACATTTATTTATATAAAACTAAGGCAGTCATTTTTGGTTAATAATTGCGTCAAGCGATATTTACCTACTTATATTATATCATTTTAAAAATATACTTTAAAAAATATTTGACTTTGTTCTGCCCGCCGCCGCCGCCGCCGCAACAACGTCAAACTACATGGTTCACGTTCGATACTTCATACCTACGTCATAAAGTGCATTTTAGCGTTGCACCACCAGGTTGAACGACAATGTTTCGGCGGGACAGAGCCGTGGTGAGTGCATATTTACTAAATTATTTTTACCTTATGTGCAGTGCAGTGATAACTTCAGCGCGGTAAGTTGATTGAATATTATGTGTAAAGTTTCTTACTTTTTATTTTACTTGTTATACCTGTATTAAATATTATTAATGTAAAATGTAGTTTTGGGATACACAACAAATTACAATTTGTTCTTACAATCCATTTGTCTAACGTTGTGTTTGGTCTAGATATTGACAAGTAGGCACCTAGATTATACTAACTAACGTTTAACGTAATTTACTTATATAATATTGGAAATGTATGTATGTATAATTCACACTTGTAATTTTGACGAGAGGGGTAGGCGGAGCCACAACACAAGTCATAGGAAGAAAGAATACTTACTTGTAGCCGTTCTTAGTAATGGTGTCCAAAGTTAGATGTTAGATAAACTTCACAATGACAGGTTACTAGCCTATCACCTATCATGATAGATCTACGTAAATAAGGTACGTAATCCCTTAGTCGACTCATACGACATGCCCAGCATGAGGGTCCCGTACGTAGTTTCGAATGACGTTGCAGCGATAGGTCGCTGTGGCGAAAAACTTTTAGCGTGGTACGCTGGAGCGAAAACTCATTGAAGCGAATTCCACCAGGGCGAATGACGTAGTTTCGAATGACGTTGCAGCGATAGGTCGTTGTGGCGAAAAACTAAGCGTGGTTCGCTGGAGCGAAAACTCATTGAAGCGAACTCCACCAGGGCGAATGACACCGCAGCGACAAACAATGTGGCGAAAAATGTTTGAAATTACATAAATGCAACTTTAAAACTATAAAGGCGAAATAAAAGACAGAAAGTAATAGTTTTAGTTTAATCAACAAAAAAGAACAGTTAAAAAATTGTTATTAAATCATCACATATTAATATAAACGGGTATTTAATGCTACAGCTCGTATAAAATCAACAGTGTTCATTTGGTTTTTATTTTTTATAAGCTCTGCTATGGCTTTTCCTTGTAGTTTAATTTTTTTTTTTGGTGGCTACTGAGGGATTCTAGCCAGAATCCTTTCAATTTTATGAGCTGTTGTGTTCTGTTCTTCAATTAGTTTTTTCATACAGCCGTACAGTCCTAATTTCTTGTTGTCCAGTAAGGAATTCCACCTGCGATGCCATGCTTCCACACTATTCTGAGTCCTTGGAAGCTGCAAATTATTATTTCTTTCAACAGACCATAAAGCAGGTGGAAACAGGGGTTGTAAACGTGATTTGATAGTTTTGCCATTCGATTGCCGGGTATTGAACTCTCCCAAAACGTAATATTTTTCGAAGTAATCAGTGACTGCTCGAGCTTCTTCAGGAAAGATCGTTTCTTTTAAATCGTTGAACACATTCGGTATATCTGCTGGTGGAAAATAGGCCAAAGCTACATATTGTCGCATTTTAAGTGCAAACTCGCTGTCTGTACCATATTTTTGACTGAGGCCTTTTTGTTGGATTTTTCTCCAAATACTTTGGCCCAGATGAAAAAGACAAGTTGACTGAAGCGTTGTTGGGAAAACAGTTTTCACTGCGTTTATAATTGCCAATTCAAAATCGGACAATATTTGTTCCGGGTTCAACTCAATATTAAATACCAAAGCATATCCCTTTAAACTGTTAAAAAATAGTATGTAACATTCTTCAGTCTTTCGGGAGAGAAGCCCGTATGCTAAGGGTAATATTCGCCTGCAATCACCAGTGCCAACTAAACCATGCACCGAAAATAATTGAGTAAATAATACTGGACAAGTTTGGAAAGTTCCATCTACTAACCAAAATGGTGATTCGTTTAACATCCGTAGGTTATTTTCCGTTGCAAATAATAACAGGCGATCGCTGCCATCCAGTCCAAATGTTACATTGCATCCTAGGAAGCGATTGCCATTGATTTGTGTATATACTTCTGGTATATTTACCACTTCAGTCAAGCTGTTAGGTTCTTTAGGCATTATATTTTGTCTTTCTCTCTTAATGATCTGCCGTAGGGCATTGCTATTCGGAATTGCACTTGTACTGCTCGGAGCCACTTCAGATAATTTCTCCCTTATAATTTTACCGGGCGCATCATTGCTTTGTGCTGCTGCAGGTTTTAATCGATTCCTTAATATAATTTCGTCTACTCGGTCTAAAATTCAAATACACACAATATTAAATTAGACTCAACATACAAATAGTACTCGTAAATGAAACGTAGTTTAACAACAGGTATTTATAAGTTTTAATAACCTTATTATTAATACATAATTCATAATGAAACTTACCAGGTTCCGGTGCATGATTGTGACTGGAAATTTCTTTTAATACAATATGTTCACAACCAGCAACTAAACGACTATTTGCGGTACTTTTGCATCCATTCGCTTTATTAGTACAACACCAATAGTGCACATTGTTCTTGTATTTGTTTGGCTTCATTATGTACCCTTCGATAACTATAACAGTTTTTCCGTAGCGTGAAACTAATGACCGAACAGATGTATTTTCACTCATTTTTTATATTTTTCAACACACTTGCTCATAAAGTGGCTCTATGGTCACCGCAATTAGGCACATAATATCACCCATAATCAAACCAAAGAGAATACAATACTACGTAAGAAGAATTGAATCAAACTGTGACTTTTTCATTGCTATAACTCACTAGTGAGTTATAGATTTTTTTTAAAATTTAATTGTTTGAGTTGCTTTGTTCTTAAAAAGTTTTTATTCAAAAAAAAAGATCGTGTTCAATAGAACAAATAAATTAATGTGCCTATTGCTTGCTCATTTCAGTTATAGTTGCCTTTATAGTTTTAAAGTTGCATTTATGTAATTTCAAACATTTTTCGCCACATTGTTTGTCGCTGCGGTGTCATTCGCCCTGGTGGAATTCGCTTCAATGAGTTTTCGCTCCAGCGAACCACGCTTAAAGTTTTTCGCCACAACGACCTATCGCTGCAACGTCATTCGAAACTACGTCATTCGCCCTGGTGGAATTCGCTTCAATGAGTTTTCGCTCCAGCGTACCACGCTAAAAGTTTTTCGCCACAACGACCTATCGCTGCAACGTCATTCGAAACTACGTACGGGACCCCCGGCATGATATGCATAGTCCTCGACCATGCATGGAACAATAATAAAAACAAAAAATATATAATTTCTAAAGTACCTACTATCAACCAACCAATAAATAAACAGTATTCAGTGATTACATTGTTTGCTTTTCATTTATTATTAAAACCATTACTATAGGGAGCTGTGAACATCATAGAAAGCGTACCTAAATACAACTTTGCCAAACTAAGCCAAACATTAAATTTAAAAAAGTCTGAGTACCTACGTACATTTTCATGGTCACCTTACTCCATAGAAATGTTGGGTTTTGTTTCAAAAGCTTATAACTCTTCAGGATAACTTTTATGAAGCTACAATGATCGTCACGATAGCGTTTCGTTACCGTCACTAATGTTTAATGCAAGTTTCAAACTCGTAGGAGTTTCCGTCGTCAAAATACAAGTGGGCGTAACGTTCAGAATAATGAACCTTGCGCCCATCTTATATTTCGAGAATGGGTGGTCATAAGAGATTCAAACTTGGATGTAGCATTAGTGACGACATCGTAACGAAATGTGACACCCTAAAAAGAAATAGAAATGCAGTGATTTATGAGTAATTCAAAGAAAACTGCTGGGCGCAAGGTGTAAAATCGCCCCGTTCCAACATCCAATATCTACAAACCCAAGGCGTCACAAATTTGGAATAAGGTTGAGATATGCGTCTCATTTTCGTCACTGGAAGATGCGATACTTACCACGCCGCTAGCAACTTGGGCGCAAAGTTCTGAGGTTAATAATTATTTAGATATATCAGATTATCTAGTCTAAACTCTGCTTAGTTTGAGACTAGGTGGCGTTGTGTGAATTGTCCTAACACATTTATTTTATTATTTATATTTTTCCTTCCTCCTTATTTATTTATTTCCTTCGAGGTGTAAGCAAGTGGATGTTATGCATGCAGACTGTACTGTTATGTAATGTTTTGGTCAATAAATAAATAAATAAATAATAACTTGGAAAAAATAAATTTTAGCCTCAGAATTTTTAAGTTACAATTCTTCCTGACAGGCTCTACCTGTTGCTTTGAAAATCTGGCAGTAAGTATAGAAATCTGACTGATCTTTGTGACTTAACTAAGACCGTCTTTATCGCTGAAGTCGTAGATAGAGGCATCTATTACGGCCATATTTCTCAAAGGATGCTATCCAAATCTCCAAGAACTAAGTCATCCTTAGATGCACGTGGTTCACCTGCAAATAGATTGCTGATAGATGTTTCTTGCTGGTATCTTTTCAGGAGAACCAACTTACCGAACCAGCGAAAAAATCGTTTTCAAATGGTTATGTACTGAATTTAGTACTTTTATAATATTGCTTGACATAAAATTGTAAAAATTCTGACTTCCATATGTGTTCCAGCGAAAAAATCGTGTTCAAATGGTTATGTACTGAATTTAGTACTTTTATAATATTGCTTGACATAAAATTGTAAAAATTCTGACTTCCATATGTGTTCTTTATGGACCTTAACTGAATAAACGAAAAAAGTGCCTAGTTTCTGGACACGTTAATGGAGATAATGTGGGTATTGCGTACCACTAGCCGGTGGAGGTAGGTTTGGGGTGTCCAAGACCTTGATGGATCCAAAAAGAGGAGGTTCTCTATTCGACTGTTTAATGCTTATTACTGCAAGACTGGGTGACCCGATTTTGATGCTTCTTTTTATTTGAAAGCTGATGCTTCACGTATAGTCCCATATCAATTTGGTCCAGTTCTGACAATAAAGTCAGGTTTTCAACAGAAATTATTTTAGAAGTAGACTAACAAAGCAATTTAATTATATTATAGGAGTCGTTAATGGACCGCAAAGGGCCTATTCGTCACTTGACCCTTGGAGAAATAAAGGAAGACTTCAAGATAAGGGATCGGGAGTTCACGCACAAGGTGAATACCTCCCGTTTTGAGAGCATGGTCTCTTAGACTAGTGTATCGTCTCACCAAGCGAAAAAAGCTCACGATGACAAAAAAAACAAGTGTGAGTCTGACTCGCGCACAACGGATTCCGTACCTAAAACACGTTTGTTGTATCGGAACCCCCTTATTATAATATTCTACATAATATTTATAATATTCTACTTTTAGAGTTTTCGAATCGAAAACCTCTTATACAACAGTAATGTCCGTCCGTCCGTCCGTTCGTCCGTGAACTATTTTCAACTCGAGAACGGTAAGAGCTAGAGACTCAGTGTAAACGCCAATCGACTCAGCATGGTCAAAGACCTCTAAAATGAACTTGACCTTTGACCTCTGATCTCAAGCTCAAGGTCAAAATGAGGTCAAATCGAGAACCGTAATAGGTCTCTATTACGGTTGAGAAGACCAGCTGCAATCAACTAAGGGTCAAAGACCTCTAAAGTGACGTTGAACTTTTTTTTTTTTTAGATTTTATGAAAAAACTTTCGAACACTAAAATGTATGGATTTTTTTTTTGCCATATTTTTAACTTGTTTAGTATTTGTTGTTATAGCAGCAACAGAAATACATCATCTGTGAAAATTTCAACTTTCTAACTATCACGGTTCGTGAGATATTGCTCAAGACAAACGGACAGCGAAGTCTCAGGTTCCCGTATACTTCCTTTCGGTAAGGAACCCTAGAAACATTTTAAATCAAGGAACACTTTTGCCAGGTTTCGTGAAGGTCTGATAAAAATGGCTGCTGCTAGCCTGGAACTCACATAGCTATACATACAGGCAAAATTGTGCAGCATGGTCTCGAAATGTGAACCCAGTGTATGAACGAATCGTGTTATTTTCTCTCTAGCTGTTTTTATCATAAATACGGGGTGTAACATTCAAACGGGTCAGTTTAAGACTTTCCCTGTTAAGAAGTGTGCAAGGAAACGCTGGTATAGCAGTAAACTTGTATTAAGTTCTTCAGAGTAATTCGGATAATATTAATATGAATATATAAAGGGTAGATAGGTACACGGTGCTTGTTCGTCGTGTGTGTGTCACCGTCTTCACGTGAGGAACGGTAAGTATTGTATCCCCCTCCGTCGCCCGACGAGTGACGTATGTTCTCGACATCCCATACTGCTCCATTTTGCTGTAGACACTTTACTTGCTGCGCTTGCAACGAAAGACAATATTAAATTGTGTTTTTTTTTTGTAACAGGAGCGCAAAATAGCGTTTTGGGGCAAAATCGTATCGAGCAACCCGAAGGTTTTCGACCTCTGCCGAGGTATCAGTATGTTCTTTAAGGAATCTGACTCTGGATTATTACAGGTAAGTAAACAATACCAGCTATCATACTGTGGGACTTTCACCCAAACCTTCACCACATCCACACCTTAAAAAAAAATTAAAGATATTTTTGGACAAGACGAATGGAGCAATCTGGAATACACAATAATATATGGAACAATGCTTTCGGGTAATTCAATATTTAAACATAATTTGAATCTTTTCGTATATATGCTCATAATCGAGCAATTTTTATTGTTAGTGTGAAAGCACCTTTACTCACAGGCTCTACCTGTTGAATCTGGCAGTAAATTTAAATGTAGCACGCGAGACTAACCACAGACAACATCACAGTGGTGGGTCTCATGAAGCATGGAAAATGACCCTGCTCTCCTTTTACTTCGAGCCAAACAAACCCATAGGGGCCCCTACATACACCAACTCAAAAGTATTGGTACAACAACTGGACTTGGGAATGTCATCTTGGGGGGAGATGAGAATGCCTCGAACACGTGGTGGGGTTGTCTGTGAACAGAAGAGGTGAGGAATAGATGAGCTTCGTGGACCTCAAACTTCTCAACGAGGGCGACACCCCGACGTTCGATGCCGTTCGAGGAGTGCAGCATTTTGTCCGCGAGTTTTTTTTATGATCTGTGATGCAAAAAATATACTATTTTCATATAGATTCCTGGTGAATACGAAATGGCTATATGGACGGAAGGCGATCGCTACTATGTCTACCACCCTTGGCCGGCTGACAGATCTGGACATAGGGTGAGTCGGTAAAAACGTAGCTTCGGGATTAATTACCTATTCTAATCGCTGTCGTCTGTATTAGACTGTATTTGTCGGAATCGCGTAAAAGACCCGTTAGTCTTAAGTTTATAATGTGTACAAAACGAGAAAGTTAAAAAAAAAGAAAATATTTGTCGGAAGAGTCCGAATCAGACGTATTTGGGACAGAACTATCTAATCTATTAATGTTGACAAATGCTTGACAACTATGGTACTAAATGTTTATATGTACCATGAAAAACAACGACAGTTCTCGTCGACCAACTTACGTCATTACTAGGTACGAGTGATAAGGACAGAGATAGTAATCGCTCGCCATCGCACTGTAACTCGTATGTAATGTAACTAGTTTCGTTGACCTTTATTTGACGATCTTGAAAACTATTTAACACCATTTGACATTTAATTTCTTTCTTTCTTTCTAAGTAGGACATAAGCGATGTAGATGGCGAAATGTAGGCGTAAGAAACGTCTTTGTCTCTATCCCTTCGGGGACAAAGACGTTATTTCGTTATTTATTTCATATACCTACATAAATAAAAAAATCCGAGATTTTTTTTTTCATAGCTACTACTTTTATTAAATTCATTCGGCCATTTGAGACATAACCTATTATATTGTGTGCCCTGTGACGGTAATAGGCTTGCCCCCTATTACTAAACTAAAAATACTGGTAAATTGTGGGTGTGTAATGCGCCTCTGCCTACCCCGTCGGGAATATAGGCGTGGTATGTGTCTTTGTCTGTCTGACACATAAATAAAATGTCTGTGTGTAATTAATTTGATATTAACAGCTTTTCACTAAATGTATATGAAGCAAAAAGAAAGCAATTTTATGACTGTCTGTCTGTTTGTTTCGGTTAATTTCTGGAATGGCTGGACCGATTTTATCGGGACTTTTACTGGCGGATAGGTGATGGAATAAGGTATAATATAGTCTACTCTTTCTCCGGGTAATATATTCCCATGGGAATTGGGCCTAGAAAACTATCACACGGTACGTATACAGCTGGAGTTTGTATCTACTAATACATTTATTTATTTAGGTGGGCCTCCAAGACGGCGGTAAGGCCTGCATGATGTATTTCATCAGCATCGAGCGTATGTGTGAACATCTGATGGAGAGTATAGGAGATTTGAAGAAGAAGCCTTTCAGCATCTCCGACGTTCTAGTGTTTGAGAGGAAGAAACAGCTTCCGGAGCCTGTGAACCAAATGAAACGTGAGTGGACATCTCATCTTTAAGCCTTCGGTCCTGGTCTATACGAACTAATCTAAGGCAGTTGTTATGGAAAGAAAGAAAGAACGAAAAGAAACATTTATTACTCCACTTTTACAAAATAAACTACCAAAAACAACGAAAACAACATCAGCTTAGGAAAATAACAATGAAAATAAAAGAAATAATAATAACTAGTTATCCCGACGAACTTTGTATCGCCATAATTAAATAAAAAAAAAAAAAAAAAAGAATATTTTAATATTTCATGCAAATTTATGTAAATTGAAAAACGCGACGGACGGACAGACAGACAGACAGACAAATAGTCGTATTAAATATATAGATAAGTTGTGGAGTAAACGGCCGTCTCTCAGCGTTATGCTGTTTGCGTGGTGCAAGGCAGACAGCGCTGGTTTTCAGAGAAGGCCTAATGGTAGACGCAATGACAGGGAGAAAAGAAATTATGTAATGAATTATAGATGGGGCAGTAAACAATCCTTATGGTCGTCACACTACAGAACTTCTTATATCACCAATTGGTTGTGAAGGTTATATGGCAATCGCTTCGGAAAATATCGAAGATCAGCCGCATAACAGTAAAACGTCGTGTAGACTACGTTATAAGATCGCCTCACGATCAGAATGTCTATGTAGCTAATGTCCAATAGCGCAAAACGTCTAACGAGCAGTAAGTCTAATCAGCAAAATGTCTATGTAGTAAATGGTCCAACTATCAGATGGTCTGTATAGCGGAACATCTATTTAGCAAATTATATTTTAGCAGTAATTTAAGTTCGTGACGCATAGCTACTCGTATTTATTTAAAAAATACTAAGAAAAAAAATATTGCTGTAAAAATATTTATAAATTGAGGGGCGATACGTTTATTGCGGTTCATTTATATTTATCCCAATCTACACAAAACTTGACACAAGTATTCATTAAAAATTTTTTTTCAAAAAAATCTCGTGTGTCCAGCGGTGGCCCCAGGCCGTTGGATAGTCCGCGGCAGTTTCCACGAAGGCGACGCGCGCTTCCCTGAGGAGCACCGAGGGCGCCAGGCCACGCCCTGTGCGCTGATGGCGCTGGGACTGTCTCACGTGGTCAGTCCTGCTGAGTGGACCACGCAGGATATTAATGATGTGAGTATCAATGATGTAAGAGTCGCCAAGCTCAAGTGGTAGTACCACGTCTGGGAGATGCTGTGTGGGTAGACGCTACAAGGTAGACTGCCGAAAACGTAATGGTCACAGGCCCGTTTTTCCATGACCACGGTTGATGTCATCCAACCGAAACTTGGTACGAGGGTGGATTGAAAAGTAGTCGGCCTAACACTGATCCATTTAGTTCTATCAAATCAAATCTATCCACATTATTTAGTTCAGTTCAGACCTGTTAATTGTGTGAAGTTTTATTATTATTATTAAACGTGTGCGATAATTAATTTTATTTTTATAAATTTATCAACAAAGCAATCTGACATCATTTCCGCAAATGGAGCAAATCGAGCAGCGTGCCGTCATTAAGTACCTCCATAAGAAGGGGCTGTCATCAAAAGCCATCCATGATATAGTCAGTACATTAGGGGATTGCGCTCTTTCATATTCATCCGTCAAAAAATGGATAGCAGAATTCAAGCGTGGTAGAGAGAGTGTGAAAGACGAACCCCGCTCTGGAAGGCCTTCGACGTCCACGACTGACGAAAATGTTAAAAAAATACTCGACTTAATTATGGGAGACCGCAGATTGAAAATTAGAGAGATAGCCGAGATTATAGGCATCTCTTATGAATGTACTCAAAACATAATAGTCAACGTGTTGGGTTTCCACAAGGTGTCTGCGAGGTGGGTTCCGCGACTGCTTTCAGTTGAGCAAAGAATGATGCGATTGACTATTGCACGCGACTGTTTGGAGTTATTTGAAGCTGATGAATGTGATTTTTTGAATCGTTTTGTTACTATGGACGAAACATGGGTTCATTACTGTACACCGGAAATAAAACAACAATCAAAACAGTGGAAAAGACCTGGTTCACCACCCCCCAAAAAGGCTAAGTCGATTTTGTCGGCAAGTAAGGTGATGGCTTCAGTATTCTGGGACTCGAAGGGTGTGATTATGGTTGATTATCTTGAAATGGGTCAGACTATAAACTCTGATTATTACTGCACCTTACTACGTCGTTTACGAGAGGAAATAAAAGAAAAACGTCCATGAATGATCAGAAGAAAAGTCCTGTTTCATCAAGATAACGCTCGTGTTCACACGTCTGTCCAATCAATGGCATAAATTCACAACTGTGGCTTTGAACTGTTACTGCACCCACCTAATTCACCTGATCTGGCACCGTCAGACTTTTTTCTGTTCCCTAACCTAAAGAAGCACTTGGGAGGCCAAAGATTTTTGACAAATGACGAGGTCAAAGCAGCAGTTGACGCATATTTTGACTCTAAGGAAGAATCATTTTTATTCAACGGGCTAAATGCATGGAAGGGAAGATGGCAAAAGTGCATTGAACTTGATGATGATTACTGATGAGACTGCGGTTATTAACGTCCAACAAGCTATAGTCTACACGCAATGCTGGTCCGCTCCTACATGGGGCACACTAAAAGTTTTGCACTTCTAGCTAATCGGAACTATTTGAATTTCGAATGTTATATTTTTAAACGTTTGCAACCTTCTTAGTAATAAAAAAAAACAATTGGCGGGAAATCATTTGCCAATTGTTTTTTATCACACATCAAAGTTCTACGTATGCATCGAAAATGGAATTAAGTCGAAAAGATTTTAGAGTGATGATTTTTTATGATTTTCAAAGTTCTCTCTCTCCGCAAAACTGTGCCGCTCGTCTTCAAAATGCTTTTGGGAGAGAAGCACCTTGTTTGAGCACCGTGAGGCGATGGTTTGCTGCATTTGAGCGAGGTCGAGTTTCTTTACATGACGAATTTCGTGAGGCCTTCAACTGCCGTCAACGAAAATAATGTGGCTACTGTTAAGCGGTTAATTGAAGAAAACCCGCGGATTACCTATGAGACAATTCGAGGACTATTGGGGATTGGTATTTGTCAAATCCAGAAAATTTTACACGAAGAATTTAAAGTTCGGAAACTTTGTTGTCGTTGGATCGCTCATAAACTGAGAGCGGAGCAGAAGCGGGCTCGCGTGGAATGGTGCTCACAGATGCTACTGAAGTACGACCACGGACATTCTAATGCTGTTTATGACATTGTCAAAGGAGACGAAACGTAGATTTATTGTTTTGAACCAGAAAATAAACAGCAATCTTGTGAATGGGTGTTTGAAAATGAGAACAAGCCAACAAAAGTGAGGCAGGCGAGAAACGTTGGTAAAAAATGATCGCGTTTTTTTTCTCAGCTACGGGTCCCATCTATACAATTCCACTTGAAGATCAAAATAGTGTTAATGCCGAGTGGTATTCTACCATTTGTTTACCCAGGGTGTTAGAAAATATTCGCGAAAGACGACCCAAAAGCCACGTTATCCTACATCATGACAACGCTTCTTCACACACGGCCAACAAAACAAAGTCAGTTTTAGCTTCTGAAAAAGTACAACTCGTCACCCATTCTGCGCATACCCCCAACCTAGCACCCTACGATTTCTGTATTTTCCCCAAAATCAAAGATTTGATGAGAGACTTTACTTTTTACTTTTTTAACTCCGAAGAGGCAGTGATAGCGTTCAATCAGCACTTAGAAAACATGCCTTCAGATCTGTGGTAAAAGTCAGTTCAGTTCAGTCTGTTTTAAAAAATGGTGTGATCGCATGAAAAAATGTTTAAAATGTAAAGGAGAGTATTTTAAAAAGCAATAAACATAATATTTTGGTTTTAACATGTTGTTTTTTTAAGTTACGCAAAACTTATAGTGTGACCTACGTATTAACTCTGTCGTGATGTTATATAGCCTATGTTACTCGCTAAAAATTTAGCTTTATATTACTGAAAGAAATTTTCAAATCAGAGCAGTAGTTTCTGAGGAGTCACGTTGTCCCGTACAAACTTTGTCCCCCCTTTTTCCCTCCTTTAGGAGTAGAATTTTGGAAAATCCTTTCTTATCGGAAGTATACGAAATACAAACACTCACACTCAGAGTTCTAGGTTTCTACGATAAGCGGTTTTCAAATTAAAATAGGTCCACTCTGGAAGCAGTAACTTTCAATTAAAGATTTTTTTAAATCGGTTCATCAAGTCGAAAGATGAGATAACAGACATAAAAAATACATTCTAATTCAGAACCTCCTCTTTTTTTGGAAGCCGCTTAAAAATCAGTCAAATCTTCAATTTCCAGACTCTGGAACGCGGTGACACCCTTTACCAAAACACAATAGAACATTTGGAGAAGATGGGTATCAGTCTGGACGCTCCCAAGTTTGCAGAGGAAGCTGAAGATGTGGAAGAAACTGATACAAGTCCTACAGGAAGTCTCGCGGCCGCCGATTGTCTGCCCAGATTCAATTTGTCTGAAACCGATTGTATAGAAGCTGATGTTATTGATAGTGCCTTTTCAGGTTAGTTGGGGTTCACGTTCAGTCTTTACTTAGGATATTTACCAGGTAATGTTGTATCGAGTTTCTGATATTTTGGCAATCAAGCGCCATGATCAAGGATGAACTTCTTGCGTCATGATCACAGAGGCATGAAGGAAGGAGGAAGAAGTATCGGATGGATGCGAAACAGATAGTTACCGAAACATTCATGCCCGGTAACGATCTGCTTCGCACGATACGCGAGGACACCATGCCGCCTCTGAAAAAAAAATGGATGCTTCGATAGTTTATGCTTTTGATTGTCAGCACTTGGTGGAACCTTTAGTAATACATTATGAAAAAAAAACCGATTTTACCTTTACGGCATTATGAAAGGTCTTTATGGATCTTTAGATGGTTCAGTTACATAAAGAGGATGTCTGAAAGGAGGGAGAGTCCCGAAACATATACATCACGCAGGTTTGCACAGGCTGGTAAGGGTCGACCTGGGCTGATAAATTAACAATCACCTAAAAGTTGACTGGAAGAGCCATGCCTGATTGCAATAAGTTCTCTATTGTACACTTCCACAGACTCAAATCACGTCTTTATTCCTGAAGGAGTAGACAGAGGTGCTTATTACGCCCTTGTTTCGCCAGTCACTTCGTTAACCAACGTATAATGTGGCAAGCTAATTGTCGTTTTCGGGGACTGGTTAGCCAGACTGGGAAGAGTCTCGTCCGTTTGTTAGCAGGTATAAGCCGCGCACGATGTAAGTGGGATAGAACCTTGTTACAGTAACCGCTCCGTGACGTCATCAATCGCCGAAAAGTATGGATACCAAAACAGTATTGTAGGTCTACATCTATGACGTCACCAACATGGCCGCCAATCCCATTGTCATCTTGCACGGCTTACATTGTTTATCGCTGCTAATACACCACGTGCAAATGAGGATGACTTGAGCCCTTGAGATTTTGGAAAGGACTTCAGATTCTGAGCATAAAATAAAAGTTTCAGTAAACTGTTCTTTATTTTCCAGGCACCTTGAACCCTGAACCTGGCAACGGCTTGAGCCCTTGAGATTTTGGAAGGGACTTCAGATTCTGAGCATAAAATAAAAGTTTCAGTAAACTGTTCTTTATTTTCCAGGCACCTTGAACCCTGAACCTGGCAGCGGATTACCTGCATTCAAGTCAGTCCTTGGGAATTTTTTCAGTGAGTTCAGTCATGGCGTGTTCACGGCGAGAGGGAACTCTATGGCTATATGGAAACATGACGGCCACTTCTATATGTTTGACCCTCATGGATGCGACGAGAACGGTGAGTATTTATGTTAGAACTAGTCGATGCCCGCCGAATATTTAAATATTTTTGGACAGTCTCACACAACGCCATCTAGCCTAAACTAAGCTATAAGCTTGTGCTAGGCGATCTAGAAACTGATAAACATACTTATATATTTCTAAATACATACATAATATAAAAATTTTACCTTCGAATAAAATTTCTATTATGCTTCCTATGACGTTCGAAGTCCCTTTATGAGAGAGTACGTCATTTCCTTGCTTCGCTTTGTCGTTAAATATCGCTTCCGTTTCCGCTATCTAGGTGCGCCGCCAGCGCCCTCTACCGCTCCCCTCACCTAAGTTACCTTTTAAGCACAAGCCGCCATCTTCGTCATTGTTAAGCTCATAATGGTATAGCCCCAGGAAGGCCTAACAGGGACTTCGAACGTCATAGGAAGCATAATAGAAATTTTATTCGAAGGTAATATTTTTATATTATGCGTTCCGTTTGACGTTCGAAGTCCCTTTATGAGAGACTGTTTGTTATCTTCTGGTGGCTTGTTGTTTAAGTTAAAAAAGGCAACAATGTGATGCAGGTATATTAAATATATAAACGTAAGTGCACTTTAACTAAGGTGCAACAAATATATCAACATACAAATTACTTTATAGATATTATAAATCCAGCTGAAAGAACTGAGATAGTGATGTTTCTGAGGCACTAGACAATTGAGTCTCGTATTACCTTCATGAATCTCTTTTAGATAAAACTTTCTAAAAATAGATACCTGTATGTTTTCAATTTGCTTTAGCTGGAATAACATTAATATAAAAAAATTTATAGAGCTTTAAAGATGAGACCATCAGTATACCACATCCAGCTGGCGCATCCGCCCAAACTCTTTGTCCCAAAACCCACTCATCGCTGCTGTAACTGACCTTGTGGGATTTCTAGTTGCTAAGACAAATATGGTTATAATATATAACATCTCCGACGTCTACAGTAAAACACGATCTAGAAAACTAAAATTGAAAATGAAGTTAAAATTATATGAACGTGGTATAGACATTTTAGCTTAGTAGTAACAGGGTTCTCCTTGTTAGGGAGAGGCCGATGTCATTAGTTTTTACGAATTATAATTTCTATCTAAATATTTATTGAGGAATAAAGTTATGACTTATGATTAATAGGGTACCTTTTTATAAATTTACTGTACCCGATATACTGATGCACCAAGATGATGACCATAACTTATTATAATCGGTTTTGGTGTTCAAAAGCCCTGGTATGTGGTGAGGGCGAAACACGGTGCTATGGGGGTCCACCAGGTTCAAAAAGTAAATATCTAGCTAAGACGCGATCTTGTTACCTCTTCATGTATAGGCCACGGCTGTTTTGTTGTCCACAAATGCTCCGACAGAATGTTCGACGCGTCGCGCGGTGATGACGTGGGTCTTCGGCATTCTTTGTAGTTGTCTACTATACTCTGCCGGTTATTTCAGTTTGGAATACTAACCGACATCGAGGATACTTCTATAGCTGCATTAACCAGCACTGCAACCTTCCACGGGGGGTGTCGAAGGTTGCAAAGTTGGGATTCCTAATAGACAACGTAGTCGTCTTAGGTCCAACTGCTGACTGTAAGCCGTACTGCAACATCTGAAGAATCCGTTGTACTAATAGAACCTTCCCCGCGCGTTGGGGTGATGAAGGTTTTAAAATTGAGGTGGGAGTCCTAATAGGCGTTGTGCCTATTTAGGTCTCAACTGCTGACTGCAAGCCGGACTGCAACATCTGATGAATCCGTTGTGCTAATAGAACATTCCACGCGTGGTGGGGTGATGAAGGTTTTCAAGTTGAGCGGGGAGTCCTAATAGGCGTAGTGCCCAACTACGGACTGCAACATCAACAAACATCTGACGAACTCTTACTTCATGCGAGGATATGGACTTCGTATTGGCTTTGGTGTCCCTTGCCCAAGGAAATTTATGGCCCTAGTTGGTGTCGTCAATTGATGCGCCAGCCCAGAAATTGTATTGAAATTTCCATCCGAGTCGACTGTGGTTCATGTGACGAACTCTTTGTTCTTTAAGATTAGGAACCTTGTATTGGATTTGGTGTCCCATGACACTCCAAACCGATGATACCAGTTGGTATCGTCACATGGATCCGCCGATAACCCAGAAATGGTATTGAATTTTGTATCTGAGCCGACTGATTCTTCGGTGGGGAAATGAACACAGACCTCTCGCGTGTCAGTTGGGGATACTGACCATGTACGAAGTATCTCTGCGGTCTAGTTCATAACTGAGGCGAAAATCCGCGGCGATGCTGTGACAAACATATCATCTGTAGCAGTTGGTTTTGAAATCTGATACTGAGTGCGTGATGAAAGGAGTATTATTCATTTTCTGCATCTGACACTTTGTAGGTATTTTACAAAAGGTTTTACGTCAGTCATATTTATTGTCTGGTGATGATGGCCTCAGACGCATATAATATCACACACACAGGTGACAAGTGTATCCCTGTGTGTGTGACAAGTACGTATCACATGGCAGCAAAAAGTGACTATCTACGTGTGCATATGCAGCCTGAGCTTGATCTTAGTCTATCTTTACCGTCCAATCTACTTATTGTAGAAGACTTGGCGTTTGCTAATGATGAAACAGATCGGATGCTTCAGTTTCATGCACGTGAATGCCTTGAGATGGAAGTTGTTCCACATCTTCCATTGGTCAAGGTCAAAGTTAAAACATCTCATGATGTACCCATCTGTTAATTTTGGCAAATTTTCACACAGACAATAGTGTTACGAGCCGGGGTTCTACGGAATGGAAAATGCCGATCAAACTACCACAAAACACTTTATTTATTACATCACTAATTTACACTTCACTATAAAGCTTCACTAAACACTTTTAATCGCACTTGAACTCGCAGGTATAACTCGTATTATCGCTCTGGAAATACTGATCATCCGCCACCGAAGTGCTCCGCCTTTATAGTACGGTCATTACTGTAGATTACTCTAGAATCTTCACGGAAGAATTATCGCGAACATTCCACACCTTCGAGATGCTTCTAGATAACTCGTTACATAGAAGTACCTTGACAGAACATTTCAGAAAGACGTTACGTAGTAGTACTGCGATTTGCTACTAGATGGCGATGAATTTGGTAGTCTTATTACTCGCTACGAGATAGCGTTACATTGCCCCCTCCTAAGACATGCTCGTCCCGAGCATTGTCAGGCCCATAATATCGCGCCAATCGATCCACATGAACTATCTTTGGCGCACTTCTTGGACTCTTCCGTATTCGGTAAGTGACATCGTTAATCTTGGTCACAACTCGGTATGGTCCATCCCATTTAGCTTGCAGTTTAGGAGACTTCCCTTTACTGCGGACTGGGTTATGTAACCACACTAACGAACCTTCATCGAAGCCCTTATTGTTTGTCTTTCGGTCGTAACGGGTCTTCATCTTTTCAGACATTTGTTGACCTGATTGTCTGACATGCTCATAAATGTCATTCATCCTGCTGCGCAAGTCATTCGCATAATCGGTGATATTGCGTGGAGCGTCAGGCGGTATACCGGTTATTAAGTCGGCAGGCAACCGTAATTCTCTTCCAAAGTTCGCATAAGCTGGTGTCACTGACGTGCTTTCGTGAACCGCACTTCGGTAAGACAAAAGAAACGGTTGGATGTGCTTGTCCCAATCTTTTTGCCTTCTTTCCACAACTTTCGCCAAATATCTCTCCAATGTCTGATTAAATCGCTCCACCATTCCATCTGACTGCGGGTGGTAAGAGGTCGTTCTGGTTTTGTGAGTACACATGACCCGACACATTTCCTGGAACACCTGAGATTCAAAATTTCTTCCTTGATCGCTATGGATTTCTGGAGGCACCCCGAAACGACAGATGACTTCGTGAACTAATTTATCTGCGACGGTGGTAGCTTCTTGATTAGGTATAGCGAAGACTTCTGGCCACTTCGTGGAATAATCCATCACAACCATGAAGTACTTGTTTCCGCTTTCACTTTCAGGAAACGGTCCCGCAACATATAGGGCTATCCTTTCCCATGGTGCCCCAACGTTATACAGTTTCAGTGCACCTCTGCTCCGTGTATGAGGTCCTTTCACTGCAGCACAACTCGTACATTTGCGACACTAGTCCTCAACGTCGTCGCGACAGTGGATCCAGTAAAACCGCTCACGTATCTTCAACAGAGTCCTTTTTACTCCCATATAGCCCCCTGAACATCCATTATGGTAGAGCTGTAGCACATCTGGGACCTTAACTTTAGGGACGACCATTTGCAAATGACAGCTGTCTCCTCGAGCGTTTTCCCATTTGCGGCACAAGACTCCATCCTGAATAACTAAACTGTCCCATTGCGCCCAATAACTTTTTGTGATTGAACTCATTGAAGCTACGTCACTCCACATGGGTTTAGGAGCACTTGCTTTAATCTACTCAAATATTGGCTTGATGTCTGCGTCGTCCTGTTGAGCATGTTGTAGGTTTTCTTTCCATTCGTCGCTCAGATCCGTTTTAAGCATCTTCACAGGTATGGCTTCCTTTATCTCCTGTTTGGCACAGTGCTTACAGTCTTCAGGGCAAGGTCTTCTTGACAATGCGTCTGCGTTGCCATGGGATCTCCCACTGCGATGTTCGATTACAAAGTCATATTCCTGCAGTAGCTCAATCCATCTGGCGACTTGTCCTTTTGGATTCTTGAATTGTAATAGCCACTTCAATGCAGCATGGTCGGTACGTATAAGGAATTTTCGCCCCAGTAAATATTTGCTGAAATGCTGCAATGTCTTCACCACGGCGAGTAATTCTCTCCTCGTGACGCAATAATTCCTTTCAGGTTTCGATAAGGATTTGCTGAAGTAGGCTATAACGACCTCTCGATCTCCTTTCCGTTGAGATAACACACCTCCGAGTCCGATATCACTTGCGTCTGTGTCAACTATAAATTCATTTTCCGCATCAGGATAACCCAAAATAGGTGTATTGCACAGACGATTCATAACTCCTGGAATGCGATACCGCAGCTTCCGTCGCAGCAGAACTGTCGCTTTTCCTCCGTGAGCTTGTGTAAGGGTTTGGCAATATCCGCAAAGTTCTTGACGAATCGCCGGTATGAGCACAAACCCAAAAATGCTCTGACCTGCGTCTTATCCTTTGGAACCGGCCAATCCTTGACGGTGATGATTTTCTCTGGATCCGTGCGGATACCATCTTCCGACATTACGTAGCCTAGGAAGCTTACTTGCTGTTTGAGGAATGTGCACTTCTTTGGGCTGAGCTTCAGTTTCGCGCTTCGGATCTTTACAAGCACGCGTTCCAGGTTTTGAAGATGCTCTTCTAACGTACGGCCCACGATGATAATGTCATCTAAATAGACAAGACAGGCGTCCCCAGTCAATCCGGCGAGTACAATTTCCATTAATCTTTCAAAAGTAGCCAGGGCGTTCCATAAAAAAAAATGGAAAATGCAGTCTTCTCTTTATCCTTCGGATCGATTTCAACTTGCCAGTAGCCACTTTTCAGGTCTAGCGTGCTAAACCACTACACCCCTGTCAGCATGTCCAACGTGTCATCGATCCTTGGTAAAGGGTAGCTGTCCTTTTTCGTAACGTCGTTCAGACGACGATAGTCGACACAAAACCGCATACTGCCATCTTTCTTCCTTACCAGCACTACAGGTGAGCACCATGGACTTGACGATGGTTCTATCACACCATCTTTTACCATTCCTTCAATCATGGTCTCAACTTCCTTTTCTCGTGCTACTGGCAGTCTCCTTGGTCGCTGACGGATGGGTGCCTCATTTCCTGTATTGATTTTATGCTGAACCAATCCAGTCTTCCCAATGTCAGCATCACTCGAAGAGAAAAGTGTCAACACGTTGTTTCTAGCGTCCTTGTTGACGATGTTCCCAGTACTCAACTCTTGGCATCGGCGCATTCAATCTACTTCTTCGCAAGTGCCAATCAATGTGCTCTTTTCTATCACGTGTTCCTTATCACTAAGGTTCAGCACACGTACCACTGAGGCTTCATTGGCTCTTACCAGAGTTCGGGCCATTTTCCATGGAAGTTCATTGTGTATCCCTTCTATGAGTACACATCGATGTGTTCGCCCAGAATTCTGAGGGAGACTAACTGGTACAGTCGTTTCTGATCTGGCAGGAAGCACGACCTTCTTCAAGCTGTACACTTTTCCTGATAACGCTCCTTCCATGAAAAGTTCCTCTTGACCACATTTCATCGCTCCTTGCTTGACGTCGATCTCACAAGAGTTCTTCCTCATAAAGTCTAAGCCCAGTATGCAGTCGTCCATTATGTCAGCCACGATGACATTATGCAGGTAAATTCCATTGCCCAACTTTAACTGCATCTCTTTCTCTCCTCGGACGGGTATGCGCTGACCGGTGGCTGTTACCAAGTTGATGCGGTCACGGTTCGCAGAGTCCCCAAGGAACCGATTTGCAAGTCGGGAACTGACAACCGTGCGAGATGCTCCAGTATCTATTGTCAGCTTGCATGGTGTTCCATTTACCTCGCCCTTGATGATCAGGCTGTTCCCGTCCTGGGTTTGTGAGATCGAAACCCTTGGGGCTCTTCTGAAATCAGCCAGCACCCGCCCCGCAGTCCTGGCATTTATTCGTTTCCCTGCTGTTGCTGGGCGGTGACATTAGCCACCCTATCCTCTTGGGAACGACTTTCTTCTCTTTCAGCAGTCCGCTTTGGGAACTGGATCGAAAGTGGCCCCTCTCACCGCATGTGTAGCACCTAGGGCTATACCTCGTGAAACGGTCTCGAGCCGGTGATGCTACAACTTCCCTGACACGGTGAGATCGATGATCCTTCCGTACGGCTTCGACCTCCAAAGCATGAGCCAAGGCGTCTTTGAGAGTCTCATGATGCCCGAGTCTCACAGCAGCCCTGACTTCCAGGTCGTGGATGCCGTCGATGAATACTTGCACCAGATTCCCATCGATTAGCACAGGTACCGACTGGTATGCCTTCCGTACCAGCTTCTCAACTTCCAGGGCCCACTGTTGCAAGTTTTCACCAGTGCGCTGGACACGATCCTTCAGCTGCGCACGATACACGTGTTCCAGGTGAGCGTCACCGTATCTGGTTTCCAAGGCTTCTAGTAGCTGCTCGTAGGATACATCGTCTCCGAGAGCTTCTAGGATAGTTAACGCCTTGTCTCGCAGACCCAATGTAAGCGCAGTCATGGGCTGGGCTTTGCTCCACCCGTTTGCCTTCTTAACGGCCTCAAACTGCTTTTTATAGACCGACCATGAAGATGTCCCATCGAATGGCGGTACTTTATATCCACGCGCTGAAGGTACGGCAGGTAAGGAAGTCGCAATCCCATCTCCAGCTTTCAGATTTCCCAGCTCTTTCCTGACATCTGTAATCTGGTTTTTTACATCTTTAATCCGAGTTTCGGCTTCCGTGATGCGGTTCTCAACATGATGAACTTGATCCTTCATCACATTCATCTCCTTGCCAAAAGTCGCTCGAAGATCTTTCATGAGGAGTGTCTGTTCCTCCTGGCGGCGTGCCTGCTCCTCCTTGTCGCGCAGCAGCTGTTCTTCCAACCGGTGGGCCTGCTCCTCCTGGCGGCGTGCCTGCTCCTCCTTGTCGCGCAGCAGCTGTTCTTCCAACCGGCGGGCCTGCTCCTCCTGGCGGCGTGCCTGCTCCTCCTTGTCACGCAGCAGCTGTTCTTCCAACTGGCGGGTCTGCTCCTCCTGGCGGCGTGTCTGCTCCTCCTTGTCCCGCAGCAGCTGTTCTTCCAACCGGCGGGCTTGCTCCTCCTGGTGGCGGGCCTGCTCTTGTAGCATCGCCATCAGCGCAGTAAAGTCTGGAGGTGCTGGCGCTGGAGATACCGTGGGCGGGCCAGCTTCCACCGTTGGCTGCTGCTGACCACCCAACCTCTCCGGCGTATTACCTCCGAAGCGCCTGCTGTCCAACTCCTGCTGGCACTGACCCCTGGTACGGACGCCCTCTGTGTCTTCTTTCGGTAACACCGGCATTGTCCAAATCCCCAATTCTGACACCAATTGTTACGAGCCGGGGTTCTACGGAATGGAAAATGCCGATCAAACTACCACAAAACACTTTATTTATTACGAAGATGTCCCATCGAATGGCGGTACTTTAAATCCACGCGCTGAAGGTACGGCAGGTAAGGAAGTCGCAATCCCATCTCCAGCTTTCAGATTTCCCAGCTCTTTCCTGACATCTGTAATCTGGTTTTTTACATCTTCAATCCGAGTTTCGGCTTCCGTGATGCGGTTCTCAACATGATGAACTTGATCCTTCATCACATTCATCTCCTTGCCAAAAGTCGCTCGAAGATCTTTCATGAGGAGTGTCTGTTCCTCCTGGCGGCGTGCCTGCTCCTCCTTGTCGCGCAGCAGCTGTTCTTCCAACCGGTGGGCCTGCTCCTCCTGGCGGCGTGCCTGCTCCTCCTTGTCGCGCAGCAGCTGTTCTTCCAACCGGCGGGCCTGCTCCTCCTGGCGGCGTGCCTGCTCCTCCTTGTCACGCAGCAGCTGTTCTTCCAACTGGCGGGTCTGCTCCTCCTGGCGGCGTGTCTGCTCCTCCTTGTCCCGCAGCAGCTGTTCTTCCAACCGGCGGGCTTGCTCCTGGTGGCGGGCCTGCTCTTGTAGCATCGCCATCAGCGCAGTAAAGTCTGGAGGTGCTGGCGCTGGAGATACCGTGGACGGGCCAGCTTCCACCGTTGGCTGCTGCTGACCACCCAACCTCTCCGACGTATTACCTCCGAAGCGCCTGCTGTCCAACTCCTGCTGGCGCTGACCCCTGGTACGGACGCCCTCTGTGTCTTCTTTCGGTAACACCGGCATTGTCCAAATCCCCAATTCTGACACCAATTGTTACGAGCCGGGGTTCTACGGAATGGAAAATGCCGATCAAACTACCACAAAACACTTTATTTATTACACCACTAATATACACTTCACTATAAAGCTTCACTAAACACTTTTAATCGCACTTGAACTCGCAGGTATAACTCGTATTATCACTCTGGAAATACTGATCATCCGCCACCGAAGTGCTCCGCCTTTATAGTACGGTCATTACTCTAGATTACTCTAGAATCTTCACGGAAGAATTATCGCGAACATTCCACACCTTCGAGATGCTTCTAGATAACACGTTACATAGAAGTACCTTGACAGAACATTCCAGAAAGACGTTACGTAGTAGTACTGCGATTTGCTACTAGATGGCGATGAATTTGGTAGTCTTATTACTCGCTACGAGATGGCGTTACAATAGGTTACGTAATGTTAAAATCCTTTTCGAAGAGATGTATTCTATAAAGTAGGGCGTTACTTAACGATCTATCGAAATATAAATGTGTTACATTTTCGCATCGCCATTCCATTATTAAGATGTGAAGATGTAGAAATATATACATTTAATATACATATTACAGATCCTCCCTACAGCTGTCGCACGTGTACTGCCTTAAATGTAAGTTGTCACAAAGTAACACTTACGTTTTATATCAAATGCCAGATTCACAAAGCAATAGGTAGAGTAAAAGTAACTGGCAAATCTCAAGGCCACCAATTGAATTCTAAAACTAGTTACCTATAAGATCGGGTTATTGGGTGAAAGGAGCCCAAATTTTTCATCTTAGACTGGAATGATGGTAACGCATTTTATTACCCCCTCTTCCCTCTCTTTTCATCCAACCATGGAGGGGTCAAGGGGTTTCGGAGATCTCGCCCGAGTGTGGATAGAAGATCTCTAACTATATCTAACTGGTCGAGCGAAGCGGCGGTGGCTTTAAGGTTAGAACTTTACTCAGAAATACCTTCAAAGATTTATTGTAAATCTAACGCCATACTGGCGTAGAATCAAAAATGATATCAAATACCTACAGGTAGATGTAATGGATGGAACTTTCCTAAATAGAGGATTAATTAAGCATAATGTCTGCATTGCCAGACCTATAAATCGTATTTGTGTATTCCAATTTTAGTACATGTACTGCCGAATCAACTGTTGACTTAATTTGAGCCCAAGAACGTTGAACGTTGGGCCTAAGTTTAATTTAGAACCAACGCATTGCTGTAAAATAATCCAGTAGCGTTCATAATCTGAACATCATATTGAAACGCGTTCCAATTTGAAGCGACAAATCTTTGTAAACACGTGCTACCGGGACATTCAGTTCTTAGAATGAGACGTTAAATTTCACTGTACTACCTGTATCTAATGTAAGTAAAACTAATCACTGGATTGGTATTGAGCTATTTAACAAATCTGAAAAATGTTTGGATGAGGATATTTGCACGCTGAAAGTGATACCTTTGTAATTAGAACTGCACTTGCATTTAAAATGTTATTCAAATGACTCACCAACGCTGTGACAATAGGTCAAACCTTTCGTCCAGATCCCACGAACTAGTCCGCTATTTGCCTTTTATAGACCCTGGATCCGAAAAGCAATCCGAAGAACTTTCACTTGAAGTTGAACACATTTTATCTAGAGAATTATACCCTCTTTATCACTTTATTATTAAGATAACGGAAAAAAAACTAAACAGATACTTTCTACTTGAATCTCGAAAGTTGAAAATTTATTTAAAATTTTAAAAACTTGCGACATAAATTGAATCTAATAAATGTATTAGAGTTTTTCGTAACGACAATGCGCTCGGCTCGAAAAACGACGCAACAATGACGAAGATGGCCGCTTGTGCTTAAAAGGTAATTTAGGTGGGGGGAGCGGTAGAGGGCGCTGGCGGCGCGCCTAGATAGCGGAAACGGAAGCGATATTTAACGACAAAGCGAAGCAAGGAAGTGACGTACTCTCTCATAAAGGGACTTCGAACGTCAAACGGAACGCATAATATACATAGAAAACACCCAAACTCAGAATCAAACATTTGTGGATCTCACAACCGTAAAAATGTACCGCATGCCATAGCCGTCTTGACCTAGTCGTTACCGCACGCATGTGGTTCCCCGCATGTAGACTATCGACCAAGTTCCGGACCGGTAAATTACATAAGTGGTTATCCCGCATGCGTAAAGCTCAGGTATGCGGGTAACGGCAAAGTTATCAACAGAGTTTTCGACCGAGTTATCGACCGAGTTATCGACCAAGTTATCGACCAATGTAATTAAGACATTACTGGTTCCAGGTCTACCAAGCGACGAGCCTCAAGCGACAGCCTGCCTGATCCGCATCCAGGGTAAGGTGGACGAGTTGGCGAAGGTCCTACTCAGTAACCTGCCTCCAGGGAGCGACGACAGCTTCAACATATCTCCTGTCAGCATCACGCATACGAAGCTCAACACTGAGATTGGGGCGCCTGAGACTAAGCTGGAAGTGAGGAAACTTTACTCATGTAATCCCCTATTATGGGAGTAAAAAACGGGACTCGCGCACAATGGGTTCCAAAAAGGCATAAAAAAAATTTGTTTTATGGGAGCTTCCTTAAATATTTGTTGTATTTGTTGTTATAAAGGCAACAGAAATACATTTGTGAAAATTTCAACTTTTTAACTATCACAGTTCATGAGATACAACCTGGTGACAGACGCACTCAGTAATGGGGTTCCCGTTTTACCCTTTGGGTACGAAACCCTAAAAAGGGCAACTCTCCTTGGGAAACTGCCTTTTAATACGTGGCGGTAGATTCATGATTGTGAAATAAAGAATTTTTAGTTTTAGGCTGGGTAATTTTAACCTCGTTTTTGGAGTTTTAGTTTGTATTACAGATTAGTTATGTATTTTTTATAGTGCCCGATGACGGTAATAGGCTGTTTGCCCTCTATTACGTGGGACCAACAGGTTTACTAGCAAACTGTGGGTGTTTAATGTACCTCTCCCTACCCCTTCCGAGATATAGGCGTAATGTATGTCTCTGTTTATTCAATTAAATGTTTATAATTTCAGAGTAAAGCATTCGAATGGATCAAGAAAGGAACAGCCGCTATAATGATGGGTCCCCGCGGGGAGAATACCGCCATTGGAAAAAACGCTGTGAAGGCCGGCATTAAAGATGTGAGTAGTGATACTAAAACCTTCCTCGAAAACCACTATCCATAGCTAAAAACGGCATCAAAATCCGTTGCTTAGTTTTAAAGATATATGCATACATGTTGACTTTGCTTTATACTATGTTGAATAGGCTCCGAAACTACTGGTCCAATTCGCCAGCGCCCCTAGCGATAGCATCAGGGAACTGTGTGAAATGTATGGAGGAATACGTATTTCGAGCAAATTAACGTAAGGAACTGGTACTAGTCCACTGTGCTGCATGCTGGACTGATCGGAAGTGAACCTTTGAGCATTGTCCTACTTCCCCTCCCAGGACGACAAGGCAGGTCGCACCCTCGCCCTCCCTGCCGCCGCCGCCTTCGTGGCCGCAGCCACGGCCATACCTCCACCACATATGCATAAGGATCACATGTATAACTTCCTAGGTAAGTCTATACCAATCCTCATCATCAGCCAATTGACGCTCAGTGCTGGGAATTCGCTATTGTGTCCCTCCCAACGAACGCCACAGTACTCGGTCTTGAGCTTCCCGCGTGCAGTATCTTCCCGCGACCTTTACGATATCGTGAGTCCACCTTGTGGCACTGCTGACTTTCTAACCGGTTTATCCAAAACTAAGGTTATCATTGTAAAATCAGTCAAATGTAGAAATGGTTAATTACAGAATCGGCCAGACAGAATCTGTCGATAAATTGAACTTTGGCGTCAAAAGAGTATGTTAAATTTTGACTAACCGATATTTTGAGAATAATTATATCACGTAGGTCATATCATCACAGGCACTTGTTAAAGGTCATAAATCCACAAAAGACAATTTTTCAAGGACTAGAACTGGCAAAAAACTCCTTGGTTGCTGTTTTTACCAACCTTAATCGTAACGGGATGCATGGGAGTCAATATACCTTAGTGCCCTTAATCGGAAACTTCAGCTTCCTTCAGGTTTCCTAGGAAGCAATGCCATCCTAAAGCAGTCACGACACAGCTGCGAATTGTCGTCACCAGAACGTTGTCCATTAAACAAATTGGCTCAGTTTCCTAGACTGCTCCAAAGCGGCACTGCTTTCGTAGGAAACCGATCCTTTGGACCTTTCGAGATGTTACGATGTCACGGATGCGCTTGACATCCACCAATCATATCCATTTATCCACACAGCATGTCATAGCACGATCCTTTTCATTGGTCCACAAGCACATCCTGGCAGCATAGCTACATAGCACATCTCTGTTCGACAGGCACTCTTACCATAGCTTCATGTATTGATCGGCAGTTGCACCCCTTGCAAGAGAGGTTGGCTTCGCTAATCTTGGTCGATACCTAGAAGTAATATGTCTTGTTCTGCGACGTTATTTTTAATAGCAATATACAATTCTCAGAGACTGGCGCGGACTATTATCTGAAACACGTGAAGACTACTGGAAAGAAAGAGATGAAAGTTGACGACTTGAAGGAGAAGTTTGAGATGGGCGGCAACACTTACACTATAGAGTTGGAAGAGCCTGTTCGGTTGCCGCTTCGACTACCTGATGAACCGCCACCGGTGAGAAATTCAGATGGTCTACTATTATAAGGGGTGGTGTCATGTTGGCTAAATTCAAGAATTGGCGAGATCTAACACTAAGCACTCGTGTGATAAAGTGGGGAATACATCGCAGACGACTGAGACTTACGACTCAGTTGTAGGTTTAGACTGTACGAAGTTCGAGGAGCGCGTTCCACATTTTTCTCCAAAGCGGTAGCAGGAGTCATATTATTCCCATACTTTTTAGGAAGCTATTGATCCCACGTAATAGAAGGCGAGCATATTCCCACTAACCAGACACCATAAAATTGCCAGAGCGTTTGTTAATTGATAAGTGCACCATTTACAGATAAGGTTGGCTTGGGTCATCAAAATCTTGGGAGAACCCGTATCCTCACAATAAATATAAGTATGCCTGTGAGTAGATCGGAAATCTTGTAAAATTCTGTCGTGGTTTTAGAAACCTTTGATTATCCAATACAGGAAGGTGAAGAAGAAGGTGGCGGCGGAGGAGGTGGCATGGGTGAAGAAGACGTACCCGAAGTTATGAAACGTAAGTCAAATATTGCAGGAGCCATAAGCATTTTCAGATTTGTAGAACAACACCATCATCATCATCCACTAAACCTTTTCCCAACTCATTTGGAGTCGGCTTTCCAGTCGAACTGCAGCACGCCTGAACTTCGATATTTTCTGAGAAGCGACGGCCATCTGCCTTCCTCCACAACCCATTTTTTTTGCGAACGTCATGAATTCATAATTTTCTTTGAGCACATTGACCAGAGCCTCCTCTTTCCATCCTTAGCTCCTTCGTTTAGCATCTGTTTTAATCTTTAACGTGGTGGACCAGTACAGCTTCGTGTGTCCGTTCCAGATATCGCAATGTGTCCAGGTTTTATTACAAGGAGAACCTGACTCAGTGGGATCTTCATCCCAGCATTCATAATAATCATCATCATGAGCCTTTTCCTGATCCAAGTGGGGCCGTGTTTCCAGTTTAACTGCTGCACAGCTAAACTTCAATTTTTCCCGTAATGCGACTACCATCTGACCTCCACAACGCATAGGCGATATCGAAGTTCTGAAATCTATAATAAAAAACCTGATGAAAGTCAAGCCTTTTTGATAACTTTTAAAAATAATTTTTCTTTTTGTCGTTTCCAGAAATGAAGGAACTCCTATTCAAGATGTGGTACGACCAGACAAAACCGACGACGGTCTCCCTACTGCTGGGCGACTACCACCAGCTCGGACTGTGGATGCAGGCTGGGGGGAGAGTGGTCGCCTTCGACCCAGCACCCACTGTGTACAAGGGGATGCTCACCACGCACAGGATACAGAGAGGTGAACAATTTAGATAAGACAGAAACAGGCAGACAGTAGTGAGGATGACTTAATTGGGACCTGCAGATGTAGGTAGGGCTCCTTAGGGCCCTGGATATTTATTCTTAATGTATATAATATTCCTTTTAGTTCTCTATCGAACCAAATGTTGTCTTTTTCTTTATTCCGCGACCCAATGCCGCTGCCACCCTATCGTCCATTGCCGGTCGTCTCCGCACCCTAAGAAATTACCCTGTGGCGCTGGTGAATTTTGGCCAACTATGCGGCCTTTATAGCCCAGTTGGGTCGGGTGTTACCTCGCATCTTTGGAGATTCGGGATTTATCCCGCGTCGGTGAGTTAAGGCATGAGTGGGTGAGACCCCACAGTATGCTACCTTCTTGGCTGCTTCTGTAAGGACGGTGGGGTTCTAGCCCGCCGTCCTCAGGCCCCGATCATGGGGGTCGATGGTCCTGCGCGTTTTGAACTGCCCTCGCCGCACACTTTAGAACTCAGCGAGGAGGGTCTGTACCCTCCACCTTCTGGCCACCTTCTTCACGAGCATAACCTGCTCGCAGAAGGACACGCCAACGTTCCACTGACTCCCCTTAGAGACGATGGTTCGTAGCATGGTCTCCAGTAAGAATATACACGCTCAGACCCACGACGAGGTCCCAGTATCGTGGTGTCGTGCGTCACCGGAAGCATCGCAGTGTTGACACTCAGGCCATGAGCGGTCTCACCGCAGCGATGATCCAAAGGATGTCTGGAAGAGATCACTTTTAGGGGAACACCCAAATACTCCGAAAAACTTTATTCCGAATTTCGATGTTCCGATTTTCAAAAGTCCGAATTTCATAATACCTAAGAATTGTAATGTCTATTATTAAAAATCACGAAACTTATTTTACCGAAAGTCATCAATGCGATTTGTTAGTTTTCCGATTTTCATACGTTCGAAGAGTCAAATGCTCGAAGGGTTCTCGGTCCGAAACACGACATTTCAATTTTCAATACTTCGAATAAACTAAAAGTCAAAATGTTAGTGACAGAAAGAAATCGCTGCAGAACCAACTTCACGCAGTCTGGTCTGGGTAGAAGTGGGTTAGGTTAGGTTAGAACTGTGACCACAACAGAGCGCGAGTGAAGCGACCGTGCCGCGGCAGCGGCCGGCGAAGCGCCGGAATTGAACTGTATTATAAAAAAAAATTGGGAAACATTTTAATTCTACCTCCTTATACTAAATATAATATTACGTCTACTTCTCTCTGATGAGCAATTATGTGGTTATGTGTCTTGTTATTTAGGTATTTTAATAATCAGAATTCGTATTGTTGATGTTTCGAAATATCATTAAGTCGGACTTTTTGTTATTCGATCTATTGAAGCTCGGTATTTTGAGAGTAGTAATTATAAACGTTAGGAATATTAAAATTTAGGAATTATAAAAATAGGAAAAATGATCAATCGGAGTTTTTATATTCGGAATTTTGAACCAGTCGGAATTATGAAAATCGGTATTTTGGAATTCGTATTTGTGACTGACGGAATAAAGTTATTCGTATTTATGTAGTGTACCCCACTTTTAGGGGTAAGGCAGACATTTGTACTTTAATTATAATGTGTAACTACTTCCAGGTGATGAGCTACGTTTGCAGCGTATCAAAGATGAGATGCCTACGGAAGGTGGCGGCGAAGCTGAAGAGGATGAAGAAGCTGGCGAAGGTAATCTAACGCCTATATCCCTCAAGGGGTAGGCAGAGATCACAATCACACTTTGCTAGTAATGTCATTGGTCACACATAATACGGGCCAAGCCTATTGCCGTCACCAGACACCATAGCAAATTCCAACAGCCAACAACCAAAATTTTAACAGCCAGGACAAATCTTACATCCTTACCACAACTAGTTATCCCAGCGAACTTTGTATCGCCTCAAATATTAAAAAAAAAAAGAATTATAAACTTACCTCTTACTTACCTCTTTATTACCCGACGTTTCGGCCCTGTTACAAGAGCCGTGGTCACGGGTGGACTGGCTTCAGCTCATCGTCGTCTTCGTGAACAAACCCGCACTTCACGAAGCTGAGCTGACGATGAGCTGAAGTCAGTCCACCCGTGACCACGGCTCTTGTAACAGGGCCGAAACGTCGGGTAATAAAGAGGTATGTATATATCTCAATAATCGCGTAAAAGATCCGTTAGTCTTCAGTTTATAATGTGTACAAAACGCGAAAGTTTAAAGAAGTAAAAAAAAGAATATTTTAATATTTCATGCAAATGTATGTACGAGTATTATCCTACTAATGTATGGATGGATGGATGTTTGTTACTCTTTCACGTAAAAACTACTTAACGGATTTTGATAAAACTTTACAATAATATAGCTTATACATCAGAATAACATATAGGCTACAATTTATAAAGATATGGCGACGGGAACAATAATTACAAGCGACGCGGCGACGGGAACGGGAAAATATCTAAATAATCACGCGGACGACCACTAGTTAATTATAATTGAAAAACGCGACGGACGGACAGATAAATTGTCGTATTAAATATATAGATGTCTGCACACCTCTGTCTACCCACTTTAAACACATTAACTCGTACCTTTCAGAGGAAGCTCGGCCAGAGCCGGAGCCCGAACCTGTTCCTATAGAAGCCTGTCCAGCACTCATCGTAGCTTCTAGTCCCGGGGAACTTATAGACAAACTCGGTGAGTGGACAAAACACAGATAACGCTTTTATAATAAATTGCCTGAATCGGTCCTTTGTATGCCCGACAATAAATTTAAAACCTTTATAAAGACCACTTTATGTCAAAAAGCATATTATAAGACAGTTGATTACCTTAATGATAAAAGTGTCTGGCTTGAGCATGGTGCAGGCGCCTCCTAAAATGCCGCAATTGTAGCATATTTTGTACTTAGGCGACTATAATTTATTTTTGTTGTATTACACATTCTTTTTGATTTTGACACGAGACCAATGTACATTCGTCTACATTTAGTCTTAAGAAAATGTGTAAATGAGTCAATTATTTGAAAAGAGTGACCGAGAGTTTTATTGCCAGGTTATTTCTCTCGGTTCTACTAATTGCTTTGCGAATCTGGCAGTACATGTAAATATAGAAGCAATGATATTTTTTATTTTAAGTACTTACTGACTTTTGTAAGAGCCATTTAGTGACCTATACAAATAAATAAATCATTTCATTTCATAAAAGAATACTTTAGTTTAGATCACACACACTATTGCTAATAATAATTTATGAAATGGTCGTCACACTCGCTTACCATCATATCTTCCCACAGTGATCCAAGCTGGATTGGACAAGAAGCAAATGATCGCCCCCTACTGGCTGTACCCGGCGAAGGTCACCAACGAGCTGACCTCCACTCTTAAGGAGAAGAAACCTCCTTCTCCGAATAAGGGCGAAGAAGATGGTATGTAATATTCTGACATTATAATACAATCTGACATCAGAAGTGGGAACTAGAAAAATCATTCTACGCAGGCGAAGCCGTGTGCATCAGCTAGCTACTTTATTATTTTTCTTTTTGTCAAACAGTCTCAGAAGAGGAAGGTGAGGAACACCTAGTCCGAGAATTGGAAGAGTCAGTGATCGGGAAGTACTTCACACGTATGAATAGGACCACGGCCTCGTTGAGGGGCCGAGTGTCGCAGGGAGAGGCGTACTTCCTCGACCATCCCAATAGGAACAACCAGGTGAGGCTAGGATCTTCTACTGGAACTACTGGAAATCAGGTAACCATAGTAAACTGGCGCAAAGTTGCCCGGAACGCTTTAAAAAAAAAAAAGAAATTATGTGATTCAATTGTCCTTTTATGCAACCTGTAAGCCGCGCAAGATGACAATGGGTTGGTGTTGGTGACGTCATAGTGACGTGGATTAACCTACAATACTGTTATATTCCCGAGTGGTCCCATTTCAATTTGGTCCCATTCTGACAATTATTTGTTGCCATTTCGGTAATTTGAAGTTTTTGACCGAGAGAGCGACGCGTCTCAGTTTTAACTCGAGGACTGACCGATTTGACGTTGTTGGTATGTGTGTCAGTTCTGGTCTACAGACCGCATTTTTCAGCCGATTTTCATGAAATTTGGCACAAGTGTTCTTTGTTGCAAGGCGCAACTTTTGTAGAAGGGTTTTTCGATTGGGGGGAAAATGCATTTTTCAGCCGATTTTCATGAAATTTGGCACAAGTGTTCTTTGTTGCAAGGCGCAACTTTTGTAGAAGGGTTTTTCGATTGGGGGGAAAATGCATTTTTCAGCCGATTTTCATGAAATTTGGCACAAGTGTTCTTTGTTGCAAGGCGCAACTTTTGTAGAAGGGTTTTTCGATTGGGGGGAAAATGCATTTTTCAGCCGATTTTCATGAAATTTGGCACAAGTGTTCTTTGTTGCAAGGCGCAACTTTTGTAGAAGGGTTTTTCGATTGGGGGGGAAATGCATTTTTCAGCCGATTTTCATGAAATTTGGCACAAGTGTTCTTTGTTGCAAGGCGCAACTTTTGTAGAAGGGTTTTTCGATTGGGGGGAAAATGCATTTTTCAGCCGATTTTCATGAAATTTGGCTCAAGTGTTCTTTGTTGCAAGGCGCAACTTTTGTAGAAGGGTTTTTCGATTGGGGGGAAAATGCATTTTTCAGCCGATTTTCATGAAATTTGGCACAAGTGTTCTTTGTTGCAAGGCGCAACTTTTGTCGAAGGGTTTTTTCGATTGGGGGGAAAATAGGGGAAAATGCATTTTTCAGCCGATTTTCATGAAATTTGGCACAAGTGTTCTTTGTTGCAAGTCGCAACTTTTGTCGAAGGGGTTTTTCGATTGGGGGGAAAATGCATTTTTCAGCCGATTTTCATGAAATTTGGCACAAGTGTTCTTTGTTGCAAGGCGCAACTTTTGTCGAAGGGATTTTTCGATTGGGGGGAAAATAGGGGAAAATGCATTTTACAGCCGATTTTCATGAAATTTGGCACAAGTGTTCTTTGTTGCAAGTCGCAACTTTTGTCGAAGGGGTTTTTCGATTGGGGGGAAAATGCATTTTTCAGCCGATTTTCATGAAATTTGGCACAAGTGTTCTTTGTTGCAAGGCGCAACTTTTGTCGAAGGGTTTTTTCGATTGGGGGGAAAATAGGGGAAAATGCATTTTTCAGCCGATTTTCATGAAATTTGGCACAAGTGTTCTTTGTTGCAAGGCGCAACTTTTGTAGAAGGGTTTTTCGATTGGGGGGAAAATGCATTTTTCAGCCGATTTTCATGAAATTTGGCACAAGTGTTCTTTGTTGCAAGGCGCAACTTTTGTCGAAGGGTTTTTTCGATTGGGGGGAAAATAGGGGAAAATGCATTTTTCAGCCGATTTTCATGAAATTTGGCACAAGTGTTCTTTGTTGCAAGTCGCAACTTTTGTCGAAGGGGTTTTTCGATTGGGGGGAAAATGCATTTTTCAGCCGATTTTCATGAAATTTGGCACAAGTGTTCTTTGTTGCAAGGCGCAACTTTTGTCGAAGGGATTTTTCGATTGGGGGGAAAATAGGGGAAAATGCATTTTACAGCCGATTTTCATGAAATTTGGCACAAGTGTTCTTTGTTGCAAGTCGCAACTTTTGTCGAAGGGGTTTTTCGATTGGGGGGAAAATGCATTTTTCAGCCGATTTTCATGAAATTTGGCACAAGTGTTCTTTGTTGCAAGGCGCAACTTTTGTCGAAGGGTTTTTTCGATTGGGGGGAAAATAGGGGAAAATGCATTTTTCAGCCGATTTTCATGAAATTTGGCACAAGTGTTCTTTGTTGCAAGGCGCAACTTTTTTCGAAGGGATTTTTCGATTGGGGGAAAAATGGGGGAGAAATGGGGGGAAATAGCGAAAATAACGCGAGGTCTACTGTTCACAGAACCACTACTTGTATCAATGTATAACGGTTTTTTTCATATTTTTTTTTGATCGGGAGGGAATTGGGGGATTGAAGTCCAAATTTCTTTAATTCTTCATTACCTTCTTTACCCAACAATTATTGAATTCCCAGGACATAGCGAACGCCGTGATGGGCATTGTGGTGGAGAGCATAGAACCTTACTCGTATTGGAAGCCAGAACTGGTGGACGCCGTCATCAAGTACGGAGACAGACTGTACACCATGTCTCTGTCTAACGCCAAGACTCCTCCGCACTTGTCCCCCGATGAGATTGTTGAGGAGTTTCATGTTACTAACTTTAATGTGAGTATGTTTAAGGAGTTAGAGAGAGAACATAATGGGACCAAACCGTCGATGTCTTAAATAAACACACACACATATCACGTCTACATCCCGAAGGGGTAGGCAGAGGTGCATTACACACCCACAATTTGCCAGTATTTTAGTTCCACGTAATACGAGGCAAGCCTATTGCCGTCACTTGGGTTATGTCCAAAATGACCGAATGAATTTAATAAAAAGTAACAGCTATATTGTAATATTGAAAAAAATTAACTCGTTGCCTTGCGATGAAATGTTGATGAAAGGCAACAAAATCTTACGTGCCAGCCGCTTTGGCACAGACCATTAAAGTCCTGGGCGTCTCGTACTACTATCTCCTAGTATTCCTATATCTACTACTTCTCGGACTACTACTGTCTTAAATAAAGGCCAGGTTAAAAGTGAAACTGTTGAGGAAGCGAAAGAAGTATGCCAGGATCGTATCATGTGGTGTGGAAATCAGTGGTCTCTGCCTACCCCACTGGGAAAGAGTCGGGATTTTATGTATGTATGTTTAAGACTTTCAAAAAAGGAGGAAGTTCTCAATTGACTTTCTAGAGTTTTCGAAACGAAAATCTCTTATACGACAGTAATGTCCGTCCGCCCGTTAACAACTTTTAACTCGAGAACGGTAAGAGCTAGAGACTCAGTGTAAACGCCAATCGACTCAGCATGGTCAAGGACCCCTAAAATGAACTTGACCTTTGACCTCTAAACTCAAGGTCAAGGTCAAAACTAGGTCAAATCGAGAACGGTAATAGTTAGAGACTCAAGACCAGCTGCAATCAACTCAGCATTGTCAAAGACCTCTAAAATGAACTTGATATTTGATCTCAAGGTCAAGGTCAAAACGAGGTCAAATCGAGAACGATATCAAGACCAGCTGCAATCAACTTTTTGAATTTTTTAATTTTTTTTTTAATTTTATGAAAAACTTTCAAAAACTGTAAAATATATGGCAAACGTTTGCCATATTTTTAACTTGTTTTATGTTACGTAATATCTTTAGACTGCGTGATCGATTTTGAATTATTAAATGAAAACTACTACTTCCGAAGTGGTCCTATTTCAATTTGGTCCCATTCGGACAATTATTTGGTCCCATTTCGTTCATTTGAAGTCGGTTGTTGTCAATTTTTGACGTGTATTTTTAACTATTGAAGCGTTGACAGTTCCCTTTTCAGGAAAAATGTTCTACCAACTGACAAAGACACCACTAGCACAAAACCTCGAACACTGATTGCAAGATTCAAGGATTTGTGCTAGTCGTGTTTTGGTCAGTTGATAGAACGTTCCTCCTGGATAGGGAACAGTTGCTGGTTCGAGTCCAGGCCAAGACCATATAGTTTTTGCAATCTATTGAGAGGTCGATTGGATCAGATAGTTGGTCTGAACTGATTTTATCACAAAAACGACACAATCGCACCAGTTTCAGCATTTCCGGTCAAAAATAATCTTTTTTCCTCTATAACAATGATTTGCAAGCATTTACTTAGTTAATTAAAACCAGTTCCCGTGTACAAACAGGTGCGATTAGAAATCATCCCCGATGCCGTCACCGGGGATGTGAAGGCTGGTCCCACGGGAGGAGTGCTCAACCTCAAGAGAGGGATCGAAAAGTTTTTGGCTGAGGTTAGTAAGAATAAGATATAAAAATAACATCTAGTCTGTGTCAAGGGTTTACATTTAGAGACTGGACAATTTTGCTTTTGTCTGTCTGTCTGTCTGTATTATGTGTATGTACCGGGATAGTAGACAATTTTTTTTATCAGGCACAAGTGTTTCTAGATTTTTATCGTGAGCTTATTTTGATTGGTGGGGAAAAAGAAAAATTCCAAATAATATTTTTAAAAGGAATGTCCTTAAAATCGGTCAGGTGCGAGTCGGACCCGCACACGAAGGGTTGCATACCATTCTACCATTCATAAAAATGGATATTTACAAGAAAAAATTTCAACTTTAACCTTGAATAACTTTTTAGCACAATTCGGATCGATGGGAACTTTAGATATTTGATTTAAAATGATGTACTTAATAACTGGACCACTTTGCAGCTTTATACGAATTAGTGCAACCTTACAATTTTGTTCCGAATACTTTAACTGGATAACTCTATTAGCTACCTGATTTGAGATTTCTTTTTGAGATATTGGGGTAGGACTCGGAAAAAAAAGCTACTTACTAAAAATGAGCTTGCTGTTAATCAATATTTTTCAATGTTCACGTTTGTTGTATGGGAGCCTCTTCAGTTTTTTGTATTTGTGGTAATATTATAGCGGCAACGGAAATACATCAGCTGTGAAAATGCGACCCGCCGTGCACACCTAGTAATTCTTTATACACAACAGTGTACAGATGGTAGACTTGATGCCGTCAGTTAATTGAGCGGAGCGAAGCCGAGCTCAATCTTAGGCGACAAGTGTAAATCGTTTGTACGTCTACTCCTCCGAAACGGCTCGACCGATTTTGACCAAATTTGGCATGCTGGTCGACATCATACCCGGGAGAGCATATATCTGAAATCATGAAAATAGCTGACCACGGAGGAATAATCACCGAAAATGTCCTGGACATCGACGAATTCTTTAACATTTGGCTAGAAATTCCACAATTGGCACGCGCGTGCAAGACGTGCAGCTGGTGGGTTTGGAAAAACGATTTTGGAAATCGGATGCACCATCGATGAATAATCACCGAAAAACCAGATGATTAAATGGTTGCCATGGAAACACGTGTTCGATTCTGATTCTGATATGTAATAAAAACATTTGCAATTAGCAGCATGCATAGCATACCTAGTATTATGTTTTATTTTAGCATCTTTTTCTTCAATTTTCAGTACCAATACGGCGTGTTATGCTGTAAGAACTACTGTGTAGCCATCTGGACAGTGGGATCTGTCCTACTGTGGGAGCCCCACGCCGTGGGACCAACCGGCAAGGCCTCACCTGCTGGGGCGGCTTCAGTCATACTGTTCTCTACTGTTGACGAGTTGGCTGATACTTTCAAGGCCAATATTGAGAATCTTGGTGTCGAGAGGCCCGGGGATTACAAGTGAGTAAAAAGAAATAAATATTTAGGACATATTTTACACAGCGTCATCAAACATCGACAGCGTCACACGACTGGACTCACACAATACAAAATAGGCCATATATATATATATATAGAAATGGTGATTGTAATTTTTTTTCCCTCCTTAGCTCTTGAGAACTGCTTATGCTCCAATGATGGTTGACCCCTCTATGGATAGCCCTCGATCTGGAGGCAAGCTAACAATTAGAAAATTTGACCTAGACTTAAGGGGTCCAAAGTTATAGACCAAAACCAGTATGGTGTCTTGGCGGATGCCAAGATTTCGGCCAAGGTGATGTTGTAGCATAAGCAGTTCTCGAGAGCTAAGGGGGACATTCCCTATATCTATTTGGCCTATAACTTTGGACCCCTTAGGGCTAGGTCCAATTTTCTATTTTTGGATTGCCTCCAGATCGAGGGCTATCCATAGAGGGGTCAACCATCATTGTAGCATAAGCAGTTCTCGAGAGCTAAGGGGGACATTCCCTATATCTATTTGGCCTATAACTTTGGACCCCTTAGGGCTAGGTCCAATTTTCTATTTTTGGATTGCCTCCAGATCGAGGGCTATCCATAGAGGGGTCAACCATCATTGTAGCATAAGCAGTTCTCGAGAGCTAAGGGGGACATTCCCTATATCTATTTGGCCTATAACTTTGGACCCCTTAGGGCTAGGTCCAATTTTCTATTTTTGGATTGCCTCCAGATCGAGGGCTATCCATAGAGGGGTCAACCATCATTGTAGCATAAGCAGTTCTCGAGAGCTAAGGGGGACATTCCCTATATCTATTTGGCCTATAACTTTGGACCCCTTAGGGCTAGGTCCAATTTTCTATTTTTGGATTGCCTCCAGATCGAGGGCTATCCATAGAGGGGTCAACCATCATTGTTGCATAAGCAGTTCTCGAGAGCTAAGGGGGACATTCCCTATATCTATTTGGCCTATAACTTTGGACCCCTTAGGGCTAGGTCAAATTTTCTATTTTTGGATTACCTCCAGATCGAGGGCTATCCATAGAGGGGTCAACCATCATTGTTGCATAAGCAGTTCTCGAGAGCTAAGGGGGACATTCCCTATATCTATTTGGCCTATAACTTTGGACCCCTTAGGGCTAGGTCAAATTTTCTATTTTTGGATTACCTCCAGATCGAGGGCTATCCATAGAGGGGTCAACCATCATTGTAGCATAAGCAGTTCTCGAGAGCTAAGGGGGACATTCCCTATATCTATTTGGCCTATAACTTTGGACCCCTTAGGGCTAGGTCAAATTTTCTATTTTTGGATTACCTCCAGATCGAGGGCTATCCATAGAGGGGTCAACCATCATTGTTGCATAAGCAGTTCTCGAGAGCTAAGGGGGGGGACAAAAATTACATTTCCCATTTGTATATATAGATATCTCAGAAACGGTGGCTCGTAGGAAAAAAGTATTGATACATTTTTAAAGATAATTTTAAGATCTTTTTGCCTAGTGTACTTTTCTGATAAAACTTACCGTTTTGCTGAAAATTGCAAAAAGTCATTTATTTACCTTTGACCTCGAATAAAAATTTTTACACACACGGGAGTGACGGGAACTTTTAAATTTTATTTATAACTAGCTGACCCGGCAAACGTTGTTTTGCTTTAGGGGTGGACTACCCTTAACATTCAGGGGGATGAATAATAGATGTTGTCCGATTCTCAGACCTACCCAATATGCAAACAAAATTTCATGAGAATCGGTCAAGCCGTTTCGGAGGAGTATGGCAACGAAAACTGTGACACGAGAATTTTATATATTAGATTATGTTCTGAACAATTTTACTGATTTTCAGCTTGCTGGGACTTTATGCACCTTCACTCTCATTTTTTGGTCTAAATTGACCGGACTAACTGTACACTAGTATAGAAGAATCCTCTTCTATCTGACTTGTACTACGTCTCTTTGCTACATTTTGTATGAAAGAACATTGGAAAGGCTTCGAGACGGCCTTCGGTGTCCTACTCCCCGACCCCCGCCCGCCCCCTCGTGGTGGCCTCGGCCCCTACGTGGATACCAGGTGGTACAACAGTGTTGGTCCGGGAGGGTACCACCGTGCAGCTGTGCTAAAGCCCCCCAAGTAACCCAGCCCAAGCTGGGTTGCGTTAGGGGTTCAGCAGCTGCACTGCCGGGCCCAGGGCGATGTATGGTGCGGCAGGCAGGGGTCCAGTGGTGGCGAAGCGGAGTCTAGTGTGGGTGGTGAGGGTCGATTCGCCGGCCAGGGAGACCCTTAGCAACGGCGTTGCCGCGGCCGCCCGCAACATAGTCATGGGGCCCGCCTGGGATCAACCACCCCAGGAGGCTGCCCCACATGTTGCGCATAATCCTGATGTGGGTTCGCCGCTCCGGGTGGTAACCGGTGTGGGGTAGCGGCGGCTTTGCATCAGGGGGGTTTGGGAGCCCTTCCGTCCGGCGGGTCGGCTCCGACCTAGCCACACGGTTCTAGACGAAGCTAGCCTCTGCACTTTGTCATTTACTGCCGCACCAAATGACGCCCTGTCTTCACGCTTCCCTATATCTCATCATGACAGTGCAACAAAGTTATAAACGGTACACAGCGGCCTCTAGAAACCCCACAAAGTCGATTCCTTTTGAGGTGGTGTTACGAAAATGTGCTGCTGAGTTGTCTCCAGTACTAACGCGTCTGTACCGCCTGTCATACTCTACAGGGCTCGTGCCGGAGGTCTGGAAAGAGGCGAACGTACAACCGATCCCCAAGAAAGGGGATCGCTCCGATCCAGGCAACTATCGACCCATAGCTGTCACCTCAGTCATTTGCAACGTGCTTGAGCTCCTTATCAATAAGCAGCTCATGCGATACCTGGAGTATCACTCGCTAATCAATGATCGGCAATATGGCTTCAGGCCAAAACGATCAACGGGTGACCTCCTGGCATTCGTCACGCATGTATGGGGTGAGGCTATGGAAAAGTACGGCGAGTCCTTGGCTATTAGCCTGGACATCGCCAAAGCTTTCGATAGGGTCTGGCATGCTTCGCTCCTTTCCAAGCTTCCGGCATATGGTCTACCTCCTCAACTGTGCAGCTGGATTGCCAGCTTTTTAAACGAGCGCCGAGTGCGGGTCCTCTGCGATGGCCAGGCTTCTCGCTTCTTGCAAGTGAATGCCGGGGTACCGCAGGGGTCCGTACTATCACCAACTCTCTTTCTTCTGCATATCAATGATATGCTATCCCTCGCGAACATTCATTGCTATGCAGATGACAGCACACTGCACGGGAGTTACTCGGTTCGCCCGACGGCGGGGCGATCTGAGATTGAGGAGGAGAGACGACGACTCGTGGCTGATCTCGACCGTAACCTCGACAGTATCTCCCAATGGGGTGCCGAGAACTTGGTCGAGTTCAATGCCCGCAAAACACAGGCGTGTGCATTTACAGCGAATAAATCCCCTTTCATTCCCCTACCCACTCTTCAGAATGCAACATTACCAATGAAGGATAATCTAGACATCCTTGGCATAGACGTACGTCGAGAGCTCAATAACACTAAATACATTGAGAGATGTATTGGGCTAGCTTCGCGGAAACTAGGAATACTGAACAAGGTAAAGCGATTCTTTACACCGCACCAGAGGTGTCTGCTGTACAAAACGCAGATTAGACCCTGCGTCGAATACTGCTCTCACCTCTGGGACGGCTCCGCGAAGTATTTGCTGGACGGACTCGACGCTATGCAGCGACGCGCTGTTCGCATTATAGATTGTCCGGAGGTAACGGGAAGCCTTGAGCCGCTAGCCCAGCGCCGAACAATTGCTTCCTTGGCCGCGTTCTACCGTATTTACCACGGTGAGTGTTCTGAAGAGCTCTTCAATCTGATCCCACCCTCTCCCTTCCGATCCCGAACAACGCGTGCCGGGCAGAGATGTCACTCTCGTACCGTGGAAACCGTCTTCGCGAGACCTGAGCGTTTTAAACGTTCTTTTCTCTGTCGAACGATGGTGGCTTGGAACGCCCTGCCCGCGCACGTCTTTCCTCCAACATATAACCCTGGGTTCTTTAAGCGAAGCGTGAAGAGGCACATTACTGGGTCGTCAAGTTGAGGGTCACTCTCTATAGTATTCCTGTGTACTGTGAGAGTTGCCCACAATCGCCAGACATCACCACAGCTTACCATCAGGCGGGTGGCGTCAATTTGTCGACCTAAATATAAAAAAAAATAAAAAATAATGTTATGTTATTTCTAAGTTCAAAGTTTAATCTATCTGTATCTATGTGTATCGGGTATTCTAACAACAGGTGCACGACGGGCTCGCCTTACACCTGAAACGGTGCAGGTATTCTGCGAACCCACCGTGTCCTGTCAGCAGTAGAGTGGTCGATATTGTACGCCTCCACTGGACAAGGGAGGAAAAGCTTGGTGACGGAGGCGGTCGTACCTTCTATGTACCTCTCGTTCCACTAGCGAAGCGTGCGCTGACACAGAACACGCTTCACGAATGGAACCGGGTACAAACCGTAGTCCGGTGCCTTCTTTATTCTCAGAGCCGCCTCCTTGGCGAGCTCGTCGGCTCGCTCATTGCCCTCCAACCCCGCGTGGGCCTTGACTCAGAAAAAGGAGATTTCCTTACCCTGGGCCATGGGGTTGTGAAGGTTAGATAGCAGTCGTTTTACGGAAAATATCAAAATTCAGCCGAATCGCAGTTAGACTAGAAAGCTGACCCCACATGCCTTGGAATAAGGTTCGGTGGACGATGATGAGTTGAGAGAGAGAGGAGAGATTGGGTCAGAGGCCTTGCATTGTTGACACTGGGGTGTGACCTGACGATGGATGGGGTACAGATACTTACTCGGTAACGATCTGCGACGCGCGAAACGTGAAGTCACCATGCCGCCTCTGCAGCCACTCGTCCATGATCGGTCTCACCGTCGCGATGGTGGTGATTCCCTACTTTGGTTGCTCAAGTCGCACCTCTCATGTCTCCATGAAATTCTGGCGGAGTTGGGACCGCTGAGCTTCGAAGTCTCGAGACAGGCCTGTGGTCCCTATTGAGCAAATGAAACAATGACGCAAGGGCTCTCTAGGTCCCATGGCATACCGCACATACGGGAGCCCCGTATAGGGCCATACTCCACACGATCCCCAGGTCCCTGGGTCCCTTCAGGTTTGGAATCAGTCGCGAAAACGCGATTGATGTCTCCGTCACTTTGGGGACCAAAGTTCCATCGGCTATCAAGTATAAGCCCCAAATACGTCATCCAGGGCTCGAAGCCGATGTATGCGCTTCCTACAGTTATCCTGGATCCTGAAGGTGGACTTCACCGAGGTCCGTAAAAAAACAGAGCTTGAAAGCGCGTTCCTCGAATATAGTACAGTTGTCGGCAAACGTCACTGGACTCTTCCTATGTGAAAAAAAACACTACAGTGTATATTTATTTAGTGTATTCGTTTCCAGGTATAGCATATCGTCAGTGAAAGTATTCTGGGAGTACTCGAAGTCCCCCAGCCCGGTGACGCCGCAGGGTGCGGTGCCGGACGAGGGCTACGAGTGGAAGGTGCTCACCGCCTTCGTGGAGACCACGCGGGGCCGGACCGTGCTGAGGGGGACCAGGCCTATGGACCCTATCAAGTTTGTGTTACATAACTTTAAGCACACATTCTCTTACATTCTTAGCTGAACAGAATTGTAGCTACATGTTACGCGCTACGAAACGTGCTACGATATGTGTTACGATACGTGCTGCGACTCATGCTACGACTCATGCTACGAAACGTGCTACGATACATGCTACGCAATGCGCTATACTTTAGGCCCTACTTATGTTTGTATAGGTGGGTAAAGGCGTGCGCCAAGTCTCAACGTAACTCGCCCCTGTGGACGCGCTGCTGTTATTAATAACGAAATAAAACTGTCTTTAAACTAGGTATGCAATGCATGCTGTTGTTGCAAAAAACTGAGCGAAGTGTTCAATTTTCGAACGACAACGATTTATTTTTTATGTTCAAACTTTTTTTTAACTACAAAATGTATGAAAATCAATTTTTCGGTGATTATGTCAGATTTTTTTTTTCTAAACCACCTTCACGCCACACTTTATCACTGTGGTAAGTTTGAAGGAGATCGGTTCAGGCGTTTAGGAGGAGTATGCGGTCAAACGAAATACATGAGTCGCCTAAGATTGAGCTTCGCTCACTTCGCTCAATAATAATTTATATGTGCAGTACATATAAACTTGTAACATCGTAATTTCATTACACTCACAAAACGTAAACAAACATTTGTAATGATATTATGAACGTCATTAGTGTCAGTTGATGTATAGATGTCAACTCGACAAACGTCAAGTCTTGGCTATGATTCATTCGCCATACGGTGTTCTACACATTGTATAGCGCACTCTAGAGGATTTAGTGGGAACTTGGCAGAGTATTATCTAGCCATGTCATAATATTCTCTTAAAAAGGTGAATGTCAATGATATTGCTTTTTATCTATAGAGGAGTTTCCGGCTGACGATAAGTTTTGCTTGTAGAAAAGTGGTTTGAACTAGTTTTTGCAGGAAAGGAAGAATCTAGAAACAGCTCGGAGTTGATAAAAAGCCAGCGCGAGCTATATCGTTATCCACACCGTTCATACGTGAACTGGCGCCCTGGGATAACCCTAAAGAGACTCATAGGCCTCCCCGTTGATCCAGCTGGTGGGTAAGGCTGACTTACACTGTTACAAACTAGGTGTGCACGGCGGGCCGCGGTGCAAAATTGAGCTGAAGCGAGCCTTCCTACATTTTTTTTTAATTTCTGATTTCTTTTTTTTTTGAACTGAATGGTCTATTTGACCTCTTTTAAGGTCAAAATTATGTATAAATACTCTCGGTATAACTGTTTAAGTCCTCCTGGAACAGGTTTTTCGGTGATTATTCCTCCGTGGTCACCTCGATGTTTCTGATTGCCACCATGCAAAGTTTGAGGAAGATCGGTTCAGCCGTTCCGGAGGAGTATTCGGTCAAGTGAAAACCCTCGAGTGTAGTAATAGGAGCTTCGCTCGCCCTCGGCTCGCTACAGCTCAATTAGTTTTTTAGTTAAATATGGTGTTAAACTGTTAATACAATCTCTGACGATGCCGTGAGGTGGAACGCGTCAGTATAAAATAAACTAGGTATGCAATGCATGCTGCTGTTGCAAGAAACTGAGCGAAGTGTTAAATTTTCGAACGACAACGATTAATTTTTTTATGTTTTTTCTAATCTACCCTCACGCCACACGTTACCACTGTGGTAAGTTTGAAGGAGATCGGTTCAGGCGTTTAGGAGGAGTATGCGGACAAACGAAATACATGAGTCGCCTAAGATTGAGCGGATGTGGAAAAAAACAAGTCTTTAATTCCATATGAAGCAAAGATTGGATTCATTCCCCTTGTTATAACCGGACTTATATTTTAAACCTAAATATTTAAGAATAATAGAAGCAAACTCATTGCTTTCAAATACAGCAATATAATTTTGTATCACTAAACTTGAATTCACTCATATGATATGGTTATATACCAGTTTCACCAGCGACGCGCTCCTCCAGTCCTCGGCGGGCGCTATAGTGGCGTGCGCGATGTCCATGGTGCGGCGCCCCCACTTGTGGACGAGACGAACTATCGACGAAGTGATGAACAACGCCGCACTACTGTTCACCGCCTCCCTGGGAGGGTTGGGGTACGAGTTCCGGCCGGGCGAGGATGTGCTGTTGCCGCTACAGGTAAGGAAATAAAGGATATAATCCATTTAGGAATACCTATGGCAGACGTGATGGATAGGTATTTGGAGCCCTAAAACAAAATCCTCGTGGTCTAACTACAGAGCTTCGATATCGCCCATGAGTTGTGGAGGTCAGATGGCAGAAACTCCACGGAAAATATTTAGGTTTAGCCGCATCGCAGTTAGTCTGGAAAAGTGGACTCCAACTAAGTCGGGAAAAGGCTTAGTGGATTCTTTAAGCGGAGCGTGAAGAGGCACATCAGTAGGTCGTCAAGTTGAGGGCCACTCTCTATAGTATTGTGTGCTGTGAGAGTGGCCCACAATCGCTAGACGTCGTCACGACTTACCACCAGGCGGGCGGCGTCAATTTGGTGAACCCAATTAAAAAAAAACAAGCATTTGTAACGCTCGATAATGACCCAACGCAGATTGTGCTGTGGCTAGGGAAATTGTGTCGCGAAGGTGTTTGGTTCTGGCAGCTGGTCTGTCATTTCACGCGCTTGGCGAGTTTCTTCATAGTATCCTACGAGAGTTCTAACACCTAATTATGTGCAGTTTCATACACTACTCTATCTAATCGCATACGTTTAGGCATTTTGAGAATCACAAACTTGAAGAAGTTATTGACCATATGGCGGCAAAAACGACAAGGCGGTATAGTCGACAGACTTTAGCCTGTTATTGGTGGTAGACTATACTATAATGATTTATTACTAACAATAGTCTTAAGATTCTATCACTAATATATTTTTTTGTAATATCTATATGACGTATTCTTAGTTTTAGGGTATTTATCTATCTCTGGTGACCTATAAATACAGATACTAAATAGTATCTAGTTTAGGCACCAGTCCCCAAGAATTTTATTAGATAAAGGATTCATTTGTTTTATTTATCAATGTTTGTATCTAGTCTTTTAAGTTTTTATAATTTGTGTTAAGAACTTCTTATTTTTGGGAAAATAAAGATTTTTATTATTATTGAAAAATCACTTTATGGTGTTACCAATGTGTAACTTTTGAAATCATAATTAGATGTTAAACAACTATAAATGTACTTTCAAAATAAATATTCACATTAAACACTAGGTGTTGAAACGCTTCGTGCTTGGTGTGAACTACGTGCGATACGATCTGCAGGAGGTCTTTGTCGGCAGGCTGGAACAGAAGGACCCTTCTGACGTCACTATCAAGTAAACTCTTTCTACTTCTTTCTTTCATATCTTCTATCTTTCATTCTATCTTTCTTACATATACACTGTTAAGATTAAACAAAACACGATACATGATACGTGGTACGCTTAACACGTTACACGCTTTCACTACACACGAGACCCTTTCTGGTTACACGATACGTGCTAAAGACCCTATCTTGTTATACGCTACGCGCTACACGCTACTAGCAAAATGCTACGAGCTACACGATACGTGCTACTCGCTACATGCCACGTGCCACACGCTACGTGCTATTATTATACGCTACGTGCTTCACGCTACATGCTACACGCTAAGTGCTACGTGCTACCCGATACGCGCTACGTGCTGCACACGAGACCCTATCTCGTTAGACCCACGTGCTTCACGATACGCACTATACGTTACAAGCAACTTGATTCATGCTCCGTGCTACACCCTAGGTGCCACACGCTACGCACTACGCGCTATATACTACACGCTATACTGCATTAAAATCCGTTGAGTAGTTATTATTTTAGTAGCGCACTGCCTTTATTTTAAAAACATAGACACAGAAAACGACTTCAAATTACCGGAATAGGACCAAACAATTGTGGGAATGGGACCAAATTGAAATGAGATCAAATGGAAAGCAGTAGCTTTAAAATAAACAAGTGAAAAATATGGCAAAAATTTACACTATATTTTAGAGTTATCGAAAGTTTTTTCATACTCGTAAAATCTAAAAAAAGTCACATGACATGAAGTTCAACATCATTCTAGGTGTGCTTCAAGCTGTAATCCTCATATTTGAAATCTCAATGAAAACGAATTTTGACAACGCTAAAAAATAGTCATGATATAGTCATAAATAGTCGTACATGTAAAAAAAATAGTCGTGAAATAGTCGTATGAACGACTTTGAATTTGAACTGCTTTAATTTGAAAAATAAAAAGTTTTCGTTTGCCCTAGATTTGTATGGAGTACAGTCGTGTACAAAATTGATAACTTCATATGATATTATTGTGAAACATTTATAATTTGTATCCTTATTTATTACAATCGAAAGCTTGCAAATAAAGCGTACATAACTTGTATAAATCTCAGTACATATATGTTTATATCACAGCAATTAGTTTTAATCACAAATATCACAGTTAGTTCAATATGTATTGGTGTGGGATTAGTTCATTCAGTTTGTTTCTAGAAAATTTCAATAGATAGCGCTGAGTGTTATTTGTCATTGTGTGTACATTGTCTTAAAAACTTACTACTACAAAAAAGTTTTAATCATAATAATCACAGTTCTTCCAGCACCAATCGATATTTTAAAATGTAGACAAAAGAGTTGCAAACTTTTATAGCAATTGCATTAGAGCTATTAAAAATCTACTTCTTATGATGAAGTTAAATCAATAATAAAAAATATATTTGGCGTAGCTAATCACAAATATAAGGGTAGTAACCTCAACGGACAGGAAACACATGAGATTTATACAAGTTATGTACGTATTTGCAAGCTTTCGATTGTAATAAATAAGGATACAAATTATAAATGTTTCACAACAATATCATATGAAGTTATCAATTTTGTACACGACTGTACTCCATACAAATGTAGGGCAAACAAAAACTTTTTTTTTCAAATTAAAGCAGCTCAAATTTATAGTCGTTCATACGACTATTTCACGACTATTTTTTGGCATAAACTTTAAACCGAAAATCGCAGGCGTTCCGGAGAAAGTTGAAGTTTTCAAATGTTCAAGCCATAATCCTCATCAGGTTACCTTTATATCTCTGGAACCTTTGAAGGACTATTTCTGAGATTTGGCATGTCGTTACGACTATTTTTTGGAACCTAAACCAATACTATATATAGGCTTTACCGTTTGCTTGCACCAGAGTTGAGGATTACAGCTTGACGGTCAAGCCATAATCCTCATTAGCTTATAGCTGTAACGCCGAAACTATAATACGACTATTTTTTTTACATGTACGACTATTTATGACTATTTCATGACTATTTTTTAGCGTTGTTAAAATTCGTTTTCATTGAGATTTCAAATATGAGGATTACAGCTTGAAGCACACCATTTTAGAGGTCTTTGACCATGCGGAGTTGATTGCAGCTGGTCTTGAGTCTCTAACTATTATCGTTCTCGATTTGACCTTGTTTTGACCTTGATCTTGAGATCATAGGTCAAAGGTCAAGTTCATTTTGGGGGGCTTTCGACTATGCTAAGTCGATTGGCGTTTACACTGAGTCTCTAGCTCTTACCGTTCTCGAGTTGAAAGTCATTCTCGTTTCGAAAACTCTAAAAACTCAAAAATGGTTCACTCAATCGTAAGATATGAGGTAACAAACATAAAAAAGATAGTCAAATACAGAACCTTATTTTTTGAAGTCGGTTAAAATTCTCGGAGTGTAGAGATTATATTTAGTTGTATGTAACATCTGTCTTGGCTGTTGGAATTGCAAAGTTTTTAAATATTTTTCTACAGTGTGCGATAACGACAATAGTCCCCTTATTACGTTGGAACAACAAAATTTGTGGCAAAGTGTGGGTGTCTAATGCACCAAAAAGCACATTATAAGACAGTTGATTACCTTAACGATAAAAGTGTCTGGCTTGAGCATGGTGCAGGCGCCTCCTAATATGCCGTAATTGTAGCATATTTTGTACTTATGTGACTAAAATTTTTTTTTTGTTGCATTATACACCCTTATTGATTTTGACACAAGACCAATGTACATTCGTCCACATTTAGTCTTAAGAAAATGTGTAAATGTATCAATTATTGAAAAAGAGTGACCGAGAGTTTTATTGTCAGGTTCTTTCTCTCGGTTCTACTTATTGCTTTGCGAATCTGGCAGTACATGTAAATATAGAAGAAATGATATTTTTTATTTTAAGTACTTACTGACGTTTGTAAGAGCCATTTAGTGACCTATACAAATAAATAAATCATTTCATTTCATTTCACCTCTGCCTACCGTTCGCGTGATGTATGTCTGTCTGTTTGTCATCCAGGACTGCACTGGAGCGTTTCTTCGAGATGTACACTCACGGTATACTCTGGTGTAGTCCTTACGCTGTGGCCGTGTGGAAGGTTGTGGGCTCTCCATCGTTCTATATGATGGAGCCTCACGCCTGTGGGCCGACTGGACTTAGGAATGACGCTGTTAGTACTATTGTTATTACTTGATAAAAATACACGTCAAAAATTTACAACAACAACCCACTTGGGACCAAAATGGGACCAAAAGCGTTTCACCCATTCCAGAGATATGTGGTAACAAACATAAAAAAAAACAGTCGTGACCCTCCTCCTTTGGAAGTCGGTTGAGAAGGTTGCCCAAGGGTTGGAAACTAGTATCCAGTACCAGTACCAAGAGCCCACATACACAGTGAATTTATTGTTAAAACCATAAATTCAGCCCCCGAAAGGGGGTGACTCGGAATAATGTCGAAGTAATCATAAAAAAATACATTTTTCTTTAATTTGACATTTAATTGATTCTATACGGACATTCCATGATGATATTGACATTTAATCACGTTTGTTTTTTTTATTTCAAAATAATTTTTATTATTCATAATGTTACGGAGAGAAACCAAAAAAATATATGTATGTTTTATATGGGCATGTACCCGAAATAAAGATTGATTTGATTTGATTTTAACCTTATCTCTCGTTTGAGTTGAACATTGGTACGAGTATCACACGCAGGTACATACATAAAATCACACCTCTTTCCCACTAGTGTAGGATGAGACAATGGATTTCCACTTGCTACGACCCTGGACATCCTGGTATGCTTCTTTCGCTTCCTCAAGTGTCTTCATACATGACATGACATTGACTGACATTTATTTAAGATGCATGGTATACTATGGTAGGTCCCTTAACGCGGTTGGGTACTATTACTGTTTTTTTGGGTACACTAAGGCCCCCGCGCCAGCTCGATCGGAGCACTTTTGTATGGACCCGCGCGTACGCCCGCATAACATAGTTCAGGCCCTAAAGGTCAACAATAAAAATCGAACTAGTAGTTTTCGAGGAGCTAGTGGTGTCTTGGTCAGTTGGTAGAACGTTCCTCCTGGAAAGGGATCAGTCGCTGGTTCGAGTCCAGCCCAAGACTATTAGTGGCCGTGGGCCGTAGAACATTGAAACTTATTGATTAACGGCAAGGCAAGCTCAATTTTCGTAAGTAGCTTTATTTTATCGAAACCTAAAAAAATATATCTTAAATAAAATAAATCTAACTACTTTGCAATATTCCGCCACATGCAAATTACCCAACTCTCGTATTTATTCATGCACAATTTTCATGTGGCTCATTTGGTCGCCATGCGCCGAGCCATCGACATCTCCTGATGATGCCCCTGGTTGGGGGCGAAACACGTGTCGAGGTTTTTTATTTTTTTTTTTTTTTATTGTTTTTTATTATTTTTTTTTTTTTATTATTTTTTGCACGATAACACAACTCTCATATTTATTCTATTTTCAAAATTATTTCTCTATTCTTTCGGCCTAAGTGGGATTGGAGGGCGGATTTGTGCATGAATAAATACGAGAGTTGGGTAATTTGCATGTGGCGGAATATTGCAAAGTAGTTAGATTTATTTTATTTAACTATGGACTTCCGAAAAGTAACGCCTGATAGTATTAACTTTATAAAAATATATCTTATCAGGTAGCTATCCAGTTAAAATATTCGGAACAAAATTGTAAGGTTACATTAATTTGTATAGAGATGAACATTGAAACAATGTTTTACGGTCCACGTACTATATAGTTTTTGTGATTCATATTGTACATTTCTTTGAGAACCAGGACGGTGTCTTGCGCGGTGGATCGCGCCGCACCACGCCATAGGTTTTGGCCTATAACTTTTGACCACTTAGGGTTAGGTCAAATTTTCGATTTTTTGGCTTGCCTTCAGATCGAGGGCTATCCAAAGAGGGGTCCACCATCATTGGAGCATAAGCAGTTCTCGAGAGCTAAGGGGGACATTCCCCATTTCTATGTCGACACTACGTACTCGTAGAGTATTTTGGTAGTGCGGTATCTCATAGCAGTGTCGATGGGAACGAAGACCTTTTAGAAATAACCCGCGACGCTACTAGCTGGTAGTGTAGAAAGGAAAGAAATTTCCCCACGACACTACCGGTAGTGTGGCTTGGTAGTATGGTGGGTAAGAAGCGTAAAAAATAAAGCCTTCTAAAGCCTTCTAAAGCCAAAACTTGTATCATAATTATAATAATGATGATTAAGTGGACTAGCCGCTTTCAAATGCAAAGATTTATAATATTGTTTTATATATTCAGGATGATGGTGCGGCTTGTGTCCTCACATTCACATCTGCCAAACTCATGGCGTACGGGTAAGTCTAGAAGTTACTTCTTATAACGTTAGCTATCTGCCAGTTAAGGTTCTGTTAAAATCGGTCCGAGACGCCCAGGACTTTAATTATCTGTGTCACAGCGACAGGCACGTAAGATTTTGTTGCCTTTCATCAACATTTCTTCGCAAGGCAATATTTCATTTTTTTTTCAAAATTACAATATAGCTGCTACTTTTTATTAAATTTATTCGGCCATTTTGGACATAACGTAATTTCTAGCGTGCCCGGTGACGGCAATAGACTTACCCCCTATTACGTGAGACTAAAATACTAGCAAGTTGTGGGTGTGTAAGGCACATCTGCCTACCCTTTCGGGGATATAGGCGTGATATGGTTGTGATGTGTGTTCTCTGCCTCTCGATGGTGGCTTGGGACGCCTGCGCACGTGTTTCCTCCCACATATAACCCTGAGTTGTTTAAGCGGAGCGTGAAGAGGCATATCACTAGTACTGTGTGTTATGAAAGTGACCATTAATCGCTAGACGTCGCAACGGCTTACCATCAGACAGGTGGTGTCACTTTGACGACTCCATAAATTCAGTAAAAACACACCTTAAAATTACCTACCTCGGTGGCACAATGGTACTATGTACGGACTGCCACGCTCGAGGTCTCGGGTTCGATTCCCGTGTCTGGTGGATAATGTATAATTCTCTTTAGAATTTTACCCAGATAATTATCCCAGAGACTGGAACTTGTGCCCGGTAAATGGCAATAGGCTCGCCCCCTATTACATGGGACCTAACATAGCTGGCGAGATGTGGGTGTGTTATGCTATGTTATGTTATGTTATGTAAAATTACCGGAATGGGATTAAATAATTGTCGGAATGAGACCAAATTGAAATAGAACTTCACGGATTTTCAAAATTGATTCACACCCAGTCGAAACAAACAAACATAAAAGAATTAAGTTGAATTGAGTGCTTGAGTGCCTCCTCCTAGCAGACTTCAAAATATAGAAGGTTCTCAATTCGTTTGTATTTTTTTAAATATTTGTTACCTCATATCATTTAGCTGGGTGAATAGATTTAGAAAATCTATATATTTAATACGACAATTTGTCTGTCTGTCTGTCTGTCTATCCGTCCGTCGCGTTTTTCAATTATAATTAATAATATCATGGGATGATTAGGATGAAATATTAAAATATTTTTTCTCTTTTTTTTTTTTTAATTTTTGATGCGATACAAAGTTCGCTGGGATAACTAGTTAAATTGAAAGCTACTACTTTCCAAGTGGTCCCATTGCAATTTGGTCCCATTCCGACAGTTGTTTGGTCCCATTTCGGTAATTTGAAGTCGGTTGCTGTGTCAATTTGAAGTCGGTTGCTGTGTCAAATTATGTCAAATTGATATCAAATCTAGGTATCTCCAAAACACACCAGTGGCGGATCGTCCGAAGCACTCGTTCCAATTATACGGCATGTCCATCAACGTGGCGCCCATCAAGAAGATGACCAAGAACCCCCCCATAGTGAGGCAGGTGGCCGCGCCTCCTGGCCTCACGCTGGTACCCGCCACTAGCAAGGTAAGAATACTACAGTGTTCCACTTATAGACTTGGTATTGTGATATTGTAAGGTATGGGTACTTTGAGATTATGTGGCACCTTTAACTAGTATTTGACTTTTTTTATGAATAACAGAGATTCATAATTTTTAAGTTCACTTGGTCCACACATGGTCACGTACTGCCCTTGCCCTCTTTTTATTGTTGTAACAGAATCATTGTATTTACTGGCGAATAAAAAGAGTGGCCGTGAGTTTTTATTGCCAGGTTCTTTCCTCACAGGCTCTACCTATTGCCTTGCGAATCTGGCGGTAAATGTAAATGTAGAAGCATTTTCTTTTTTTGACGTTCATAAGTGTTACTTTGTGACCTACATGAATAAAGATATTTTGATTTTAATAGGATGGATGATTGACGCATAACGCGTGGCGTATTAGTTGCAGCATCTTACTGGATACGTTGTGTGTATTATACTATGAATGTAGTTACTGGTGATTGGAAAAGAGTGGCCTCTTTTTATTGCCAGGTTCTTTTCTCTTTGGCTCCACCCGTTGCTTTGCGAATCTGGCTTGAAATGTGAATTTTTATGTGCTGACATTAATTTAAGTTTGAGTTTGATTTTGGTGACGTGATTTCTATTGTTATTCCGAAGAAAATATCAAAAGCTTTACTTTATAAAATGAGGAAAGTAAGGTATCATTTTATCCATATGCTACCTGATATCTCCAGAAGTAACCAGAACCGTCACTTGATACTCACTGACCGTTCTTACCTGTTCTGGGGACAAGCTCTGAGAAATTTCCAGCCTTTATAACATGACGTAAATCTGGCAGTCACAGGTGCTCGGTATAATAGGAAGAGTCTTGTGACGTTTACTGAAGACTGTACTATGTTCGAGGAGCACGGTTACGCTAGGTTTGAAAATGACGTCATCGGAAAATTTGAAGCAAGTATTAAGACGTCACGCGCATTCAAAAAATGATTCCCGAACTCGGCCTTGGTATTTGGTACATTACTCGCGTACCCCTTGGTTTAGTGGTAACCGACAATGTTAACACATTGCAAAGGTTAAGCAACATCTAGTCAGGCCGGTCTTAGGATGGGTGACCATTTCTTAAGACACAGACCGACGGCTTAACATGCACGGAGTGCCTCGGAGAGCATGTTAAGCCGTCGGTCCCGGTTGCCATATAAACATCTATGGCAGTCGCTACGGGTTGTTGGAGCCCTAAATCAAAAATCCTCGTGGTCTAACGACAGAACTTCGATATCGCCCATGGGTTGTGGAGGTTAGATGGCAGTCGCTTCATTGAAAATATCGAAGTTCAGCCGAATCGCAGTAAGACTGGAAAGCCGACCCCAACTGAGTTGGGAAAAGGCGCTCCGTGAATGATGACTCGCATACCTGTTCACGGAAATAGGCGTGATCTATGTCTGTCTATAACAACACAGAGCTTCTTCCCAACCATGTTGTACTTTCCAGTCTAACTGCTGGACGACTGAACTTGGTATTTTCTGTGAAGCAAGGCAATATCGATGTTCTGTAGTGACTGAGATTAGAAGTCCTGTAGTTAGAAGACCAGATTTTGTTTTAGGGCTATCAACTGCCATAGATTATCGTATAGCAAATGGGACAGACAGCTTTACGTGCTTAAACTGCTCAAATGGTCACCAACACTAGCACCAACCCGATTTAGTTTGCTTAACCTTCGCAATATGTTAACCTGATCGGTTACACATAGTTACCACTTAACAGGTAGGTAGGCCAAAGAAAAAAGATGGATGGAATGTGTGAAAGAGGATATGACGAGGAGAGGAGTGACTGAAGAGATGACGTCTGACAGGGATGTGTGGAGTGAGAGTGGAGACCCCAAATAATTGGGATAAGGGATGATGATGATGATGATGATGGTTACCACTTAACAATGAGACCCTCGTCGCTGCTGGATCTATGCAATAATGGTTATTTTAGATTCCAAAGTATTCGTTTCTTCAATAAAGTTTTTACGTAAACCTAAGCTTTGACAATTGGAATTTGATTTGCCCTAGTGATTGCGGCTAATTAAGGTACTAGTATAGTCTTATTTTATCTGTGGTATAGGTCGACATGGATGGCTTTAAACGTCGGGCATTAGAGAAGGATCGCAAACACCCACCCGGGAGTGCAACCTGTGTGGACGCTCAGAGAGCCATGGAGAAGTATGACAAGGATCAGAAAAAATTAAAAGGTGAGTTTGTATCCTGATGGGATCAATGAGCCAATGACCAATGGACCCCGTCCGTCTGTCACCAAGCTGTATCTCATGAACCCTGATAGTTTAAAAGTTTAAATTTTCACAGATGTACTTCTGTTGCATCCATAACGACAAAATAATAAAAAAACAGAATATAATAAATGTTTAATTGTTTGTAAATTGTATGGGACGTACCATAACAACAAACTTCATTTTTCGGCCATTTTGATACGGAACCTTTTGTGTTCGGCTCGCACTTGGCTTGGTTTTTCTTTCAGTACTACGTAAAAAACAATTAAAAACTCACATCCACACTTTTCTAATCGCCGGTAATTGCTTTCCATGAATGCCTTAATCAATTTGCGACAAAAACAACCTATGAATAAAACACAATAAAACCTTTTTATTGTAAAATTAAACGTCAACCATGTTGTCAATGTCAAATTAAGTTTTGACAAAATGTGTACAAAAATAAGTTTTTTTATAAAATAATTTACAATACAAATCGCAAAAACAAAAAAAAGGCTTAGGCGGAATTTGATTCAGTGTCAATTCCCGGAGATTTGCAGAGGAATGCTCTGAATAACCGAACTTCTAACACCACAGCTTAGGGCCTATGCCTAAGCCATGTTTTAATATTATAATCTAAATTAAAAAAAAAAGTGTGTGTGTCAGCTCCGACGCACGACTGGAGTTTACTCCTTAAGTACGAGTATCTAACCATAACAAATTAGAAAGTTGCGCACTAGAGGTGCGCACCAAAAACGTGACACGATTTTCGTTACTTGTTAGTAGGTTTTACCCCTCGGATTTTTCTCATACCGGGCGCCTTATATATGAAAATCGATTCTTAAGGAGTAAACTCCAAAAATAAAAAGAGCAAAATTATTATGGCATCCGTTTCAATACAAGAAGGTAAAGTTACGAGATAACTTTCTTCTGCAGCACAACCAGCACTTACTTCAGCCCTACGGTCTACTACAGACCAATGATATCGCTAACAAGTTCAAAAAAATGTGTCAATTTGGTCACGCGCCCGGGCGTACTTTGGCCACCTACGTGGCCTCTGTTCTTGTTTCCCGTGTGTGGGGTGAAGCCATACAACACGCAACCCTTCTAGCTTGCTTGTGTAAGGACTGTGGGTTGCTAGCCCGTCGTCCTCAGGCTCATGGAGGTCGATGGTCCTACGTGTATTAAAGTCTGCGGCGCCCTTTCCCTCTCGGCCGCCTCCTTCGAGAGCATAACTCCCGCTAGAGACGATGACTCGAAGCATGGTCTCCAGTGAGAGGGTATCTAGGCCCAGACCCACCATGAGGTCCCGGCGATGATTCACGCGCGCTGAGCATCCTCATTGGGCAATAATAAAACAACTACAAAGCAATTAAAGTTTGTCCAGCCAATCTTGCGTCATGCGATAACCGGAATAAGATTCAGTTTTGTTTAACTAGCGGCTTGGACGCCCGCAACTGCATTCGCGTTGTATTCTAACACCCTCACTTTATGTTAGATTATTAGTAAACCGGGCGCCACTGGACATACCTTCTGCGTGTGAACCAGAGACGCTCGGCAACGGATGTACGAGCGAGTAATCTAATCGTAATAGTCGATTACTTATAGCTATTTAGTTATTTGCCAAAAGAAACTCACAGCCACTTTTCTTATCACCAGGACAACGTAACGCAAGGGGTTGGCTGGTCCTCGCTGATAGAAGTCAGTTCATATCCGCCAGACACTCCATTGCCTGCAAGAAGTTCCCCTACGCATCCAGAGGATACCAGGTACGTGATCGCTACCTCAGAGGTTCCTGGTTCGATATTTGGATCGGATCAAACATTTGTATGATCTGCAAATATTTGTTTTGAAGATTTTTGCCAAGAATTTGCTTTTTTACCTGAACTTCTACAAATATTGCGCGATCTAAATGAGTTCGGCTGATTTGACTGCTTCGGTGGCGTGGTCTGTAGTGCGTCGGCGTTCGACTCTAATATGTGTGTGATCCACAAATGTTTGTTTCAGAGTTTGGGTGTTTTCTATGTATATTATGTATGTATTTAGAAATATATAAGTATGTTTATCAGTTGTCTAGATTCCATAGCACAAGCTTATAGCTTAGTTTGGGGCAGGTGACATTGTGTGATAATGTCAAACCAACTATGGGCATGATCTTGTCAATTCTTGTCGTGTTTGGTACCAATTTTAACCGTGTTTAACAAGACAAAACAGCAATTTGGTACATAAGTATAGAATACAGAACCTGCACATGTTGATATCTTTTCCTCATTACTTTCATTGAGCCTTTTCCCAACTGAGTTGGGGTCGGCTTTCCAATCTAAATGCGATTCGGCTGAACTTCGAACTTCTGTTCAGTGAAGCGACTGCCATCTGACCTCCACAACCCATGGGCGATATTGAAGTTCTGTAGTTAGACAACGAGGATTTTTGATTTAGAGCTCCAACTATCCGTAACGACTGCCATAGATGTTCGTATGACAACCGGGACCGACGGCTTAACGTGCTCTCCGATCCTAAGACCAGCCTGACTAGATGTTGCTGAACCTTTGCAATGTGGTTAACATTGTCGATTACGACTAGACCACGAGCCCCTCCAACTTTCACTATTGGCAATCATATTTGATTGGTCCACATAGCATTGGTGGATATCAAACGCTTCTATTGCAACGTAGCATAGCTGTGGTGGAATAGCACCATTAGAATGCCTTTCGACCAGAGATGTGCTATGCTACTCTGTCATAGATGCGGTTGACATTCACCAATCATATTCATTTATCCACGCAGCATTTCATAGCACAACCATTTTCATTGGTCCACAAGCAAATCCTCGCAGCAGTGACGAGGTCTTAAGGCACCCTTAGACCTTTGTAATATCCTTCCCCAGGCTCTCACATGTGCAGTGATGGCGGTCGCCATGTCCCGAGTGGAGGAGGTCTGTCGCTGGTGTTCGGCGACGTTGGACAAGATTCTGGAGAGCGGAGACCAGTTGTACCAGGACAGCTACCTTCACTTTAAACCTAGCTCCAAGTTACTAGAAATGGGACAGGTATTTGCTTTAACATTCATAAATTTACTCAAATTTTGTTGTCAACTCGCTGTGGGTCTTACGTAATAGGTTCTCATTGTTATTTTTGGAACCTCGTCCGTTTGTTAGCTGGTGTACGTCGTTCAGGTGAGGATGTCTTGGACTTTGGAGATGTTGCTAGGGCTCCTTAGCACTAACGAGCAATTCAATAAACAATAAAGCTAAAACACACTGGTCCTTCACATACGACGTAAGCCACGCGACGTGGGAGACAGCGACACACTGGTCTTACGTATGCCAAGTCTTACGACGACGTCTGACGTTTACGGTATTTGAAAGGTTGTGTCTGTATCTTACGCGCTAAAGCCTAGTACGCATTACGCTAGTAATTTAGAAGAGTAGCGAGTAATTTAGTAGCTAAATAAGTGCGAACTACAAAAATTTAGTCGAGTAATTTAGTAAATGATTTAGTCGAGTCAATCCATTTTATTCTATTTTTTCGGGCGAGTAGCGTTCACCGGCTAAACAAGACCGAACCTGTTGATTAGTCGAGTTCATTAGTGGCCGCCACCACTCACTTGTGTACTGTACTAAACCGTAATGCGAACGATTTCTGTGTAGTAGCGAGTAGTTTAGCCACTAAACACGCTACTCTATACTAAATTACTAAAGCAGTGCGAACTAGGTTTTAGACACTATAAGAAACGTGTGTGACAGCGGCGTACGTGTGGGATGGCATGGAAACACGCGAACCAATGTCCCATTTCAATTTGGTCCCATTCCGACATATATTTGGTCCCATTTCGGTCATTTGAAGTCGGTTTGACGACTTCATTCGAGACAAATTTTTCACAATAAATGTGGAAAAATCCCCAGGTTCTCCGCAAGTTCTACACTCCCGGCAACTGCGTGTGTCGCGTCGTCGTGTTCCAGCCGCGACAGAAGGGGAAGGTCGACGCCGACCTTGAGGAGAAGGTATACTTACTTACCAACCTCGCCATGTATTTTTTTTTTTTTTGTTTCAGGAAACAAATAGAAAAGTTACAGTTGGTATAAACTTATTCTACGGCCCATAGATAAATACCTTAAAACTAAGAATACATATAGATATTATAAAGTTGTGTTAGTGATAGAACCTTAAGACTAGTGTTAGTAAACACAACAACAGTAAACGCACGCACGCACACACACACACACACACACACACACACACACACACACACGCGCGCACACACACACACAAACACACACACACACACACACACATCACGCCTATATCCCCGAAGAGGTAGGCTGAGGCGCATTACACACCCACAATTTGGCAATATTTTAGTCCCTCGTAACAGGGGACAAGCCTATTGCCGTCACCAGGCACACATATAATGGGTTATGTCCAAAATGGCCGAATGAATTTAATAAAAAGTAGCAGCTATATTGTAATTTTGAAAAAAAATGTGAAAACCGTTGCTTTGCGATGAAATGTTGATGATAGGCAACATGAGGTTTGTCTATGTTTTTTTATACCTCATAAAAAGTATCCGGTAATTTGAAGAGCATTTTTTTCATTTCTGGAAAAAAGCGCAAATGCTCGCGAAGTATATCTACTGTTCTACACGAGTAAAGCCAGGACGAAATACTAGGTGTATTCTTTTCTATGCTGTTTTTGGAACAAAGTTCTGTCTGTAACGCGGCTTACGGGTAGTGTGATCTAGTAGAAATCGTCACGTTACGTTTATCAGTGGTTCCCAAACTTTTTTTTTTTTGGAGTTTCGCGTCGGCGTCGTCAGTAAAACGAAAAGTAAACCCAGGTTGGGTTACGTTACATTTTTTTATTTTTGACTGTTTTAGAGTTTTCGAAACGAAAATCTCTTATACAACAGTGTCCGTCCATCCGTCCGTGAACTACTTTCAACTCGAGAACGGTAAGAGCTAGAGACTCAATGTAAACGCCAATCGGTTTAGCATGGTCAAAGACCTCTAAAATTAACTTGACCTTTGACCTCTGATCTCAAGGTCAAGGTCAAAACGAGGTCAAATCGAGAACGGTAATAGTTAAGAGACTCAAGACCAGCTGCAATCAACTCGGCATGGTCAAATACCTCTAAAGTAATGTTGAACTTTTTTTTATTTTTTAGATTTTATGAAAAAACTTTCGAAAACTCTGAAATATATGGCAAATCATTGCCATATTTTTAATTTGTTTTTTTTATAATGTTTGTTACCTCATAATATCTTTAAACTGGCTGAATCGATATTGCTTCCCAAGTGGTGCTCCTATTTCAATTTGGTCCCATTTCGGTAATTTGAAGTCTATTTTTGTGTAAATGTTTGACGTGTTTTTATAGGTGACAGAGTTCTTTCGAGAGGAGAAGGCGGGAGTGCTGGTCGCGGGAAAGGGAGAATTCGCCGTAGCACTATTCAGGACTTCCAGAGGTTAGGCTACACAAACTTCGTAACGCATTTTTTTTGGTGAAAATTTAGGGTAGTATGTACTTTTTAGGTGCGCGTCCATTGGCCCGCGCCGGACGCGCCGGACGCGCCGGACGCAACGGATTTTAGTTTGCTTTGTATGACGTCACACAAATAAGATCGCCACTGGCATCACCCACTGCGCACGTGTTGACAAAACAAAACAAAATGGATGACTCATTATTGATAATAATAGTAGAAAGGTATGAAGAATTATTCAATCTAAAACATCCACATTATGCTAATGTGCAAAGAAGAGATAATATTTAGGAGGAGATAGGATTAAATTGATATTATGAACCCACATTCTACATTTAGTTTTACGTTTTTCTTCATCTTCCAATAAGCAATTAACTACTCGCTGCGGTCGCTGCAGCATGCAATTGAGCGAAGCGACTGTTGTCATATTTTTGGTCAATAACTTTTTTTGAGGGTCCTAAATCAAAATTCGGTCTCGAACAAAACCTGCTCCTGAGAATGCTTGATTTTTGAGTGAAGAAATCATGAAAATCGGTTGGGTAGTTGTCGAGAAACAATTTCACATCGAGTTGCATTTGAGTCACCTGATAAGGCGCTCCGCTCAATAATAACAATATCTTCGTCAATCTCCATGGCAAAATACGTCAACTCACGACAAGAAAACATTCAAAACTAAACATAAAATCCGGATACAATGGACGCATGCCATCGGCTAATCATTTTAATCCGTTACGCGCCGGTCGCCGTCCGGCGGCGGCGCGAGCCAATGTACGCGCACCTTAAAATGCCACATTATTAAAAAAAAAATGTTTGGTTTGGGCAAACCTTATCACTTAAATCTGTTGAACTCTTTCGGAGGAGTATGGTGACTAACATTGTGATACAAGAATTTGTTGTGAACACAGGTTAAATATATGTGATTTAACATAAATTTAACCTGTGTTAACGCGATGTTAACGCGATGTATGTAGTTTAGGCTAGTTGACACTTTTTTACATAATATAAGAGTATAACGAAGTCGCAACCGCTGTCTGTCTGTCCCTATATGTATGCTTAGATCTTTAAAACTACGCAACGGATTTTGATGCCGTTTTCACCAAAGGATAGAGTGGTTCTCGTAGAAGGTTTTAGTATACAATTTGTCAAGCGGATGAAGCCGCAGGTATCCGTTAGTTTAAGATAGTACCTATTGATCTAAAGTAAGTCCACCGAGAAAAGAGAAAAATTTATTGGATTAACACATTTTGTATTTGTTTAATTTTCCTACTCTAATAGCTGTCGTCTATATTAGACATGGATGATTCGTTGGAAGAGTAAGAATCAGACGTATTTATGACAGAACTATCTATTCTATCAATGTTGACAACTACGGTACTAAATGTTGACCTGTACCATGCAACACACAACGACAGCTCTGCCCTGCTTATTGCATATGCAGTACTTGTATAACATAAACGCGGTTTCGAGATAAGCGCGAAAAACATATATTTTGATATCTGAACTAAAAGTCGTTATTATATAACATTTGAAGTTGACCTAAAATTAGCAAAGAAAATCTAGCTTTCTACTGATATAGTTTTTTATTTCCTTTGTTGTTTAGTTTGGACATAATGCGTATTACTGCATTTTCATCTACCATTTTAGCTTAGGATCACCACAATACTCGTATTGCTGTGGGCAAATGCAGTACTTGTGCTTATTACTGCATGATTGCCGCACGTATTGAATACTACGTTCCTTGTTAGCAATCGTGTAATATTTTTATGCCGGGCGATAGTTAAAAGTGTTAATATAGAACGTAATATATAGTACAATGCTACGTTTGACATTGGTATGTGTTATGTTGTATTTGATACAGTCTAACGCAGTATAGAAGAGTACTACATTTGGCCTTAGCATGAGCGAACATCTTTTGTTGTACTTGCTATATCCAAAAGTAGTCAAGTAGAGCTTCGTTTGGCTTTAGTATGTATGCGTAATAAATAATGATTTGCGAAATGAATTTGTAGTAAACGAAGCAAGTACTGCATAAGCGTCTAGTACCTATATGCTGGTTACTGCGTAACTTGGTATCAATTGAAGCAGTTTGGTGCAAGTACGGCGTATTTCATTAAGTAAAAATGAAAATCGCCAAAATGTCGATTACTGCAGAAACGATAAGCAGGGCAGAGCAGCTTTCGTCGACCAACTTACGTCAGTAATACTGGGTACGAGTGATAAGGACAGAGATAAAAATCTCTCGCTATCGCAATGTAACTCAGTAACAGTCCGTTTGTTGACGACAATTATCTCGTTTCGTTGGCTTTACTTTACCTATAAGCCGCACACGATGTGAGTGGGATAGAACCTTGTCACAATAACCGCACCTTGACGTCATCAATCGCTGAACAGTACGGATAACAAACAGTATTGTAGGTTAATCTATATCACTATGACGTCACCAACATGGCCGCCAATACCATTGTCATCTTGCGCGGCTTATATGTTATAACAATACCATGACATGTCCCTCCCCCCCTCCAGGCTACTACATGTTCGACAGCGCGGACCGGGACCGCTACGGGCGCGCCGTGGCCCCGCCGTGTGTGGGACACGCGCGGGCTTGCTTCTCGCAGTACGCGACCGTGAGTATATACCTCCTGTGTAGTGCTGGTACTGTGTACATTGTGGGGGTAAATGTAAGCAATAGTGTTATCCTTAACAGAGCGTACTTAAGATCCCGATTTTCAGGTGACTTTGCCCTCAACATTTTTAGAGGGCTGGATCCGCGCTTGCACACATATGCTACATCCTTTGCTATCATTTAATATTATAATATATTTGACTTACTAAACAGTGACATGTAAATTGTAAAATTGCAATCCAAAGTGACCCTTGCCTAGAGTTGGGCGCCACAGTGCTACACTAATGCGGTCACTATCGAACACTTGTACAATGTGTTGGTTATTAATAAGAATATGGCGGTAAATGTGCTCAACATGTGGGGTAAATGTGGTCAAAATTTGTTGGGTAGCTGTGGACACATTGTGTGAAGTTACTGTGTCGTCACAAATTAGGTGCTCCGTGTGTATAGACAGTTTTTTTTATATATACGAGTATTAGTAATATTGTGTATTCCCCTATTAGACTACTAAAACTGTTAATCTAATCTATTGGAAATATAACGTAAACAACACATCGCTAGGGAAATAGCCGTAAAAATATATTATTGTTCTATATTCTGTACAGGTGAGATCGTTGTGTGAGAAACTGGGCCCGAACATTCCACCTGTGTTGGTAGAAGAGACGAAGGTGGTGACAGAAGTAAGTTTTTAATTATAAGAAAGAATTTGAACTAAACATTTTAATTAAGCGAAAGAAAATGGGTATGTAGTGGTTGTTGGGAGGTATATTGGGACGTTTACAGTAACACAGTATGTGGATGAATGAATATTTATTGTTGACATGCATTCGCGTTTATATTAATGGATACAAGTACCTATAGTACTAGAATATTCCCGATGATACAAAACTGGTTAGGTAGGTGTGGCTTAGACAATAAGAACAAGTTTAAATACCTATACTTATGTTGTACCTACGATTTGTTTACTTGTTGAAGTGCGTGTGCGCATCTAGCTATTGGTGGAATATTATGGTAGGCACTCGAAAGTTCTGGACGCGCCTTCTTGTAGTATCTAGACGTATGACGTCAGAGATAAGGTATGTGCCACACTACTCCCCAGCTTTCGCACCGGGATGGCTCAGGTTGTGCAGAGACAGGAACACTTGCTTCCGAAACGATTTTGTGACGAATGGCCTTGTCGTTGAAGATACGTCACAATAGACTTCGGTGTTGCAGCCTGGCAGTCTGACTTTCTTCAGGTGCAGGGACGAACCGTTTTCAAGATAGTCACGTAGCTCGGAATCTGTTAGCTGTTCCTTAGCTAAGGCATTGTAGTCTAAAGGCTGTGTCAGCTCTTCGATTCAGGATAAGGTATCGGCGACTACATTTTTCTCTCCCTTGATATACCTGATGTCAGTTGTAAATTGACTGATAAAAATCAAGGTATCGAAACTGCCTTGGAGAACATTTGTCTCGGTTTGTTTTGAAGGCAAACATTAATGGCTTGTGATCAGTGGCAACGGAGAAAACTCGTGCTTCAATCATGAACTTGAAATAGCGTATAGCCTCGTAGATAGCTAAGAGTTCTCGATCGTACGGACTATATTTCTTCTGGGATGGACTGAGTTTTCTTGAGAAGAACGCGAGAGGTTGCCAATCTTGACCTTTACGTTGTTGTAAGACTGCGCCTATTGCTGTATCAGATGCGTCCGTCTGGATTTGGAGCTCAGCTTTTGGATCAGGATGTGCCAAAAGTGCGGCTTCAGACAGACTTTGCTTGCACTTCTGGAATGTTTCCAAAAGGTTTGGTGTTAGGGTAACTGGGTGAGATCCTTTGATCTTTGGTCCAGTTAGTAGCCCATTGAGTGGCGCTTGAAAGGCTGCAGCTGCTGGGATGGAACGTCGATAAAAATTAAGCATACCAAGGAAACGTCGTAGCTCTTTAACCGTTTTAGGTATTGGGAAGTCCAATATGGCTTTGAATTTGATGTCTAGCGGTTGTATGCCTGCTGCGGAGACTCTGTATCCCAGGAATTCAACTTCTGGTCTCCCGAAGACGCACTTGCTAGTGTTAATGAGTACACCGTAGTCGCTTAACCTCTGGAACAGTTGTCTTAGGTGGAGTTTCGCTCTTACTGCTGACCAAAATGTCATCTATGTATGCGAAACAGAAGTCCAGGCCTCTGAGTACCACGTCCATGAAGCGCTGGAACGTCTGGGCGGCTTTGCGAAGTCCGAATCCCATAAATGGGAACTCGTACAATCCCATGCGATTCGTTATTGCAGTCTTCGGTATGTATTCTTCAAGACTGGGAGTTGGTTGTACGCTTTTACGAGGTCGATGGTCGAGTAAATAGTGCTGCCAGTGAGTTGGTACGTAAAATCTTGCAGGTGCTTGATTGGATACTGATCTGGAATTGTGCATAAGTTCAGTAGCCTGTAGTCTCCACATGGTCGCCATCCATCATTCTTCTTGCGTACCAAATGGAGTGGTGAAGACCATGGACTGTCGGATTTACGTGCGGTACCGTTTTGCAACATGTCCTCAAACTCAGCTTTCGCAATCTTTAGGCGTTCTGGATCCAAGCGACGTGGGCGGCTGGCTACTGGTGGGCCAGGAGTGGTGTGTATGTGGTGCACCGTTGAGTGCTTCACGACCTTGGGTTTACCAGCAGGGCGCGTGACGTCCGGGTACTGTCTCAACAAACGATGGTACACGGTGTTATCAGTGACAGCGTGGACGGATGAAATACCCTCAGTTGGAGGTTGATGTGGAACGGCAACTGTTAGTGTTGTAATTCCATCAATCAGGCGTTGGTTGCGGCAGTCGACTAATAAGCTTTAGTAGCCTAAAAAGTCGACGCCAATGATTGGCTTTGTGACGTCAACCACAATAAAACGCCATGTGAACGCGCGGCGAAGGCCTAAATCTAATGTCAGTGGCAAGTCACCGTAGGTGGCAATGATTGTTCCATTGACAGCGAACAACTCATACCGGGTTTTCATACGTGGCTCCCGAACAGCGGATCATGGGAAGACGCACAGGTCCGAACCCGTGTCAATGAGGTATTGAATCTCCGTCTTGCGATCTGTTATGAACAGGCGGCTCGAAATAGAAAGGCAGTCGTTTAGCGCCACTAATGGCTGCCTGGGAAGTTTTCCGACTTCTTAAACGAGCAGGGCTGTGAGCATTTGCGTGCTTTATCCCGGAACCGATTATGGTAGTAGCAATGTGAGTTATCACTAGTACGTGAGCATGGCCTCGAGCGGTTATGTCTCGGAATGCTTCTGTCGTTTCTGGAACGTGAGCGGGAAAGTCTATGCAGGTCCATGCTCATTGCCTCCAATCTGCGGCTGAGGTCCCATACCATACGAGTGAGCATGGCTACGTCAGTACTTTCGGCGGTCGTCGACGTTGTACTTGCTACTTGCCTAGGGACTGGCGCACTTACTTGCGCGGTTACTGGAATGACGTCGTTCAAGCGATCTGCTAACTCGGATAGGTCCTCCAGAGTCATTTTACACTGCTGTGCTGCTATGTAGGTCTGCAAATGTGTAGGCAGCCTACTAGTCCAAATGGATTTGATGAAATCTGAAGGAACATTAGGACCAGCAAGTAGTTGTAAGTGCCGGAGGAATTGACTAGGCTTCCTGCCACCCATCTCTTCGTGCATGAGAAGCTGTTGTAACCTCTTTCCTTGCGAGGCTAAACAGTCTTCGTATGAGCTCGGTCTCAACGTATCGTATTTGTTTGAAGCCAAACCCCAAATAATGGTTTTAAATGGTCTACTGTTTGACCACATTGGTGACTACAAAAGCGCGGTCACGGAGCAGAAGGAATTTCTGTCATTAACCCGTCACTCCCTATCTCTGTCACTCGTGGACAATTATCTTTCCGTCTCAATTACACAGGAGTGGCGCCAAAATCAGCGCTGTCTGTTTTGCACCACCACGCAGACGGCATTACGCTGAGGGACGGCCATTTATTCCACATTAGTATTTATAAATTTTTATTTTATTTATTTTCTAGTTTGTGTATTTTTTTTGTAACCTGTGTGTTTGTTTTGTTGTTGTGTAATAATAAATGAATATTTATTTCTTTCTGTCTTTTCTTTCAAGACGGCAAAATTATTATGCGCGAGTGACTGATTATTGAATAGGTATTGACTGGTAATGTGTCGAAATTCTTTCTGTTCCGCGACATCAATTTAGTAGTATACACTTTTTAAATAATAGCTACAAAAAATGTGTATTTCAGATAATGCCAGCAAAATCATCGAAATCGAAACCTGCTCTTGATATGAAAAATAGTCAAGACCCCAAGAAATCTGAAGACGACAAGCCTGTGGTGAGAAATGTTTCCTAAGATAGACCTGTCTCGTAATGAACGTTAGGGTGGACATTCAAAATAACAAGTTAAAAATTGACAAAACCGATTTCAATATACCGAAATGGGACCACTTGGGAAGTAATAGCTATCAATTAAAAAAATATGAACTATAAAAATAAAAAAAGCATTGTCGAATTGAGAACCTCCTCCTTTTTTGAAAGTCTGTTGAAAAAGGGTAAAAACGGGTAACTCATTAATATTGTATTGAGTTAGTTAACCCCGCACATTTTGTCCACAATTACCCCACAGCCACAGACCTTGTTGACTAAGTTTACCCCCAATAGTACTTTGATTAGGAATGGGACCACTTGGGAAGTAATAGCTATCAATTAAAAAAATATGAACTATAAAAATAAAAAAAGCATTGTCGAATTGAGAACCTCCTCCTTTTTTGAAAGTCTGTTGAAAAAGGGTAAAAACGGGTAACTCATTAATATTGTATTGAGTTAGTTAACCCCGCACATTTTGTCCACAATTACCCCACAGCCACAGACCTTGTTGACTAAGTTTACCCCCAATAGTACTTTGATTAGGAATATAGTGGGTATCTACTTAAATAAAATGCAATCGATCATTCGTAGAATAAGTCATTTATAGACTCGTACATTTCAAAAAATGTGAATTAAAGACTTTGTAGTCAATTGAATCAATTATTTCTAGACTAAACTATTATTATCGGATTCGTAGACTTGGCATTCCCTAAAAGCTCTCTTGGTGGAGATAAGGTGACTTTGCTTGTGGCTTTGGCTCCACAGGACGTGGGTTACAAGGCACCATTCGATTGTCTTAATGTTTAAAGTGTACTTGAGTGCCCTTTATGATTATAACCAAACCGAGACCGCCAAGCGCAGGGCGCTACCTACCTATTGTCGAAGAATTTCTCGTATTTTTGTATGCTTAAAGATTCGGTCGGGATAGATCTAGAAAGTCCACTGTAGTCATTTATAGCTTATAGCTTAGTTTGAGCTAGATGGTGTTGTGTGAGCATGTCCAACAATATTATTTATTTATAAGAAATAAGTAAGACATAAGTTATTATTTATTTCATCATAAAAAATATTATCATCAAGTGGTGACCTGTTACTCCCGTCCTTTGGAGTCAATGCCACAAGTAAAGTTACCTTGTCCCAAGCCTCAAGAGAGAGAGAGCTCCATCAGACCTTTTGTTCATGCCTTCACCAGGTACGATTTGAAGAACCGGCTAGTTTCACTATATACGGCATGGATGTCACAAATTTGCGAAGACTAAATCAACGTGAACGCTAAAAAATTTATTGATCACTCGAGTCGCTTTCACGCTTCCGCCAAAACTACTGTCATAGTTCTTTAATTATTTTTTTTACGAAATCTAATGTCTTATCAGTATACCGCGTAATATTTTTTTATTAGCGAATTTTGGTTTTTTTAACCGAAAAAGATTTTAAAATAAAAGTGAGATGGTTATGTATATTTTAGAAACTTTATAATACATTTTTTTTAAATAATGGCGATTTATATTGGTTTGTACGAAAGAATTGTATTGTTTATACGTAACATTATTCTGAGTTTAGTTATTGTGAGACCGACTGGTACTGATCTATTTGTATTGTAATGTTCAGGTCAAGCCACATTTTGTTGATAAATTGTTAGTTATAATAAACATTTTTTTTATGTTGGGTTTATCATTTAATTTTCACAGTACTTTGATTGAATAACTATACCATATAGGTATTGAATTTGGTATTTTCAGAAATTGGTCTCTTACGTCTAGTTGCCATTTCACGACGAAACAATTTCTGATACCCCATCCTTGCAGCACTGGACCTCATTTGGACAGAAAATCAAAATATATATTTTAGGGGATCAGAGTGGACGAAACCCTGACTAGCGAGACTGTTTGATTAAAAAAATCTTTAAACAACGCCTATATCCCCGCAGGGGTAGGCAGAGGATCATTACGCACCCACAATTTGCCGCCGTATCCCTGTAGTTCCATCCTCTAGTTCCATTATACTACTGGGATTTTTTTCTCCCAGTAGTTCCATGGAACTAGCATCCTGTTGCCGGCAAAATGAAATTAGTCTCATTAGTACTGGTACAGTTAGTAACAAAAACGTTGCTTAACCCTTAATCAGGTATAGTTTTTTTTTTTTTTTTTTTTTTTTTTTTTTATTCCGCGACCAAGGCCGCGGCCGCTTTAACGTCCGTTGCCGGGCGTCTCTGGTTACAAGCAAATCAGGTATAGTGACCTAGTACAGGTCTATTCCACCTAGTTAGATTGTAGTTACATTAATGTAACTAGTTGGACATTTTCATTCCAAGTAGTTATATGTTGTTATGTATTTCTGGTACATTTGAGTATGAATATAATTATTATTGGACAACCATTTTCATCTGTACCCGGTGCACCTGTTTTATTTTTCATCGAGACAAAAAAAATGTATCATGCGCTTAATAGGGCAGTATGGATATATCTTACCAGAGCCGCTTGGGTCCCTTAACTCTCTATTATAAGATAATACAAACAACAAAAGTACAGGAGTACAGAACTACAAAAGAGCACTCGCCAACTCTTATCTCGCTCAGTTTGGTTTATTCAAAATGTGTTCGAAGAAGTTTTGTTCCGAAACCGTTCACCTTTGATCGTGCTTAAAAAAGTCATATAGATTCTTTTGTTTTATACTTTGATGAGGTAGACAGAGCTGTTTATTGTACCCATATTTCGTTAGTCACATTGATGGTAAGGCCATCTTAAGACACACAACCAAAGATGATCAGTTTTGTGTTTGTGTAATGGTAGCGGCAGAACACTGACTCCCAAGATACAGGAATACATAGTTTGGGAGGCAGGGTTTATGTTGTTAGTGTGCAACTGCTCTAGCACCAACATTCACGTCTTATTCTAACAATTTGATTGTGCATCTGGTTTGTTATATGTACCTACAATGTTTTCCTTTGTATAATTGTATTGGTGTCAATAAAGCTTTTTATTTATTTATTATTTTTATTTTTTACTTTTACTGAGCGAAGCGAGCGTAGCTCCTTATCAGGTTATTCCAATACAACTCGATGTGAAATTGTTTCTCGACAACTACCCAACCGATATTCATGATTTTTTCACTCAAAAATCAAGCCCACCAACGTGTGGAGTGCGGTGTCGTCGGCGGAAACCTCGCAGTGTTGACACCGGGGTGTGACCTCATGATGAATGCGAAACAGATAGCTACCGAAGCATCCATGCCCGGTAACGATCCGCATCGCACGATACGTGAGGTCACCATGCCGCCTCTGCAGCCACTCGTCCATGATCGGTCTCACCGCCGCCGCCGCGATGACTGTAGTTCCCCACTTTGGTTGCTCAAGTCGCACCCTCCAAGTCTCCATGAGATCCTGGCGGAGTTGGGACCGCTGGTCCTCGATTTCTCGAGTCGCAGGCCTGTGGTCCCTCTCCAACGCCTCCTAGTGCCATTGAAACAATTACGCAAGGGCTCTCGCTTCCAGGTCCCATGGAGGGGTTCCGGCTAAGAGACATGCAGCCTCTCCGGAGATCGTGCTGTACCCCCGTATGGTTTTGACGGCCAAGGTTCGCCGTGGTCTGTTTAACAGAGTCGCTTTCACCCTGACTGCCAAGATTGGATAGATATCCACCCATACGGGAGCCCTGTATAAGGCCATACTCCGCACGAACCCTAGGTACAGTCTCCTGCAGGAGTTTTTGAGGGTCCTAAATCAAAACTCTGTCTCGAACAAAACCTGCTCCTTTTAGATTGATAAATGCCTTAATAGAAATAGTCGCTTCGCTCAATTGCATGCTGCAGCGTAGTACCACGGCAGCGACCGCAACTCCTAGTTATAAATGACACGCACCTTGAATAAAATACTAGGACTACAGAACTACATAAGCACTCTCGAAATCGCATTCGAATCTCGATCCGTTTAATTTATTTAAATGTGTCAACAGGTGCACCGAGTACAGATGAAAATGATTGTCCATTATAAAAGACACAAACCTCAAATGTACCAGGAATACATAACAATATAAGAACCTTCAAGATTTTAAATTCAGTGAAAACCAATTCATAACAGAATAGGAGGTTCTGGTTGTGAAAATGAAAAAAATTTATTGTTTGATAACTGGTTACGAAACAGTGAAAAAAAATCCATATTCATAATCAGTTATGAAATCTTGGTTATGAACGTGGACGAAGAGATTGATCCTCTTGTCCAATTATAATATTATTATTATGCCAGTAGTATGCAAATAGGTAAGTTTATATTCAACTGTACTTATATTCATATAATGGAACTAATGGGATTAGATTGAAAAGGTATTCTAGTTCCATGGAACTACTGGGGGGAAAAAAATCCAGTAGTTCCATAATGGAACTAGAGAATGGAACTACTGGGATACGGCCCAATTTGCCAGCATTTTTAGTCCTAATAGGGCCAGCATTTTTACACAATGGGTTATGTCCAAAATGGCCGAATGAATTTAATAAAAAGCAGCAGCTATAAGTATTGTAATTTTGAAAATCTTTACACCAAAAAATATTGTTGGCCATAGACAGATTTTTTTAAAGAAAAAAATGTAGAGGTTCTAATTACTGTTTATTATGTGCAATAAGCCACCACAACCTATAAATTATACCAAATATTATGCATAATAATAAAGAAGCTACACGAAAACTTGCTTTGACGTGTGTTCCTGTTGACGTACGGAGGGCATGGAATACGCTTGCACTTACTTGCAGTGCATACGCATGGTGGTTTGGTTTCTTCGGGAACTTGTCTGTTTGGCACCTGTCAATTAAAGAGGATTGTTTGTGTAAGGGAGAAGGAGTAGATCAACCTTCACCGATCTAGTAACCAGATGGGTGAACCATCTGGTTAATAGATGGATGAAGGTTTGATAAACATTTATCGATAGGCCACTGTTATTATCTCAGAGACATGTTTCTAAACGAATATTATTTGGTAAAAACTATGTGTCCTCTGGTTATCATGGGTGAAGGTAATTGGCATATAATAAAGTCAGTAGATAGCGGTTTTTTAATTTTTCGGTCAAGATTGGATAACAGCTTATTGCTTTTTCACAAACCCTACTATAGTGATCTCATTGGTGTAGGTACAACCAATCGACTGCAAATTGCGATGCCTACCGTCGTGTCCCGAGGATAATATATTATACTCAGTGTTCTTTTAATTTATTGTGTTTTCAGCGTAGCGAGGGGTAATTATAAATAAGGGGTAATTTTGCTCTCTGGGCAGTTTACTAGTTATTTTTATCGTAATCTTGAAGATTGTGTAGTGCAAATAAATACACATGAACGATAAACCTTAGAATCCATTAGTGTCTCATCTATCTATACTTATAATAAATATGTAGAAGTGAAAATTCTGTACATTGAAAATATCAAAAAAATTAATGGCAGGGGATGTTACTAGACAGACACAGAACCCAAAAATGTGATTAAAAAAATTTTTGTCTGTCTGTCTCTTTGTTCAGGCATCACGCAAATACTACCGGTTCGATTACGATGAAACTTGGTATAATTATTCTTTAATATCCTGGGCACCACGCTGGGTACTTTTTATCTCGGAAAAGTATATACAATAAAAAACAAACTTAATTATGCGGTTCGATCCCTAGACCCGATTACTGTACCAATCGCAAATAATAAGTTTGTCGTAGATTACGTCACCCGCAGTGGAGTTCACTAAGGGGCGCTGCACACAGCTAAGATACTGTAATATTTTATCTTAAGATACAATATCGCTCAACAGCTATACATAATAAATCAGTAACTGGTGATCAAGAAAGCTATAACACGCAGGCGGAGCTGCGGGCAACAGCTAGTTTGTATAATAAAACAGTAGAAATCATGTATGTTCACACGCCAACCTCCGAAACTGCCGCCACATAATAAACAACGCTCAAATCGAGGTAACGTTCTTTAGACTATCACCGAGGCTTTTCCCAACTATTCGGACTTCTGGATTTCTTTCAAACTGCGAGCGGCTGAACTTTCAACGAAAGGACCGATGACGGATTAACGTGCTCTCCGAAGCACTGAGGTCTTGAGAAATGGTCACCCATCTTAAGACTGACCTGGCTATTCTTTACTTAACATTTGCAATATCTTCATGTACTCGGTTACCCCTAAGCTACGAGCCTCTATCATCTAGGCTATCCTCATAGCAGCCGGTTGACACCTACAGGACATAGACAGTCTTTATTCGCAAAAGGACAGATTCTTATAAAGACATATTCGCAAAAAGATGAAGTACATGTAAGTAGAAAATGAAATACGTACAAAGATTTATAAAATATTTTAATACTAGTAACCCTTAGCGCAAACTGTGCAAGTAATATTTTTTTTTTACTTTTTGTCAAATTTCTAATCTTATCGCACCACTTGAGACCACGACCTTTCCAACGGTGTGCCACACTTGACTGTGCGACTCTTAGTTTAGGAGGAGAAGCGGCTTCACTGGCGTATTATATATATAGATACAAATCGGAAAGTTGAATTATAGGAAATGCCATGAGTTCAAACATTCAATCTTGAAGGCTCTTATGTTGTTATGTATTCCTGGTACATTCGAGGTTTGTGTCTTTTATAATGGACAATCATTTTCATCTGTACTCGGTGCACCTGTTGACACATTTAAATAAACTAAACGGATCAAGATTCGAATGAGATTTCGAGAGTGCTTATGTAGTTCTGTAGTCCTAGTATTTTATTCAAGGTGCGTGTCATTTTCAGCGTGGGCGAGACAGCACCGGGACCTCGTAGTGGGTCTGGGCGTGGATACCCTCTCGCTGGAGACCATGCTTCAAGCCATGGTCTCCAGCGGGAGTAGGTGGAACGCGGCCGTGTCCTTCTGCGAGCAGGTCATGCTCGCGAAGGAGCCGGCTGAGAGGGAGAGGGAGCGTACCCTCCCCGCCGAATTCCGTAGTCAGCGGCGAGGGCGCCGCAGACTCATCTACGCCCAAGACCATCGACCTCCATGAACATAAGAGCCTTCAAGATTTTAAATTCTTTTAAATTCAGTGAAAACCGATTGAATGTTTGAACTCATTATGCTGAAAAAGTACCAGGCGATCATAAAAATAAAATGTTTTTTATTTAAATAATGTCAGCGGTAAAAGTAGTACAAAATTACATGGAACAAATAGGACAAAAATCGTATATTGTAAGGTTGCAAAAGTTCCATGTGGAACTGGCTACATGGAACTACTGGGAATAATCCAAATAGACCTGACACAATAAAAAATAGGCATAAAGGTCTAATGTCTATTACATGAAAGTATGAATACAACTGTACCATTTCTGTCTTTTTGAGAATCTGTCCATATGAGAATCTGTCCTTTTGCGAATCTGTCTTTATGAGAATCTGTCCTTTCGCGAATAAAGGATAGACAGCATATTAAGAAAGAAATCTCTATATATAAAAATGAATCCCTATTTCCCTTGGTCACGCCATCACGCGTGAACGGCTGGACCGATTTCGCGTTTTCTTTTTTTGTTGTGTTCGTAATTGTGTTCGTAATGAAAGATAAAATAGTTATGCGGAACATTAGAAAAATGAATGCGGTACGAAGTTCGCCGGGACAGCTTGTTATAAATAAATCACCAAAACTGATGTCATCGGCAGAACTCGAACCCACAACATCCTTTTCGTAACAGGGGGAATGTTCTGACTGACCACTGAGCTACGATGACCAATACCGACATCGAATTTTTGCTTCATAACCGCATTCAAATCGGTTAAGCCGTTTCTGAGATTAGCGTGTTCAAACATTCAGACAAACAGACACACAGGCAAACAGATAAAAATTGTAAAAACCATTGTTTTGGGTAATATTGCGTTCATAAAGCCCCCCCTACAACAGTTTCTCTATTATATCTTCGATGTACAGACATCGACCACTTACAATTTTATTATATGTATTGATATTGATGATATTGATTTCTAGATCGCGCTATTAAGGTTAGCGTTGGTTATTTATAATTTCTTTCGTAATATTTTAAGATTAGTTTAAACAAACTCATTGCTTTGAAATACATAAAATATATAGCCAGCATATAGTCTAGCATATAAGTGTTTTAGAAGGTTTATTTTTAAATTCTTGACCCAAAGCCGCGTCCTCTCCTTAGTCTGTTGGCGGGCATCTCTGGTACGCACCAGAAGGCATTTATATTTAGGCAGTATGCCCGGCATTTCCAGTGGCGCCTGGTACTAGGTTTTTTTTTTTTTTTTTTTTTTAATTTTTTTTTTTTTTTGTACACACAGTAAATAAAACAGTAAATGGATACAAACTAAACATGTATACAATGGCGCCACTTATCTCTAAAGAGATCTCTTCCAGTGGGCCTAAGAGAGGATCTTCTTTTTTAATTCCGTGGCCTAAGGCCGCGGCCGCTCTAACGTCCTTTGCCGGGCGTCTCTGGTTACAAGCAGAACGTATTTCCAGTGGCGCCCGGCGGACTTTGACCACCTGTGTGGTCTCTGCGGGATTTGGCAGAAGGGGGTTGTAAATAAATAGGCCAGTTTTATAAAATTAACTTTATTTAGTTATAACGTATTCTAGATATTTCATTATTATACAAATAAATAAAATTTTAGGAAAAATACTTCATTTCGCAAGCTTCCTTTCAATCTATACAAATAAAAAAATGGATGTGTCTGTTTGTACAAAGTAACAGGCTATTCAATATGAAACTGTATAGGTACCTACGGTAAGTATTTTTTTTTATTTTCATCCATTATCATGTTCTAGCTAATCTCTGAAACGACTGTATCGATAATGCTATCAGGCGTTACTTTTCGGAAGTCCATAGTTAAATAAAATAAATCTAACTACTTTGCAATATTCCGCCACATGCAAATTACCCAACTCTCGTAGGGCGGACTTGTGCAGGAATAAATACGAGAGTTGGGTAATTTGCATGTGGCGGAATATTGCAAAGTAGTTAGATTTATTTTATTTGACTGTATCGATTTTAACTGATATTATTATGACTTTAATATTTCACAAAAAAAGGACCAACTTAATTGAAATTTTCAGCGACATCAATCGATCGATTTTAATTTTAATAAGTCAATCGACTAAAGTTAACGTTACGTAACAGAAAATACCATGCCTCTAGAGCTTTTTTATAGAATACATTCTGACCGTAGACTGAAAATGTAACTACCACATGAGTAAATATATGGAACAGAGCGAGAGCTTCACACAAACGCCAATATGAACGAAACGAAAGAAAGATAAATTAAATGTTTTTTCATTCTTTCAAAATCGGTAGCACCCATAGATATAGAGCGAAGCGAGCGCCATCCCAAGTCTCTGGTAGCACCACTAGAAGCACACGAGGTATGTTGCACTGGCCGCTTGTCACGTACGCATGCACACACGCACAGCCGGTGGACAATCTAAGGCCCCACGAGGAGGCGGTTAGCTTGACGCCTAGAGCCTAGTGGCTTGCAGTGTCGCTATTTCCTAGGAAGGTGACCAGTCGTGACCATTCTATACCGTTCGTTTACTAAGCTAAATCGCTAGGCTCTTGGCAACTGCCTGAGACCGCTAGACTTGGTTAGTTAGCGCGACGAATATTGTTTGAGATAATTTTGAACGTGATTTGGAAGTTTTCGCTCTTTTCTGTTTATAAACAAATGGGAAACTACCAAAATCTATATATAATACCGGCTAATACACCTAATAAAAGCGATATTAAAATATTTTTTTTGTTTGAAAGATGAATCCAACAGTTCTTCTTACATGATTGGCCCTGCGGACATGGCGTCTCTTTACATTCACAGGTTTCTGCTGTCTGGCATGACGGTTTCTCAGCCGGCGGACGCTTGGGTTTCTGTGGGCATTTCTGGTCAGGTGATGGACAATCTGGGGCTTGACATGGTTCTTTGGGCGGTGGACATGATGGTACCTATCGGTATGACAAGATTTCGTTCAGTTTTCTTGTTATGCAGATTTCTGGTGTAAGAGCGATTTCTTCTAAATGAAATAACTGTACGCCAATTCGCTGTAGGTAATATCGAAGCCTAGATTGCTATATAACACCAGTCTTGACTGTTGGTATTTAAGTAGCCCGGTAACGGCAATAGGCTTGAATCTCCTATTACGTGGGACTAAAACTTAGGCGTGATGATATTCATACATACATTTTAAGAAATAGAAAGCTACCATTCGGCGATTGTTATCAAATATGAATAAGCTAAAAACGAATGCGTCGTGTCTATGGCCCATGAAGTAAAACGAAAACTGTATTCGGTTTAATGCATTTTATTTCGTAATGATATGAAATACAGATTTCCCATATAAGTATATAGTTTAATAAATAAACAAATTTTCCATATAAATCGAAAAACAATAATTACGCAATATAGAGCAATTAATAAACTTTAAAAAAATGTCAAGACAACTTTTTTTTTAAATAGTTGAAGCAATGGAAATGCTGTATGCTGTAGTAAATGCCGTGTGATTTTAAAAAGATGAAAGTTTTTAACCGTCAAAATATTTGTTGATTTTTGTTGAGACTAATCTAAAATTATTCTTATTTTAAAGAGTAGTCTTTAGAGCATCGGTTGACTTAGACAATGAAATAACAAAAAGAATCGGCCACGTGACCAACTTAATACAAATAAATCGATCGACTAAAATCAACGCAGTAATACTATTAAGGCCACCACTGACGATATGTCCGTCACTACTACCAAACTTCTAATGGAGTGTCCATCTTCCAAAAATGATTGACAAATCCTACATTTGGATGTAGGTCGACCAATTTTGACTTTCCTGTATTGAGATCTATACGTCTAGTCCAAATGGACGCATCGTCATTGTAGGTTTTTTAGAACAGATAATCGAGTTAAAAAAAAACAATACAATCTACCATATTCTATATAGAATAGCGAATATAATGCCAATTAGTAAAGCGGTCAACACAGCCTTATTCTCAATAAAACTACATGGGTTACAATAATTATCTTTGCATTTGTTCGTGTTGACGACAGGTAGACATGGAGTACGTCGGCATGCGTTACATGGGTCGCATGCTGATGCCGGTGGCTTAAACCCCTGAGACGCTGGAGAGTTGGGTACCTGCCGGCAGGATAAGGATACGAATTTAAGTAAACATTGATCTTTTTAGACTCAGTTTTAGTCAAAGGTCATCATTCATCGAGCATTTTCCGAACTTAGTTGGGGTCGGCTTTCCAATCTAACTGCGATGAGCTACTGTCATCTGACCTCCACAACCCATGGCCGATATCGAAGTTCTGTAGTTAGACTATTCGGATTTTGTTTTAGGGCTTCAAATACCCGTAAAGACTGCCATAGATGTTCGTATGACAACCGAGACCGACGGCTTAACGTGCTCTCCGACTCTGACCACAATTTTAGTTCCATAGGTACCTACAAAAGTAGGTTTTTAATTAAATTGGATGTCAAATTAATAAAAATTAATTTGACATCCAAATTAATTAAGGTGCTAATTTGATTTGAGATTTAAATTGAGATTCTCAGCTGCACATTGCTCTGCTGACTAACAGATGAGGCTCTACAATCAGTCCCCGAAAAACAGCCCATTTTCTAAAGGCCGCCACACGGAGCCGGGAGGCTAAAGCATACTACGTAAAAATATGTTTTTGGATAACCGTTATAATACAATTTGGTAATTCAAATACCTAATTTGAATTACCTAATTTGAATTACTAATTTGAAATACCAATTGACAGACCTAACTATTTTAGGAACAAATTAGGCGACTGATAAAATCATACCATTTAAACAATAGAATTGAAATTTTATAAAATAAACTTTATTTTATTTTAAAGTATTAAACAGATATGTGTAATACAATGTAGGTATTGCTTTCTTTCTATACAAGGAAATAAAAATAGTTGTGTCTATTTCTAATTAAAAATTAACCGCGTTTCACTAAATGCATAGTATGAAAGTATATTACGAATGTCTGTCTGCCTGTACTTTAGTTTGAGGTAATCTTAAAACTCCGAAATCAATTTTGTTCAGCACGTTCTCGTACTTATATACATTTTTTATTAGGTACTTATTGTTAAATATTATAAATGAACCCTTGTTTGCTTTATAGGTTCACATGGGTTGCATTTAGGTCTTTGTGGTGTTCTGTCATGTTGGGCCTTTCGGTGGGGGGGGACACTTGGGAGGTTCTTTAGGTGTTGGACATGGGTTACGACAAGCTGGTGCCGTAGGTTTGCTTCCCTGGCACCCTGGAGGGTTGGATACCTGCCGGTAGGATCGGTTTACGGCTCAGTTATTATTTATAATATTAAAAGTTTATAAGTCGTTTATAACATTCCCGAGATAAAATGTAGCCTATATTATACTTTACGGACGCCTGCGGCTTCGCCCGCTTGACAAATTATAATACGTATATAAACCTTCCTCGAGAACCTCTCTATCCATTGGTGAAAACCGCATCAAAATCCGTTGCGTAGTTAAAAATCTACGCAAATATATACAGACTTTGTTTTATAATATAAAGGATTATTTTAAAAGTAAGTAAAACCTTCCGTGGGCGAAATCCCGACATACTACTCAACACCTACGTGTATCACACTTTTTACGAAATGTTATAGTAATACCAAAAACGCCATTTCATGTTTCGGATTGAACCTGTAGTAGGTACTTCTTAACTCTATGTTACAAACGTTCGTTCAAGCAGTCGCGGACCTCCGTTACTTATGATGTCTGCTGCCTACCCCTGGAAGGATGCTAGTTAATTACAAATAACCCTGTATAGACGAGCCAATATCTATTTATTAATTTGTATGTAATATGTGATCATTCCTGGACGTTTTTCTTTTATTTCCTCTCGTAAACGACGTAGTAAGGTGCAGTAATAATCAGAGTTTATCTGACCCCAAATTTAATATTCACTATTTCTCTCCGGCAGTAGGTATAGAGTGACAAAAGAAAACCTACTAATTTTTTTCGCTTTCTTCTCTTAATTATGTAGGCGGCATATGGGACATTGGATAAATACTCCTTCGAAACCAGTTACGTAGAAGTATGAAAAAATACTTCATGGAAACCAGTTACGTAGACGTATTAAAAAAGCCGTTAAAAAAGACCGAAGCGTAAAAAATTATTCAAAATTTTAAAACTCGTAAAACAAATTTGCTACATATGACCTTCAGAAATGGTACTTAACAGGTCTGTGGTACTTTTAAAATAACCTTGTATAGTGATAGTGATTACATCAGCTATCCGCCAGTGAAAGTTCAGTTAAAATTGGTTCAGCCGTTTTAGATTAACCGGAACCAACAAAGACAGACAGACTTAAAAATTCCATTTGGTGAAATTCCGTTAATTTGCAATCACACACATCTGTAGAATGATCCCGTCTGTTTCTTAGAAGGGTAGGTAGAGAGCTATTTTATTCCAATTTTCGCCAGTGACTTTTTTAATCCTAATACTAAGGGGTCCAGTTATGGTAAATTCTTCGAAAGGACTTGACAAAATGAAATGCTTCAATATCACCATTCAATATTTTTTTAAATATTTTGGACATTCTCACACAATGTCACGCGGTGTCTTGCGCGGCGCTTCGCGCCGCACCACGTCATAGGTTTTGGCCTATAACTTTTGACCCAGGGCTAGGTCAAATTTTCGACTTGCCTCTAGATCGAGGGGTCAACCATCATTGGAGCATAAGCAGTTCTCAAGAGCTAAGGGGGACATTCCCCATTTCTATATATAGATACATATTATACATAGAAAACACCCAAACTCCGAAACAAACATTTGTGGATCACACAAATTTTTGATTCGACCCGGGAATCGAACCCGAGACTCCGGAGTCGAAAGCCAATGCACTACCGACCACGCCACCGAAGCAGTCATATGGTACATGGTATATATGTTGGCTGAAGCCCTGCTCTTCTACCCTCCCCGACTACCTCAGTGGCACAATAATACTATGTACGGACTGCCACGCTCGAGGTCTCGGGTTCGATTCCCGGGTCTGGTAGATAATGTATAATTCTCTTTAGAATTTTACCCAGATAATTATCCCAGAGTCTGGAACTTGTGCCCGGTAAATGGCAATAGGCTCGCCCCCTATTACATGGGACCTAACATAGCTGGCGAGATGTGGGTGTGTTTGCACACCTCTGCCTACCCCTTCGGTGAAAAAGCGTGATGCTATGTATGTATGTATGTTTGTAAGCCCTCCTCTTTGAGGGAAATCTATGTCCAGCAGTGGGCGTCAAATGGGCCGAGATGATAATGATGAACTAGTTTTTGAAACTTTTTACCCGACTGCGTAAGCGAGGGTTATGTGTTTCGCGTGTACGTATGTATGTTCCTTTGTACACAGTACAGGCCTAACGGCTGTATGGATTTCGACGAATGGGGTCTCAAATGAAGGGTATTTATCTCCCGAGTGTCACTGGGCATAGAATGTTAATAAAAAGTATATTCTGGATCTTTGGCGCAAAAATGTACGTTGTCAAAAAAATCTTGGTCAAACTTATCGAGTGGGGTTTCTAACTATTACGATTCATGAGATACACAGCCTAAGACAGACCCACGGTTCCCGTTTCACACTTTTGGTACGGAACCCTAGTAAATCTTAGGTATAGAAACCATCATGGCGTCCTTACCTGTGGACAGTTATTCTTGCAAGACAGAATTGGCGGCAATCCGAATAGTTCTGGTCTGAAGTCCAGAAGATTTGGTAAAACCATGGCCGCTTGGTCGGAATATTTCTTCTCAATACCTTGATGTGGTGTCAAGATAACCTGCGAGAGGTTTTTTGATGGTAGAGTTATCTACTCGCAGGAGGGGCTCGTGGTCTAGTGGAAACCGACAATGTTCACATTGCAAAGGTTAAGCAACATCTAGTCAAGCCGGTCTTAGAATGGGTGACCATTTTCTTAAGACATTGTGACCGATCCGTGCCTCGGAGAGCACGTTAAGCCGTCGGTCCCGGTTGTCATACGAACATCTATGGCAGTTGTTAGGGGTAGTTGGAGCCCTTAATCAAAAATCCGACCGGTCTAACTACAGAACTTCGATATCGCCCATGGGTTGTGGAGGTCAGATGGCAGTCGCTTCACGGAAAATATCGAAGTTCAGCCGAATCGCAGTTAGACTGGAAATATTATCTTATCTTATCTTATATTATCCTATATTTTGGCACGCACCAATGACGTCCTAGAAAATGTCAGTAACACACAAGAGCAGATTAACACTTTTTTTTTAAATTACCTGCATGGGATATCATTGGTTATAGACAAACTTACGAGCGATATAATAAGACCCACATCCCTCGTGAAACACTTGCGTATAATAAATATATTGTTAGGAGGTAGTTTCACACGCGGCATACCCCCCTCCGTTTCCTATATAAACGGAGCGACGAGAATAGATCGGACAGTCGTTCTCCAACTCTCGTAGCGATAACATGTCTTAAGTAATTGCTGTCGGTTGTTTAAAAGGTCATGTGACCCTGTTTAGATTAATTTACGTGTTGTTCGGATATTGCAAATACAAGTTGTGTAATTGTTACTGTTAAAACTAATAAATGTAGGGGGTACTTTTATAAAAAATCCTGACTTACTTATATCTTGTGAATAACCTTCTTGTGATTAAGAAGGGCAATAGGCAATATTTATAGGCAAGATGATGATTTATGTAACTTTAAAGAAGTGTAAAACAGTTCACCTGCATGCCTGCTGCAACTGCCGCTTGGAGCCCAACTGAGGAATCTTCGAACACGAGACACTGGAATTGCAGATGAAGTACAAAGAAGTATTAGTAGTAAATCTTACTTAGGGGTAACTATGCAGGGCTAAGGGTCCTATCAACATCTCCCAAGACCCAATTCGTCCTCACCTGTATACGGTGCACGCTTGCTGACAGATGTACGAGGCCCTGGCTTATTGACCCTAAATATCTGGACCAACCGACGGCTTTGAAGTCATCGACCGGAGTTGAGTCTGGGTGTGATCGCATACAGCACTTTTAGTTTAGCTGGAGGGCTTAACGGGAATGCTAGTTTGTATTTGCTAGTCGCAACAAAGACGATCAATTTTATTGCGCAAAATAATCCTGCCCGTGGTTTGCCCTGCTGATTAAAAATGAGGTTTTGGACATCGCTAAAACGCACTGGACTTAAAATATGAATAGAAGGACAGAAAACAGGCCCAAGTCCCTCGACACCATGTAGCTATGCTGCGAAAATGTGCTTGTGGACCAAAGAATATGAGTGGTGGATGTCAAACGCACCTTCGGGTACGATGTGTCCAAAGTATTAAAAAGTCCATTGTGACAAATTGTCTAGAGTATCATTTCGTCTAATATTATTTTGTATAATTCTGCAAATGGTCTACAGTATCATTATGTATATATATCCTTATGTCTACAGTATCATTTCGTCTAATGTGTATGAGAACCAGAAAATACCAAAAAACAGGCAGAATCAGTTTTACTTTATCTAAGGGTTTATTTTTCTATTCCTCCATTTTTTTGTAGTTTATTGTGTATTTCTATAAATTTATGTTCATAGATATATAATAATATACTGATAATTATTTATTTAATGGTATATTATTATGTAGGCTAATTATTCAAAATGAATACACTTTTCATTATTTAAGGAATTTTTTTTTATTACGTAAATAAATGTAGTTTACATTAAAGTGAAAGAAAAAATCGCTTATTCTTATTATATCATAATAATTATTAAAAATTAAGTCTTATGTACACTATTTTTTTTAGAAAATTGATTATGGTTATACAGCCATGGACCAGTTCTATCAACAATTCTTTATATTTTTTATCAAAACTAAAATGGCCAGTAAAGTGTGTAAAAAGTTTTTACTCAAACTACGAAAAACTAGACGTTATGATACTATGGACGAAATTATACTGTAGACGTTATGATACTATGGACGAAATTATACTGTAGACGTTATGATACTATGGACATTTTGATACTCTTGACGTAATGATACTATGGACCTTATGTACCGCAGCGCAAACGCATCCATGGAAAAGTACCATGTGCTATGGTACTTGTACATTATCTCTGGTCGAAAGGCACCCAAAGGTTCCGGTAAGCTTCTGGATGCAGGAAGCTTAAGACCGAATGCTGTGGCGTTCGTTAGGGGAGATCTAGACCCAACAGTTGGTGAATAAATAATGATAACGAATTGTGCAATTATATTGACCATTCTATAGATAGAAGATAGAACAATGATTAAACGTAAGTTTGGACGAGGAAATTTTATTTATCATTTATTTCAGGCACCGAGGCCCATTATTGCACCATATTATTCTATTGTATCGTGTAGGATGACTATCCATTGTCCATTATAATTATTATTGATCGTTTGCGTTGAAAGTGTCTTGCAATCATGTCTAGGGGATGCCTAATGCTAGTATTCTTCTTTTTAATCCTGTCGAAATACCTTGCCAGGGTCTGGTTTGTCAGGAAACCTCCGTGCTGCAGTCAGATACAAGTCTGGATGTGGTTTTCCATGCTTGACGTCAGGATCTGTTGCTGTTACCTGTATTATGAATTTATGATACACCATTTGTATACCTGGGGACGGCTGCGGGTAACCTCACCAGAGGACAGCATCCAGGTATTCATTTTTGGTCCCAATTTTGAAAGTGCTAGCAAAAAAGTACCTTAACCTCATTCTGCTAGAACTTATCCTCGCTAGCTTTTTTATCATGGCAGCAAAGTTGTGAGACCGTAGTCCTCAATTTTAATTTTGAGCAGAAATCTTTGTAATATGCATTCGGCTGAGTGACCCCGATTTTGATGCTTCTTTTATTGGAAAGTACGTACTTTCCATGTCACTGTGGTCCCATTACAATTTAATCCAGTTCTGACAATTACAACCTAATTTATCGTTATCCTAATTTATCGTTTACAGAAGGTTCATGACTCCTTTGCAGGAAAAATATTGGATAGAAACAGGCGTTACCTGGCGAAAATCCATGACAAAGTAATGGTAAGTAAGATGTTAAAAACTTATTAAAATTATAATAGCATTATTTTTCACAGTTTAAAAAACTTTTTTTTTTTTTTGTAGTTTACTTTGCAGGATTTGGTTTGCGTTTTTATAACAAAATTCCTCTAAACATTATGAACCTTCCTTTGAATAAATTCAAAGTGGCTGTTAAGACTGGCTTGCCAGGTTCTTTCCTCACAGGCTATATATATATATATACCTATTGCCTTGCGAATCTGGCGGTAAATGTAAATGTAGAAGCATTTTCTTTTTTTGACGTTCATAAGTGTTACTTTGTGACCTACATGAATAAAGATATTTTGATTTGAATTTTGATTTTTTGATTTTAACTCGGATTTTTTTGCTAACATTATTCTATATTATGTTAGACCTGGTTGTCATGCGAACATCTATGGCAGTCGTTACGGGTAGTTGGAGCCTTTTGCTAACCTTATTCTATATGTTGGTCGGTTGTCATACGAACATCTATGGCAGTGGGTAGTTGGACCCCAAAAACAAAATACACCCTTAGGTGCTTGACGAAAAATATTTAAGTTAAGCCGCATCTCAGTTAGACTGGAAAATAGGGAAAGGCTCGGTGGATGATGATTTCAATTTTCTGATGAGTTTGACCTCTAAGCGACTTACCACGTGATCAAATATTTTGAAGATATCCGGCTTAGATTTGGCATGCAGTTGTACTTGATCGGCTGTAGAGTTGGTGGCTAAAGCCACTGGTATCTTATTATGATCGAGGTGCTTCAACAGACGTTTAGCGCCTGAAAACATTATAATACAGGGTTACTTTTAAGACAGGAGCTAAATTATTATGACCATCTTAGAATCGAAGATAAAATAAAATAAAAATAAAAACTCAATTAACTCAAACATCAGAATTTGTTGTTCATTAAAGTCACATAACAACACAAGGGCTATTTTTTAATTTTATTTTATAACTAGTACGGTGTCTTGCGCGGTGCTTTGCGCCGCACCACGCCATAGGTTTTGGCCTATAACTTTTGACCCCTTTGGGCTAGGTCAAATTTTTATTTTTTTGGCTTGCCTCCAGATCGAGGGCTATCCATAGAGGGGTCAACCATCATTGGAGCATAAGCAGTTCTCGAGAGCTAAGGGGGGAAAAAATTACATTCACCATTTCTATATATAGATTTAAATCCGCCATAAAAAAAATTTAAACTTGGGTATTCTAATCAAATCGAAAAAAAGTCGCTTCGGAACGAAAATACTACTAAACAAAGGGAAACTACTAAATGCAATGTAAACACCACGCGTCGCCTGTCTTCGGACTGGGTGAATCGATTTCGAAGCTACCACTTCCCAAGTGGTCCAATTTCAATTTGGTCCCATTCCGACAACTATTTGGTCCCATTTCAATTTGGTCCCATTCCGACAACTATTTGGTCCCATTTCAATTTGGTCCCATTCCGACAACTATTTGGTACCATTTCAATTTGGTCCCATTCCGACAACTATTTTCTCCCATTACGGTAGTTTGAAGTCGTTTACTGTGTCATTTGTGACGTATTTTTTTAAATTTACCTCCTGTCTTAAAAGTAACCCTGTATTTGAAGATCACACTAGACAATTTTGCTTTTGTATATCTGTAGGTATTTTTGTTACAGGCTAGCTGTCACATTTGGCACAAGTGTTCCTTGATGAGAGGAGACATGGGGACAAAAAGCCGATTTTTTCGAGGCTTTGGTTTAAATAGGCAGACTCATCGTATCCTAAACAGCTAAATACAATCATTAATCCAGGAATATCCAGGAATGATTGAGGATACAATAAGAGCGGGGCTCGTGGTCTAGTGGTAACCGAGTAGGTGACGTCATAGTGATGTAGATTAACCTACAATATAAGCTGCGCAAGATGACAATTGATATGCGGCCATATTGGTAATGGCATAGTGTGGTAGATTAACCCTTGGCATGCCTGGTAGGAACCTACCACAGACCCATCACTAAACAAATTACTGCAGTTCATTCAAATTTGAATTTTGCACGCAACCGTCTTCAGTAGCTGACCGTTATGAGTCTCTAGACGTCCGACACCCGCCATTTCAGTCCAGGTTACGGTTCTTTAGAACAAAGATGTTATTTAAGTGCGCGTGTACCTGTTATTTAAGTACAACTCTCATACATGATGCGAAGTAAAAACGCTACGCTTACGCTTTTGTTAAAATCGCTGCTTACGTTTAAATATAAGAATAAATAACAAAACATATTGATTCTGGGTTATATTTATTACATACTGTAGCATATTATACTGCTAGCTTATCAATTAATTTAATACACTAGTTTAATACACTACTACATGTTTATAGGGGGCTAATAGTCCGGGTCCGTGAGACCCTATATGTCATACTGTGTAACTTTTGGTCACCAGGCATGCCGAGGGTTCACCTATATTATACTCGTATGTTTTGTTGTCCGTACGTTTCAACGATTGATGACGTCACAGTGGATATTGTGACAAGGTTCTATACCACTCACATCGTGCGCGGCTTATAACATACTTAGATAATAAAATATAATTTTAATTTACTGCTATTTCAATCACCTTTCTGTAACGGGGCTGTCTGGAGTACTTTCTCTGACAGGGTGAGCAATTCATCCTCAAACTTATCGATTGAAACATCAATTTGCAACTCCTTGACAATACGCTCGCTTATATGTCTGTCTGTACCACCAAGCATCTGAAAGATGACGTATAAATTTTAAGCTCCTCAATCGTGATCAAAGATGGCCTCATTGATTAAACTACCCACATTTTCGGTCGGCACTTCGTGGAACATATAGTAATACTCACACTAATTCACTTCCATTGATGCATGAAAGTGAATTAGTGTAAAAAGGTAGGGCGAAACCGGTCAGGTGTTGGAAATAAAAAATTGTGGAGAATGTGTACAAGTGAGTTTTTTTTCATAATGTACCCACATTTTGTTGGTATCGAATTAAATCGCAACGACATCGCAACCACAACGCAACCACCATCGACATTGCGTAGATATTTTATAATTATCTCCGACGCAACTGCAAAAATCGGGTGTTTCCTCGTGGCCAAACTAGTTTGCCAAACTGATTTGGCCACGAGGAATAATATTTCCTTGTAGCCAAGCTGGTGCGTCACAGGAGGATAAAATAAAATTAGCACATCCTTCATCTAAGAGTAGGGAAGTATATAACAAGAATATTTTACCTTTTTTCTGAGAAATCTTATGCAACCTTATGTCAATTTTAAAATGAAATAGAAGTTAGTGACTTTAGATTATATGAGAATGACATGAGACATTATAATGGATTATTCCTAGTAGTTCTATGAAGCCAGTTCCACTTGGAACTTTTGCAACCTTACAATATACGATTTTTGTCCCATTTGTTTATATGAGAATTTCATTTAATTTAAATTATGGATTTTCAATTTGTAAAACGCAAGCGCGGAAATGGTCCCTTTTTTCCTGTGTACCCTTGGCTATTGTTTCTGTTCTTCTGATTCTTCTGTTTTATGCTTTGGTGAGGTAGACAGAGCTGTTTATTGTACCCATATTTCGTTAGTCAAATTGATGGTAAGGCCATCTTTTATTGTAAATGACACGCACCTTGGATAAAATACTAGGACCACAGAACTACATAAGCACTCTCGAAATCTCATTCAAATCTAACTGCTTCGGTGGCGTAGTCGGTAGTGCATCGGCTTTCGGCTCCGGAGTCTCGGGTTCGATTCCCGGGTCGAATCAAATATTTGTGTGATTCACAAATGTTTGTTTCGGAGTTTGGGTGTTTCCTATGTATGTCATATATGTATTTAGAAATATGTTTATCAGTTGTCTAGATCCCATAGCACAAGCTTATAGATTAGTTTGGGCTAGATGACGTTGTGTGACAGTGTCCTACAATATTTATTTATTATCTCGATCCGTTTAGTTTATTTAAATGTGTCAACAGGTCCACCGAGTACAGATGAAAATGATTGTCCATTATAAAAGACACAAACCTCAAATGTACCAGGAATACATAACAACATAAGAGCCTTCAAGATTTTAAATTCAGTGAAAACCGATTGAATGTTTGAACTCATTATTCTGAAAAAGTACCAGGCGAATTTAAAATTAAAATAATTTTTATTTAACTAATGTCAGCGGTAAAAGTATTAAAGTGGTATTAAGTTATCGTTTCTAAAAAGCCACTACACTGTTTTATTTGTTACTTACTGTATACAGGTTGACTCAAAAGTTAAGTGACAAGTAGTTTGGCTACAAGGAAATATTATTCCTCGTGGCCAAATCAGTTTGGCAATCTAGTTTGGCCACGAGGACTGGCTCTGCAGCGGAATACTACTCACACGCAACCACTTTTTGTTTGGGTACTTTCCTCAGGCCCCGATCGACCCGCCGTCCTGACAGAAGCAGGCTAGAAGGCAGATTCACTCACCGACGCGGGATTCTCATCCCGACCAAACCCCCGAAGAGGCCACACAGGTGGTCAAAGTCCGCCGGGCGCGCTGAAAACAACTTCTGCGTGCCTACCAGAGTGCGTGTCAAGCGTGTTTTCACCAGCATGCTTATTTCGCCCGCAATGCGTGTCAATGTCAACAGCAAATAAGGAAGCAACGTGCGGGCGGCTGCGCGACGTGAAACGCATTTCATTCATCATTCACCGAGCCTTTTCCCAACTTAGTTGGGGTCAGCTTTCCAGTCTAACTGTGATTCGGCTGAACTTCGATATTTTCCGTGAAGCGACTGCCATCTGACCTTCACAACCCATGGGCGATATCGAAGATTATTATTATTATGATATTGTAAGGTATGGGTACTTTGAGATTATGTGGCACCTTTAACTAGTATTGACTTTTTTTTTTGTGAATAACAGAGATTCATAATTTTTAAGTTCACTTGGTCCACACATGGTCACGTACTGCCCTTGCCCTCTTTTTATTGTTGTAACAGAATCATTGTATTTACTGGCGAATAAAAAGAGTGGCCGTGAGTTTTTCTTGCCAGGTTCTTTCCTCACAGGCTCTTCCTATTGCCTTGCGAATCTGGCGGTAAATGTAAATGTAGAAGCATTTTCTTTTTTTTGACGTTCATAAGTGTTACTTTGTGACCTACATGTATCAAGATATTTTGATTTTGAATTTTGATTTTGAAGTTCTGTAGCTAGACCGGTCGGATTTTTGATTTAGGGCTCCAACTACTCCTAACGACTGCCATAGATGTTAGTATGACAACCGGGACCAACGGCTTAACGTGCTCTCCGAGGCACGGAGGGGTCTCAATGTCTTAAGAAATGGTCACCCATCCTAAGATCGGCCTGAGTCGATGTTGCTTAACCTTTGTAATGTGTTAACATTGTCGGTTACCACTAGACCACGAGCCCCCCCGCAAAACGCATTTCATTATTGTATTAAATTTGACATTGACATCGACACGCATTGCGGGCGAGATCAGCACGCTGTGCAGCTGCCGTAAGGACGTGTTCTTGGAGCCTACTTCCTCCTATTATGTAATCGCTAGGACCTCGGATATTTGATTTAGTGGTAGGTATGTAAAATCTGTCCTGTGTTGGAATTTTGATTTTTTTTACAGACTTGTTTCTATGGATTTTCTATAGAGCGTGGTAACGGCAATAGGCTTGCCACCTATTACGTGGGACTGACAAAATTACCAGCAAAGTGTGGTTGTGTAATGCGCCTATGCCTACCCCTTCATAGATATAGGCGAGATGTATGTTTGACTGTATGTCTGTTTATATAATACTAGCTGATCGCCGCAGCTCTGCCCGCGTGATTTAGTTTACTCGTTCCCGGTTACCGTGGGAACACATTACCGGGATAAAAAGTAGCCTATGTTACTCAGGGTGAATGTAGCTTTCCAATGATGAAAGATTTTTTGAAATCGGCACAGTAGTTTTTGAGTTTATTCATTACAAACATACAAAACATACAAAATCTTTCCTCTTTATAATAGTAGTATATATTTATTCATTTTACCCTTAGTTGCATTTCCTTGGTATAAACCTTGCCATATTTTTTACAAGCTTGAGCTAACACTTCATGATACATGGCTTCCGAATCTATAAAAAAAGAGCAGCTTTTAAAAAATATGTTGATGTGATGTAATTCATATCTGCCTACATCGTCAGGGATTTACTGGATCGCAGTTGCTTATCTTGTAGCGTGTAGGCAAGCAGACTAAACGAAGCACCACCTCTGACGTCAAAGAATGTGGTGGCTAAGGCGAAGGAAAACCGTGATCACCGCCGTGATGGTGTAGTGGGTTGTGCAGCCCCCAGAATACTTAAAAACAGCGAGTGTAATGCTCCTTTACACTCTCTCGAATTTATATTATAATGTATTTGTGTACTCACTGAGTATGGTTCCGTCTAAATCAAAGATACAATGCGTTATTTTTTTAAATTTCTTTTGTTCATTACTTGTGTTGGAGCTATTTTCACAATATTTCATATAATAAATTCGTACGTGTGTGGATATTTGGAAAAATTTACTCGTCTCGTGAGACGGAGCATAATGATTTACTTACAAGTATTTTGAATTAAATAATTTATGTGAACCGGAATTTCGGCATGCTTGCTTGAAAATTTGAGTTTGACATTAGGCTTCGCCATTTTTTTTTGACATAATATAGTAGGTCGTTTATTTTTATTTTATGTTACCTACCTACTCTAGATTCAGACAGCATTACATGGAGGGAGAGGGAGCGTCCCTCTACAAGTCCGAAATCTGAAGCAGGACAGAAAGGAGGTAGGAAACCTCCATGATCGAGGCCTGAGGACGGCGGGTTGGTAGAAGCAGACCAATATCCGCCCACGCATGCCCTCACTCACTGACGAGGGAGAAAACAAGACCACACCCCTGACAGGGGCTGCATAGGCACATATAGAGTCTCTTTAAGAAGGTGGATAACCCCAGGGCAGAGGGCAGAGGGACAAAGAATAAGGCAGCGATTTACAGAAAAGTCTGCAATTGGTGCACCTGCCGATCAATGGAGCAGGCTCTGCTAAACATAAATGCGTCTGGTCAGTGGACAAATATAGGTTCTACACGTATCCATACAAAAGTCTGACGTACTATGACTGTCCATGACCTTAATATGGGTACCTACCATTATCCTTACACCTCTGCCTACCATCTGAAATGAAGACGGAGATTGAATGATTCAACGATGACAACAACCAAATTTAGAATGTCCAATGCTGTAGTTTGTTTTGTTGTATTACGACAAATCAAATTACGTCGTAGTGTGACTCACATAAATCCTTGGTATTGTAGAACAGAATCAAAGTCTAGAACAAACTATTGCATCAGAAAATAGAGTAGTACTCTCTTGGTACAAAGTACAGACTAAAGTTGTCTATGAAAAGTTTTCAATCGACTTATAAATCGATTAATTTATGTTTGATTTTATTGACTGAGAAAGCGAGCGTCTACACTTCGAGATTGGACAATTTTGCTTTCGTCCGGTGGTCTGTCTGGCTGTATTTGTGTTCCGGGCTAGCCTACGCATTTTTATCTGATCTATATGAAACTCTGCAAAAGTGATATTTGATTTAAACGATTTTTTTCAACTAAATATTTCATATTGGGGTCAAATGGGGGTAAAAAGCCCAAAAAAACTAATGTTATTAAATATTGCTAGTATATTTACATTACAAAATATCGTTTGAAAATCCTCCGCGTCATTGCTGACTGGGAAGGTTCCCAGAATGCTGGCTTTGTTGCCACGTTGGATGGCGTACTTATTCTTTGGCCAGAAAATAGCCAGCCTTCTTGTCCTGAGAAGCATTGATTAAGCGTTTAGTAATGTTTCTATAATGGCGGCAAGCGCTCGGACCCCATGACCCCAGCGTCTCAACGCCAAACGGCTCAAACATGTAATTACCTAGGTTAGCATATTTACGCCATTTGAGGCCGTCAGCCGCACTGCCGGCACATCCGGATGTGCTTGGAAGGTGTAAAGGTGCTAAGGTGTAACGCATGTAGCGTCCCACACCAAAGGCCTTTCCATCTTCCACGGTAGCAACGATATACCATCCGGTCTCATTCCATCGCTTCGTACTCGGAAGACCTGCGGTGGAAAGGGCTCTAAGAATTATTTTTTCCTTGATTTATTTTTTACTACTAAATCTAGATGCACTTTAACATGAAATCGTTTCGTCAAAACAACTCAATCTAGTTAATCGATTAGATTCCGATCTTCTCTAAATAAATAGTACAACATTTCCAGAGACAAAAGAAACTGACATCTGTCAGGGCAACGTCAAATAAGATAGATAGGTAATTATGTAGGTACATAGGTACATACTACAAATTGTAATTTACTTTTACACTTACTTTATTCAAAATGGCTGAATTGTAAAGACGTGTATTCTATTTGATAACACAATGGAGCTTCAAAGTGAACATATTTTTACTCAAAACGACTTATCGAGTTCTTCTTCGATCGCAGATGTGTTGATTTTTAGTGCTAAATCTTCAACAGTGTGTAAAACCGACCGAGAGTGTGAGATTTCCTTCCGTGACCGTGTGTGGATTTCCCCTAGAGATTTCCCCTTGAGAAACGCAATTACAATTACTTGTAGTAGATTTGTGCACAGACCATCCCCTGATATTATGAACTTTAACGTGACACCACCTATGTGCGCGTGATTATATTGTAACTGTCATAATTGTGATATTTTATTTTATTACCACTATGAATATTTCACCAAATTGGCGCGATAGGCGCTTTGTTTCACCTCCACTTTATTATCCATGCGCTAATTACAGTACACACACGAAGAACGACATGACTAAAGTTTACTCAGACGATATGTTCTTCCACAATTTAAATTTGGGACCAGATCCTTTAAGGAAAAATTTAGCGGATACGATGGTTACTACAGAAAAAATTACATCTAAAAACATGAAAAAGACCTTGCAAAAGGAAGATATGAATGTGAAAGAGGACACAAAACTGCATCAGGACTTTTCTCCGCTGTCAGGTATTTCAAACTTTATTTCTGGTATGGTGAATGTGATTACAAACGCAATGTTTTATAAACGTAAACCAGAGTTTAGTTCCTACTCTGATCATAATATGGCGCTACCATCGATGTGGCATGACGCCAAACATTCGGATGAAAATAAAAATTTACAGGCTGATCATTCATCTGATGATATCTGTAGTGAATTTAACGTTTCGGAGATGGGTGAGTGCAAAGCAGCTGCGGCGCACTGTCAGAGCAAACTCGACAGGGTACGGTCCTTACTGGGCACTAACAGTCAAGAAACTAAGCCTAAACAATGTGCCTTTAAACGGAGACAGCCAAAGAAGGTATTTGTTGACCCTACTAGTGTGGAAGACCACTTCGAAGATGCATTTTCTCCAGAGGACTTTGAAAATGTTGTTAATGATGGCTATGTAGAGTATTTTAGCCCAGTTTGTAACGTCGATCATATTTTTCATCAGGTTGATGCACCTAGAATGAAAATTGAGACAGGAATGACTCCTCTGCATGATAATACACCAGTTGGAATTGTTACTGAGACTGTACAAGGATCTCTAAATACTGTATCTGGTGAAACAAAAAGAAAATCATCGGAAACCCATATTGTTAGTGATGAGAAATCAAATTCTGAATACCCACAAGTCCAGCCCCCTGGTAAAATGCCAGAGAATCTTTCAATTGAAACTGCCAATATTGTAAAAGAAGTACCTGATTCAGATCCATCCTCAAATCAATTAGAAGAATGTAATAAAAAGAAAATTATTGAATCTTGCGAGGATAAAATGGCCAAGTTAAAACTCTTGCTACAAAATCGATGCAAAAAGACTAAAACGGTCACACCAGTACAAATGGAACCAGATAAAACACTGCCAAAGTTGATCCCTGAGGCTCAACCGTTACTTACGTTACCACCAAGACATCCATCCACCACAGTGAAAGATAAACGCCTGAATAGCACCAAGACCAGGAAGTGTCGGAAAAAGAGAACTACTGATGATGACGGTTCAGAAGATTTGTCAAGTAGCGTCGAAGGTTCCCCGTGTGCAAATAATATGGATAGTTATATTGCTTCGTTTGCTAATCGTACTAATACTATCAACAAACCATCAGAACCAAAAATGGTCCCAACTCAACATTGTTTCAATGAAGTAGCAGGTTGTTTCCAGTCATCATCCTTTGAAAGTGATGATTCCTTCCAAATCGTCTTCCACGACAGTCCTACTCGCAGACGATCATCAGAATGTGACTCGGAAGATTCATTTATCATTTTCGAAGAGTCGCCAGACAGTTGTTATACTTCAAATGAAGTGTTTGGTGATTCAAACGAATCAGCAGACTCGGAGGATTATGACAGTGAGTCGGATGACAGTGATTCCGGTTGTGGGGTTTTTAAATTAACTGGTTCGTTATCCAAAAGTGTTTATAATTTAGCTGACGATAGTTTGTATGAGAACCACAGTGAGGATGAAGTGGATTGTGGAAATGTGGATAAATTGACAATTTGTGATAGTGTGACAGTCAGTGATGATGCAAGAATTTCCAATGGTGTGTTGCTTGATGACAGGAAGAAATTATTAAGGAAAAATCTACCTGCGAAACGGGTAAGTTGTTTTTTTTTATTGCGGTATCTGTCCCATATCCTTTTTTTAACATAGTCCGCGACGCCCAGGACTTTAATTGGCTGTGCCATACCGGCTGGCACGTAAGTTTATATTCTTTTATTATGGCAACGGGTTTATATTCTTTTTCAAATTTACAATAATGTTGCTACTTTTGTAATTCATTTGGCTATTTTGGACATAACCAGACGTAATGATGGCAATAGGCTTCCCCTCTATTACGTGGGACCAAAATTACTGGCAAATTGTGGGTGTGTAATGTACCTCTGCCTACCCTTTCGGGGATATAGGCATGATATGATATGTGTTTTTTAACATTTTTAATTGCTGCCCTGCTGTTTTTGGTCGCAGGATGCCTATCGACCAGATAATATGCTATGTAGCTATGCTGCGAGGATGTGCTTCTAGACAAATGAACATGATTGTACTATGTGGACAAATGAATATGGTTGGTGGATGTTAAAGGCATCTATTGGCAATGTAGCAAAGCACATCTCTGGTCGAAAGGCACTCTTTAATCTGATGTTATAACATAGCCTTCATCGAAAAATACACTAATCAAGTTATATACTGAATGGAGTCAGGCGTTACCTGGCGAAAGTCCATGATAAAACAATGGAGTATATGATGTTGGATTTTTATTTTTTTTTATATAAACGTTCAACATGTTTCACCTACTCACGTGGCATTCTCAAGACTGTCTCCAAAGAGAACAGCTTATATTTTTTTATTAATGAGCTAATGACAAGTCATACACCAAAACCTTCCTCAATAATCACTCTATTCACATATATACTTTCACCTGTCCCGATGTCCGTGTTTAATCAAATTTTGCAAGTTAAATTTAACACACTTCCCGGTTCCGATTGAGCTGATACCTTGCCCGCGTATGTAAGTCGCATAACAATGCAATATTATGATGATAAAAGTGTTATTTAAAAAAAAAATTATTGATTTTATTATTTATTAGGCAAGGTAACACAGTACCTACTGTGGCCATGACAACACAAGTTAGTCGGCTACTAGAATGATTGACCTTGAGTAACATAATATTGATTTTTTTTTTAAGGTATGTGTAGCAATATGTATATATAGGGGATATAGACGTGATATGAGTGTGTGATATGAGTGAGAGTGTGTGTGTAACAATAACAGGTTTTATTTAATTTAGATAAGACACATTTTTTTATTCCAACTTTACAAAACAAAGAACATCCTTCATTTGCTTAACTGCCAAGGAACTCCCTGTTAACCTCAGGGCAACTCTCTTTTTCTTTTTATTTATTTGTATAGGTCACTAAATGGCTCTTACAAACGTCAGTAAGTACCTACTTAAAATAAAAAATATCATTGCTTCTATATTTACATGTACTGCCAGATTCGCAAAGCAATAAGACTCTCGGTCACTCTTTTTCAATAATTGACACATTTTCTTAAGACTAAACGTGGACTGTGTCAATACTATGTATATATAGAGCGCTGATAACCAGTCTGAATCACTAACAACCACTCTGCACGTCTGAACAGTCAAACAGTCGACGATGACATAACGTCACCGCAGTGGCAAAAAATTAAACAAATTTTTATTTGTAGTTATTGTTCTGAGATCTTGTTTTTAACGTATTTTAATGTATTGTGGCACCCCTAGTGAAATGGGGCCCCTATTGGGCAACCTATATCAGATCCGCTTAGTATTCACCACGAAGAAACACAAAGCTGTTAACTCACCGCCAAGTAATAAACTGGTCAAGTGTGAGCCGGACTAGCACATGAAGGGTTCCGTACCATCTATACATCTATCATATCATAAAATCTATATATTTAAAACAATTTGTCTGTCCGTCCGTCGCGTTTTTCAAATATAATTAATAATACATACATAATAATTGCATTAAATATTACTTAAAATATTCTTTTTTTTTCTTTTTTTTTTATATTTGAGGCGATACAAAGTTCGCCGTGATTACTAGTATTTATTATTATCATATAATAAAATTGTAAGTGGTCGATGTCTGTACATCGAAGATATAATAGAGAAACTGTTGTGTAGGGGCTTTATGAATGCAATAGTACCCAAAACAATGGTTTTTAGAATTTTTGTATGTTCGTCTGTGTCTGTTTGTTTGTTTGTCTGAATGTTTGAACACGCTAATCTCAGAAACGGCTTAACTGATTTGAATGCGGTTTTTAGTAATGCGTTGTGGTTTATTCAACTTAACATTTAACAATCAGTTCATAAATAAAAAAGTTATGTCGATCTAAAGTACCACGCAGGCGGAGTTGCGGGCAACAGCTATACATACTAAATCAGTAACTGGTGATCCATAAAACTAACACGCAGGCGGAGCTGCAGGCAACAGCTAGTTATATATAAAAATCAATCGCCGTTCGTTTGTCTCGCTAAAACTCGGGAACTGCTGGACCGATTTGACTAATTTTGGTCTTAAAATATTTGTAGTAGTTCAGGGAAGGTTTATAAGTATTAAAAGAGGCGGTACGAAGTTCGTCTGGACAGCAAGTTATCTACAAAAACGGCAAAAAATCACCCTTTTCGTAACATTCTCTAACGAATGGTTCTAGCCAAATTGGTAGACGCATTATTTTCACATTCATATCATCACGCCTATAGACACGAAGGGTTAGGCAGAGGTGAATTGCACACTCACACTTTGCCAGTAATTTTCTTGGCCCCACATATTAGGGGGCAAGCCTATTGCCGTCACAGAACACTATATTAAGTATTTGTATTTATGTATATTAATTGTTAGTATAATATGTATGCATTTTGTATGTATTATCTTTATATATATAATTCTACTGTACGTTTGTATGTAATTGAACTCCTCCTAAACGGCTGTACCGATGTTGATGAAATTCTTTGTGTGTGTTCAAGGGGATTCGAGAATGGTTTAGATTCTCAATTTGGTTCTTTTTTTTTTTTTTAGCGGACCCGACAGACGTTGTCCTGCAAAAAAAAGAACCAAATTGTGAATCTAATCCATTCTCGAAACTCTTTGAACACACACAAAAAATTTCATCTACATCGGTCCAGCCGTTTAGGAGGAGTTCAATTACAACGTCTGTCGGGACCGCTAGTATTCTTATAATATTATGTATTTATATCTATGTAGGTAGGTATTTGTATGAATATGTAAGTATATTCTGGCGCATTTGCGTGTATTTATTTGTATATTTGAATGATACACCTGCACACACATACAACTTATTCATTTCCTTCTCTTGGCCCACTGGAAGAGATTTCTTATAAAACAAGTGGTGCCTTTGTACTGCTAATCTATCGTTAGTGTTCCTCTTCTCTTTTCTGTAACTTCATGTGTGTATACGAATAAATAAAAAAAATTAAAAACAAAAATAGAAAATTTCATAACCATTATGTAATTCAAGCCAAAATACCAATAGCCAGGACAGATGTTACATATATAGGTACCATTAAATAAAATCTCTCCAGTCCGAGCGTCACTGTCATGACTACCTACATATTATAAAACAACGTCCTCCGCCGCGTATGTTCGCGATAATCTCGCTGTTTTCACCAATGGATAGAGCGATTCTCGAGGAAGGTTTTTAGTACATATATAATTTGTCAAGCGTCCACTAGTTAATAATAATCGTGGACACAGGGGATTCCCCTTTGGGTTTGATGTAACTCTTGCCAGAATGCCAGTGGCACTTAATGCTAGCAAGCCGATTCAGATAAGTTATATTATTATAATAATTTTGATAAGAAAAACTGTTGCTCCGATAATTGTGGTAAGTACCTATATTGATAATATTTATGGATATTTAATGCTAGGTCACTGCAAAGTAGCTCGATAGTATCTGGTAGTGAGTTCGATACCCTAGTCACCACATGACGTGAACCCACTCCTAATATTCTATTATTTATTCCCACCGGAACCCTTACCGGGATAAAAAGTAGCCTTTAGCACTCAGGGATAATGTGGCTACATATAGTAGTTACGAAGCCTATCTATATATAGAAATGGGGAATGTAACTTTTGTCACCCCTTAGCTCTCGAGAACTGCTTATGCTCCAATGATGGTTGACCTCTCTATGGATAGCCCTCTATCTGGAGGCAAGCCAAAAAAACGAAAATTTCACCTAGCCCTAAGGGGTCAAAAGTTATAGGCCAAAACCTATGGCGTGGTACGGCGCGAAGCACCGCGCAAGACACCGTACTAGTACAATACGAGCAAGTCATGCTAGCAAAGGAGGCGGCCGAGATGGAGAGGGATCGACCTCCATGATCGGGGCCTGAAGACGGCGGGATAGCCACCCGCCGTCCTTAAACAAGCAGGCTAGAAGGTTTTTCGTCGAAGGGTGGAAGATTCACTCATCGACGCGGGATAAACCAACTCCAACGACGCGAGATTTTCATTCCGACCAAACCCCCGAAGAGGCCACACAACTGGCCAAAGTCCGCCGGGCGCCACTGGAAATACCTTCTGGTGTGTACCAGAGACGCCCCAATGCAGCAATGGACATGGAAGCGGCCGCGGCCTCGCGGATTTAAAAAAAATGCCTGTACAATGTAAATTAACAATTAAATTACTAGCGGCAAAAACCTTTCTCGAGAACCACTCTATCCATTGGTGAAAACCGCATCAAAATTCGTCGCGCAGTTTTAAAGATTTAAGCATACATAGGGACGGAGCGACTTTGTTTCTATGCTATGAAGTACTAGCGGAAGCCCTCGGCTTCAGCCGCTGGACTTATTATATACACGAAAACCTTCCTCGAGAACCACTCAATCCATTGCTGTTATGATGATGCATAGATATTCCTGGATCACACTCCCGGAATAAACACTAGCCTAAGTTACTCCTTATAATATCAGCTATCTGCCGGTCAAAGTCTCGTTAAAATCGGTCCAGCCGTTTCAGAATTTAGCCGGAACAAACACACATTTAGTATCTGTGATAATTCCATACTTGGATGACAATGGGTAACCTTGGCCTGTTGGCGACAAGCCAGCTCTTTGTGTACCTACATCATTTTAATCATGATCACTACATATTATAGTCCCTTCCGTCCGTATCTATGCTTAGATCTTTAAAACTACGAAACGGATTTTGATGCAGTTTTCACCAATGGATAAAGTGGTTCTCGAGGAAGATTTTTGTGTATATAATTTGTCAAGCGAGCAAAGCCGCTAGTAAACTTTAAACGCTCTTCGCTTCCAAACCGACATAAGCACATATAATCACGCATATAACCCCCTACAAAGTAGGCAGAGAAGCATTAAACACCTACAGTATGCCAATAATATGTTGGTCCCACGTAATATGGTTCCAGCTAATTGACCAGGCTCTATGAATAGAAAAAAACCGGCCAATGCCCACACATAAGCTATATAACTCCTCAAGTAACAAAGTTAGCCGTTTAGATTTTAGAATAGGAAGCATTAGCACTAGCCCAGTCGCTAGTTATGAGGTAACAAACATACATACCGTGGAAGAAGAAATAGCCGTAAATATCGGGTTTTCCCAACCTTATTGGGGTCGGCTTCAATATTGTCCGTGGAGCTACTACCTACTCAAACTCAAAATATTTATTAATATGGGTTATAAAATAACACTTATCAACATCAGCACATAAAGGTGGAGCCCAAGAGAAAAGAACCAGGAAATAAAATCTCTCGGCCACTCTTTTACAATCATCAGTAACTACATTCATATACGTATTACACGCAACGTATACAGCAAGATTCTGCAACTAACCACGCGTCAAGTTATGCGTTAATTTAAAATAATTTCAATGTGCCATCTGACCTCTACAACTCATGGGCGATATCGAATATCTGTAGGTTATCCACAAGGATTTTGTTTTAGATCTCCAAATAACACTTTTTTATCAGTTTCCGTCGAATACGGGAACGGATAAAATGCCGCGGTATCTCATTCTTTAAAACCTAACGCAACTGAGCTACAAAAAATTAAATTTAAAATTTAAAAAAACCCCGACGCACATAAAAATTGATGTATAAGTTATGACCTTTCATTTGACTCAACACGGGTATATTTGAATTGAACACATTCAATTTTTCATCACCACTTTCACCCCTCATATCTTTGAAATGGCTTAACCGATTTTTATAAAACATAGCTAAGAACACTCTCCCCTAACCCATCTTTCAAACAAAAGAAACAGAATCAAAATTGGTTCATTCGTTTGGGAGCTACGATGCCACAAACAGACTTACAAACACACACACACACGTCCAACTTATAACACCCCGTTCGGGTTTCCGTCGGGGGTTAAAATTAGAACGCAGCGGCTTGTAACTCCGGGAAAATTCGATAAAAAAAGTGTACATTATGCCCTTGATAGTAAAGGCGAGAATAAAACCTTGATCTAAACATAACGGTTACTAGCCGTCGCCCGCGGCTTAGCCCGCTAGACCAAATTATATACACAAAACCTTCCTCGAAATTTCAAGAACCACTCGATCCATTGGTGAAAAACTCATCAAAATCCAAAGCGTACTTTTAAAGATCTAAGCATACATAGAGAACGGAAGAGACATTGTTTTATACTATGATCGTTAATTTTTTTTTTAAATTAGAGGAAGATGGCTTCAGAAGTAGAGGTAGGACCAAAAACGTTGGATGAAACCCGTGAATAACGATATGAGATAACGTGTGACAGGGATGTGTGCAGGAGGAATAAATGATGAGATGACCCCAAATAATTGGGATAAGGGCAGGCAGATGATAATTATATAATCACGTAGTTACTTTGTTTGAAGCGAACAGGCTCCGTAAATACTGGTCCGAAATTTTTTTCACTGATATGTAGCTACATTATCCCTGAGTAACATAGAATACTTTTTATCCTGGTAATGTGTTCCCACGGAAACCGAGAACGAGAAAACTATATCAAGCAGACGGAGCCGCAGCGATCAACTAGTATCTAATTTTAGTAACAACTGCATTAGTCGGTTAATATGTTTGTTGCATCAGCTAAAATTTACCCTTGAATATGCAATAGAAGGGTAACTTTGTTGACTCACAGATGCGTAATAACCGAACTGAAAAACTGTATGATATATGGGGGAGTCCCCTCCCATCGAGCTGATTTCTTGTTGTCTTGATGAAGGCGCTTACTCGAGAGCAACACAAAGGATCAATCTTGAGTAAAGTGGAACGATACTAATATTTTTTGTTTACAAATATGTTTGGACATTCTCACACAACGTCATCTAACCTAAAATAAACTTGTGCTATGGGATCTAGACAACTGATAAACATACTTATATGTTTCTAAATACATAGAAAACTCCAAAACGTCGAAACAAACATTTGTGGATCACACAAATATTTGATTTAAGCCGAAGCAGTCAATATGCAAACAATATTCGGAAATTGTATCATAAACATTGCATCTGACTGCTTCTTAAATTCCATTAGTGTCGCCGATACGAATTGCCGAATATCCAGGGCCCTTCAAGGTCCAAGACATCATCACATGCAAGGGGCGCACTTGGTGACCAACTGACGAGTACCTACCTATAAACGGCAATTCACTCGACCCCCTATTCAAGGGGGTAACAAACTGTCGATATATGGGCTCCTCCGGGTATACAGACGTATACTTTCTAAGTATGAATTACTACATACCGTACTCCACACGTTGGTGGAGTGCTCAGCACGCAACCATACTCACTCACCGACGCGGAATTTTCATCCCGACCAAACCCCCGCAGAGGCCACACAGGTGGCCAAAGGCCGCCGGGCGCCACTAGAAATCCATTTGGTGCGTACCAGAGACGCCCAGTAACGGATCTTAATGCGGACCGCACGCGCGGAACTCAAAAAGAAGTATGATTTTTTTGCGAAAGTTTTATAAAAACAGAAGACCCGATTTGGAAACAAACGGGACGGGACCAGTCATGGGAAACATTCTTTCCATGTGGTCCTATTTCAATTTAGTCCATTACAATTTAAAAAAAAAAAAATCCGTTCACCCTGTTGCAAGATATACGTAACAAACATAGTCGAATTAGAAACCTCCTCCATTTTTGCATTTAGTTAATAAATAAACAAATTTTCAGATTACATTCCCGACATTACAATAGGTTTGCAACGCACAAAATCTATATTGCATCAGAACTCGAGCCGGTAATTTCTGGGAAGAACCGTGTGTCATACTTCAGTTTTAGACTTTCTAACAATCTGACTATCGACCGGTTGAATATTGATTACGCCAAATGTCAAAATTCAGGAACAAATTCCCGGGATAAAAAGTAGCCTATGTTATACCTTATTACATCAGCTATCAGCCAGTGAAAGTCACGTTAAAATTGGTCCAGCCGTTCCAGAGATTGCTATCAAAGTATATATTTAGAGAAGGAAAACTCAACACTGTACCCTATACCAATCCGGCCGCCCAGCTTGGTATAATGTAGACTGAATTCCTTACTCTTTGGGGGAGTTCTATGTCTCAGCAGTAGGCGTCAAATAGGCTGAAACAATGATTACCAGTTTAATCTAGATCCCATAACACAGGCTTAAGCTTACTTTGAGCTAGATGACGTTGTGTAAAAAAAATCCAAGTGATTGACCTTCTCAACGAACCTCATTCTCTAATCTCGACCTGATTCTCAATTCAATGAGTTCACTGAATTCAATAAGTAAGCCGGCTTACTCATTGAAGAAAAATAAAACCTCCCGCTATGATTACGATTATGACGTCGCTATTGCGTAGCACGTTTCCACAGTTTGTCATTGTGTCATGAACCCAATGACCGTATTAGACACGTACGTAGGTACTGTTGTTTTGTTTTTATCTGTGGCCCTTTCGCAATATTTAGAAATATTTTTGTTGTGCAATATTATTTTTCGTAATACAAAGCACGCGTATCTTTGTTGAGGTTGCTGGTGGTCAAAGTTCTGGAGCTCCGGAACTCCGGTAATGTCTGAACATCGCAACTTTGTTAAGTGGCTCCCTATTAGTCTTCGCGTTCTCAACTCTTTACAACGTGTTGTTTAATCCCAGTACTCCAACTTCCGCCGGGCGCCACTGGACATACCCTCTGCTAGTAACCAGGGACGCCCGGCAACGGACGTTAGAGCGGCCGCGGCCTTAGGCCGCGGAATTACTCGCAACTTATTTACAAGAACGTTTCACGTTCCTTAATGACACACATGTAAGATCCTTGAGGTCGTCGGAGTCGCTGGTATTAGCAGTAAAAGAGCATTCAACTGGGTTTTATGACAACTCGTTCTCAGTGCAGACTGTTCGACTCTGGAATTCGCTGCCTGTGACTATCAGGAAGGCACCAACGCTAGCCTTTGAACGTCAAACTCTTTAAACACACGTGTAAACAAAGACACAGAAATGGGGCCGTGCTTTTTACGGCTATTTCCCCAGCGACTGCTATTTACTTAAAATTCCCAACAGAATATGTAGTGTGGATTAAAAATCACAGAGCGTATGTGTACATTGAGGTACTCATTTTACCAAAGAGGTAACGTACCCATAGGAGAGAACGGGATTAATAAGGCTCCGCTGTCCGTCCGTCACCAGGCTGTATCTCATGAACCGTGATAGTTCTAACGTCAAAAGAAATCTGTGATAGTTGAAATTTTCACAGATGATGAGTAAGAATCAGAATTAAATGTAAATAGTTATTTTCTTGGAGAACCCAGGAATATAGGCGGAAACCTCGTGTGTGAGCCCGACTCACACTTGACCTGTTTTTAATGATCCCGATAGACTCCCAGTGGCTGAGTAAGGTTATTGAAACGTCTCTGTCAAGTGATCGTCGTTGAGATTTGGATTTAGCACATAAATCATACCTAGAACTATTCTTGAATGTACACATCGGGCATTTTGTTACCGTAATGTTCTATGAATGGATGAAATGCGTGAAACAGGAGTGACTGAGGAGATGACGTGTCACAGGAATCTGTGTTGGACTAACATTTTGCGTCGAAAAATTGGGATAAGGGCAGGTATGATGAATGTGTTCCTGTGGAATCTGGAAACGGGAAGTCTATCCCACGGGGTTTCATTAAACCTAATGTAACAATCTAAATAAACAATGTATTTCATTCTACGTTTTGCCGTCATCGTGACGTCATTGAATCCCCGTTGTTTTATACTATGTTTCGATATGTCAGATATTGTCCATTGTCCCCTATTGTCCATTGCCGGGCGTCTCGGGTACGCCTTCGAAAGGATAACCACAGGGTCGATCGTCGTATGACAGACAGATATACATCACGTCTATATCCCCGTAGGGGTAGATAGAGGTGTATAACACACCCATACTTTTGCCACACTTGTTGAGGGTCTCGTGGTCTAGTGGTAACCGACAATGTTAACACATTGCAAAGGTTAAGCAACATCGAGTCACGCTGGTCTTAGGATAAGTGACCATTTCTAAAGACACTGAGACCCCTCCGTGCCTCGGAGAGCACGTTAAGCCGTCGGTCCCGGTTGTCATACGAACATCTATGGCAGTCGTTAGGGGTAGTTGGAACCCATAATCAAAAATCCGACCTGTCTAACTACAGAACTTCGATATCGCCCATGGGTTGTGGAGGTCAGATGGCAGTCGCTTCACGGAATATATCGAAGTTCAGCCGAATCGCAGTTAGACTGGAAAGCCGACCCCAACTGAGTTGGGAAAAGGCTCGGTGAATGATGATCACTTTTGTCACACTGGCCACTTTTTAATTTTGTTGGTAACGTAATAGGGGACAAGCCTATTACGTTACGTACACATCCATAACCACTATTTAATTCAAACGACAATTAATTTCAATAGCCAGGACAGATGTTACATCATACCACTAATCTCTACAGACCGAGTTTTATTATTAAATAACCAACTTTCACTAACTAACTAAAAAACTAGCACGAAGGTTGTTATTTATTGTTAAAATACCTAAATTGTTAATTTACTTCAAATATGAAATAATGTAAGTCGGCAGTTACAATAATATAACCACATACATAATAATATTATGCTTTTTCAACCGACTTCCAAAAAAGGAGGAGATTCTCAATTCGACTGTAAGTTTTTTTTGTTTGTTACCTCATATCTCTAAACTGGGTGAACAGATTTTGAATTTTTTTTTATGTGAAAGCCTCTACTTTCGAAATGGTCCTATTTTAATTTGGTCCCATTTCGACAATTATTTGGTTCCATTTCGGTCATTTGAAGTCATTGTTGTGTCAATTTTTGACGTGTATTTGTTTTTCCTTGGCCCTACCCGCGTCTATTGCCGAGCGCCTCTGGTAAGCACTTAAAGTATTTCCAGTGGACTAAAAGAATCTCCAGTGGACATATTATTATTAATTGTTTGTGATATCGAAATGCAACTGCAAATAACTGAAATTGACTCCGTAACACTTGGTTGTACAATAAATTAGACGAGTGAATGACCATATGTTTATTGTTATTGTTTCTGGCCGAGTAGATTACGAGTATATTTTATTTATTTACACAATACATATAGCTGAGGAAAACTCCGCGCGCCGCCGACTGTGTGGAATTTATTCTATTTTATTCCGACGAACTCCGTAGCGCATTAAAAAAAAATTATGTTCTTCACAACTTTTTTTTTTCTTTAAAAATTTAACTAAGATCAAAACGGAATACCCAAGTCTGTCTGTCGACACCATGACGCATTAGGTGTACATACTACGACCCGATGACGAGCATTCAATGACGTCACGATGACGTCACAATGTAGAATGATTTACATTGTATATTTAGATTGTTACAGTAGGTTTAATGAAACCCCGTGGGATAGACTTCCCGTTTCCAGATCCCACAGGAACACATACATCATACCTGCCGTTATCCCAATTTTTTGGGGTCGACGCAACATGTATTACTCCTACACACATTCCTGTGACACGTCATCTCCTCAGTCACTCCTGTTTCACGCATTTCATCCATTCACAGAACATTACGGGAACAAAATGCCCGATATGTACATTCAAGAATAGTTCTAGGTATGATTTATGTGCTAAAACCAAATCTCAACGACGATCTCTTGACAGAGGCATTTCAATAACCTTACTCAGCCACTGGGAGTCTATCGGGGTCATTAAAAACCGGCCAAGTGTGAGTCGGGCTCACACACGAAGCTTTCCACCTATAAAAACTTTCGTGAGTTCTCCAAGGCGGTATCTTTGGCCCAAAAAACGGCAAAAATCATGTCTGTTGTATGGTAGCCCCCTTAAATATTTACATTTTATTCTGATTCTTACTCATCATCTGTGAAAATTTCAACTATCACAGATGATGTATTTCTTTTGACGTTCAGCCTGGTGACGGACGGACAGCGAAGCCTTATTAATCCCGTTCTCTCCTTTGGGTACGTTACCTATTAGGTAAAATGAGTACCTCAATGAACACATACTCTCTGTGATTTTTAATCTACACTACATTTGTTGGGAATTTTACGTAAATAGCAGTCGCTGGGGAAATAGCCGTAAAAAGCACGGCCCCATTTCTGTGTCTTTGTTTACACGTGTGTTTAAAGACTTTGACGTTCAAAGGCTAGCGTTGGTGCCTTCCTGATAGTCACAGGCAGTAATTCCAGAGTCGAACAGTCTGCCCTTTTCCTGATAATAACGAACATAACAAAAAAGAATTAGCGAAATCGGTCCAGCAGTTATCGAGTAACCAACCCGACTTTCTTTTATATTAGGTTTATAAATAGATTATAAAGCTGTGCAGTTTTTGTTTCGTAATCTCAGGAATTCCTCATCTACTGAGCAATTTTCCCAACCCAATTGAGGTCGGCTTTTCAGTCTAACTGCGAATAACTTCAATATTTTCCACGAAGTGACTGCCATCTGATCTCCACAAGCAATATCGAATTTCTGTAGTTGGATCAGTCGAATATTTTAAAGCTCCAACTACCCGTAAAGCTTGTCATATATATTCCTATGGCAACCGGGTCTCTGTCTAAATAAATTGTCACTCATCCTATGAACGACCTGGCTAGAGTTTGCTTAACATTGCAATGTGTACCACTGAGCCACGAGCCTAATATTTAATGATAGATACTTACAACCCAGGGTTCTTCCAGCGGAGCGTGAAGAGCCACTCTTAATAATATTATGTAGTATGAGAGTTGCCCAGAGTTGCCACGGCTCATCAGGTAGACGGTGTCAAGGCGTACTTCATTCGCACGAATCCAGTATTAATGTTGGTTATAGGCTTAATGATCTACATCTATATGAGATTGAAGCGAGGATGTATACCGTGTAAGAAGCTCAAACGGCGTCTTCTAGTAGTTTTAGCTCTAACTTTACCTTTTTTTTCTGTCATAAAACGACAGAACTAAGTGGTAAAAGGCAGGCGACAAGTAACGCCTCTTGTTTAAAATTAGCTTGACAGTCTTGTAAAAAGCTATTTCGGGGCCAAGCGGTATTCTATTTGTCTCTTTAATATTTTAAACATTCTCACACAACGTCATCTAGCCCAAATTAAGCTATAAGCTTGTGCTATGGGATCTAGACAACTGATAAACATACATACATACATATATCACGCCTATATCCCGAAGGGGTAGGCAGAAGTGCATTATACACCCACTCTTTGCCAGTAATTTTTTGGTCCCACGTAATAGGGGGCAAGCCTATTGCCGTCCCCGGGCAACCTAGAAAGTGGGTTATGTCCAAAATGGCCGAATTAATTTAATAAAATAAGCAGCTATTTTTTAATTTTGAAAACTAAATTTGAAACTCGTTGCCTTGCGATGAAATGGTTGATGAAAGGTAACAAAATCTTACGTGCCAGCCGCTGTGGCATAGCCAATTAAAGTCCTGGGCGATTCGGACTCTCCTGGGGTGTCTCGGACTCATTTCTAAATACATAGATAAAAAATACCTATACTCCGAAACAAATATTTGATTCGGCCCGGGAATATCAACCGACCTCGCCACCGAAACAGTCAAAAAATTGCTACTTACGATTTTATTTCCTTTGGTCTCCAGGTCCACTTCTCGCCGGACCCTCCGAAGGTTCACGTGATGCGGGTATGGCTATACGCCGCCCAGCAGACAAGATGTCGCTACTGGCAGCAATTTGCCGTCGATAGGGAGAGGTTCAAACGAAGGTAAGGACACACATGACATCCATGTACATACATACATAAAATCACGCCTCATTCCCAGTGGGGTAGGCAGAGACCACGGATTTCCACTTGCTACGATCCTGGCATACTTCTTTCGCTTCCTCAACTTTCATTAATGTATTCATGCATGCTCGCCGATTATGGGTGCTTTTGTTTGTTCAACATTCACTACCATACATTAGTGTAGGGAAAAGCACTCCTCGATGTACATCCATCCTTGTGAGACACGTTCCGGCTGTTCATAAAGTTATACAGTGCCCCATTCACCTGATTACCTGCCATAACTCTTCACTCAATGTCACTGTCATACCTTCCATCTCTTGAAAACTTACATCCATGTACACCTACTAGTATTACTAGTGGTTCCCCCCTGGCTTGACTCGAGTAGAACAGTAGACCTCGCGAGCACACAGAGTAACGGTATTAATATTGACACAAAACCTTTTAGCGCGGCGTCAGTGACGTCACAGTGCCGCTGTGTTGTCAGACGCCCGCGTCAGTCGCTATAGACGCTGCGTCTGTGACGCTTAGTTCGAAAGTCTACCTTTACCAAGAGGAACGGTCTACCAGCTGACCAAAACACCACTAGACCAAGATATCTAATTTTGTGATTACATTGTGTTATATCGCGACTTACGGCGTCGCCAGAGCGCCATCTACCGGTAGTTAAGTAGACAAAAACTGATTTCAAATTACCGGAATTGGACCAAATAATTGTCGGAGTGGAACCAAAAAATCGGTTCACCGTGTCGAAAGATATGAGGTAACAAACAATAAAAAATTACAGTCGAATGTGACCATCCTTCTTCGGTTAAAAACATTGTTTCGGGCTTTTTGCACCCATTTCGATTCCAATCCAAGGACGCTCACGATGAAAATGTTGTTTTAAAACAAAGAACACTTGTGCCAAGTTTCGTAGTAATGGAAAACGCATAGACAGTAGACTTGCGTACGCTCATGGGCCGTTTCCAATGAGATTTTTGCGACTGAGAATCCGCCAATGAAGTTCACAAGTCTACTGTCTATGCGCGAACATCCGCGTAGTATGAACAGAGCTTTATATAGACAGCCGAACGAAAGCCAATTTTTATCTACCTCTTAATTTCCTATTTCCAGAATTGCCGACGTGGACATGGCAGTTTCCTGGACCCTGAAACCCCAACACCGTTCCAGGGTAATGTTCCAACGGTTCATGCCCTGGTGGAACGCACAGAAGCGGAAAGAAATCGCCGAGAAGAAGGAAAGAGAGGCACAGGCGAAGTTGGTAGAAGAAGAGAGATTGAAAATTGAAGAAAAAGCAAATTTCGAGGGTAATTTGAACGATAATACTACAGAAAATACAAGTTTTATTAATAATAATAGTTCTGTAATTATTAATAATAGTTTAGACACTGATAAAAATACAGAAAAAGTTATTAGCGATAACGATATGATCGTCAAACAATATGAAAATGCATCGGCAAATGTAACTGATTCAGTCGAAAACACGAAAAAATTTTAATAAAAGAGGAAAATTATTAATAAAAAATGTATATTTTGTATTGTATAGTTTAAAAAATACATATTTTATTACTTTTTTGTATCCAGAGTATGTGAAGTTTAATAAAAATACAGCACATGTAATATTCAAAATGCGGTATTTATTCTCGAATGGGTAAGTAGAGGTAGTTATTACGCTTTTATTTCGTCAGACTGTATATGTAAAAGTAAGTACTCTTTTTGTACAAAAAAAAACGAAAGATCTTTAGATCATTAAAACTACGCAACGGATTTTGATGCGGTTTTCACAAATGGATAGAGTTATCGTAACGGTTCCTTATGTAAGTTAATTTAGTATTTTTATAATATTGCTTGACATAAAATTGTAAAATTTTGACATTCATATGTGCTCTATATGTGCCTAAACTGAATAAATGAAATTGATTCTTAGATACTTTCGAATGCATTTCGTGATAAGCTGTTTATTACAAAAATACCGGCCATGGGCGAGTCGCGAAAGGGTTCCGTATATCTTAGTCTTGGCAAATATAGAAGTTCCCTATTACGTGGGACCAAAGAAATGTCTGGCGAAATTAGGGTTTTATAATAAAAATTATGTCTCTGCCTACCCCTTCGGAGTAACTTCAGATTGTTATTTTAAATATTAGCTTTTGGTTTAGATCGATTATAGGATGAGGGTAAGTTTGGAGAAACTTAGGGTTGAGATGGGGTATCTTTGGGCAAACTTACAGTACAGTGAAAGTGGGGTAAGTTTGGGCAATCTTACAGTGAAAGTGGGGTAAGTTTGGACAATCTTAGTGAAGGTGGGGTAACTTTGGGCAAAAGTTTGATAATGAAGCGTCGCGTCGGTAGACTGGTGGTTAAAGTATTGGGTTTTGACGACATGAGTTCAATACCCAGTCACCACACTACTGACGTGAACCCACTTCCAATACAAGCACTTTGTTGGAGGGGTTTTTAATGGTAATCGTATATTCTTTTTTAATTATAATATTTTCCAATAGTTGTTTTTTTTTATATAATGTAATTTAAAAAACTTTAGTCCAAGAATACCCGCCGCTTTACGTTAGAATATAAATTATCTATCCTAAATGATTTATAATATAAAATATGCATTTCATTTGGTGGTATATTTTTGCAAGTGTTGTAACTGTATGTTTATTCAGATTTGTAAATGATTTTATATTATTATAATTCTCATTTACTTAATCATATTTAGGTTGTAATATAATCAAATATTTAGTAAAAATATCTTGCCATAAAAAATCGAAAAATGTATATATAAAATACAATAAATAATAAAAATATATCGAAAAATGTATACATATATTAAATTTTTGTTTAACCAACCACCAAAGGCGCGTAATGTTTTCCAAGGTTATTTAATTTAATTTCAAGGTTATTATAGGTAAGTACAATTATACTGTAGATACCTACACAATCTACATACTTACAGTGTTTATTTGTTATTAAACTATATTATATTGTAGAAAATTGTATAGACAATTTGAAACCCCTTGAAAAACAGTATACATTAATGAATTAAATTTTATTAGCTCATAGTGACATAGATTTTATAAGTATTTTCGGTGTATATAATTAAGTTACCCTCAAATGCGTGTATAATATGTCTTCGCCTACCCCTTCGGAGAAAACACATATAACTAGGTATTTAGATATTAAAACTACTCCAATTTCTTTACTTATTCATAAGAATTTCAAAACACTGATATTTTTCATAATTAATTCTACTTGTTGCTATATTTACTATATTTTAATTCACATACTTTGGCATATAAATTATATATCACACGTGTAAATTGTATATAAGAAAAAGGTAATATTATAAATATTATGTCTAAATTGATTGAATGGTTTTATAGAATTAGAATTCAAATTTTCTTGCAAAACTGTCGAGAAGTCAGAGAAAATATTATTATTATCTATCCCTGTCATTTATATATAATTTTTAACCCCCTGACGGAAAACGAGAAAATAGTATAATTTTAACCTGCTGTCTTCCTGTGGCATCATTGCTCCCAAACGGATGTACCGAATTTGATGAGATTTTTGTTTGAAAGCCGATACGATCGAGATGGTTTTTAGCTTTGAATTTTGAAGATCATCATTCATCACCTCACTTCTTAGATGATTTAGGACACTTACATTGTCAGAGGTGTCCTAAGTTTTAAAATAATTTTTGGTAGTTTTGATCTAATGAGGTCTCGCACTCACGAAATCGGAATGACAATATAATATATGAGTGACAGGTACAGATAAGCAACTCTACGTGTACTGTGCATAACTGCAGTCGTTTTTTATTGAATAAAATTATTGAGTTCTTAGTTTTTGTGTAGTCTGGTTTTAGTATTAATCAAAATAAACTACTTACCCACTTTTTGTTAATATGATTTTATTATTCATTATTTTACTGGAAGCGACTGTAAAACGTTCCACACTTTGGGGTAAAATAGGACTAAGTTGTATATCTGGGGTAATGTCACAAAAATATGTTTTAAAGTTGTGTACATTCAGTAAATTACATATTATAAACAAATGCTGTTATTTTAATTGTGGAAACGTTTTTTTGTATATGTATTCAATTAATTTAGACTTAATTATGTTAATATAAAGGTTTTGGTGTTCAATACATGTTTAAACTGAAATTAAGTTTTTTTATTTCGTATAACGTTAGCCTTAGCGCCCCGATTCGTTGTAATCTACAGGGTTACTGGTAATTCGATAAATTCCCTGCAGGAGGGACAAATGCAGCAAATTGATGCCCCCAATGTAGGGCCGAAAGTTAACAGTTTTAAAGATATCGACTAAAAAAGGGTTTTTGTTAAAGACCCTGATATTGGTGAATAGGGAGCTATTTTTTACCCTAACCTTTTTAATTGGGCTGAAAAAGCCCGAATAATGTTCTAAAACTTCGCGAGGTTCTACTGTTGAACCATAATATAAAATATAGTAGGTATAGGCAGGCCTGTCACTCGCCTAACAATCGCAAAAAATACGTGACATCCGACAACATGAAGTTGTAAGTCAGTAAGGGTTGTCTCTTGTTTGTGATACGGCATTGACCATAGAGTTGAAATTATGCTGACACTTTCTTGACAACCCTAACGTTCAAATTATGTTCTCTGTAAACAAAAGAATGTGCTTTAATTAACGTCGGAGTGCAAGTTCTGTATGTAAGTACTATTTATTCCCTTTTCTGTGGTATAGGCAAATCAAAAAAAAAAAAATCTAAATACCTTTATTCATGTAGGTCACAAAGTAACACTTATGAACGTCAAAAAAAGAAAATGCTTCTACATTTACATTTACCGCCAGATTCGCAAGGCAATAGGTAGAGCCTGTGAGGAAAGAACCTGGCAAGAAAAACTCAGGGACACTCTTTTTATTCGCCAGTAAATACAATGCTTCTGTTACAACAATAAAAAGAGGGCAAGGGCAGTACGTGACCATGTGTGGACCAAGTGAACTTAAAAATTATGAATCTCTGTTATTCACAAAAAAAGTCAAATACTAGTTAAAGGTGCCACATAATCTTAAAGTACCCATACCTTACAATATCATAATAATAATATTTAACAATAATAGGTGAGTTTCAGCAATAAAACAACATTTCAAACAGAAGTAACCCCTATGTAGCTCGAGTGATGAGCAAGCAACTCATTGCCATTTCTCTGTATCGTTTAGATAATCTTTAATAGTATAATATGCCTTTTTTAGGAGGTGTGTCTTACCAACCACTTTGAATTTATTCAAAGGAAGGTTCATAATGTTTAGAGGAATTTTGTTATAAAAACGCACACCAAATCCTGCAAAGGAGTCATGAACCTTCTGTAAACGATAATAAGTCCCAACCAATTTATGCTTATTTCTAGTATTTATTGCATGTATGTCACTGTTCATACTGTATAAATGTATATTCTGTTTAACGAACATAATATTCGCATATATATATTGTGATGCAACTGTTAAAATGCCTATTTCTTTAAATCTTTCTCTAAGAGAAACTCGTGCATTCAGTTTATAAATCGCACGTATAGCTCGCTTTTGGAGTATAAAAATGATCTCTATATCAGCTGCCTTGCCCCACAGTAAAATTCCATACGTCATGACACTGTGAAAGTAGCTAAAATAAACCAGCCTGGCAGTTTCTACATCCGTGAGCTGTCTGACTTGTGTGCGTGACGATTGGGTGTCCTAATCGTGAATCGAAAACCTAATGTTATCTAGATTTAGTAGAAGTTGTAAAAAAATTGTAGAACCCATTTAAAAAATTGTAAAATAATATTTAAAAAAAATATGGCAATTTAAGTGAGGTCTCCCAATCCTTACAAAAGGGTACCTATTTCTTGGTGAATCGATGCAAGTAGAAGCTAAATTTTATACTCATGCGGCTGGTAGGGTGAGGGAGCGTACCCTCCCCGCTGAGTTCCGAAGTGTGCGGGGAGGGCGCCGCAGACGTGACTACGACCAGGACCATCGACCTCCATGATCGGGGCCTGAGGACGATGGATTAGCAACCCACCGTCCTTACAGAAGCAGGCTAGAAGGGCTGCGTGATGTGGGGCTTCACCCCATGCACGCCTTCACTCACCGACGCGGGATAAAACCCGACCCTAAAGATGCGGGGTAACACCCGACAACCACGCAGTGGCCACACAGGTGGCCAAGGTCCGCCGGGCGCCACTGGGAATTCTTTCAGTATCTACCAGAGGCGCTCGGCAATTGACGTAGGTGCGGCCGCGGTCTCAGACCGCGGATTTAAAAAAACAAAAAAAAAAATTAAGTATCGGTACCTACGTGTTTTGTAATTATAATGTACGAAAGCTAAAATTCTTTGTAAAATTTAAGTAAGTAATGGCCACCCTATACGTATGTAATATTAGGAATATTGATAGGTTAATATTTTGATGAATAACGAATCTTCTAATCAAATAACTGCATAAACTTTTAGTAGAAAATTACTACTAAAACATATATTCGTAGTTAATTATATACTTACAGTACCTACCTAGTGAGCTACGATCAAGTGTTTTTTGTAGGCATAAGTATTGAGGGACATAGTTTCTAGAGTTATAATTTTTAAACCGTGATGTATTTCAGTCGGTTTTGTTTTTTACAAATTATTAGACAAATTTTACTTAATCTTCATGCAAAAATTAATTTAAAACATATAGCCACTTTTTCAAAACACCATGACCCTCCATCTATACAGTAAGGATTGAGGGATATATTTAAAACATTTATAAAAGTTTTGAATGTTTGTTAATCTTGATGAATATTTTGGGAACTGTTTATCTATATTTTTACTAAAATTGAGTATAAAATTTAGCTTCTACTTGCATCGATTCACCAAGAAATAGGTACCCTTGAGTAAGGATTGGGAGACCTCATTTAAATTGCCATATTTTTATATTTTTTTAAATTATTATTTTACAAATTTTTAAATCGGTTCTACAATTTTTTTACAACTTCTACTAAATCTAGATAACATTAGTTTTTCGATTCACGATTAGGACACCCAATCGTCACCCACACGTCTGACTTTACTAATAGCAAAAGCCGCAGAGCTAAGTTTCCCTGCAAGACCCGATATTTGGGCGTTCCACTGTAATTTACTGTCTATAGTAATACCCAAAAATACGGTTGATTCTACAAGATTAAGGCCACCGTAGTTCTGAACATTAGGTATACTAAATCTAACATACTTTGTCTTTTTTGCGTTCAGAAGTAAATTGTTGGTTGTAAACCAATCCTGAACTAGTGCAAGTGAACTATTTACTTCGTCAAAATTCCTCAGCTTGCGATCAACTTTAAAAATAAGTGATATATCATCGGCGAATAGAACAATGTCGCACAAGTTCTGTACATAGAACGGTAGATCATTAATGTAAACTAAAAATAGAAACGGACCTAGAATTGATCCTTGTGGCACGCCCATAGCTACAGAAGCCCCTAAAGACCGACTACCATTGATATCAACATGTTGTATTCTATCACTGAGGTATGTGGCAACTAGGTCCAGTGCCGAATCTCTGATACCATAATAATTGAGTTTCCGTAATAGGGTTTTATTATGTTCAACGCAATCAAAAGCTTTGGAGAGATCGCAAAATACCAATGGCATCTTGCTTATTCTCCCAGGCATTGAAAATATGCTTCAGAAGCGTTACCCCTGCGTGAATGGTAGAACGACCTCTTGTGAATCCATACTGCTCATTATGTAGTAGCATATTTGAATTAAAATGTGATTGTAATTGCTGCAATATTATTTTTTCAAAAAATTTACTAATGGCAGGTAGTATTGAAATTGGTCTAAAATTACCAGGGTTGCTTTTTGATCCAGTTTTAAATATAGGTATCACTTTACTGTATTTCATGAGATCAGGAAACACTCCACTATTGACACATTTATTAAATATTGCAGCTAGATGTGGAGATATATTCACAATAATGGACTAAAGCAATTTTACAGAAATACCCCACAAGTCAGCTGTCTTTTTTGAGTTAAGCGACTAGAATACAAAAGTATTCAAGTCGCTTAACTCAAAAAAGACAGCTGACTGATGTAAACCCCAATGATATTATAAAAATAATATCATTGGGGTTTACATATTCAAAGCTAAATGAGATATGACAGATTCACGCGGCTTTCCAGCATACGTTGAGCTTTAAGTGGGCAAGAATTCAAGGAGCTAGTTATATTCGCGGGTATGTCTATAAAAAAAATATTAAAGGTTTGTGCTACATCTGGTTCTTTGTTAATGACTTTATTATCAATAATTAATTCAAAGTCATTGTCACGGGGCTTTAGGCGACCGGTTTCAGCATTAATTATATTCCAAGTCGTTTTGACTTTATTGTTGGACTGTTTAATCTTATTACTCAAATATAATAACTTGGCAGCAACACACGCTTTTCTGAAAGTTTTGGAATAATCTTTAACATACTGAATAAAATCAGGATTAAAATTATATTGCTTCATACCATATAATTAATACAACTTAGCTCTACTTTTGTAGATGCCAGTGGTTGCCCAGTCACAGAACTGGAGGTTTCCATTTTTATAAAAAGTTCTTGATTTAAATATATTGTCGAACTCAGATTTAATTTTATTAAACAAGGACTCATATAAGTTATTTGGATCAACCTGGTTAAAGTCAATACTAGCAACTTTTGCAGAAACGCTTTCATTAAATCGTTCTAGGCGATATTCACTCATTGGCCTACATGAATTTTTTTCCTTTAGCCGTGATATTGATGGGAAATACGACCTTCTGCCCCAGATGGTCAGATTTGAAGTTACTTAATACCTCCTTTGTCAGGAGTTCACAGTTGCAAAATATATTATCTAGACATGTTGCTGAATGTGATGTGATTCTAGTTGGCTCTGAAAATAAGTGTTGTAAGCCGAAGGAACTGAATAAATTGATAAATTTAATGCATTTAGGTGACTGCACAAGTACATCAACATTAAAATCACCACACACCACAACATGCTTTTTACTAAGACAAAAGAGTTTCAATTAAATAAAACAACATATTAGGTTGATATTATATAATTATGAGATCATTTTGTACTCACGTTAATATCACATTAACTAACATAATAATAGTAGATTTTATGACAAGGGAGTAAAATGATATTGTTGCGCCTTCGCGCTTCTTTGAATCCAGAGCAAAGCTAAGGTTTCTAGAGTAGTATCCCGAGCGTAGTGAGGGTTTCTAAAGTAGAATCTTAAGCGAAGCGAGGGATTCAAAAAACGTCTTATAAAAAATATTTAACTCTCGATACCTAAACAGTACTTACAAGGATTTTTTTCATCACTATAAGGAAAAAAAAAGCGATGAAAATTCACGTTGTTTTTTTTTGGTTGGATTACTATGAAGGATTCATTGTCTAAATTCGAATCTCATTATTGCTTGTGAAAAACTCACTAAACAAAAATAGGTACTTTGGCGCACTTATGTATGACTAAAACGCCATTTTTTGAATAAAGTGATGAAAAGTATGTTTAAGCTTAGGTTAGCTTATTTTGGGCTAGATGACGCTATGTAAAAATTATCCTTAATATTTCTTTATTTATTCCAATTCATTTATTCAATCTACTACAAGGCACATATTTCAATAATATAAATCGTATATCTAATGAGTATTATGTATATATAAATCATAATATAATAAATTCATTCTAATCGAACACAATATAGGTACATATCTAATAACAATAAAAATTAAACGAGTGCGTATTAGACCATACGACTAAAGTAAAACTTCTTGAGAGTAAAAAATGCGTGCTCGCATTTCTCTCTTTCTATCTTCACTAACTTATGTCTCCCCTCAACTTCCGTTCGCCTTGATCACACTCTGCATAACACTCGTCACGCATTCACCAACTTACTCCCAAGTCAAGCGTAAAGAAATTTTACTTCTATAAAATACCGTTTTGGTTACCGAACAATACATTTCATAGAAATATTATGACTATCTGGTCTATATAACATAATAATGCAAAATAGCTGCAACAAATCTGTAAATACCAAGTCTTTTTATGATATTATAAAGCCGTTGGTTTATATGTACGTATTTCTATAGGTGCATACTTAGTAAATAAATGCCATTCTAATTCTAAAACATCGCAGAAATGCTTATAATTATAAAAATATTAACAATTATTATCAGTCTTTATTTATTCGATAATGTTAAGAAATTAACTAGAATATCGGAACATAATGGAAACTCAATTCATGAGGGTAACTCCGGACAATCTCACACCTGTCCGACATTACCCCAGCCGACATTACCCCAGTAATGGGGGTAAATCCGGACAATCTTACACTTCTCCGACATTACCCCCTTTTAGGGGAAATAGTAAAATTGCATTTAATTTATTTATATATTCTATTCGCGTAGATCTTTTAAACCACTTAACAGATTTAAATGCAGTTTTTAGGCAAAGATAAAGTGATTTTAGAAGGTTTATATCATCATTCATCATTCACCGAGCCTTTTCCCAACTTAGTTGGGGTCAGCTTTCCAGCCTAACTGCTCGCGGCTGAACTTCGATATTTTCCGTGAAGCGACTGCCATCTGACCTTCACAACCCATGGGCGATATCGAAGTTCTGTAGTTAGACCGGTCGGATTTTTAAGGGCTCCAACTACCCCTAACGACTGCCATAGATGTTCGTATGACAACCGGGACCGACGGCTTAACGTGCTCTCCGAGACACGGAGGGGTCTCAGTGTCTTAAGAAATGGTCACCCATCCTAAGACCGGCCTTACTAGATGTTGCTTAACCATTGCAATGTATTAATATTGTCGGTTACCACTAGACCACGAGGGTTACCACTAGACCACGATTTTAGAAGGTTTATAAATATGTATAATTCATTAAAGTTTGGTGTAAACTACCGAGTATAATCGAAACGAATGATAATGATGATCCTTCAATATCAATAGATTATAAAATAATAAATAAATGTGTAAGTATTTTTTATTTTATACATGGCGGGAATCGATTTAAGTTTTATTTTCTATTTTATAAACAAACAATTGAAAATATATAATGATTGAAATTAATTTTCTATAAAAAAACAAATACTTACCTACTACGATAGAAATTTGTTTTTTTTTTAATAAATTCAATCTATTTAATCGACACTGCCACACTCATAGAGCAAGACAAACGGTGGGATCGCTTCTTACCGATAAGGCCGTTTTGTACATTGATTTTCAGGGATGTATTTTTAAATAATTACTATTTATTAATTGTGTACAACAAAGAATATTATCTATACATCTAATAAACTCCTGAGTCACCAATTATCAGTCTTAATTGCATCAGTCTAAAATAGTAGTTAATGAAACAGTTACATAAAGAGGACTTTTAGAGCACGAGGTTTTAAAATAAACGAGCCTTTATACTACGAGTGCTCTAATACCCAGGTACTTTATCTAATCTCAAACGTAACAGGCATTTGCACAATATGGCGGCAAAACTCCACAAGGCGGTATGGTCGACAGACCTTAGCCTGTTATTACAAGTGGAATTTTATAGTAATACGAGTATGAGATTAGATAAAAATATTAATTCATAATAATCAATACTAATGTTATAATCAGGTAAAGTTTGTGAGGTAGAATTGCCCAATAATTACCCTAATAAGATACAAAGATTACAGAATCTCTGGAACCGATTTTAATTCTTCTAGTTACTGCCTTTTTTCTTCTTCCTGTTGACGTTGGTTGTCCCACCAGGGTTTGAACCGGTTAGACATGATCTTTGAACGGTGTTGAGGTTTGAGAACCCAAGATACAGCAACATCAGCGATACCTATTCTGTAAAAATTAAAAACCTTAGCGTTAAAAAGTGTAAAACCTTATAAGTACGGGCTTTTTGCCCGGCAATCAATAATAGGTCATAATTGTTTTATTGTGCCAGGTTTTGTGAAAATCAGATATATAGGGTGTTACATAAGGGTTATATCAACCTGAAGAGACCCCCATCAGCTTGTCGTCCAGAACGCCTCTCAATATGTGTCGACCACCAAACAAGAAAAAAAAATAATCAAAAAAAAAGCAATACCGAGTATCCGACTCTTGTTTGAACAACACTAGCTAAAATCAGCTGATTCGGTCATCGACATTTTATTTTATTTTTCTTTATTGGGACATTTAACAGTAACACGTTATGACTTAATATATCTTCTTAATACAATGTTAAACAATTGGGTAAACGCATAACCCATACCAATGTCCCCGGATGTGGCAGAAAAAATAAAACAATTGTGAGTGAGCATTATACATAGGTAAGTGCAAGAAACAAGAACAAAAGTATAAATGTGATGTATCTTATAAGGGTAATTTTGTGAATCTAATTATTTGCCAAAATATCGCGTGTTAATCTTTTAAAGCTAAACAGGGAAACGGAGAAAATAGTACTCGATTTAAATGAAATGTGTTTTATACGCTTCCAAAATTCGTCGCACAGGCGCCCGCAGGCCAGCGTTCGTTTTACACCTTACGGTATGAAACAGTCGACCGGTACGCACCCCGCGATAAACCGTTCTAGGTACAATATAAGAAAAATCGAAAAATCCCTTCGACAAAAGTTGCTCCTTGCAACAAAGAACACTTATGCCAAATTTCATGAAAATCGGCTGAAAAATGCATTTCCCCCCCAATCGAAAAATCCCTTCGACAAAAGTTGCTCCTTGCAACAAAGAACACTTATGCCAAATTTCATGAAAATCGGCTGAAAAATGCGGCCTGTGACCGGAACTGACACACATACCAACAACGCCAAATCGGTCAGTCCTCGAGTTAAAACTGAGACGCTTCGCTCGCTCGGTCAATTACAAAAGCCAAATCAAGTGCGCCTGTGAAAAACCTCTCTCTCACCTGGTAGGAACATTTTATCTCTGTTACGCATCAAAGAAAGCCGAGCGATTCGCTCGGTCGACATTTAAAAATTTATTTTCAAAATCGGTTCACCAAGTTGAAAGTGATGAGTTAAGAGCGTGTACGCCTTGAGCGCGATGTTAACTTTAGGTAATTCAAACCCACACAGAAGAAGCGCGGACACGAGTGTAACTGTGTGTGAAGCGCTGGCGTGCTATAATCAAACTAATATATCTTGATCCGTTCAAGTGAACGTTTTTTGGTAGTTTTTTGGTATTCAATTAAAACTTAGTAGTTTATTTTACGGGTGCCTGCCGTTTTGCCGAAAAGATTTTGACAAAATTTCATTACCCAAACAAATTTTAGCAACCTTTTTTATTACCATTGCAATATTTCGAATGATTTTAGTACGCATATTTTTATTTGGTAAATTTTTTACTTGGCAAAATATTACCAAGTATAATGTCATTATGGCATTTGGTCTTTAATCAAATGATTTATTACAGAAAACAATATTCAGACAATAAACGTATGGTGAAATGATTTGTTAAGACAAAAAATATGGGAAGTAAACAAAATGGGTAGGTTAGGTTAGGTTAAAACTGTGACTGCCTGCACCAGAAACAACTTGAATTAATAGAAAAAAAAGATTGTTTTTAGTAGGTTACCCGGAACTGAACTATTTAGAAGTGTGTTGTGTTAGTATATGTGTGTGTGTAGATTTAATTTCTTCTTTAACACATTTTTTTCATTGAAGCATTTGACTGAATAGGAAAGGGAGAATTGAAAACTGACTATACTAAATATTTGGCTTATTTGATTTTGCGTAAAAACTGTTATTCCAACTGAAATATTTGATTAAATAAAAAATATTAAAAGTTGTACTAGTTGATAAACAAGTTATAGTTTAAACGTTCATTTCCAAAACATTAGGTTTGCGTTAAAAGTTTTTGTGAATATATTTTTTGCTAAGTAATAATTTGGCAAATGAAATTATGCGAAAAATTTTTTGGGAAGTGAACATTTGCCAATTCCTTTCGGTCAATAATAATAATAATAATAATAATAAGGATTTGTATTTGCAGGATCGTTTCTTTGGCCGCCTGAAAAAAATACTGAAAAGTCTTTTATCAGGCGGTAACAGGGTGCGTGCTGTCAACGGCTGGGCCATGCCAGTCTTAGTTTACTCTTTTGGCATACTTAGATGGACTCAGACGGAGTTAGAAGCTCTGGATAGGAAGGTGCGTTGTCTATTGACTTCATATCGAATACACCACCCACGTTCGTCAGTAATGAGGTTGTATATACCACGGAAATGTGGGGGTCGAGGATTTTTAAATGCCAAGACTCTCCATAACCGTGAGATATGCAACCTTAGAGAGTATTTCCTACAGGTGGACGTGGATGTGCATCGAGATGTTGTGGCAATAGACAACGGACTGACCCCGCTGTCCCTTGCGAAAGAGAACTGGCGCAAACCTGTAATATTAAGTGTATCTGATCGGAAGGAAGTATGGAAGAGCAAGGAACTGCATGGTCGATTTTATCGGGCTCTAAATGGGCCCGATGTTGATTCAATAGCATCGGTATCCTGGTTACGATTTGGTGATCTCTTCGGAGAAACTGAGGGTTTTATCTGTGCAATCACTGACGAAGTCGTGATGACGAATAACTATCGGAGATTTATTGTCAAAGATGGGACGCTAGACATCTGTCGGGCATGTCATCGTCCCGGAGAATCTTTAAGACATATTATCTCTGGTTGTTCCCGTCTTGCGAACGGTGAGTATTTGCACAGACACAACCAAGTAGCCAGGATAATCCACCAGCAACTTGCTCTAAAGTATAATCTTGTCGACGTGGAGGTACCTTATTACAAGTATGTGCCCGACCCAGTTCTTGAGAACGGTCATGTCACATTGTATTGGGATCGATCTATTATCACTGATAGGACTGTTATAGCTAACAGACCTGATATAGTGATAATGGATCGATTAAAGCGCCTTGCAGTAATTGTCGATATCACTGTGCCACATGACGAGAATCTCGTGAAAGCAGAAAAAGATAAACAAATTAAATATTTAGACCTAGCTCACGAGATTGTCGACATGTGGGATGTGGATTCGGCGATTATTGTTCCGATAGTCGTATCTGCGCATGGTCTAATAGCCAAGAGCCTCGACCTCCACCTACAGAGGCTCGCGTTAGGCAGCTGGATCAAGGGCTTGATGCAGAAGGCGGTTCTGTTGAATACGGCCCGTATTGTGCGGAAGTTCCTGTCTTTGGAGCCCTAACCACCGGTAGCTTGGTCCCTGTACCCGATGCCGGTGGGTTACTGTTTTTTATATTTTTAAATGTATTTTTTTATAAATCTATTTAAAAATGTAATAAATATGTGTTAAGTGTTAATAAAGAGAATAATAATAACGTTTATTATCTTTGAAATTTTCAGAAAATTATTTAGATTCGTCAGAAGTTGGTGTGACTCTACCGAGGGTTCCAAAATGCAACGAGACTGAGAAGAGCCCTCAAGAAACTCAGCTCGGCTTTTTTCAAAATATTTCATCTTAAATCTAATACAGAGTTATTTAGAAAGGAGCAATTCGTTACGTTGTTACAACCAGGCCGCCTTGTCATCTAAGAAATCATTAATACTATAATAAGCTTTATGGCACAATTTACTTTTTATTAGTTTTTTAAATTTATTGACAGATAAATTTGCTATTTCGGTTGGCAATGTATTGTACATTCGAATAAAGTTCCCCGCAAAAGAATTACTCACTTTATGAAGCCTAAATTTAGGAACAGCCAGTTTATCCTTTGTTCTTAAGTTTAGATTATGATTATCACTATTTTTCACAAATTTACTTTTGTTCTTGTGGGTATACAATAAAATTTCATAAATATACTGTGCATACACTGTAAGGATGTTAATATGCTTAAACTTATCTCTTAATGACTCCCGAGACCCCATTCCATAGATAGTCCGGATAGCCCTCTTCTGCAACACAAAGATGCATTCAATATCAGCAGCGTTACCCCACAGTAGTATGCCATATGTCATGATACTGTGGAAGTAGCTGAAGTAGACAAGACGCGCCGTTTTAATGTCTGTAAGTTGTCGGATCTTTTTGACAGCATAGGCTGCTGAACTAAGCCTGGCCGAAATTTTCCCGATATGAGGCCCCCATTGCAATTTGGAGTCTAACGTTATGCCCAGAAAGACAGTGTCATCGACCAATTCTATTATATCATCCCTAACCTTAACACTGGTTTTAACAAGTCTTACATTAGGTAAGGTGAATCTTACACATTTAGTTTTATTTTCATTTAATAATAAATTATTAGCACAAAACCAGTGGACTATCCTAGAGAGGGCAATGTTTACATCGTCAAGTTTGCGCTGTCCACGTTTAACTTTAAATATTAAAGAAGTATCATCAGCAAACAAAACTACCTCGTGGTCGTCTCTTATGAGGTGAGGGAGATCATTAATATATACTAGAAAAAGAAAAGGTCCCAAAATTGAACCCTGCGGTACCCCCATTGCTACAGGAGAACCAGGTGACTGTTTACCATTGATCACTACTTTCTGGACCCTATCACTTAAGTAAGAATTGACGAAATTCAAGGCCGTCCCCCGGATTCCGTAATGATCAAGTTTCTTAATTAAAGTCTGGTGCTGAACGCAATCGAAGGCCTTAGATAAGTCACAGAATACACCATAAGCATCATATGACTCATCCCAGGCCCTGTATATACACTAATAATTTAATACCGGCATCAGTGGTGGACCGACCACGAGTGAAACCGAATTGTTTTGTATGTAATAGTTTATTAACGTTAAAGTGATTTTGCATTTGATTAAGCATAATTTTTTCAAAAATTTTACTAAATGTAGGTAGTACAGAAATGGGACGGAAATTGGACGGATCTGAAGTACTACCCGATTTAAACAGGGGAATTAATTTACTAGATTTCATTAAATCAGGGAACACACCACTATCAACACAATTATTAAATATTATTACTAGTTCAGGAGCAACCATTTCAATAAAAGAATTTACTAAATACACAGAGATGCCCCAGAGGTCAGCTGTTTTCTTAATATTTAAAGATTTAAAAGTTTTTAAGATAGTGTTTATGTTAACTTTACTGAATTTAAATATAACGTTACAACAAGGAACGTTTGCTTTTAACAAAGATTCTGCAATGGGGGTTGAAGAGCCTAGGGTTTTTGTCAAATCTACAGGAATTCGGGAGAAAAAATTTTCAAATTCGTTAGCGACCTCGAAGTCTGATGTAGTTATTTTACCATTTATATTAAGTTTAAAATGATTATCATTTAATTTTTGTTGACCTCTTTCCGCGTTTATAATTTTCCAAGTAGATTTAACTTTGTCTGCACTATTGAGAATTTTATCACTTATATATTTTGATTTAGCTGCTAAACAATCTGCTTTAAACTTTTTTGAATAAGTTTTAACATAATCTAGAAATTCAACTGATCTATTAAGCTGTCTTTCTGAGTATAGTTCATAAAGTTTTTGTCTACTTTTGTGTATACCCTCAGTGGCCCATTCACTGAAAGTAGGACTATCACTAATCATGACCTCCTTAGACTTGAATATGGAGTTGAACTCGTTGTAAAAAGAATCAAAAAATAATTTATACATTACATTTGGATCTAAGCCAGTGTCTAAGAATGGAATTTTATTGCAAAGTCCAACCCTCATATGTTCCAAGCGGTCACCAGTTATTGGTCTACATAATATTTTACGTTTTATAACTTTTTCTTTAATGATTTTAAAAGATGCTATTTGCCCACAATGGTCTGAATCTAGCTTTTTTATAATACTTTTACTTTCTGGCAACATATCGCTGTATATATTATCCAGGCAAGTGGCTATTGTATTACAATATCTAGTAGGCTCCAAAAATAAGTTTGTAAGATTGTGTGATTTAAATAAATTTAAAATATTATAACTCATAGGCGTATTAACAAGTAAATCGACATTAAAATCACCACATACTATTAGGTACTTATTAGTTTTTCCAAGTTTACATAGAACTTTGTCAATAAGTTCCTCAAATTCGCAAAAGGGTGAGGTTCCAGGTTTATACACGCATACTACTATGAATTGCTCCATTTCCACGCACGACAGTTCGACTTTACACTCTAGAGAAAGAGACACAATATCTTTCCGTTCTTTAAATTTAAGTTGTTTATTTAATAAAATCAAAGATCCCCCCCGTACTGTGGTCACCCTGCAGAATGCACTACCAACCCGGTGATTACTGAAATTGAACATGAGCTCATACGGCTTACGCATATGTTCTGTAATACAAAAAATATCAATATTATCTGAATTCATTAACAGTTCCAACTCTAACTCTTTGCCATGTGTTAAACAACCAATATTTTGATGCCCTATGTTGATATAATTTACATTTTTTGATTTGGTTTGATTTGGAGGGCATTTTTTAACATAATTAATATTTGTAACTAAATTTAATTCAATTAATTGACTATGTCTGCTAAAGGGTAATATTGCCTCTGTTGTCGTAGAACTTAATTTAAATTACTTGGAACAGATTCCAAAGTCTTAACACTAAATCTACATTGCTCAATAAAAGCAGTTTTGTCAGCCAAGTTCTTGGCTGAAGTGTAAAAATAATTGAATAGCAAACTTGCTATTTGTCTCTTATAATGCTTTGGTAGAAAATACCTACCTTTGTTTACATAAACAATATGTTTGTTATTGTTAAAGTTACTGTCAGAAGTTGACAAATTGTATTTATATACAGTTCTCTTAAAAACAGAATTAAAGTCAATTACATGGAATTTATTATTATATTGGCTAGTTAAATTGAGTTGTAAATTTATCTTATATCTAAGAGAATTTTCCACGTCTGGCACACCTTTTATGTATGGTAATGTAAACATTACTACATGTTCAACATTTAAGTTTTGCATTTTGTCAAAGTATAGGGATAGTTCATTTTTGTTAATTTTACCCCTGTTTGAGCAGAAAATAATTATTTTACTGTTTGAGTCAAAATTATATTCTAATATCTTTTGCATAATTTCATTTAAAGATGCACCTGGATAACAGTTATTAATAATTGAATAACAATTTGAATTAAATTGTTGTATCAGAAAAGAACTCAAATCAGTTCCAATATCATCACTAAATAAAACTAGTTTAGTATATCCAGTATGACTATTACTTTTTACACTGTCACACAATTCATACACTAATGAAGTAGAAGGTGAGCAAGTTGTAAGGGAAGCCTGGTTCTCCAATGATTGAGAAGGACTTGTGCAATTGATATTGCATGAGTGGTTATTTATGAAGGTATTAAGGCGCTCAGTATTATGATTAGATGTTTTGAGTACCTTATCTATACTTGATGAACACTTATTTAGGGACCATTCATATTTCTTAGTTACATACTCTAATTCAAATTGCAAATTTTTTATTTGTGACTCTAAGCGTTGTGTGTCAGTGTAATATTTTAAATGACTTTGTTTAAGTTCTAACATAGATAATTTAGCTTGTTCTCTTAATTTTAAACTAGAGTTAACAAACAATGGAGACCCTTATTTTACACTAGCTTCTGCTTGCGGCTTCGTACTTGGGATTTAGTGTAGAGAGAAATGAAACAAAAGAAAAGAAGGAAATAACATCTTTATAAATTCAATTAATATGTCGTAGTTCTCAGCGGCATCGACCTGGACTTTCGTGGGTCTACCATTTTGCTCCTTCGTCATGACATTTTGCATGGTCATACTCAACTGTTCCCGTTACTCCTTCATCACTTGAGTTTCTCTTACATTGCCTGTAGCGAAACCATAAACCAATAAGCACACAAACCTTGTTATTTAAAGCAAGCGTTAGTATCAAGCAGTAATTAAATAAAAAAAATATGAAAACGAAACAGACTTAGGATAAAATAATATCAACGTTTTTAAATAAAATTGTAGGTATAGTATGTTAATCGTGTAAATCTATGGCATTGAAATACAATTGAAATTGCCTGGTTAACGGGCCTTTCTGAAATAAAACCTGGCTCAAGTAGACTAATAGTAAAAAGTACCACTAAACACAACATGTTAAGTCACTTATTAGTATGTATAGTCGTAGAACAAACGTTGTTACTTATGATGTCAGCTATCTACCCCTGCGAGAATGCTAGTTAATTGCAAATAACCCTGTATATCATACATACCTTTTAGCTCTTGCCTTTTCCAAATTTGTATTTTTTTTTCGTTTTCGTTTCTTCGCTAAAAATAACTTGGTTTTATTTCCCATTGCGGCTGAAATATAATTTGTTGTGACTAAAATTATATAATATTGTCTGCCTAAAAAAACATATAATATATTACTTACCAAAGTACCAAGATTGGTCTATGACGCTATAACAGGTTAATCAGAGCGCCGAGCGACACATCCTCACTCTAGAAAGCCTCGCGGCGAACTGATTTGAATAGATTGACGCGCTACGTTTTATAATAGTTTTCAAAAATTTATAGAAAATTAATAGTAATAAATTTATTAAAAATTCAAATTAGGTATTTTATAAAAGATATTCATCTTTTAAGTTGAATCATTATTATATTGAATTTAATAGGATATATCGGTGAAAAAACCTTTTAAATTTCCTAATATTTCACATTGTTTGAATTTTAATTTCTTGTAAGAATATACCTAAATCATAATTTTTTTTTAACTAACTATTTTCCTAAGGATCTTATCGATTGGTTAATATTTTTTGTTAATAAATTTTGTCAGTAGTTTCATATATTTGCAGCTTCGAAATTTATGCTGAAGGGGTAATTGAGAAAACCTCTGTTAGGTTATCTTGATAGAATGCACAAATACTGTATTAATCCAAATATGTTCTCTACTAACTATTGAGACTACAAAATTTCCAAAAGTTATTAGTAATTAACATTTTTGTAAGATAAGTAGTTCACGATATTAACAGGTTTGAAAAGTATTGTTTTTGAGTCAAACTGCGCATAGACGGCGTACACGCTCTTAACAAACATAAAAAAAACATGGTTCATGAGATACAGCCTGGTGACAAACACCTAATAATGCTCGGACTGCAGAGATTCTATTTAGTAGTATGTAACATCTGTCCTGGCTGTTGGAATTGTGGTTTGAATTACAGAGAGGTTTTGTGAGTCGAACTAGCACACAAGTGTTTCCATAAGAAAATGGCAAAAAAATCACGTTTGTTGTATGGGAGCCCTCTTAAATATTTATTATATTCTGTTTTTTAGTATTTGTTGTTATAGAGTCAACAGAAATAAATCATCTGTGAAAATTTCAACTTTCTAACTATCACAGGTCATGAGATACAACTCAAGACAATGTGCGTTCGCGCAGCGGAATGTTGTTGAATCTAAAGATTTTAATTATGCAGATATTTAGTGTATGACGTCGTGTAATTGTGTATGGTTAAAAAACATTGTGTATGCAGCCATTGTGGAGAAATTCGCCAACAACTGATTCCGCTGGGCGAACGTTGTCCTGGAACTTCTTTTAATCCATGAGAAGAAAAAAAATGTGTCTAAAAATTTGTGTGTATTTGTGTATAATTGTGTATGTATGAATAAAATTAGGACAACGTTCGCCCAGCGGAATCAGTTTTTGGTGAATTTCTCCACAATGGCTGCATGCACAATTTTTTTTTTACCATTCACAATTACACGACGTCATACACTAAATATCTGCATAATTAAAATCTTTAAATACAACAACATTCCGCTGCGCGAACGCACACCTCAAGACAGACGGACAGCGAAGTTTCAGTAAAACTAAAAACTCCTGGCAAAGTGTGGGAGTGTAATGCAGCTGTGCCTACCCCTTCGGGAACATAGGTATGATGTATGTATGTCGTTACCTCCGTTTAAACCTCTCTCGGTCGATGGCAAACTGCTGCCAGTAGCCATGGCGTGTCTGCTTGGCAGCAAACAGCCACACATGCATAGTGTGGACCTTTGGAGGGTTCGGTGAGAAGTGAACCTGGAAACCCGAGGAAATAAGTATTAATAACAAGACGTATGTAGATTCATCATTCACTGAGCTTTTTCCCAACCTATTCGGGTCAGCTTTACAGTCTAATTGCGATGCCGCTGAACTTCAATATTTTCTGTAGAGCAACTGCCATTCTGACCTTCACAACCCATTCGAACCAGCCAGATATGGAAGTTCTGTAGTCAGACTGGTCAGATTTTGATTTAGAGATCCAAATACCTGTATGACTGCCATAGATGTTCGTATGACAACCAGTACCGACGGCTTAACATGCTCTCCAAGGCAGGGAAAACATACTTATATACTTCTAAATATATACATAGAAAATACCAAAACCTAGACTTTATATACTTTTATTACCATAATGAAGATAAGATGAAGAAACGGCTAGAATGAACCAGGCGTCACGGAGCCACAGCACAAGAGTCACCAGATATGAAGTATTTCTAAATCTTAGCATATCATAATAAAGTTTTTGATGTTTTGTAATTAAACTGGACCTGACAAGTAGAAAATACAATACAATCACGGTTTTTTACCCGAAAAGATAGGTCAAGGTATATTATTAGCCCAGTTTTCTACTGTACCTTTGCCAACCCCACATAATAGGTGGCAAAACTATTGCACTTTAGACTACTAGATACTAGACTAGAGCATTAGCTGATCAGCATGTGCACCACTTACAGATGTAGTGGGATTGGTGCAATCCAATGTAATTAACATTGGTACAAACTGTTAGAAGTTAGGTTTGGATTGGATCGAGTTTCTACGGTATGAAGTAAGGGCAATACGGACATTATTGGCACTCATACAGTTGAGATTTCAGAATTACAAGTGGTAATTGTAGAGTGCCCGGTAACGGCAATGGGCTTACCCCCTATTATGTAGGACTTGTGAAATTACTGGCAAAGTGTAGGTGTATAATGCACCTCTGCCTACCCCTTAGGGGGATATAGGGGCGATGTATGCCTGTCTGTAAAAGTAATCATAGACGAGAAAAATTGTCATAGAACTCACCCGTTTTGTTGATAACGTTTTGGAAGGTGTTTTTTCCCGCTCATTTGCAACTTCTAAATTTTTAACATTACTGTCTGGCACATAATTTCCAAGCATTATTGTTTCAATATTTGCACAATCTACCATATCTTCACCACAGTCTTTAGGGCGACTATCTTTCGAATCACTACAACCTTTCAAAAAATTGTTTTTAGACACTTTAGAGACACTTTTAGACACAGATCCTGGTCTAAACTCACTGCAGCCTGAATCACTCGTGTCTGTATCACTCTCACCATCCTCAGATACCGAGGAATCGTTGGAGTCACCAAAAACATCCGTCGTAATGTAAGTATTTACGGAATCTTCATTTTCAAATACGATAAAAGAGTCATTAGAATCACTATCTGATGATTGACGGCTTCTGGAACAATCTTGGAACATAATTTGGAAAGAATCATCGCTTTCAACTGAAGAAGATTCGAAACAGTATGCTGCTTCTTTGAAAGCGTCTTTTCTTGGCATTGTTGTTGTTGCTTGTGATTTACTCTTCATGGTGTTTCTAAAGAATTCCTCAAGTTTCTCCATTTTGTAAAATGGAGAAGACTCGATCGTGGTTTTCGGCAGATCTTTTGTTTGCAGTTCGCATCTGTATCACCTCACCGAACTTATGAATCAGAATCTTAAATGATTGTTTGTGTACATCTTTGTGTTAATAAAAAAGTAAGGTTATTATTTGTTTGTTTGGCTTTGGTGTTCCCTGTCAAAGTCGCGTGCCAACTGTCAAACAGAGTGATTTTAAAGATGTTGCAAGCCTTACCTAAATCGGGTGCTCGTGGGAAATGTACGAAAACCTATGACTTTTATACGAAAACACATTTTGTTATCATCGATTTCAAGAAGTAAACTCATTATAATATTATTAGGTACTAATTAAGTAATAGAACAAAGTATATACTATTACAATATTACTAATTAAGTAAAAGTTAGTAACAGGTAATAGTTAATTACTTTTAAAAAATTATAACGGGCCTTGCTATGAAGTTTTGACTGTACTCCTCTACTACCTCTCTACTACTATACGAATTCATTAATTAAATGAAACAACAAAAGTTCCTTAATACCTTTATTGATGTAAACCACTAGGTACTTAATAGTTATTAATAATATATGACAATAATAATAAAGAAGGCCCTTGTTGGCAGCTAATACTTTGTCAAGATTAAAAACGTTCCGAAAATCATTTTTTTCTAGTGGCAACCCTTTCTTATTGCTTGCAGGGTTGCCTAGACCTAAATTAATTTTGCTGACATAAAAAGATTAAAATTAAATAAAGCACTATGAATTTGATTCTACCGTACACTATGACGTCACTTATGAGTTTTATTTTAAACTTTTAAAACACTATGTACTATACTTAGTTTTATAATTCTTATTAAATAGTCGTTTAAGACGAGACTAGAGGCCAACGACTTCTATCAAAAAAGTTAGCTGTCTAAACGAGCCTATTTTAGTTCGTGAGCGGTGAGCTATTCAGATTAGATCTAAGTATACAATCTGTCCTAAATAGTTAATTTATAGTTAAAAATCTTGGATAAGTATTAAACTATAAGTCTGTAGTCAATATATCCTCAGCTTTGACATTGAACTGTAGTGGTGATATAATTTTCAGAGTGTTATCAAAGAGTTCCACTGAGGCGGTGAAAATACTGGAATTGGTATACAAAATCCAAGCAAAGAGACATATGAAAATAAACTTGAGGGCCCTGTCTGCGACGTAGCGGCTGAAATGAAAAAAAATACACTTACTACACACATAACAGAGTGTTTGGGCTTTAGGGTACTAAACACCCGTATCAATATCGCTCGCGGTGCATCTGCTGACGAGGCTCTGGCAATATACAAAGTTTCCAAAAACGACAATAGGTTCGTCCCTATTATGTAAGACCAAGAAAGTGATTGGCGAAATGTGGGCGCATTAAACGCCTCTATCTAACAGTTCGCAAACAAAACTCCTAGCACACACTAATCGCATTTAGCCTACTTACTTTTTACTTTGCATCTATCTCCAATAATTGCCTAGCTATGAGCTTCTAAAGGTAGTCGATTTTCAAAGCGCAAAATTGTAACAGTACAAAATTTACCAAAATCATTTCTTATTTCGGATGGATAACCGACCACCTTTAGAAGCTCATAGCTAGGCAATGATCCACACCCCGTTTGTGAGCATTCATTGACTAGACTATATATTGTATCTTTTAAAAGAATCAGTCGAAAATATTATTATTTAGTAGCATAACTCATTCACCCACAGCCAAGCTAAAAGTGCTTAGCTAAAATGAGTGGGTTCACGTCAGTAGTGTTTAGCCGGAGATTGAACTTACGTTGTCAAAACGCAAAGCCAACGCTTTAACCTACGGCTACGGACGCTATTTTGGAGGTAAGGAACCTCCATGTTCCTATGTTGGAGGTAAGGAACCTCCATGTTACCTCCAAAATCCTCCAAAACCTCTTGGTGGGATCCTTAGTAAGTACAGTTGTGTTAAACTTCCTGAAACGTACGGTGTCGTGGCCCGTGGGTCAAGACAAGATAATGTTGTCGCGTTTGTGAGGACTCGTATGCCCAGCAGTAGGTGTCAATTGGCTGGTGACTATGATAATGATATTACATAAAACTTACATTTTATGTAATTTTCTCGCTCTGGGTAAGGTTGCCGAGTCCTCTTTACACACAAACTCCCTTATCCCCAGGACGTAGTTCTTCAGGTATTGATTGGGATCTACTTTCGCTAGATCCGTGAAAAATACTTCATCATCTTCTTTCGTAATACGCTGTCTAAGACCTATAAAACCATTATAATATTATCATCTTCTTCTTTTCGTGTCGATGGACAACACTTATAATTTTGAGTAAATCGCTCTGCGACGCGTATTGCATTTGGCAATACTATGATAAATTATTAATAAGCAGCCACAGATTCAAAATTATTATTTTATTTATGCTTTATTGAGCGAAGCGAGCGTAGCGAGCGGAGCTCCTTTTCAGGTGACTCCAATGCAAATCCATGTGAAATTGTTTCTCGACAACCTACCCAACCGATTTTCATGATTTTTTCACTCAAAAATCAAGTATTCTCAGGAGCAGGTTTTGTTCGAGACCGAATTTTGATTCAGGACCCTCAAAAAAAGTTGTTGACCAAAAATATGTCAATAACTTTTTTTGAGGGTCCTAAATCAAAATTCGGTCTCGAACAAAACCTGCTCCTTATAGATTGATAAATGCCTTAACAGAAATAGTCGCTTCGCTCAATTGCATGCTGCAGCGCAGTACCACAGTACCACAGTACCACAGTACCACAGTACCACAGTACCACAGTACCACAGTACCACAGTACTACATTACCACAGTACCACAGTACCACAGTACCACAGTACCACAGTACCACAGTACCACATTACCACAGTACCACAGTACCACAGTACCACAGTACAACAGTACCACAGTACCACAGTACCACAGTACCACAGTACCACAGTACCACAGTACCACAGTACCACATTACCACAGTACCACAGTACCACAGTACCACAGTACCACATTACCACAGTACCACAGTACCACAGTACCACAGTACCACAGTACCACAGTACCACAGTACCACAGTACCACATTACCACAGTACCACAGTACCACAGTACCACAGTACCACAGTACCACAGTACCACATTACCACAGTACCACAGTACCACAGTACCACAGTACCACAGTACCACGGCAGCGACCGCAGCGAGTAGTTGTAAACCAAAAAGATCTAAATAAATAAATATTGTTGGACATTCTCACACAACGTCATCTAGCCCAAACTAAGCTATAAGCTTGTGCTATGGGATCTAGACAACTGATAAACATACTTATATATTTCTAAATACATACATAATATACATAGAAAACACCCAATCTCTGAAACAAACATTTGTAGATCACACAAATATTAGATTCGACCCGGGAATCGAAACCGAGACTTCGGAGTCGAAAGCCGATGCACTACAGACCATGCCACACAAGCAGTCTAATATCTATCTAACAGTAAAATACGATACTATGTAAAAAATGTACAAAGGTTGGTCTTGTCACTTAAAGCGATCTCTACCTGGAAAAACAGGGTAGTGTATTATTTATACATTATAATGATATATTACCCTAACACAAAACAAACCGTGTGAAATTCGAACCCATAAACCTCGATTTCAGTAGGTAGTTAGCTTTACGCACTAACATAGGTTGTGCCCTTTTTATTTTCATGCAAAGAGCAATAGAAATGGACTTTTGATGTTGAATTTGAGGACCACGGAGTTGGGAATAGTCCAAGGAATCATCAGGTATTAAATATATTTAAATTAAATATTTTTGGACATTATTACACAATGTCATCTAGCCCAAATTAAGTTATAAGCTTGTTTTATGGGATCTAGACGACTGATAAACATACTTATATGTTCGAAACAAACATTTGTGGATCTCACAAATAATTTGATTCGACCCGGAATCGAACCTGGGACCCAGGGACGCAGTTGCATACTCATACACTACGCCACCAAGGCAGGAACTGATGGTCGATGGGACCGCATAGTTTCCGAGTGGCGACCGCGTATTGGACGAAGCAGCGAAGGTAAGCTTGCTTCAGGGTGGAGTGCGGTTCTGACAACCTAAGTAAAGATCACGAGAAGCCACTGAATGCCAGGAACTCAGGACTGACATGATGAGCACCATATAATTGTAGTATCTTACCTTTGTAATTGTTATTTCTGAAATACCATTCCTTAGTGGTGTAGTATTGTATGACGCCTAATCCATTTTGGATGCGTTTTTGTAACTTAACCATGCTGGAATTGACAAGTAGAAGATAATAAATATAAATATATATATATTGTTAGAGAACAAAACCTAACGGTAACGATTACCACACGAAGATCTATGGCAGTCGTTATGGGTACTTGGAGCATTAAAAACTCCGACTAGTCTAACTTCAGAACTTCGATATCGCAAATATTATCGGAGCTAGAAACGGTAGTCTCACTGAAAATGAGGAATTTTGATAGATGAACATGTGAGTTATTCTTATCGAGTTTGGTAATATAGCCCACAGGCTTACAATATTGGATGTCCTAACTATTAACGTTTATTTTTTTTGAGAATTTTTGGCATGGCTTTAAGTGCCTTTGTGCCATATTGATATTTGTTTCAGTGTTCTTATTCACTTATGAAATGTCAGAATCCACATCAAGTTCGTTGAACTTTTATTTCACTTATGTATACCGCCACATAACAGCTGATAACACACATTTCTTTGACAGTATTTCCACTTATATTTTTCCAACGGTGTATGTATTTAATGTATTTATTGTTAATAGGTAGAAGTTTGTTTTGAAGTGGAACGTTAAGCAGACGGGGTTCATTGTTTGATGGTAAACTATTAACGTGATCTGCTGCAGTGTTGCCAGATATAAAATTATGTCCACTTACAAAGTTTTTTTCCCAAGTAGTAGCAGTAAAGCGTCTACGAGATAAGCCGGTAAAGTTTGTGTCAAAAACGCGTCTATTTCGTGGGTGAATTTGTAAGATTTGATGGATCCTCCAGGGTACCACAACGCAAGGCTGAACGGATACTCGTTCACCCATTTTTCACCTGAAAAATTAATAAGTATGTCGTACATGGCAACATTATGGATTTATGTCAAATGACTAATTTGACATAAATCCATAATGTTGCCAAGAAATGAGCTCCTTGCTCATCACATTGCTCCCTCTCACATTGATTTCGTAAATTACCTAGGCTTCCACTTGAATCGCCGCAAACAAACATGGCGTGATTATATTCAAACTCTGAGTATACACCTATGTCACAGAATAGGGAATAGTACTTACAGAACTTGCACTCCGACGTTACTTAAAGCACATTCTTTTGTTTACAGAGAACATAATTGGAACGTTAGGGTTGTCAGTAAAGTAAAATATATACCAGCATAATTTGACCTATAATTATGATGTTAATGCCTCAATATCAACTCTTTGGTCAATGCCGTGTCACAAACAAGAGACAACCCTTCCTGTTTTAAAACTTCAAGTTGTCGCTGACGTCACGTATTTTTTGCGGTTGTTAGGCGAGTGACATAGGCCTGCCAGGTTTTAGTATGTACCTACTCAGAGTATTCAAAACAAAAGAGTTGAACTCAACCATAAACTCAGATCATTACAATGGCTTCTGGGAAAGAACTCGAAAGAACTCAAAGCTGTCAGTAAACAATAAACTGCTTATATACAAAGCAGGACTAAAACCAGTGTGGACTTATGACATTCAGTTATGGGGCACAGCTAAAAACAGTAAATTGGAAAATCTTCAGAGAACCAAAGTAACTTACAAAGACAGCTCCCTCCGGTGATGAGCTGTCTTTGTAGGTTACTTTGGTTCTGTCTAATATGAAACATTCAGTTGCAAAAAGCTGCTTATAATCACAAGCAGAGACTTGGGATGCCGCGCCGTTCGCTTCGCTCCCTTACTTATCTATGATCACAAGACTGATTGCATGCTCGAAAAAAAAGAAAAGAAAACTTCAAATGAGGTTTTTCGAATAAGAGCACCACAGAGCAGAGTACATTCATCATTCACCGAGCCTTTTCCCAACGCAGTTGGGGCCGCCTTTCCAGTCTAACTGCGATTCGGCTGAACTTCGTTATTTTCCGTGAGATTTACCTCTGCCTACCCCTGCGAGGGTATAGGCGTTAAATGTATTTCATTCGGAGTTTAAAGTGAACGAAATTTCGGGGAACTATCCTTTTTACTTTATGGTGAGGCTATGCACAATGTGTATTATCTATGGCCATGTGTTCTAAACGGTAGCACCGTCAATGGTACCATGTTTGGTTTCATTACCATTGGGTTGAGGTGGTGGTTTCATCGTCAGTGCCCAGCTTAAAGCACTCACATTCATCGGAGAGAACCATAAAGATATTATACTCTCGTTGGCAGCAGGGAGAGCATGGCGGTAGGAAGAGTTTATCGATAACCAATGATATAGCAGGAAATTTAAAAAAAATGTTTTTGGTTAGGTTAATTCTGTTCAGTCGCAATAATCTTATTGGTAGACTCAGGAATCAGCCAATGAGTGTTCTGTCCAAATTCAATCTTTTAATAACCCAGTGTTGCTTTTCGTCGATTCTAACGTCTATATTCAGCAGCAGATGATAACTACTTACCAGGTATACACATTAAAATCTACACTATATACAGGCGTCAAAGAACTCCTCCCCCTCGTCGCCGACTGGCAATGTTCCCAGAAGGCTGGCAGCATTGCCACGTCGTTGTATGGCAATGTTTATTCTTTGTGCTAAAAAGTAACCATCCTTTTGGTCTTGAGAAGAGTTATTTTAACTTACCAAGTTGAATAATTTCTTCCCATTTAATCTTAACGACACCTGATAAAGTTAGATTGTATATTTGAGTGTCATTTGACCTGAAAAAAAGTTAATAAATATGTTGAGATTTTCGCAAACGGCGCCATCTACTTAGTTCCAAGCTTAATGCCTGTTTTATATAATCTCCCAGATGAAAATATGGAGATATCACTTGTTACTTTTGATTTTTATTTTCATTTACGGAACAAACTTTATTTCTGGCAAGTCTGGCAATGTGCATTCAAACTATTCAAAGATACGAGTACATTAAAAAAAACTTATTTGGGACCAATGTATTTTTTTTTAAATTATTTTTGTACCCTTATATAGACCCTACTGGACATAATTACATACGTAGGGTAGGCAGAGGTGCATAACACACCCACAATTTGCCATTATTTTTGGTCCCAGGTAAAGCAAGCCTATTGCCGTCACCGGGCACACATATATTTAATGGGTTATGTCCAAAATTGCCAAATGAATTTAATAAAAGGTACTTAGCAGCTATTCAGCAGCAATTTCGAAAAAAAAATTAAACCCGTTGCCTTGAGATGAAATGTTAATGAAAGGCAACAAAATCTTACGTGCCAGCCGCTATGGCCCAGCCAATTAAAGTCCGTACATAATTACGCAAAGAAAAACACAAATTTCGAAAAAAAAAGTCTTGAAACGGGTTCTAATCCAAAAAAAAAACTCATTACGAATTTTTTTTATTAAATCTAGCAACACTTTGTGCCAAGTTTCGTGGAGATTGGATAAAAACAGTGGCTCCTAGCTCGGAACACATATACAGACAGACAGACGGACGAAAGCAAAATTATCCAATCTCGAAACGTAGACGCTTGGCTCACTGTCAAAAAGCAGTAGCCGAGAATCAAACTTACTTATCATTAGCTGTGGTATAAGCGATAAGGATGCAAGCGTTCGCTACGACATCCACCGGAATTGCGTCCGCACTGTATGAAGGTTCACAATGCATAGTTCTTATAACACCTACAAACAAATTATATCGACGTAAATTGAATAAGTTGTGGAGGTCTGATGGCAGTCGCTTCGCGGAAAATATTAAAGTTCAGTCAACTCTTTTTGGATAGGGAAAAGGCTTGCTGGATGATGATGACGCCATGACGCGAAATCGGTCAGCGAGTAATTAAAAGTAAAACTCGTAAATAAGTATCAGGGTAAAATACATAGGCGAGGATTGCCTTCATATATTTTTTGTATTTCAAAGCAAGGAGTTTGAAATACCCAAAATATACATATAACTATTCTATTATGTATTGTTTGTTATAACTATTCGATAAATATTATAAATAGATCACAAAAACTGATGTCACCGGCAGGACTCGGCCTTTCCCTTCTTCTTCTTTCTTTAAAAACGTGGCTCCATCGCTGTTCATCGATGATTTCGCCAATGTCAAGGTAATGCTTGATTAATTGATAGTCCCGCACAGAAGAACTAGTTATTCCTAACTAGCTCCAGGTGCAGGACAAGAAACGTTGTTCGGTATGTGAGTGTCTGGGAACCCGATGTTTGCGGAGCGCCAGAGGTAACCTAAAAAGCCACCTGGCACGCGCTCAGCAAAAATCGAACTCCGGCCTTTCCCTAAAAAGGGGAATGTTTTGACCACTGAGCTCATGACCAATAACAACAACACCCAATCTTTGCTTTGTAAAATAATTTCTAGATCGCGCTATTCTATTCTATTACAGACTTCATAACCATGTGAATGTTGAGGCAACAGCTTCTTGACATCATTAATTATTAAGTCATCATCACCTTGTGTATCCTCGCATCATTGCACCTGTGGAGTAGCCGTTGATAATCTGGGACACCATGGCTTTTCTTGTAGCAGAAGCGCAGGTCGTATACCTCGGCACGCTATTCTAAACGACATAATTCGTAGGGCTCTTTCCACCGCAGGTCTTCCGGCCGTACGAGTCAAGTGGTTTAGCTCGAAGCGATGGAAAGAGACCGGACGGTATGTCGTTGCTACCGTGGAAAATGGGAAGGCCTTTGGTGTGGGACGCTACATGCGTTGACACCTTAGCACCTTCACACCTTCCAAGCACATCCGGATGTGCCGGCGCTGCTGCTGCATCGGCTGAAGGCTTTAAACGGCGTAAATATGCTAACCTAGCAGGTGATTACATATTTGAGCCGTTTGGGGTTCGAGTGCTCGCCGCCTTTATAGAGACATTGCTAAACGTCTAATCGATGCTTCTCAGGACCAGGAGGCTGGCTATTTTCTGGCCCAAAGAATAAGTATCGCCATCCAACGTGGCAACACAGCCAGCATTCTGGGAACCTTCCCAGTCGGTAATGACGCGGAGGATATTTTAAACGATATTTTGTACTTAGTGTAAATATTTTTAGTCTATAATTATGTATATTTTGTATATTTTAATTCTTATTGTAAATAAATATGTTAATATAGTAAAATGATTGAAACGAACGAAACCGTTCGAGTTAGTGTTTTTAGTGACAAATAAATAAATGTAGTGATAAGTGCTGCGCACAAAGAACACATGAACAAAGTGTCTTTGCCTTAATAAAAACTAAGTAAGTGTGGTAAGTCCGCGATTGTAAACTTTCGTGCAAAAAGAAAGATTTGTATGTTTGTAATGAATAAACTCAAAAATACTAAGCCGATTTCAAAAATTCTTTCACCATTGGAAAGCTACATTCACCCTGAGCATCATAGGCTACTTTTTATCCCGGTAATGTGTTCCCACGGGAACCGGGAACGTGTAAACTAAATCACGAGGGCGGAACTGCTGCGATCAGCTAGTAAATAATAAAATAAAAACTGACTTCAATTTATGTCAAACTATTATTGTCTATGCCTTTGGGTAGGCACTAGGGAGCCTCTTACCTTTCCCACTGCCTATGACCAGTCCTGTAGGCCCATTGATATTGTCCACCCATCCCGGTATAGGCTCCTTTAATGCTGCTGTCACTGGAAGAACAAAAAACATGAAGATATAACCGGTGGCGCTGCTGTCCTGGCGTACGTAGTTCACACCGCCACAGTAGCGCCACCTACCGGGTTAATATAATAATAAATAAATAAATATGTTAGGACAATTCACACAACGCCATCTAGTCTCAAACTAAGCAGAGCTTGTGATATGAGTACTAGATAAACTGATATAAATACTTATATACATTTTTTTTTGTAAATACATACATATTATACATAGGAAACATCCAGACTTCGGTACAAACGTATGTGTCATCACACAAAGTTTGTCCCGACCGGGAATCGAACCCGAGACTCCGGCGTCGAAAGCGGATACACTACCGACCACGCCACCGAAGCAGTCAGAAAATATATATATATATGTATAAGAAATTTAAACCATTCTGGAATCCATCTAACCAAAACCTATCATCATCATCTCAAGCCATTTGGCGCCCACTTTGAGGGGGGAGTTCAGCCTACATAATATGCTACGCTGGCCAGATGGGTTGGTATAGGGTACAGTTTACCTTGTTAGGTATAAACTCATATTATCATCGTTCATAAGATATAATCAACGTGAGATACACCATCTTTTGATATAATTTCTTTACATATAACATTTATTTATTTTAAAACTTAATTAGTACATATAACGTTGTTTGATATAACATTTAATCGAAAATCATTAGGTCTAACGTTTAATATATATAAAAAACGTCATTATGGTTAACACCCCGACTCAGAGTACCCCGACTCGGTTAGGTTTTTTTTTTAAACCACCCACAACTAAGAGCCCAGCGAAGCGAGCCTCCGTTGACCTATCTTAGCGCAGGTGGTAATCAGGGGTGTGCATTGTCTTACATAACTTTTCAACTCCTAACATCGGAGGTCCGAAAATGTTTCTCATACCATTTAAAATTATAATGATTGTTATTCATAAAAAAAATTAAAACTAAATATTAAAAAACATAATCATTTTTTACACAAATTATACACTTAGTTTTTACTAATATTTGTTTTAATATATTTGTTTATACTAATTATCGAAACTCATAATCATTTGAATAAATTTGTTTGTTATTTGAACCGTTTGGGGTTGAGACACTGGGGTCATGGGGTCCGAGTGCTCGCCGCCATTTATAGAGACATTGCTAAACGCTTAATCGATGCTTCTCAGGACCAGAAAGCTGGCTATTTTCTGGCCCAAAGAATAAGTATCGCCATCCAACGTGGCAACACATCCAGCATTCTGGGAACCTTCCCAGTCGGGAATGACGCGGAGGATATTTTAAACGATATTTTGTAATGTAAATATTTTTAGTCTATAATTATGTTTATTTTATTCTTATTATAATTGATTTCATAAAGAAAAGTATATTCAGTATAATAGCAAATAACATTGATATTTTTTTCGAATAACAATAATATTCATAAATGTGTTTTATTCTAATATTTGTAAAATTTGTAATATTTATAAACAAAATGGGTAGGTTAAAACTGTGAGCGGTTGCGGAGGCGGCTGTAATTAATAATGTTGTTCGTAGCAACAACATTATTAATTAAAGCAATATGATAATAGAATGTGATGAAGAAAAAAGATCTGAAAAAAAAAATTATGGATTTAAACTGGTTCTTGGTAGTAACAGTATTAATTAAAAAATTATAATCACTAACTGTTATAAGTTCCGATGATAGTAATAAAAATGTATGAATAAAAAAAGTATGAAAAATAAAATTATGAAGAGTTATGATTATGAACACAAATCGGTAGTAAGAAAAAGAATAGGATTGAAAATTTTATGTGAGCCAATATGGACCCAGGAATTATAGGATAGGTACCTATTTAGATGATTTGTACTAGTACTTACCTATAGAAGGTCTGGCAATAGCTATAGGGAACTTATGGCTGTACTCCGCAACCAGATCTTCAGTGATAGCCTTTGTGTAAGAGTAAGTATTCGGCTCCGATTCTATTATCCTATAATATAAAATGTATAGTTTAAAAACTCTTTTCTGGCCACGAATAGAATACGGTCCCGTAGTCATACATAATAGCATAATGTATTAAAATTACTTTTACTATGATAATAGCCTCTTATAGCTCTTGAATTAACAGAGTTATTCAATGTGTTGTATTTTTCCTTAAAAGATTATTAATGAAAACCGTGAAGTGCTCTTTAAAGTTAAATATATCACAAAGAGATACTTAAATAAAAAAAAGTCTTTCATTTTTTTCTTCTTTTAACGTTTATTTTAGCGCTTTGTCAGCTCCTTCTGGTGCATACAAGAGACGCCCCGGCAATGGACGTAAGCGCGGCCGCGCTTGCGTCCATAGCCGAAAAAAAAGCGCTTTTTCAGCTTGGTAAATTTATATATCGTTGCAAAGCTTAATTTTTCTACCACTAGCCGTTATACGGAAAGTCGACGACAGATGGATGAACATGACCAAACTATAAGGGTTCCGTGACTTTAACTACGGAACCCTAAAAAGGCCCAACAAAAGATGGATGGAATGCTTGAAATGCTTATTTATTTATTTAATTTCATACATACATCAGTCATTACAGGTACTTATGACAATGAAGGGAGTGACTGAGGAGATGACGTGTGACAGGGATGTGTGGAGGAGGTTGCGATGACCACAAATTATTGGGATAAGGGCAGGTAAATGAATAAATATATATTGAACAGAATCTCTCTTTGAGACAGTCTTGAGAATGCCTCGTGAGTAGGTGAAACATATGTCGACGTTTATAATGTCTTCTATTTAGCGAAATTAGTGCAATTATATAAAAATTCAACATCTTACCCCATTGTTTGAATAAATATATATTTTACATAGAAAACAAACATTTGTGGATCACACAAATATTTGATTCGACCCGGCATCAAACCTGGAGACCTCAGGGACGGCAGTTACATACTCATACCACTGCTCCACCGAGACAGCTGATGATAATTACTCTATTACTTACTTAGGTTCCAAGTAATCGAGTAACTTGTCGTCCATCCAGGAGACTATGTCCATGATTTTCCTGGGGTTGTGTACAGCCGTGTACAGCTGCTCGTCCAGAACTTCCAGGTCACAGCGGCAGTACGCTGTTGATAAATGTACGAACACCTGGAAAGAAGATTGGACTTATTTTTTTGGCGATAGGGTAAAAGTTGGCTTTATGGTGATGATAAGAAAAAATCATGGAAAAGTACTCATATCGGAAAAATCATATTTTTGTATTTCAAAGCAATGAGTTTGGTTCTACTACTTATTTCTCAAATAAGATAAGATAAGATCATTCTAAGGTTGCCTGGAAGAGATTGCTCTTTAGCGACAAGGCTGGCTATTGTACTTATTTTTTGAAGGCATGTGTCAATAATAATATCTGTTTTTGTGTACAATAAGATAAAATAAGATGAGATGAGATAAGATAAGATAAGATTTACCTAAGTATAGGTAGTAGCTGATCCCGAAAACATTGTTTTGCTATAGGCGTGGGCCACCCTTATTACTAGTTTAAAAATTAATTTTACAGTCGATTCTAATAAGAACTACCAAATATGCACAAAGATTTGTCATCGGCAGGACTAAGACAGCATTTCCCTAACTAGGTATGCAATGCATGCTATACTAATTGCAAATGTTGAGCGGAACAAATTTTCTTAATTTTTTTTTTATGCTCTATTTTCATGATTTCAGAGATATGCACTCCCGGGTATGACGTCGACCAGCATGCCAAATTTGGTCAAAATCGGTCGAGCCCTTTCGGAGGAGTTGGCACACAAACGATTTACACTTGTCGTCTAAGATAGAGCTTCGCTTCGCTCCGCTTAATTAAGGGAAATCCCCTTAACTTTTATCAGGAGACTTATGTCCATGATTTTGATGGGATTGTGTTACAGCTGTTCGTTCAGAGCTTCCATCTAGATTAGATTAGAAGAAGAATCTAGATAAGAAGTTACCACGCGAGTGGGATTGTGGGAATCAGGTACTGTATTGTCTTCTCATCATCATCATCATCTACCTGCCCGGGGTCGGCGCACAAGTCTTTCTCCTCCACACATCCCTGTCAGACGTCATCTCTTCAGTCACTCCTCTCCTTGTCATATCCTCTTTCACATATTCCATCCATCTTTTCTTTGGCCTTACCTCTTCTTGTTAAACCCTCTGCAGTCATACTTTGCACCTTTCTAACGACACTGCTTTCCTCTCTTCTCATAACATGTCCTACCATGACAGCCGATCGCTTCTCAATTTTTCATTCACTGGTGTAACTTTCAAACTTCCTCTAATATACTCGTTCCTTAGCCTATCCATTCTTGTCACACCACACATCCATCTTAACATTCGCATCTTCGCTACATGCAATTGTCTTTCATCCGTCGCTTTTACGGCCAAACATGAAAGTCCATACAGGACGGCAGGTCTGACGACAGTCTTATAAATTTTCTTAAGTTTAAGGAGTTAAGTTTCGGAGGAAATTGGTGTTCTATAAGCAAGAAAAAGCCAGTCAAATAATTATACCTCAATATTTTCCATGGTTTCTGCAAGACTGAGGACCCTCCAAGTTCCACTTGTATTCATGTTAACTGCTTCCTTTAGCTTTTGGTCAAATCTGAAAATTATAACAACTAAAGCTTGAAACACACTGGTCCTTCATATACGACGTTTGCCACGAGACGTGGGAAACAGTGACGCACTGGTCCAACGTCTTACGACGGCGACGTCTTTACGTTATCTACGCGCTATGACACTTTAAACGTGTGTGACCATAGATCAAAACAAATCAAAATGAAAATCAAAATCAAAATATCTTTATTCATGTAGGTCACAAAGTAACACTTATGAACGTCAACAGAAAATGCTTCTACATTTACATGTGCCGCCAGATTCGCAAGGCAATAGGTAGAGCCTGTGAGGAAAGAACCTGGCAAGAAAAACTCACGGCCACTCTTTATTCGCCAGTAAATACAATGGTTTTGTTACTACAATAAAAAGAGGGCAAGGGCAGTACCTGACCATGTCATTGTGTGGACCAAGTGAACTTAAAAATTATGGATCTCTGTTATTCACAAAAAAGTCAAATGCTAGTTAAAGGTGCCACATAATCTCAAAGTACCCATACCTAACAATATCATAATAATAATAATTTAACAATAATAAGTGAGTTTCAGCAATAAAACTACATTTCAAACAGAAGTAGCCCCTATGTAGCTCGAGTGATGAGCAAGCAACTCATTGCCATTTCTCTGTATCGTTTAGATAATCCTTAATAGTATAATATGCCTTTTTTAGGAGGTGTGTCTTAACAGCCACTTTGAATTTATTCAAAGGAAGGTTCATAATGTTTAGAGGAATTTTCTTATAAAAACGCACACCAAATCCTGCAAAGGAGTCATGAACCTTCTGTAAACGATAATACGTCCCAACCAATTTATGCTTATTTTCTAGTATTTATTGCATGTATGTCACTGTTCATACTGTATAAATGTATATTCTGTTTAACGAACATATAAGTGAAACAAGAAATAGTGTGTAGAAGAATGAAACAAGATATAGTGTGTAGAAGGGAGCGAAGCGAGCGTCATCCCAAGTCTCTGTGTGTGTGACAGCGTCGTACGCGTGGGATAGCATGGGAACACGCGTAAGACAGCGTGGTGAATGACCAGTGTGTTCGTTATCATACAAATGGTATAGGCCAGATCCTGGTCAGATGTCATAATGCGTGGCGTACATGGTATATGAAGGATGAGTTTGAACGTCCTTTAATTGTCGTCGGTTCAAAGTACCTACGTTAAAAAAAAAGTGTGTGTGTCAGCTCCGACGCACGACTGGAGTTTACTCCTTAAGTACACTCGTACTTAAGGAGATACTCATCTAACCATAACAAATTAGAAAGTTGCGCACTAGAGGTGCGCACCAAAAACGTGACACGATTTTCGTTACTTGTTAGTAGGTTTTACCCCTCGGATTTTTCTCATACCGGGCGCCTTATATATGAAAATCGATTCTTAAGGAGTAAACTCCAAAAAGTGTGTGTGTCAGCTCCGACGCACGACTGGAGTTTACTCCTTAAGTACGAGTATCTAACCATAACAAATTAGAAAGTTGCGCACTTGAGGTGCGCACCAAAAACGTGACACGATTTTCGTTACTTGTTAGTAGGTTTTACCCCTCGGATTTTTCTCATACCGGGCGTCTTATATATGAAAATCGATTCTTAAGGAGTAAACTCCAAAAACAAAGTCCTCGTGGTCTAACTATAGACCTTCGATATCGCTCATGGGTTGTGGAGGTCGGATGGCAGTCGCTTACAGCCGACCTCAACGGGTTGGAAATCTCATTGGATGATACATAATTAAGACCACGCTTCTTTCTGTGGGGTAGACAGACACATACAAAATGCCCACTTTTCGCCGTTTTTTTGGACGATATTTAGAAGATAATTGTGTTCTCCGCTTTATTAGGTATACATATGAATATTGTATAGGTTTAATTTTACAATATGAATAAGATAAACTATAGTCTTGGGCTGGACTCGAACCATCGACTGTTCGCTTTCCAGGGGGTGCGTTCTACCAACTTACCGAAACACCACTGGCCCAAGACCTCTGATATTGTGATCAAATGTGTTAATATCGCGACTTACTATCGAGTTAATATCTAGTCCAGCCCAAGGCTATAGATTTTCAGAGACGCCCGGCAATGGACGTTAGAGCGGCCGCGGTCTTCCAAGCAGCGAAGATAAAAAAATAAAAAAAGGATTTTGTGATTCATATTGTAAAATTGTATGAGAAAAAGTTAGTTCTACGTGTGTATGAACTCCGCCTAAACGGCTGGACCGATGTTGATGAAATTTTTTGTGTGTGTTCAAGGGGATTCGAGAATGGTTTAGATTTACAATTTGGTTCTTTTTTTTTGCAGGACAACGTCTGTCACCCGACAGACCGATACCGAGACAGATAAAAATATATTCATTGTATATATAGTGTTTAAGTTATTGTTTCCCAACAAAGTAATACATACCGAACACACGCCGCGCTGTGAAACACAATATTAACCTCCTTCTGCAATATGCTTCTGACTGCTTCTGATATCGCAAGGTTATCTTCTGTGATGTCTCCATGAATGACCCTCAACTTCTTGAAGCTTTCAGGGCTCTGCTTTCGAAGAAGATCGAATAACTGTAAAATGAATAAGAATATCTATGTTTTAAAACTATACACCGTGAAAGTAACAAGATATGCAAAAAAAAAATATTTTTATTTTTATTTATTTAGAAACAAACAGTCATATACATAACCATTACAGTTTCCTGTATTTTAGAAAAAAAAACTACATAAATAAAAAACAAAAAAACTCGGTTTCGATAACAGAACCAAACAAACACATTTTTTTTATAAAATTTATGTTAATTATTTTTTTTTCAATTCCGCGGCACGAGACCGCTGCAGCCTACTTCTATTGCCGAGCGCCTGTGGATAGCACTAGGAAGATTTTTAATGCAGTGAGCTACCACGAGTACTCATTTGATGTCTAGAGACTACATCAATTTTAAGATTTTTGTAAAAAAAATGTGTTTGCTTTTCAAAGTAATACTTCCAGTTGGTTCTGATATCGAAACTGAGTCCAAATTTTATTTTTGTAACTTCATTTGTATTTTCACGGTGTATAAACAAAAAAAAACGCTAAACATTTGCACAAAAATTGACTTCAAATTATCGGAATGAGACCAAATTGAAATGGGACCGAAAGCAGAATACCTTTCAAAATTGGTTCACCCATTCGAAAGATGACCAACATAAAAAAAACAGTCGAATTCATAGCTTCCTCCTTTTTTGATGACGATTACAAATTATTTCTATGTGTAAATACGTATGATGCCTACTAATAATAAATACATTCAGACCCCCGCTTCGCCCGCTTAACAAATTTTATACAAAAACCTTCCTCGAGAACCACTCTATCCATTGGTAAAAACCGCAACAAGATCCGTTGCGTAGTTTGAAAGTTCTAAGAATCAAAGAATCAATTTCATTTATTCAGTTTAGGCACATAAAGAGCACATATGAATGTCAAAATTTTACAATTTTGTCAAGTAATATTATAAAAATACTAAATTAAGTAAGTACATAAATAACCATTAGAAAATGATTCTTTCGCTGGTTCGGTAAGTTGGTTCTCCTGAGAAGAGACCAGCAAGAAACTCAGGTAGATTATCCATTTTCTTTTTTAATATTGTTTTGTTTACATTGTTACAATTAGTTTATATTGTCAACCAAATCCTGAGGAATTTTATTATAAATTTTTATACATTTGCCTACAAACGAATTACCAACTTTATGAAGTCTAATTTTTGTCATTGCCAGTTTATTTTTATTTCTTGTATTAAAATTATGGTTATCGGATTTTTTTTGAAGAGATCTATGTTCTTCCGTACATATAAGATGTTGTCGTAAACATATTGAGAAGCAACTGTTAAAATATTAATTTCTTTAAATAGTTCTTTCAGCGAGTCACGGGGTTTGAGTCTATAGATTGCTCGTATAGCTCGTTTCTGTAATATGAATATTGTCTCAATATCGGCAGCTGAGCCCCACAGCAGTAGACCATATGACATAACGCTATGAAAGTAGACAGCAAATAATACTATGTCACAAAAATTTTTAGTGAAATAAGGAAGATCGTTTACGTATATTAAGAATAAAAGGGGTCCTAATATCGAGCCCTGTGGTACACCCATGACTAATGAGGCGCCAGAAGAGTCGGTGCCATTAATGTTTACTTTTTGTGCTCTACCAGTGAGGTAAGACTCGAGTAAGCCAAGTGAGCTATTCGAAACACCATAATAACCTAATTTTAGTAGCAACGTCTCATGATCAACACAATCAAAAGCTTTTGATAGATCACAAAATATACCAATGGCATCCTGCTTTTCCTCCCAAGCATCAAATATATGTTTCACAAGTGCAACTCCTGCATCCGTTGTGTTCCTGCCTTTAGTGAAACCAAACTGTTTGTTATGAAGTAACTTATTGTCTGTAAAATGTGAAAGCAATTGATTAAATATTATTTTTTCAAAAATTTTACTGAGGGTATGTAAATAGTATGGAAAATTTGAAGGATCACTTTTGTCTCCTGCTTTAAATAAAGGAATGATTTTACTGTACTTCATAAGATTAGGAAACTGATTTTCATCTATACATTTATTGAATATGAATGCAAGGTGAGGCGTTATAGCGGGCACTATTGATTTTATTATATTAGTTGAAATGCCCCAAAGATCCTCGGTATTTTTTATATTTAGTTGTTTAAAAGTTTTAAGTATAGTGACAGAGTCAATATACTGAAAATCAAAGTTAATTCTACATTTATCAACACTAGATTTAAGAAGAGAATTGGCTACGTTTTTTGACGAATTTAACTTATTTGTAGTGGTGATTGGAACATTTGTGAAAAAAGATTCAAATGCATTGGCCACTTCAGAATCAGTTTTAATATGTTTATCATCTATTTTTAACTCGAAGGATCGATCACGTGACTTTGCTTTACAAGTTTCTTTGTTAATATCATTCCATATTGCCTTCGTTTTACTATCAGATTCTTCAATTTTAGCCCGTATATAATTATATTTAGCTGTTGAACATACTTTTTTGAATAGCTTGGAGTACTTTTTAATCTGTTCAATTACTTGTGGCTCATTAGTAGATGCCTTTGTCTCGTATAATGCATATAATTTTCTTCTACTTTTATAGATTCCTGGAGTAGCCCAATCACTAAATTTATTTTTGAATTGATTTACATTTATTGTTTTTTTTTTTGTGAAAATGTTCTTCTACTTTTATAGATTCCTGGAGTAGCCCAATCACTAAATTTATTTTTGAATTGATTTACATTTATTGTTTTTTTTTTTGTGAAAATGTTATCACATTCGTATTTGATTACTCCGAACAAATCTCCGTAATGATCATTCGGGTTTTTATCATTATTCAACTCCAAAAGATGTACTTTATACTTAATGTTTTCTTTAAATTTTTCTAATCTATAAGTTGTGACAATATTTTTTGATGATGGAACATGTTGGTACTTAAATCTAGCTAACTGACCTGCATGATCTGAATTTATAAAATGTATTATAGATTTCTCATCTACATCGCTGTTAGAAAAAATATTATCTAAGCAGGTAGCTGATGTGGCTGTGGTGCGAGTTGGTTCACAAAAAAGATTTTGTAAGTTAAAACATTTAAAAAGGTTGAGGAACCTTAGCGCGTTCTGGGAGTTTTCTAAAATATTAATATTAAAATCGCCACATACAAAAGTCTTCTTACATTTACATACCTTTTTTAAGGCTTCCTCCATAATGGACTCAAACAGGTAGTAATCTCCAGAAGGAGGGCTATATATTGTTCTAAGAATAGGTACAAAAGGACGTAGCGATTTTATTTTATACTATATTATGATTTTTTATTTTTTTTATTTAATTTATTTAGAAACAAACAGTTTATACATAAACAATTTTACAGAACCTTCATATCTTTGTTGACTTACAGTTTCATGTATATTTTAGAAAAAAAAATTACATAAAAAAATAAAGAACAAATTTGCAAATTTAAAGTTTTAAATTACAATATCTAATATATAAAATTCTCGTGTCACAGTTTTCGTTGCCATACTCCTCCGAAACGGCTTGACCGATTCTCATGAAATTTTGTTTGCATATTGGGTAGGTCTGAGAATCGGACAACATCTATTTTTCATCCCCTTAAATGTTAAGGGTAGTCCACCCCTAAAGCAAAACAACGTTTGCCGGGTCAGCTAGTCTAATATAAAATATTCGTGCCGCAGTGTTTGTGGTTAAACTCCTCCGAAACGGCTTGACCGATTCTCATGAAATTTTGTTTGCATATTGGGTAGGTCTGAGAATCGGACAACATCTATTTTTAATCCCCCTAAATGTTAAGGGTAGTCCACCCCTAAAGCAAAACAACGTTTGCCGGGTCAGCTAGTCTAATATAAAATTCTCGTGCCGCGGTGTTTGTGGTTAAACCCCTCCGAAACGGCTTGACCGATTCTCATGAAATTTTGTGTGAATATTGGGTAGGTCTGAGAATCGGACATCTATTTTTCATCCCCCTAAATGTTAAGGGTAGTCCTAACCCTCAATTTTTTTTTTAATTTTTAGATATAATTTTATTTTTTATGATACACCATTAGAAAATACATACAGCCCTGAATTTTAACTGTTTTTTTTTATATTGGGTTCGCAAAATTGACGCCGCCCGCCTGGTGGTAAGTCGTGACGACGTCTAGCGATTGTGGGCCACTCTCACAGCACACAGTACTATAGAGAGTGGCCCTCAACTTGACGACCTACTGATGTGCCTCTTCACGCTCCGCTTAAAGAACCCAGGGTTATATGTGGGAGGGAACACGTGCACAGGCAGGGCGTTCCAGGCCACTATCGAGATCGAGAGGCAGAGAAACGAACGTTTAAAACGTTCGGTTCTCGCGAACATGCTATCCACTGTGTGGGGGTGGCAGTGGCATTACATTATATGGCAAAACAACGTTTGCGGGGCAGCTAGTAGGTATCTATATATATTTCCTACTCAGACAGACAATGACAGTTAATCTTTTCAGATGTCCAAGAGATTATGATGAAGTATTAAGAAGCTTACGGGTTGACTACAAAGATCCTTCAGTCGTTCCTCTGGGTGGACACCTTTCTTCAGTCTCATCAGAACGTAGATAATGGCGACATCTGGACAACTTCTGAGTAACTTCTCTATTATTGCCTGTCATAAGGGAAAGAAGATGTAAGTTTGTATCATCTCAGCACATTTGACACCCCCTACTGGGCATAAACCCCCCCCCCCCTGAAGAGGGAGGAATTTAGCCGACATATACCACGGTGGCCAGACGGGTTGGTATAGGGTGCAATGTCGAGTTTTCCTTCTCTAAATATACTTCGATAAACATAACTTATATATTTCTAAATACATTTGTGGATCACACAAATATTTGATTCGACCCGGGAATCAAACCCGGGACCTTTGAAACGGCAGTCGCATACCACTGCGCCACCGAGGTAGTTAAAGAAGTTGAAGAATTATATGTCCAAAGGTTCCTCAAAAACTGAAATGTTTTCGGCAGGAGTCAAACCCACGGCATTTCGCTAACTAGGAGAATAACTAACTTGTGAGCTACGATTACCAATTTCAGTTTTTATGATTTATGATTTCTACCTTAATATTTTACGAATAGTTTAAGTAAACGCATTGCTTTGAATACAAAATACAAAACAAATTGCATTTGGTCTAACAATTGTCAAATTTTGAAGTCACGGGATGGTTTCAAACTAGTTACCTTCCCAACAAACCCAGTTCCACCGGTAATGAACACAGACTTCCCTCTATAAAATTCAGGTACCAATGGCGCCATCTCTTGGCTCTGAAACAAAACATAAATTAGACTGATTATCTATATATTTAATACGACAATTTGTCTGTCCGTCTGTCGCGTTTTTTCAATTATAATTAATAATACATAAATTTGCATGATATTTTTTTTATTAGATTTGAGGCGATACAAAGTTCGCCGTGATAACTAGTAGTTTATAATAGTGGACGCCCAGTGACAAATTATATACTAAAACCTTCCTCAAGAACCACTCTATCTATTGCTGAAAACCGCATCAAAATCCGTTGCGTAGTTTTAAAGATCGAAGCATACATACGGACGGAAGCGACTTTGTTTTATACTATGTAGTGATGATAATATGATCTTAGATGATATTAATTCATCTAAGGATATGATTATATTATTATGTAGTGAAGTTTACGTGAATACCTGCCTACTTCTAGTTACCTCTTAGGGTAAATAGGCGTGATTACAATTTATGTATGTAAGTACATAGATTACATTATCATACGCGACGATCCTGGAGGATGGGGTTCGCTCATGTATGGGACGCCACCTGGGCCGATACTCTAGCGACGTCCTACTTCAGGGCTACAAGTAAACGATCCGGCGCGGCGGCCGATAAGCGGGAACAAAATAAAGGCAAGCAAATATAGTAGTCTCGGCACTCAATATGAGTTTGTCGCATTTGGTGACGAGACACTAGGCCCATGGGGCTGCGGTGCGCATCAGCTCTTCACGGAACTCAGCAAGCGTCTGAGGGAAGAGACTGGTGATCCCCGCGCAGGCAGCTTTCTCGCGCAGACTCTCATTGGCAATTCAGCGCGGGAATGCTGCCTGTGTTATGGGTACTCTGCCTTACTTATTTATTGACTGAGGGAGCGAAGCGACCGAAGTCTCCGTTTCAACTTGCAGACTGGGGAGAATTTATTTCGTCTGTACACATCTCTACATTTACGGGTTCTGTCAGATCATGTTTGCGGCCGTATTTATCAACCGATTTTCATGAAACTTTACACACACACTCCTTGCTTACAATGCATAACATGTAAATGATATTTTTTAGATTGGATGAAATATGAAAGAGTAATAAAGAAAATTTAAAAATAAATTTTCTAAACAATGCTCCCGAAGTCTACGGTCTGTCAAGAATGCAATCCGTAACCATAGCAACCCAAATAAATAAAATCAAAAGTCATGCAAATAAATACAATCTATATATATATAATACGCCAGTGAAGCCGCTTCTCCTCCTGAAGAGCACGTTAAGCCGTCGTCGGTCCAGGTTGTCATACGAACATCTATGGCAGTCGTTAGGGGTAGTTGGAGTCCTTAATCAAAAATCAGACCAGTCTAACTACAGAACTTCGATATCGCCCATGGGTTGTAAAGGTCAGATGGCAGTCGCTTCACGGAAAATATCGATGTTCAGCCGCGAGCAGTTAGACTGGAAAGTCGACCCCAACTGAGTTGGGAAAAGGCTCGGTGAATGATGAAAAAGGAAAATCTATAACCACTCTGTAATTCAAACCAAAATTTCAACAGTCAGGACTGATGTTACAAACCACTAAATAGAATATCTGCAGTCCAAGCAAGTATGTATGTACCTAATGTATAATATGGATTTAGGTACTGATATGTACGTAAAGTAAGGTCAATGAAACGAGAGAGTTTTGTCAACAAACGGACCGTTACTGAGTTACATTGCGATAGCTAGCGATTACTATCGCTGTCCTTATCACTCGTACCCAGTACTGACGTGAGTTGGTCGACGAGAGCTGTCGTTGTGTGTTTCATGGTACAGGCCAACATTTAGTACTGTAGTTGTCAACCATTTGTCAACATTGATAGATTAGGTAGTTCTGTCACAAATACGTCTGATTCAGACTCTTCCAACGAATCATCCATGTCTAATACAGACGACAGCGATTCATTATCATTACAGGCCTCCATAGGCCTCCTCCCGCAGTGGCTTCCTGCGACCGTTACAATTTCATGGCAGGCCTACCCAGTAGTCCTACGAGCGATGTGTCCTGCCCACTGCTGCTTAAGCTTGGAGACTGTTTGGGAACTTATTCTTCTTCTTCATCTTTTTTTAAAAACGTGGCTCCATCGATATTCATCGATGATTTAGCCAATGTCAAGGGAATGCTTGATTTTTCTCGCACAGAAGAACTAGTTACTCTGAACTAGTTCGCGGTTCAACAAGGAAACAGAGGTAACCCAAGCTCCGCAAAAACCCAAGTCCTCGGATCTTATTGTTTCGAATCGACCCTTTCTAGTGTTTTTTTATAGCAACAGCGATTAGGTTATGGAATTAAAAAAAAATATATTTAAACCTACAGGGGTTTAAAACCTTTCTTTCGTTTGCCTTGTTAACATATTTTTTTTAGTTTCTTTGGCCACAGATATAAGAATACTATACTAGTAGATGTTGGAGTATGCAAAAAACAATTCAATATCTTTTCAGCATATTGGTCTGTCTCTCTTGTATGTACTTACATTAATTTATGAGCACAAGCTTAAAGAAATATTTAATTGGATTTGGACTCTCGCCTTCACGCCTATACCACAGAATAGGGAATAGGTACTCAAACTCAAAAATATTTATTAATATAGGTTATAAAATAACACTTATTAACGTCAGCACATAAAAATTTACATTTAAAGCCAGATTTGCAAAGCAACGGGTGGAGCAAAAGAGAAAAGAACCTGGCAATAAAAACTCCCGGCCACTCTTTTCGAATCATCAGTAACTACATTCATATTATAAAACACACAACGTATCCAGAAAGATGCTGCAACTAATACACCACACGTTATGCGTTAATTTAGAACATTCAATTTCAATGATGTCCCTTCCCCAAACACGGAATGAACCCTGGTTAACACTATTAGCAGTAGTGATGTAGTTAGGAGCATCAACCCGAAAAAGGATAACACGAGGGCAAGGGCACGTGACCAGGCATGGACCAAACCTAGAAGGGAAAAAAATATAAGTAGTGTTATAGATACAGGCCACCAAGCCACTGTCTCAGAGTACCCTTACCTTACAATTGAACATAAACGAGATAATTCTAATTTTATTTTTTTTTTAATTCCGCGGCCCTTGGCCGCTCTAACGTCTGTTGCCGGGCGTCTCTGGTTCACACGCAGAAGGTATTTCCAATGGCGCCCGGCGGACTTTAACCACCTGAGTGGTCACTGCGAGGGTTTTATCCTGCTTCTGTAAGGACGCCGGATCCCGCCGTCCTCAGGCCCTGATCACGGAGATCGATGCTCTTGGGTGTAGATGAGTCTGCGGCGCCCTCTCCGCAGACTACAGAATTTGGCGGGGAGGGTACGCTCCCTCTCCCTCTCGGCCGCCTCCTTCGTGAGCATGACTTGCTACTTCCACTGGAGACCATGGCTTGAAGCATAGTCTCCAGCGAGAGGGTATCCAAGTCCAGACCCACTACGAGGTCTCGGCGCTGACTCGCCCACGCTGAGCACTCCACCAACGCGTGGAGTGCGGTGTAGTCGTCGGAAACCTCGCAGTGTTGACACCGGGGTGTGACCTCACGATGGATGCTAAACAGATAGCTACCGAAGCCTCCATGCCCGGTAACTATCTGCGTAGCACGATACGTGAGGTCACCATGCTGCCTCTGCAGCCAGTCGTCCATTATCGGTCTCACCGCCGCGTAGATGGTGGTACCCTTTTGGGTTGCTCAAGTCGCACCCTCTATGACTCCATGAGATCCTGACGGAGTTGGGACCGCTGGTCCACGATTTCTCGAGACGCAGGCCTGTGGTCCCGCTCCAGCGCCTCCTTGCGCCATTGGAACAATGACGCAAGGGCTCTCGCTTCCAGGTCCCATGGAGAGGTCCCGGCTAGGAGACATGCAGCCTCTCCGGAGAAGTATATAGTGCTTACCTATACTCATAGAGGTGATACTTTTCTCTTGGTAACTCTTTGTTAAGACAGATGTACACCTTTAGTATATTAAAGTTGAATATACGAATTGCTAATCACAAATCAGTAGTTTCCTTTCTAGTGTCTATAAACCTCAACAGTAGAATGCTTTGGTTAAAGACCTACCTGGTTAATACTTTCTACTCTCGTCCTTCAACATACACAAATTATACAGTTTTACTACAAAACTTAATTACTAAAGGATATTGGTAATATTAATTGTTTTAAAATTACATTCCTCGTTTCCTTTCATAACAACAATTTGTAATAGATATCCGTGTTGTCCGACTGATTTTCACCGACTTACAAAAAAGGAAGAGGTTCTTTTTTTTAGGGTTCCGTAATAAAAGTCTCGGTACCCTATTAGTAAGTAGTAACTAGTAGATAACTCTGTTAGTTCAGGAGTTATAGACGCAATTATGCGTGACTACGGACTGGGCTGGTTTTATTTAGTTTAAATATAAATTTAATCAGTTTAAATAAAGCTACTCATTGCAGTGTCATTGTAATAATTAGATTCATATTTAAATTTTGCACTTTGGCTCATTATTCAAAGTTAGGCACAACCATACAAACAAAGCTAGTCATGTAAATAAGAATTGAGCTAGCATGACTTGCAATCGCAACTTTAACCAATTTAAACTAATGTTATAAAGCAGATGAGTTTGTTTGTTTGAACGCGATAATCTCAGGAAGTACTGGTTCGATTTGAAATTTTTTGTTTGTTGAGAAGTGCATTTATCGAGGAAGGCTATAAGCTATATAACATCGAGCTAAGATCAATATAAGCGGAGCAGCAGTGTGATATCTCTACACGAATATTTTATGACTACCAGAAAAAATTCAGGGGCTCATCTGGAACGTATGTATTTCAATATATATGGAATAATACAAATACCCAACCATACAAAAAAACAAAGTTATTAACGTTTTTAAAAACTCAAAATACGTGCGTCACGCATGGACACCACCATTTTATTTTACGCACGATTTTTGATAGTAAATAGGTACCTAATAATAATTTCGCAATGAAATCAAAGCACCTGAAGTAGTTATGGGAAGCGGGTACTTGTAGTAAGTACCTAAGTAATACGCGGCACTTCCTGACTACAACCTTTATTGATAGAAGGCGAAGGAATATACAGCGTAAAGTTAAGCGAAAGCGTTAACACTAAGATTTTAGGCAAACTATAATAAGCGCTTAATATTGTACGACATCTATAGCGGGGCGCGTCAGCTGTTCGAACAAGAATGCTAAGACCGAGCGACGTGCGCTCCGCGTGGAGTTGGGTTACGGACTGAATACCGGACAATACCGGTGCGCCGCCGCGCGCGCCGGTACTCCGGCCGGTTTCGTTGAACAACTGGCGCGCATCTCTAATAACAAAAGATGTACAAGGCAAATCTGTTTGTTGACAATATATTTTTATTTATGTTTAGGTTAACTATCATTAGGTATTTATATGTATGTAATTTATAATTAAATGTATTGTAGTAACTTGTGATTCCACTACACACCTATATCTAATTACTAAAATTTATTTTATGATTCCATATCCCCCCATATCCGCAATTACTATAGTAAGGTATTAAATGGTTAAGTACCTAGGTAAAGACGTCAAATTACCTACCTATCTAGTAGATAAAACATGATAGGTACCTAGGTACTGTTTCATTAACAAATTTTAAATTTAAATAGGTACCTAATCAGCTGGCAGGTACTAAAGAACTTGGAATAGTAAATTGGCTTAATGATTAATTTATGTATTTAATACGTGAAAGACTTACCACTACAAGTACCTACTTTAGTTGTTGCTCGAAATGAAATCCGTCATTTTGGATGCATAAGCGAGCCCATTTTAATAAGTTCGATTTCAAACTGAGGAGAATGTCTCTTTGTTGCCGGATTTCATCGAAGGCGTCAATTATCCTTTGTCGGAGGTCCTCACGGGTGTTGGGTTCACTGACATACACTCTACGTTTCACTTCACTCCACATGAAAAAGTCCATTGGCGTCAGATCCGGGGACCGAGGGGGCCACGCGACCGGAGCACCCCGTCCAATCCACCTGCCTTCAAATTGCGTATTGTGGTAGTCTCTTACCATCCTTTAGGACTCCGGCCCAAACAGGCCCAAACGTTCACACTAAATCTATGTTGAAATGAATGTTGTCGCGCCAACTTGGCATTCCTGATTGACCACCAATGTTCGTTATGTTGGTTGAAAACCCCTATTCTTGTAAAACAACATTCATCACTGTAAACTAACAGACGTTGGTAGACACTTAACATTGTGGAGTAATTTGGCTGCGTAATGAGTAATGCGTATTCGCGATTGGTAAATTGGTACGTCATCTCGATAGAATTAGTTGGGATTGATCGAAAGGGAAGGAGGAAGCGTGCGCGCATCAAGATGTCATAACCGGAACTGAATGTATGATTGAAATAATTAGGCATGCTAAGGGCGCGTGAACACGGTGCGGTTGCGGTACGTGGAGAGGCGGGGAGCACGCGCCGGCCGCCGGGCGCCTAATGAATAAAAGAAAATCTATAGTAAATTATTTTACGTAGTGAACAAATATTCTGTGGTTTTAGGGACAAAAATGACATAACTACTTAATTCTTTTTTTATAGCATGGATGGGTTTAGTATCGAATACCTATCACATCCCTGAATTTTTTCTGGTAGTCATAAAATATTCGTGTATATAGAAATGATATCTATGTATAGAAATGAGCTAAGTGGGGACAAAAATTACATTCACATGTAATTTTTGTCCCCCCTTAGCTCCCGAGAACTGCTTATGCTCCAATGATGGTTGACCTCTCTATGGATAGCCCTCAATCTGGAGGTAAACCAAAAAATCGATAATTTGACCTAGCCCTAAGGGGTCTAAAGTTATATGCCAAACCTATGGCGTGGCACCGCATTAGTGTTTCCAAAACCGGGGAAAAAATGTTTCTTTTAAGAATTTCCCTTGCGTGCGCTGGTCAACTAAACAAAATACGTCAAAAATTTACACAAAAACCGAATTTAAATTACCGAAGTAGGTTTAAGAAAACATACAAAGAAAAGGAAATGAGAACCTCCTCCTTTTATGCAAGTCTGTGTGTGCTCATCAGAGGCGCTCAGCAATTGACGTAGGAGCAGCTGTGGCCTTAGGACGCGGAATTAAAAAAAAAAAGAAAATTCGGTTGAAAATGTGGTTGTGTAACGCATCTCTGCCTACCCCTTCGGGGATATAGGCGTGAATAAATGCATGTCTGTTATTTATCTGCTGACAGAAATGCAATATGACCTTTAGTTGTAAGTAAATTCCTTCATGTTCCTGTTTCGTCGAAACAAAGAATAATTAATATTCAGTAAGGCGACTAAAGATACTTATGTATATTTATAAGTTATTAGTGTAACATGTTAGTTCTAACTTTAAATGCCTAATTAAATATTTATATTTACAATTATTTTTTATAATAAGACCTTTCATGAATATATACAAGGAATAGGAAAATTAAATTTAAAAAAACCTAAACAAACTACAAACTATACTGTCTAAAACTACAAACTAAAATAAATTAAGGCAGGGAGACAGGCAGAGTGCCCATAACACAGGCAGCATTCCCGCGCTTAATTGCTAATGAGAGTCTTTGCGCGAGAAACATGCCTGCGCGGAGATCCCCAGTCTCTTCCCTCAGACGCTTGCTGACTTCCGTGAAGAGCTGATGCTTACCGTGGCCCCATGGGTCTAGTGTCTCGACCCCAAATGCGACGAACTCATATTGAGTGCCGAGACTACTATATTTGCTTGCCTTTATTTGTTTCCGCTTATCGGCAACTTAGGTATAAACGTGCTATATATGCTATGCATAGGTGCTAATCTCCTTTAGAGGTTACCAGCGGCGGCCTTACCCATTGCGAGGGTCCGGGCAACAGGTCTTTGCGAGGCCCCTTTTTTATACCGCGGCCTAATGCTTCGGCCGCCCCTTCGTCCATTGCAGGGCGCTCCAGGTACGCACTCGGAAGTATTCCCTGTGGCGTCGGCGGACTTTGGCCAACTATGTGGCCACTGTCTGGGGTTGGGTGGGGTTTTATCCCGCATTATTGGTGTCGGGTTTTATTCTGCATCGGTGAGTAAATGAGCGTTCTGCGGGGTTTCAGCACTGCAGCTGATCGTAGATGAGTCTGCGGTGCTCTGGCCCCCGACTTCGGAACTGAGCAGCGTACCCTCACGCTCCCTCTCCTTCTCGGCCGCCACCTTTTCGATCGTGACGTGCTCGGAGAAGGACACGGCCACGTTCCACCTACTCCCGCTGGAGACCATGGCTCAAAGCATGGTTTCCACTGAGAGGGTATTCAGGCCTTGACGCCACGACGAGGTCGCAGCGCTGACTCGCCCTCGCTGGGCGCTCCACAAGCGTCTGGAGTTCGGTGCCTTCGTCGGACCCCTCACAGTGTTGACACTGGAGCGTGACCTCACGATGGATCCGGTTTTCGTGCCTCCTGTGCAGCCACTCGTCCATGATCGGTCCTACCGCTGCGATGGTGGTGGTTCCGACTAAAAGACATGCAGCCTCTAAGGAGATCGTCCGTTACCCTCTTAATATCTTGCCAGACCGGTGAAGACCTTTCAACGTTCTGTTTAAAACAGCCACGTTGTTGGCGGTCAATCTGGCCGCCCATACGGGGGCGTATAAGACCATAAGCCGACTCCGTACCCCGTATCCCGAGACATGGCGAGGCCCTTTCTCTTTCTTGAAAATTAAGAGATGCGAAAATAGGTTGGGCTGGTCGTTGTACGTTGTTCCCTGCAAGCGCGAGGCCTCGGGCGATTGCCCTGTCCCCCCCGCCCCTAAGGCCGCCACTGGAGGTTGCTATGGTTTCAAAACCAGTGCCATCTTAAAGCGGTCGTAATACAGCGGTGAATTGATGTCACTGAACGCAATGACTTATTATTTAGAAATATCTTAGTAATTAATCAGGAAACTATAATTTAATGATTATGTTAATTTGTATTCTGTGTTTTCTTTATCCGCTAAGCCCTATGAGGGCAACATTATCATTATGATAACGCCCTTTTTATATCAATAAAGATTAAAAAAAAATAGTAATAGTAGGTTATTTATGTATTTACTAAAAAGCGCTAATTTTTGAATAGGTTGGAGCACCTGCACCCCTTAGTTTACAATCATCACCATTTTGTTTTTTAAATCTGTGTGAAAATCCACATAGGTTTTTATTTTTACTAAAATCTATGGCATGGTTCCTAAGAACCGATCTTCCTAAGTCTCACAGTTTCAGACTTTCCTTCATGTTTCATCCTGTATATTATCATTATGTACAATATGGCTCGGTTTCCTAGAGACTTTTGTTTTAGGGTTCCAACTACCCGAATGCCATAGATTTAACGTGCTCTCCGAGGCACGGAGGGATCTCAATGTCTTAAGAAATGGTCACCCATCCTAAGACCGGCCTGACTATATTGCTTAACCTTTGCATTGTGTTAACATAGTCGGCTACCACTAGACTACGAGCCTCGTCTTACCTACATACAATAAAATATGTTTTGATATCCGACTGCGTTATGTATAAAACAGTTTGATCAAAGCACATATCTTTTTTTTTTATTGGGTTCGCCAAATTGACGCTGCCCGCCTGGTGGTAAGTCGTGACGACGTCTAGCGATTGTGGGCCACTCTCACAGCACACAGTACTATAGAGAGTGGCCCTCAACTTATCTCCATTCGCTTTTCGGGCATTAAACTCAAGTAACCTCTCTGTATTATTAATAATCTGTGACGCAGTAGCGTCAGCAAAAACATGTCTACCTTGAGGTAGGTCCGATTTTATACACAAGCAATTTTTTTTTAAAAGAGCGTTTTGTCCATTTCTTTTATCGAACAACTTTCAAATCGAATGGACCTTCATCATTGTCCAGTGTTGCTTTCTTTGGTTTGAAACAGGGTAACTACTAGAGAACGCCCGCGGTTTCGCCCGCTTGAAAAATATACACACCAAAACCTTCCTCGAGAATCACTTTACCCATTGGTGAAAACCGCATCAAAATCCGTTGCATAGTTTTAAAGATCTAAGCATACAAAGGGAACGGAAGTGACTTGGTTTTCTACTATGGTTATGATTAGTGGAATAGTTTTTTAGATTCCACGGGAATAAATGGAATATAAAGTAGCTAAACCACTCCTTATAATATTAGCTGTCTGCCAGTGAAAGTCCCGTTAAATTCGGTTCAGCCGTTTCAGAGTAATACCCGAAAAAATAGCCAGCCTGGCAAAAATATTTAGATTTTTTGCAAGTACGGCATGTACAATGGCGCAAGGAGGCGCTGGAGCGGGACCACAGGCCTGCGTCTCGAGAAATCGAGGACCAGCGGTCCCAACTCCGCCAGGATCTCATGGAGTCATGGAGGGTGCGACTTGAGCAACCCAAGGGGGGTGCCATCTTCATCGCGGCGGTGAGACCGATCATGGATGATTGGCTGCAGAGGCAGCATGGTGACCTCACGTACCGTGCGACGCAGGTGGTTGCCGGGCATGGATGCTTCGGTAGCTATCTGTTTCGCATGCATCGTGAGGTCACACCCCGGTGTCAACACTGCGAGGTTTCCGACGACGACACCGCACTCCACACGTTGGTGGAGTGCTCAGCGTGGGCGAGTCAGCGCCGGGACCTCGTAGTGGGTCTGGGCGTGGATACCCTCTCGCTGGGGACCATGCTTCAAGCCATGGTATCCAGCGGGAGTAGGTGGAACGCGGCCGTGTCCTTCTGCGAGCAAGTCATGCTCGCGAAGGAGGCGGCCGGGAGGGAGAGGGAGCGTACCCTCCCCGCCGAGTTCCGTAGTCGGCGGCCAGGCCGCCCCAGACTACGCGACTACGCCCAAGACTATCGTCCTCCATGATCGGGGCCTGAGGACGGCGGGATCGCCACCCACCGTCCTTACAGAAGCAGGCTAGAAGGGTTGCGTGCTGCGGGGCCTCTTGCCCCATAGCACGCAACCAGATTCACTCACTGACGCGGGATAAAACCCGACCCCAATGACGCGGGATTCTCGTCCCGACCAAACACCCGCAGAGACCACAGGGGTGGTCAAAGTCCGCCGGGCGCCACTGGACATACCCTCTGCTAGTAACCAGGGACGCCCGGCAACGGACGTTAGAGCGGCCGCGCCCTTGGGCCGCGGAATTAAAAAAAAAAAAAAAAAGTACGGCATGTATTTTTAAAATCACCTTGTAGCTTTTCGTTTAAGTAAATGAATTTAAGTTGACTGCTTCGGTGGTGCAGTGGTATGAGTATACATTGCTGTCTCAGGTTCGATTCCGAATCGAATATTTGTGTGATCCACAAAAATGTTTGTTTGGAATTTGGGTGTTTTCTATGTATATTAGTGCCTCGGTGGTACTTTCACGGTGTATAAGTATGTTTCATCAGTTGTCTAGATTCCGTAACAGCTAATAGCTTAATTTGGGCTAGATGATGTTTTGAAAATTTATTTTACACTTTCTCACGCAACGTCATCTAGTCCAAACTAAGCTATAAGCTTGTGCTATGGGATCTAGACGACTGATAAACATACTTATATATTCTTTAAAATAAGTATTTCACTATTTAGGCTATAATAGTGGGCAAGTACACTACACACGCACGTAAAACATAACCTTTGCTAGTGCAGTCGGGTAAAATTTGGGTATGTTCTCAATTATATTATTCAAAGCACTTATCAGTATATTGACCCGGTAGTCGGGTTCAAGTTGATAAGTAAAATAGCACTTTTATAAGAGACAATCAAAAAAACCTATTCTACACATTGACGCGAGTGACTTTTTAAGCGATAATTTGTAAATATTGTATTTTTTAGTACATAATTACAATTAGTATTGTAATTAATATAGTTTTACGTACACATAAATAACATTGAAATGTCTTTTAGCTATTTGTTGTTAAAATTTGGACAAAAAAATGATGTTTTAATTTGCAGTAATTTTTTTCAAAGATAGTATTTCAATATAACTGAAAAAAATCAGTATATTCTAAATTGTTTTTAATGTTAATATTAACTTTAATTAAACAATAATATAACTACCTAAATTACCTACACAATTGTTTTCGTAATAATTATTTTATTTCATTTTTACATAAACATTAAAATTATATTGACTGCCTCGGTGGCGCAGTGGTATGAGTGTGCGACTGCCGTCCCTGAGGTCTCATGTTCGATTCCGGGTCGAATCAAATTATTTGTGCGACCCACAAATGTTTGGGTTCGGAGTTTGGGTATTTTCTATGTATAATATGTATGTATTTAGAAATATATAAGTATCTTTATCAGTCGTCTAGATCCCATAGCACAAGCTTATATTAGCTTAATTTGGGCTAGATGACGTTGTGTGAGAATGTCCAAAAATATTTATTTAAATATTTATTATTATTTATATTATTCAGTCAATAAATTTCGTTTATTCAGTTTCGGCACATAAAGAGCGTGAATGTCCAAATTTTACAATTTTATGTCAATCAATATGATAAAAATACTAAATTAAGTACATAAATAACCATTAGAAAATGATTCTTTCGCTGGTTCGGTAAGTTGGTTCTCCTGAGAAGATATCGGCAAGAAACTCAGGTAGATTATCCATTTTCTTTTTTAATTAATATTGAACTGAAGATTAGGGGGACCATGCATTTTTATCATTAAGATATTCGTCTTCATTATATAAGCCTTTCTTCATCAAATATTTTTTCAGTACTATTTTAAACTTATTAAGAGGCATGTCAACCAAATCCTGAGGAATTTTATTAAATATTAGTATCTAAATATATCTATTTCCACATTATAAAGCCAAAAATAAACTTTTATGTTTAAAATATGTAAAAAATGTAGTACGAACAATAACTAAAATACACTAAAATAAAAACTAAAATAAAATAAATAAAAAATTAATAATTAAAAACATATAAAAAAATTACTCACTGTACAACACTAACACTATGTAACGATACTGTTTACGTACTGAAACAAGAATACAAACTTACTATGTAACATGATACATAATTAACCCGATATATCGTACGGGCTGTACATGTAAAATAAACTACACTTTGCGTATTGTTACTCAATAAAAAAAGTTAAATCAAATCAATCTTTATTTCGGGTACATGCCCATATAAAACTTACACATTTTTTTATTTTTCTCCGTAACATTATGAATAACCTAATAAAAATTACATTATGGAAATAAAACAAATTAAACAAACGTGATTAAATGTCAATATCATCATGGAATGTCCGTATAGAATCAATTAAATGTCAAATTAAATAAAAATGTAAATAATTAAATTGAATAGGTTATTAAATGTCAATAAAAAAAATACTAATAATAATCATCATTATTATGGGATTCTGGCTGGACACTGCATAAAAATAATAACAACATCAAAGCGGGTAATCTAAGCTATAGAGGGTTTCATCAAATGCAGGCGTGAACAATGGTTTAGACAACGACAGTCAAGCCTGCCGGCTATCATTGCCAGGACACTATTGGTGCTGCCCCTGACGCGGCGCAGTAGTGATGTGGCTCGTTTGCGCATTATAGTGTAAAAGCAATCAACCCGGGCGTCGACAAACATACCGGATGCACTACAGCGCCAGGGTAACCCCAATAGCCTCCTGAATGCATTATTGAATTGAACCCGGAGGACCCTATAGGAAGATTGCGAATAATCCGCCCACAGGCTGCACGAGTAGAAGGATGTACAAAATGCTCGGAAAAGCATAATCTTTACCGGTGCAGTGCAGCGACTAAACCTATGAGCTATCATATTCGCCCGCACCACCAGTGCCCTCCGCTCCCTCTCAATATCCGCGTTATCTTTGAGGTGGGACGTGACGATATGTCCGAGATATTTAAATTCTGTTCTGAAATTAAATTTATTAAACTCTCATGAGACACAGTTTTAAAAAAAAATACAAAACTTAACTAATTATTTAATTACAGAAGTCTTCATTCGGACACTTTTTCTGCTTAAAAACAGGTTTAAACAATGATTATTTGTTTGGTCAAATAAAAACATTTATATATTTACTAGCTGTTGCCCGCAGCTCCGCCTGCGTATTACTTTAGATTTACATAACTTTTTTATTTATGAACCGATTGAAAACCAAACCTTAAATGTTAAGTTGAATAAACCACAACGCATTACTGAAAACCGCAAATTCAAATCAAAAATTCAAATCGGTTAAGCCGTTTCTGAGATTAGCGTGTTCAAACATCCAGACAAATAGAAAAAAGTTGTAAAAACCATTGTTTTGGGTTTTATTGCGTTCATAAAGCCCCCTACAACAGTTTATCTATTATATTCTCTATTACACCATACAAATTCATCTTAAGATACGAAAATATGAAATACTGCGAGTTCTATTTATATAGATCGTGCATTTTGTTGAGCTAATCGTCGGGAACGTTCAATGTTAGATTCCCGTTCTCGGTTAGCCAACGTTCGGGAATGTTGAGCGGCTAAACGCTGAGAACGTTCAGCGCTTGATTGTCGTTCTCGGGCTGCCACAGTTCGAGAATTTTGCGAGGCCATACGTTGATCACATTCAACGCTTGATTCCCTTTCTCGGTTAGCCAACGTTCGGGAATGTTGAGCGGCTAAACGCTGAGAACGTTCAGCGCTTGATTGTCGTTCTCGGGCTGCCACAGTTCGGGAATTTTGCGAGGCCACACGTTGATCACGTTCAGCGCTTGATTCCCGTTCTCGGTTAGCCAACGTTCGGGAATATTGTGCGGTTAAACGCCGAGAACGTTCAGCTGTCGATTCCAGTTCTCGGGCCACCAAAGTTCGAGAATGTTGGGTAACTAAGCGCTGCGAACGTTCTGAGTTGGATTCCCTTGCAAGACTTTGTTCATTGACTACTCGTTGAGAAGCGAACCTAGCCATATTTTCGTCAGCCGTTTCATTGCTACGCAGCAAAACAAAATACACTCGTAATAATGAGAGTTCGCAAACAACAGTTCCGTAAGGAGCAGACCACACGTCTGAGCCGCGCGGTATGGCACCTCGTAGACCATCTACCTAACAGGCGACGGCCGGCAGTCAACTCACGCATGCGCAGTGCGCACTCCAACGTCGTCGCCCGCCTTCAAAATAGTGTAGGTACTTTTTGACTAAATCTATAATATCTCTTAAGATATTCGTTGAAATATTGGATAGAAACAGGCGTTACTTGGCGAAAATCCATGACAAAACAATGGTAAGTAAAAATTAAAAAAAAAAAAAAAAAAAAAAACTTTTTAGCATTAATTAATAGCATTAATTTTTCGCAGAATCAAAAGGACAACAAAACGTCGACAATTGTTTCGCCTCTAAACGAGGCATTATCAAGACTGTCTCAGAGAGAACATCCTGTTCTCTCTGAGACAGTCTTGATAATTTTTTTTTTTTTTAAATTTTTTTTTTTTTTTTTTAATTTTTACTTACCATTGTTTTATATTCGTTGAAATCAAATGATTTAAAGGACTAATTTGTTCTAAATTAAATTCTTATGACGTATAGCGTATTTGTTTGGATAAGGATTAATATCGTAAGCATAAAAAAAGCTTCGCAAACCAAGAATTGTTTTGAATGAATTTCGATTGCTATAAATTACGTTAACCCTAAGAGGTAGATATATGCCATCGCGGACTTTTTTATAGAACTTTTTAAGGCAAATAAATTCGTAGTACACAATTTTAACCTTACTTTAACCATTTAAGCAGCGTACGCCACGGAAGCTCCCAAAAGAAATAATTTTCTCCCGTTTTTGAAACATATATCATTGCTGCTCCGCTCCTACTCGTCGTAGCGTAATGTTATATAGCCTATAGCCATCCTGGATAAATGTATTACGTAACTTAAAAAGATTTTCTTTAATCGGACCAGTACTTTCTGAGATTAGTGCGTTCAAACAAACAAACAAGCAAACCCTTCAGCTTTATAATATTATATACAAATATATAATATATATAATATATATATATTATATATGATGACATAAAATGAAATTTCTGTGTATTTATATTTCTGAATAACAAAGCAATGAGTTTGCTTAATTCTTAAAATATTACCTACTATAGAAGTTATAAATCACAAACACTGTAATGTCAATAGCTGGTCTCGAACCCACGGCCTTTCCCTAACTGAACTCCGAATGTGAAAACGTGGCTCCATCGATGTTCATCGATGATTTCGCCAATGTCAAGGTTATGCTTGATTAGTTGATAGGCCCACACAGAAGAACTGGTTATTCTTAACTAGCTCCAGGTGCAGGACAATAAACGTTGTTCGGTATGTGAGTATCTGCGAACCCGATTTTTGCGGAGCGCCAGAGGTAACCTAAAAAGCCACCAGCCATGCGCTCAGCAAAAATCGAATTCCGAATGTGACTTTGTCTAGGCCCCAGAATACAGATCACAAAAACGAATGTCATCGGCAGGACTCGGTGACTGATGTCATCACATACTAGAAACAGGAAACTTTGCAGGGTTCGGTCACGGACGTTCACAGCGAGCAGATTTTTCTGTAATGAAAATATACACATTCTCCATTATAACATTGCTGGTTTACTGAACAAATCTGACGAATTGAGACTTGGAAGAAACTCAATGCAAAAATAAAGAATGTATAAACGAACATTTTATGCCGTTTGCTTATGAGTCAATTTTATCTTTGCCGAGTTATTCATTGACCTCATTTTATAGCCGAACTGATAAAAAGAGAGGAGGTGCCTGCATCCTACTCAGGCAGGAGCATAGGTTTAAGGACCATCCAGTAATTACACAACTCTCTGTGGACCGTTTGTTTGAATGTTGCTGTACTGAACTTACAGATTATAGGATTAGTATTGTATGTGTTTATAGAACGCCTTACAAAAATAATTGATTTATGTTTTTTCATTGGTTAGATTAACTTTTAATAAGATTGAGTAAGATTAAATTAAAAAATGTTATAATTGCAGGCGACTTTAATATAAATGTGTTAATTAATAATAATGAAACCTTAAACTTCAAATGTACACTGCTAAATAGAAAGAAAGAAAGATTTATTTATTACTCCACACAACAAACACTTAGGTTACAAAAAATACAAAAACTAAAATATAAATAAAACAAAAAATGACCTTAAATAAATACATATAAATACTAGTGTGGAATAAACGACCGTCCCTCAGCGTAATGCTGTCTGCGAGGTGGTGCAAAACAGACAGCGCTGGTTTTCAGGAACGGCCGGTAAGTAAATTACAATCTTAGATTAGAACTACATGCACCGACCAGACCAGTTAGCGGAACTTCTCTTGATAACTTTGCGCATTATTTTAAAAAGGGCTGTAAAGCAGAAATCTAAGAATTTGGCTTATCCGATCGTACTGCTCAGTTAATTAAACTTCCAGTGAAAAATACATTTACTCTCAAATACTGGTATTTGAGAGTAAATGTTGAATGTCGGAGAGCACGTTAAGCCGTCGGTCCCGGTTGTCATACTAACATCTATGGCAGTCGTTAGGGGTAGTTGGTGCCCTAAATCAAAAATCCGACCGGTCTAACTACAGAACTTCGATTTCGCACATTGGTTGTGAAGGTCAGATGGCAGTTGCTTCACGGAAAATATCGAAGTTCAGCCGAATCGCAGTTAGACTGGAAAGCCGACCCCAACTGAGTTGGGAAAAGGCTCGGTGAATAATGATGACTGGTATTTAAGGAAACGCGATTTTAGTTTGTACAATATCGAAAAATTCAAATCTTACATCCGAAACCTATCTTTTTCCGATATAAGACCGACGAACCTAACGAAGCCTATAACCTCTTTATGGAGGACTTTAAACTTTTTTACGATCTGTGCTTTTCCGAAAGTTTGGTTAGAATAAAAGTTAACACGAAACCAAAGTGGGTCTCGCGAGAAATTAGACTTTGTAGCAGAAAAAAGAATTCATTACTGTGGAAATATAGACGCATATCGCAAAACAAAATTTTGTTAATTACAAAGTAATGGTAAGTAAGATGTTCAAACTTTTTAAAATAATTGCATCATTCTCGCAAAAATATAAGACATTAAAACGTCGACAAATGTTTCACCTCTAAACGAGGCATTCTCAAGACTGTCTCAGTGAGAACAGCAAAATATGAAGCCAGAACATATTTGTTTTTAGGTATGAATATGTAAATATCGCTAGCGCGATGTAGGACAAACAACTAACGTGGGATACTAAGTTATGCTAACAAAATTCAAAATAGGTATTTAATAGATGAAAAAGATCTACTCTTTATTACATAGAAAACGCAGTGCGTCACACACAAACCAACAAATAACTACCGTGGCTGTCTGTTCACGAACAAATTAAGCAAAGGAAATGTATGAAAATCAGTTTGTTCATTGAGTAAGGTATCCACATCCCTCCTAACTATTTCTAACCTCTCCCAGACACATAACTTGAACCCTTTCTCATATAACCGCAGAATTTTAAAGGTATTGTTATTGTTAAAGGTATGACCCGTATCAAGAAGATGTTTGGCGAAGTGGGACCTCTCCGGACAACCGTTGCGGAAGGCTGATAAATGCTCTCTGTATCTGACTTCAAAGGATCTGCCAGTCTGCCCCACATACTGCATATTACAACCATCGCAATTTAACAGATAAACTCCAGATTTTCGTGAAACAGAAACTAAATCTTTACCATTACATAACTCCCTCAAGGTGTTCTGGGTTCTAAAAGCTGGAAATATATTGTTTTCCCTCATGATCTTGGCAACACTCAGTGATACGGAACCCACGAACGGCAAACACGCAGTGTACTTCCTACCCGGTTCCTGAGATGGATGTAATAAACGAAAGCTAATATTTCTACGTTTCTTATTTAATATTGAGTACACCATACCTACGTTATAACCATTATATGTGACAAATAATATTTAACTCATTGTCATATGCCTGTTGATTCAGCGGCACTACTAACAACCTACTCAATAGGCTATGAAAAGCAGCCATCTTGTGTTGCCACGGATGGTTGGAAGAATAGGGAATAACTGTGTCTGTACAAGTTGGCTTCCTGTAAATACCAAACTCGTGAACCCCACCCCTCCTAGAGACTGATAGATCCAGAAAATTAAGAGTAGCCTCTGTTTCCACTTCTAATGAAAATTCAATCCTAGGGTGTACTGAATTCAGGTTCGAAACCAGAGCACCAAGTTGACGCTTTGTACCCGTCCAGCAGATAAGATAATAATATCATCCACATATCTAAAATAGTATAATATATGAATATTCCCTACTATGTGATTCGTCTCGAAAGAATCCATGAATATTTCTGCAATTAAGGGGCTCAGTGGTGAACCCATAGACAAACCATATTTTTGTAGGTAATAACTATTGTTGAACTATTGGAAGTAATTTTGTGTCATACACAATTTTGTTAGTTTTATAATTTCTTCGATTTTATTACAATGAATTCTTTTTTAATTATTAGTTTATTCTATAGTTTGTTAATTAAATCAAAATACTTAAAAAAATAATTTCCCTTACAAAACGTGCGCAAAACAACTATAAAATCTACAAACAAAACTAAAACAGCATGGCGGATCATTAATAACGCGGGGCCAAATCTGTCAAAAGAGCCAATTACTGGCCTGAATATTGACAGTAGGCATATTACCCATCCAACCGATATCGCAAATGAATTCAACAACTTTTTTGTTCAAAGGATTGGTTCTAATCAACATGTCGGTGACAAAGTGACACATTTCATTAAATCATCATTAAAGTCAATGTTTCTCGCACCAAGATCTCAGCATGAAACATTTTGGATAATAAAAAACTAAAGAACACACACAGTGTGATACGACGATGTGTCTACCACAGCGATTAAAGCTGTAAATGGATATATTTGTCATCATTTGAGTTACATCATAAACCTTTGTATTACCTCAGGTTCCAACAAAACTTAAGACTAGGCAACTCGACTAACAGGGACATGGTGTTCAAAATGCAGAAGCGTTGTATTCGTGCGATGTTCGGCATGCGAAGCACGGATAGCTGCAAACCATTTTTCGTCAGATACTAAATTCTAACATTAGCGTCTTTTTATGTTTTACAAATGAGTATTGTGTCTCACAATCATAGCCACCTCGGCTATGTTTGTGAGACAATGCCCCCCGGAAGACCATGACATCCAGTCCGTACAACTTGTACTTGTAGAGTTGGGCTGGTATGCTAGCAGGGTCGCCATGAAATGTAGGAGTTTACATGGAGAATCAAGGACAACACAACCTTTTAGTAGTAACGATTTTAATTAATAATTCTTATAAAATACACACAGTATAAGGCAATGCGCATTGTAGCTGTATCAGCAATATTCTATTCTAAAGGAGCATACATGCCTAATAACCTAAAATTTTGTGTGATGACACATGCGTATGTACCGAAGTCTTGATGTTTTCTATGTATAATATGTATGTTTTGGTATAAAAAAGGTATATAAGTATTTATATCAGTTTATCTAGTACTCATATCACAAGCTCAGCTTAGTTTGAGACTAGATGGCGTTGTGTGAATTGTCATAACATATTTATTAATTATTTTTATTAATTGATTTATAAGCTTAAGGAGAAAATACACACTTCACCACGTCTAAAGTGCGGGTTTTGCCTACGGCCGCGGCCGCTCCTACGTCAATTGCTGGGCATCTCTCGTACTGACCAGGAGGAATTTCCAGTGGCGCCCGGCGTACTTTGGCCACCTGTGTGGCCTCAGTCTGGGGTTAAGTCGGGTTTTATCTCGTGTCGCTGAGTCTGGTTCACTTCTATGTGTTCGAGAGGTCTAATGTTCTACACGAGCCAAGCCGAGGCAAACTACTATACCTATCAGTAACTTCAGAAACTCAGACGCATTCATCCAAAATAAACGTAAGAAACTAGTTGGTCATGTAATACTTACTAGTATTAATAACTCATTGCATGAACAACATGTTTGTTTGGTAACTGAAAAGTGTATGAGTTTATCGATCACCTAATAAATAATGCTTGATATTGATAATTGAATGTCATCACGCATATATCCCAGGGGTAGGCAGAGGGGACACAATCACGCGTTGCCAGTAATTTCGTAGGTAGGTCCCACGTAATATTGGGCAAATCGCTAAGGATTTATTAGCATTTCTTAAACTTTCGCAAAATTTACACTGTTGTAAAATTTCGTACATTTTGTAGCAAAACATACAAAATTTGAAACATTCCGCATTTAGTCGCTATATATGTTATTTTGAGTCATTTTCAAATAGTTATTTATGTACTTAATTTAGTATTTTTATAATATTACTTGACAATAAATTGTAAAATTTTGACATTCATATGTACTCTTTATGTGCCTAAATTGAATAAACGAAATTGATTCTTTGATTCTTTGAGTCATTAGCAGTTTGGTACCTAACTATTCTAATCCATTTTGGTATCATTATCAAAACAGCTATGACTGCACAGTCACTTACAATTTCTAGACAAAGGTATGAAACCAAGAAATGAAGTTTGTTGTTTTTTTAACTCAAAGTGTATTTTGATGAATTGAAAGTGTTATATAACTGTATAGTGCCACACTAGTCTATATTTTTTAATATCCTGTTAACGTAAAGAAAACATCGTTTTTGATTTTCGCATCCGTCAAAATAATATATACGTAACCTAAACGTTGTACAGCAGGAAACTTCAAAAGAAAATGAAAATTATTAATGAACGTCTGACAAAAATTACAAACGATTACTTAAGTGGGTTAATCACACTTAAAGTTTGCTTAGATAGGCGAAGCAAAGTTAAATTTATATAGTTTAGCTTTGTTTAACCAGGGCCCCATTATTACAATTTACAAGTAAAAATTTTGTAACATCGTGTTTTGACTAGGTATGCAGTTTTTGCATATGTTGCCAGCTTTTTGCTTGTCAATTGTAACTTTTTGCTTCGTATAATGGGGCCCTGGGAGTTCCCTGTAGTAGGTATTCTTTGTGTCTTGGAACTGTTTTCATTGTGAAGATGCTTTGAAAAAGGTTTATTTTAAATAAAAGTATTTTTGTTAGGTAGGAAGCGAAAAAGATAATTTTAAGTTTATGAAATTTGTGGACTACTATACGTTCAGCGTATGAAATGATACATTTTACATAAGTGATACAAGTGTTTTAAGATTACGATGATAAATGGACCAACAATAAATAAAGTTGATATTTTGCGAAAGTGTATAATTTGCGACTAAATGCGGAACGTTTCAAATTTTGTATGATTTGCTACAAAATGTTACAACAGTGTTAAACAACAGTGTGTAAGTTTTGTAAAAGTTTTGGGAACATTCTGGGAACCTTCCCAGTCGGCAATGACGCGGAGGATTTTTTAAACGATATTTTGTAATGTAATTTTTTTTAAATAAATATGTATGTATATTTTGTACATTTTAAGAAATGCTAATAAATCTTGCTAAGCGCAAATCTCGAGAGCAGCTGAACCGATTTCGCTAATTCTTTTTTTGTTGTGATCGTTACTATCAGGAGGAGGTTCTTATGTAATTAACTATTTAATTAAACCTAAATTCCAGCGACCAGGACAGATGTTAGGTACCTAATTACATACATACCTGCCACAAAATGGAATAGCAGCAGTCCAAACTTACTTAAGCGTTTTATAAAGTTATATACATACTCCTTTTGACTCAAACTACATACTACCTATACATATTTACAAAATTTATGAGAATTTTACAGAGACATACATAATAATTTATTTACAATATACATAATTATATACTAAAAATATTTACATTACAAAATATCGTTTAAAAAATCCTCCGCGTCATTGCCGACTGGGAAGGTTCATAGAATGCTGGCTATGTTGCCACATTGGATGGCGATACTTATTCTTTGGGCCAGGAAATAGCCAGCCTTCTGGTCCTACACTCCAGAGCACTCGGACCCCATGACCCCAGTGTCTCAACCCCAAACGTCTCAAATATGTAATCACCTGCTAGGTTAGCATCTTTACGCCGTTTGATATAATATTGTATAATAGTAATCATGAATTTGAATAAATTACATGAGTAATACAGTAATTTTGCATTGTACAACAATGGAAAACTACTTACATCTATAAAAATCAATAAACAAAATGTAAATAATACTTCTATACAAAGATTTAATCGTGTGTTTGCATTTAATAAGATCGGTGTCTTTTTTTTTACTTTTATAATATTTTTTGTCTTCCGTTTATAAGGTTCCGTATACAGGGTTATTTTAAAAGTAAATTTAGACTTTCCGTGAGCGTAATCCTGACATACAACTAATCACCTATATGTATAACACTTTTTACGAAAGGATTGAACCTGAAATAATTCTTAACTCTATGTTACAAGTTACAAACGTTCATTTAAGCAGTCGTGGACCCCCCACCATAGTTTTACAACTTCGACCCGACACTATAACAAACATTAATTACGCGTGTTTACAAAAAACACATCTTTATCCCCAGAGGGTTAGACAGAGGCGTTCATATTACATGTACTGCGCCGCGTAGTAATATCGCGTATAGACGAGCCAATGTCGATTTATTAATTTTTGTATGGAAAAAAATAATTAAAAATTTTGTAAACTCCTAAAACAAAACTTGCTACATATGATCTTCGGTAACGGTACCTTACAGGTTTGGGATACTTTTAAAATAACCCTGTATACATAACAGTTTTGTAAAATTCTTTTACTAATATGTAGCTACATTATCCTTGAGTGATATAGGCTACTGTTTGTCACGGTAATGTGTTCCCACGGGAACTGAGAACGAGAGAACTATATCACGCGGGCATCTATAAAATTACTCATATCTACGCTCACATTCTCACACAACGTCATCTAGCCCAAACTAAGCTATAAGCTTGTGCTATGGGACCTATATAGACAACTGATAAACATCATTCACCGAGCCTTTTCCCAACTTAGTTGGGGTCGGCTTTCCAGTCTAACTGCGATTCGGCTGAACTTCGAAATTTTCCGTGAAGCGACTGCCATCTGACCTTCACAACCCATGGGCGATATCGAAGTTCTGTAGTTAGACCGCGAGGATATTTGATTTAGGGCTCCAACTACGCCTAATGACAGCCATAGATGTTCGTATGACGACCGGGACCGAACGGCTTAACGTGCTCTCCGAGGCACGGAGAGGTCTCAGTGTCTTAAGAAATGGTCACCCATCCTAAGACCGGCCGGACTCGGAGTTGGGGTATTTTCTATGTATATTATGTACGTATTTAGGAATATATAAGTATGTTTATCAGTTGTCTAGACAGACAGTTGTCTACAGAGGGGCTCGTGGTCTAGAGGTAACCGACAATATAACACATTGCAAAGGTTAAGCAACATCTAGTAAGACCGGTCTTAGGATGGGTGACCATTTCTTAAGACACTGAGATCCCTCCGTGCCTCGGAGAGCACGTTAAGGTGTCGGTCCCGGTTGCCATACGAACAGTAGTTGGAGCCCTAAATAAAAAATCTGACCGGTCTAACTACAGAACTTCGATATCGCCCATGGGTTGTGGAGGTCAGATGGCAGTCGCTTCACGGAAAATATCGTAGTTCAGCCGAATCGCAGTTAGACTGGAAAGCCGACCCCAACTGGGTTGGGAAAAGGCTCCGTGAATGATGATCACTTCCTTATAATTAAACTAGTACGGTGTCTTGCGCGGTGCTTCGCGCCGCATCACGCGATAGGTTTTGGCCTATAACTTTTGACCCCTTAGGGCTAGGTCAAATTTTAGAATTTTGGCTCGCCTCCAGATCGAGGGCTATCCATAGAGGGGTCAACCATCATTGGAGCATAAGCAGTTCTCGAGAGCTAAGGCGGGACAAAAATTACATTCCCCATTTCTATATATAGATACCTATATCCCTAGAGCAGTAGGCAAAGGCGACACACCCACACGTTGTCAGTAATGTTGTTGGTCCCACGTACTACGGCAAGCCTATTGCCACTACAGAATATCCATAATCACTCTGTAATTCAAACCAAAATTTTAACAGTCAGGACAGATGTTATATACCTACCACTAAATGGAAAAGTTCGAGTATCAAGTTTAATTCTGATTTTAAATCACACTCACACATATTATCACGTCTATATCCCCGAAGGGGCAGGCAAAGGTAACACAACCACAATTTGCTAGTATTTTTAGTCCCACGTAATAGGGGACAAGCCTATTGCCGTCACCGGGTACATTTATAATGGTTTAGGTCCAAAATGGCCGAATGAACTTAATAAAAAGTAGCAGTAATATTGTAATTTTGAAAAACCCGTTGCCTTGCGATGAAGTATTGATGAAAGGCAACAAAATCTTACGTGCCAGCCGCTGTGGCACAGACAATTGTGGCGTCTCGGACTACTATTTTAACTCAGATTATGAGAATATTACAGACTAGTGAAAAATCCCGTTTCATTTTTTCATTTTTTTTTCATTCATTTTTTGTAAGTTTTGTATTTTTTAAACCCCGACGGAAACCCGAACGGGTGTTATAAATTTGACGTGTGTGGGTGTGTGTTTGTAAGGCTGTCGGTGGCATCGTAGCTCCCAAACGGATGAACCGATTTTGATTCTGTTTCTGTTGTTTGAAAGATGGGTTAGAGGAGAGTGTTCTTAGCTATGTTTTATAAAAATCGGTTAAGCCATTTCAAAGATATGAAGGGTGAAAGTGGTGATGATAAATTGAATGTGTTCAAATATACCCGTGTTGGGTATCAAATGAAAGGTCATAACTTATACATCACGATACCGCAAGTTTTATAAAAATCGGTTTAGCCATTGGAAGGTTATGAGGAGTGGAATGTATTTCTAATTCTGTTACCACACTCCGCGCAATTCGCATTAGCTCTGAATAATTGTTGTATGTTGATATTAAATAATGAATTTTTTTTTTTTTTTTTACGTAAGAATTTATTTACAATAAGAATTACAATATACAAAATAAACATAATAATAGACTAAAAATATTTACATTACAAAGTATCGTTTAAAAAATCCTGAATTATCTATTAAACTTAAGTTACCCCTATAAAAAGCATTAAATAAAAAAAATAAAAAAACCCCGACTCACAAAAAAAGGCCAATAAAAATACAGTAAAAAAATAACTATTTATTATATTATGACCTATCTACCCTAAGTATTGAACCTTTTTAACTAACAGTTTGTCTCGTCGGGGACCGCTCTATATCTAAACAATTGAGCATATCAAGGAACTTCAAAAATATTCAACGAGTACGAGCAAAACATCTACAGTTAGGATCTTGCGAGACAGACGTACGATTAGGTTACGATTATGTGAGCGGTCCCCGACGAGACAAACTGTTAGTTAAAAAGGTTCAATACTTAGGGTCATAATAAGTAATCATTCATCATAATAAGTTATTTTTTTACTTTTATTGTTCTTTTTTTGTGAGTCGGGGTTTTTCTAATTCTTTTAGAACATGCCATGGGTGTCACAGTTAATTTAAAACAAACCTGATGCAAATCGGTCCAGATAGTTATCTCGCTACACGTTTGTATTCGTATTCGGGTAAAATATGCTCGGACTGCACATCATAGTTGTATGTAACATCTGTCCTGGCTATTGCAATTTTGAGTAAAGATGTCAGTAGTTTTTCTAGGAAAATATCACAGTTCGGCCGTTTCGCAGTTAGACTGGAAAGCCGATCGGGTTGTGAGAAATAAGAAGGTTAGGAAAAGGTTCAGTGTAGGATGATAGGAATTAAGAAATAAATAAACTCATTGATAAAATTAAAATATAATTAATTATTTGTTAAATTACATTTATTTATAAACATTTATATTAGAAACACCCGCATTTTGTATAAATTTAATCGCTTATTATAGAAAATAAGATATTTAAATAGTAATAAACGAAATACAAGAACAATACGGTAAGTATAACTTGCATCGTTTTGTCCAAATAATATAATCTGTGAACAAACATAATAGAGAATTAATCTATATAACATACTTCAAATAACCGAAATGGGACCAAATTGAAATGGGTCCACGGGGACGTAGTAGCTTTCATTAAAAAAAAATCAAAATCTGTTAACCCAGTTCAAAGATATGAGGTAACAAACCTTACAGAAACATACAGTCAAATTGAGAACCTCCTCCTTCTTTTTGGGGGTGGGGGGGGAGGAGGAGGAGATGTGTATTATTAGGCACATTGAAGTTATCCAGATTGAGTATTGCCTCCAGATCGAGGGCTATCCATAGAGGAATCATTGGAGCATAAGCAATTCTCGAGAGCTAAGGGGGACAACAATAAATTACATTCCCCATTTGTATATTTAGATTATGCAAGGACAATGTATTGGGATGTGTATCTACAGGGTGTTACGTAAGAGTTATATCAACCCAAAGACAGCCCCATCAGCACGTCGACCAGAACCCGTTTCGATATGTGTCGACCGCGAAACAAGAAAAAACAAATATCCAGAAAAAAAACATTATTACCGAATAAAACACTCTTGTTTGAACAACACTAGCTAAATTATAAACTTTGGAAATGTATTCGGGATATTTACCATGTATTATTTTGTTGTCGAGTTTCCTACTAACTAACTTCCTCCGTGACCATGGCGCTTGCAATAGTGTCGAAATTTTTTTTTTTTTTTTTATATTTAGGTCGATAAATTGACGCCACCCGCCTGATGGTAAGCTGAGGCGACGTCTGGCAATTGAGGGCGACTCTCACAGTACACAGGAATACTATAGAGAGTGGCCCTCAACTTGACGACCCAGTAATGTGCCTCTTCACGCTTCGCTTAAAGAGCCCAGGGTTATATGTTGGAGGAAACACGTGCGCAGGCAGGGCGTTCCAAGCCACCATCGTTCGGCAGAGAAACGATCGTTTAAAACGCTCGGTTCTCGCGAAGACGGTTTCCACGGTATGAGGGTGACATCTCTGCCCGGCACGCGTTGTTCGGGATCGGAAGGGAGAGGGTGGGATCAGGTTGAAGAGCTCTTCAGAACACTCACCGTGGTAAATACGGCAGAATGCGGCCAATGAAGCTATTGTTCGGCGCTGAGCTAGCGGCTCAAGGCTTCCCGTTACCTCCGGACAATCTATAATGCGAACAGCGCGTCGCTGCATAGCGTCGAGTGCGTCCAGCAAATACTTCGCGGAGCCGTCCCAGAGGTGAGAGCAGTATTCAACGCAGGGTCTAATCTGCGTTTTGTACAGCAGACACCTCTGGTGCGGTGAATATCGGAAACTCGACAACAAAATAATACATGGTAAATATTCCGAATACATTTCCAAAGTTTATAATAATAACGACCATGGCAGTTTAAATAACAATAACACTAGCTAAAATCAGCTGATTCAGTCATTGACATCAAATAAGTAGTACAAATAAAGCGTGCCTGTGAAAAACCTACTCTCTCTCTCCTGGTTGGAACATTTTGTCTCTGTTTCGCATCAAGGTCGCGCCGTTTGAAATTTCTTAGTATTGGACGCCGTCAAAGGACACCGACTCCGTCGTGTTTGACGACGCCTCCCACCCCTCCCACCATTGTCTGTAAGTAAGTACGTCAAGCACTAGTGTTGGGACACATTTGTTTTGATTTAAAATAACTTTTTTTATGATGAACTTTTTTTCTTGTTTCGCGGTCGAAACATATCAAAAGGCGTTCTGGGCGATCAGCTGATGGGATGTCTTCGGGTTGATATAACCCTTACGTAACACCCTGTATATACTATGTGGTTGTGTGTGTGTGTATGGATGCAAGGAACTTAAATAAACAGAGATAATGAACTTACTGCGTCCTAAGTCTTCTCGCTTGGGGCAAATTTGAAGGGTTCTCTTTAACTACGTATTCTCTGGCACCTTTTATATAATCCCTTAAATAAGTATTCCAGTTTATTTCCTGAAAAAAATATGCATTTAAGTTTTTTTGGACATTCTCACACAACGTCTCAACGGTCCAAGGCCGCGACCACTCATACGTCTGTTGCTGGGTGTCTCTGGCTCACACGCAGAAGGTATTTCCAGTGGCGCCCGGCGGACTTTGACCACCTTTGTGGCCTCTACGGGGGTTGGGTCGGGATGAGAATCCCGCGAGTGAGGACGGCGGGTGACTATCCTACCGTCTTCAGGCCCCAATTATGGAGGGCGATGATCTTGGGCGTAGATGAGTCAGCGGCGCACCGGGGAGGGTACGCTCCCTCTCCCTCTCGGCCGCCTCCTTCTCGAGCATGACTTGCTCGCATAAGGACACGGCCACGTTCCACCTACTCCTCCAGGGTATCCTCGCCCAGACCCACTACGAGGTCCCGGCGCTGACTCGCCCAACACAACGTCACCTACCCCAAACTAAGCTATAAGCTTGTGCTATGAGAACTAGACAACTGATAAACATACTTATATATTTCTAAATACATACTTAGCAAACGCTTGAACTTCGAAACAAATATTTGTGAATCACACAAATGATTGATTTGACTCGGAGTCGGCAGATGCTCACACCCATAGAGATATACACACAATTTTCTTGCCTAAAGACTTAGGAATCTTACCTTTAGATCAGTATAGAATATCTGGTTGTCGGCTTTACTGATCCTGGTCTGAAGGGCCACAAAGTTATCGTTCTCGAAGTACCATTCCTTGGTCGTATAGTATTGTAACACTTCCAGGCCATAGTTGATTCGTTTCTGCATTTTCACCAAACTGGAATAACATTGAACATTTAGTGATAAAAACAACACTCACACATATCACGCCTATATCTCCGAAGGGGTAGGCAGAGGAGCATTACACACCCACAATTTGCCAGTATTTTTAGTCCCACGTAATAGGGAACAAGCCTATTGACGTCACCGGGCAATCTAGAAAGTTGATTATGTATAGCCCTCTTGCGACTCTGTGTGCTCACCAGAGGCCACTCCTACGTCCATTACCGAGAGCCTTTGTTGAGTACACAGAGTCGCTACAGGTATGTTATTCCCTTCCACCGTAAAAGTGTCTCCGTTAAGGGTTCATGACTTGACGTCAATGAAAAAAATGCTAGCAAGGATTAATTCTAACAGAATCAGTTGGTTTTACCTATAGTTTTCAAAGTTTGTACCAAAAAATGTATAAAACGTGGATGATATACCTATTTCTACCTATTTCTTTGCATTGAGACTTTAATTGACTGTACCACAGCGGCTGGCACGTAAGATTTTGTTGCCTTTCATCAACAATTCATCGCGAAGCAACAGGTTTCAAATTTAGTTTTCATTGTTCCCTTTTTAAAATGGTCTCCCACTTCTTCCAAATCAGTGATCATAAATAATAGTCATAAAGTTAATACTATCAGGCGTTACTTTTCGGAAGTCCATAGTTAAATTAAATAAATCTAACTACTTTGCAATATTCCGCCACATGCAAATTACCCAACTCTCGTATTTATTCATGCACAAGTCCGCCCTCCAATCCCACTTAGGCCGAAAGAATAGAGAAATAATTTTGAAAATAGAATAAATATGAGAGTTGTGTTATCGTGCAAAAAGTAACGCCTGATAGTATTAACTTTATAAAAACAGCCAGCATAGCTTGTCAGGCAAAACTATATATTAAACTCACTAAACTGCACCGAATTGCTGTTCAGAATGTTTGGTTCAACCAACAGTGCAAACATCTGAATATAATACCCGATTATATTCAGATACGGTCGCGTAGTAAAAGCTTTGCCGCGTCAATAGCAGTAAACCGGGCTCAAAAAATTTGGCTCAACGAAGAGTCAAGACATTGGTTTTCGGTTAGGGATAATTTAAAATTACATTTAAAAGTTTTACATACTGAATTAGCTTTCTCCTTGCACTGTGTTGAATTTGACATTCTGGACGAAAAAGCTAGGGATATCGCGTCGATGGAGGTACATAAGAGGTACCTACGTCAACGTGATAAACTCAACAACTTAACTAGGGGTAGGACAAATCAAGATTCAGGGACCTCTTCATTTCATCCACGCGTTACAAATCTCACTAGTACTCAATTCACACACAATGAACTTAGTCTATTAAATAAAGGCTTTAAGTATAATATCCCCCGCAAAATCAATGAGAGGTCACTGGAAACACTGGCCGTGGATTCAGAGGTTGCTATTATCCTTAGTAAGTCTGATTCCAAGGATAGTATCAAAAACTTAGTATCCCATCATATTAAAACATCCTTACACACACAGACAGACAGACCCTCTCCCGATTCTATTACTGCAGGGTCGTTGCGGCGGAGGATTGTCGGCTCTGGTTTGGTCATCGCTAACTCCGATAAAGGCAACAGCATTGTTGTCTTGGAGCGTGATGACTATAACCAGAAAGTCGATGATGTTCTACAGACCGACGACTTTGTGGTACTACGATCGGACCCCACTAAAAAGTTTTCTAACGATTTGAAAGAATTAGTTAAAAGTACCCGCTTTGTTTTTGACAATGGGAAATACGACAAAGTTATACCAATGAATCCACGACCTCCAATATTATACGGTTTGCCAAAGATCCACAAGGAAGGCGTCCCCATCCGCCCGGTGGTGTCCAGCATCGGTTCCCCGTCATATGATCTAGCAAAATCACTTAATAACATCCTTAGGGGGAAGACTGCCTTTTCGCCTCGTTATAGTATTAAAAATACGACTGACTTAATCAATCGTATACGGGATATCAAGCTTCCCCCTAATGCAAGGTTGCTTTCACTGGATGTCGATAACTTGTTTACTAATGTCCCTTACGAGGAATGTTTAACAATACTTAAAGATCTTTTTGAAAAACAGCGTCTACATCCAGGGGAGGCGGCTGAGCTAATCGATTTAACTTCTTTATGCATGAACCAAAACTATTTTCAATTCAACAACAAGTACTATCTATTTAAGCATGGACTGGCGATGGGTTCACCTTTGAGCCCATTTCTGGCCGATGTTTTTATGGATAGGTTTGAAAATAGTTACATTGTAGGTAACGAAAACATCCATTATTATTATAGGTACGTTGACGATATATTGTTGTGTTGGCGGGGCACCGATGTGGAACTTACGGATTTCTTATCTCATTTGAATAGTGTTCACCCTAAAATCAAATTCAAACTCGAGTTAGAGAAGGATAGGTCCATAAATTTCTTAGATTTGACTATTACTAGAAATGAGGGTGGGCATGAATTCCGGATCTTTCGCAAACCCACTCATACTGACACAGTAATTCCTGCTACTTCCTGTCATCCTTGGCAGCACAAGCTTGCCGCCTTCCACAGCTATGTTCACAGGCTATTTTCGGTTCCACTTTCTCAAATAAATTTTAACCGCGAATTAAATATTATTTATCAAATTGCTAAATCTAATGGTTACAGTACCAAGCTTGTGGACAACTTAGTTGGAAGGCGGCGAGCCTCAATTACGCGTAGTTTAGTATATGCTGTTCCCCCGGATCGTGACGTCCATCGGTATAGAGCTAGTCTAACTTATTTAGGTCCATATCTGATAAAGTTGCCAAAATTTTACGTAAAAATAATATTCATGTCGCGTTTAGAACGGACAACACTATCCGGAGAAACATTTGCAATGTTAAGGAGAAAATTGGGGATGACAGGAAGTCAGGTGTGTATAGGCTTAAGTGTGGGGATTGTGAGGGTGTTTATATTGGCCAAACCGGCCGTAGCTTCGCGACGCGGTATAAAGAACATATATCAGCTTTTAGAAACAATCGCCCAGAACGGTCTCATTTCGCAAAACATTTGTTGGACTCCGGTCACTCCCTACCTAATCCTCACACTTATGACGTTCTGCACACCTGCAACAAAGGACTGAGGCTTTCGGTTTTGGAACAATTAGAAATCTACAAACATAGACGCTTGAACCCTAATATTTTAAATGATCAACTTAATTTCGCCTCTTCCCCTTTGCTGCGGGTAGGTATACGTCATTCAAACAACGGTGGTGGGTAGACATAAAATAATTTGGTATTATGGTTGTGGGTAGAAATAAAAAACCTAGGATATAAATAGGTGCAGTTTACGAGTTGTGGCTCATTCGGTCGCCGTGCGCCGAGCCATCAACATCTCCTGATGAGGCCCCTGGTTGGGGGCGAAACACGTGTCGAGGTTTTTATTATTTTTTGCACGATAACACAACTCTCATATTTATTCTATTTTCAAAATTATTTCTCTATTCTTTCGGCCTAAGTGGGTTTGGAGTTTGGAGGGCGGACTTGTGCATGAATAAAGACGAGAGTTGGGTAATTTGCATGTGGCGGAATATTGCAAAGTAGTTAGATTTATTTAATTTAATAGTCATAAATTCGCCTTTAAATACTTACAAAGTCTTCTGCCCCATCAAAAACAGCAGTAGATCCACAAAGTAAGCCGGCAGCAGATGTGTGAAGAAGACGGCGAACTGATGCTGGATCCAGGAACTCTTGGCGGAACCTCCCGGGTACCAGAGGCAGACTGAGAAGGGGAACTCATGCACGTGGACTCGTCCTGGATGTTAGTGCAGATTTAAAATGTTATATAGCGCCATCTAGTTTGAATCTAAGGAAGCATTTATATAATGAACAAGCGTGATCGCCGCAGCTTCGCTCGCGTGATGTAGTTTTCTCGTTACCAGGTCCCGTGGGAACACGTTACATATCAGTGAAAGAATTTTCAAAATCGGCTCAGCAGTTACGGAGCCTATTCGCTTACCTAACTGCACTCGGACTGCTGAGATTGTATTCAGTGGTATGTAACATCTGTCCTGGCTATTGGAATTTTGGTTTGAATAATAGACTGGTTGGTGGATTTTCTATTAGTGTCCAGTAACAGCAATAGATCTGATAGATTTATTTGAAAATTGAATCTAAGGAAGTATTTCGAAAATGAATTACTAATGGAATTAATAAAAAATCCAAAATGTTGTACAGCGATCTAGTTTCAATTTGGAATTATTATCTACTATGAGAATGAATAAACGACAGATTTTTTATAACATCGGCTTGATCAAAAAAGGTTCTGGCACAGATATAATAATATGGTTCCAACTCTTCAGATTTAATAATATTAGATAATTTATTACACATACCCATTTCCAACGCTTCGCCCCAAGACATAGGATTCGTGTCTGACAGGGTGATATTGCAGACCTGAATTTCCTTTGGTCTGAAACCACAAATTAAAAACACAAATTAGTGCCATCTAGCGACGAGTAGTCAAACTAAATTGAACACAAGCTCTGCTTTGTTTGATAATAGATGGCGTTCTATTCAATTGTAATTTAATTTCTTTTAATTTTTTTAAATGAAACTTTCTGTGTCCCTAGGAAACACGAAAAAAATTGCCTAATTAGCCAAGCCGTTCTCGAGTTTTGCACATAACAACATTTATTTTTATTATTTAATATCTCATGAACCGTGATAGTTAGAAAGTTGAAATTTTCACAGATGATGTATTTCTGTTGCCTCTATAAAAAAATGCAAATACTAAAAACAGAACATGTAATAATAAATATTTAAGGGGGCTCCCATACAACAATACGTGATGTTTTGCCGTTTTAGTACGGAATCCTTTGTGCGCGAGTCCGACTCGAACTTGGCTGGTATTTTTTAAGTATATAGGGTTATTAGAATGAATAACTGACAGGTTTTTTATAACATCTGCTTTCAATAAAAAAAAAGATGATGGACGGAATGAGTGAAAGAGCATATGACATGGGAGTGACTGTGGAGATGTAGTGTGACGGGGATGTGTGGAGAAGGAATACATGTTGCGTCAACCTGGGATATGGGATAAGGGCAGGTCGATGATGAGGGTTGTGAGGGAGACGGGTTGGATACTAACTTTTCTATTCCAGTGAGATAGGCAAGAATGATGCAGCCATTCACTGTCATATCGACAGGAACTAAGTCCGCTCTGAATTCTTCGTTGCAATGCATTGTACGAATTACACCTGAAAAATTGTAAATCTTAAATAAGTATAGTCCGAGACGCCCAGGACTTAACTGGCTGTGCTATAGCGGCTGGCACGTAAGATTTTGTTGCCTTAAATCAACGTTTCATCGGAAGGCAACAAAACCAAAATTACAATATAGCTGCTACTTTTTATTAAATTCATTCGGTCATTTTGGACATAACCCATTATATGTGTGCCCGGTGACGGCAATAGGCTTGCCCCCTATTACGTGGGACTGAAAATACTGGCAAATTGTGGGTGTCTAATGCACCTCTGCCTACCCCTTCGGGGATATAGGCGTGATATGTGTGTGTAGCAGATGCCTGCGGCTTTGCCAGCTTGACAAATAAAATACACAAAAATCTTCCTCGAAAACCACTCTATCCATTGGTGAAATTTGCATCAAAATCCGTTGCGTAGTTTTAAGGATACATAGGGAACGGAATCGACTTTGTTATATTATATGTACCTAGTGACTCGCCGCAGCTCCGCCCGCGTGATTTAGTTTAATCGTGTCCGGTTAGTCGTTCGGTCGTTAAAAAGTAGCCTATGTTACTCAGGATGAATGTAGCTTTCTAATGGTGAAAGAGTTTTTGAAATCGGCACATTAGTTTTTGATTTTATTCATTACAAACATACAAAAATACAAATCTTTCCTCTTTATAATAATAGTATAGAAGTATGGATGAAGTGATGCTAGTGAAGATTACACCTAACATAGCGGACAACAAAGTAAAGTATAACGAAATGTGTTGGCATTTTGGTAAATTAAAGAATGATAAATGCCTCGGAGAGCACGTTAAGCCGTCCCGGTTGTCATACGAACATCTATAGCAGTCGTTATGGGTAGTTGGAGCCCTTAATAAAAAATCTGACCGGTCTAACTACAGAACTTCGATATCGCCCATGGGTTGTGAAGGTCAGATGGCAGTCGCTTCACGGAAAATATCGAAGTTCAGCCGAATCGTAGTTAGACTGGAAAGCCGACCCCAACTGCGTTGGGAAAAGGTTCGGTGAATGATGAAAGAATGTTTATTGATATTTTATTGACACCAAATACCTATATTGACAGTGTTTCCATGTATTGTACCTACATCATCACACTTGATCAAGCCACTGCTGGACATAGGCCTCTCCAATGCCGTCCTTACAGAAACAGGCTAGAAGGGTCGCGGGATAAAACCCTACCCCAATGACGCGAGATTCTCATCCCACCAGGTGGTCAAAGTCCACCTGGTGCCACTGCAAATACCTGCTGCGTTCTTCTAATTAAAAAAAATGCCTCTCAAATGACGCGCAACCCTTCTCTGATCTTGGGCCAATTTCATCCACCCAACGTCCGCTAACCGACGAATGTCGTCACTATTATATTGTACCTATTCCATATTATTATATTTTATCAGTTATCTAATTCTCACAGTATAAGTTCTATTTAAATTGACACTAGATAGCATTGTGTGAAGCTCTGATATAGTACCTATATGTACGTAATCATTTGAAGGCGCATAATAAATGTACTGAGATAGGCAATATGCTCGTCTCAGTACAATATGCTGCGTGTCATTCCATACTGTGCGTTGCAATTTTTACAAGTTGCCGTACGTGGGTACTTGTGAGTGGATTTATTTAGGCAAATTTAGGCAATAAAGGTAAACCATTACATAATCTGTTGTTAAATAAACTAAATCTAACTACTTTGCAATATTCCGCCACATGCAAATTACCCAACTCTCAAACCCCAAACCGAATCGGTCGCCGTGCGCCGAGCCATCGACATCTCCTGATGATGTCCCTGGTTGGGGGCGAAACACGTGTCGAGGTTTTTTATTATTTTTTGCACGATAACACAACTCTCATATTTATAATATTTTCAAAATTATTTCTCTATTCTTTCGGCCTAAGTGGGATTGGAGGGCGGACTTGTGCATGAATAAATACGAGAGTTGGGTAATTTGCATGTGGCGGAATATTGCAAAGTAGTTAGATTTATTTTATTTAACTATGGACTTCCGAAAAGTAACGCCTGATAGTATTAACTTTATAATCTGTTGTATTAACGCGGCACGTGCTTGCCACGTATTTCCTGCCACACATACGTCACTCATAACTGTCAAACCAAACCACACTGTCAGTTATTGTGACACGACCGTGTCACTTACGTTAATTTTACACCTGTGACCGTCGTGACCACATATAAGTTATATTTTTCTTTGTGTAACGTTGAGTGAAAAAGCGATACCTGGAGGATCACTCGCTAATCAATGATCGGCAATATGGCTTCAGGCCAAAACGATCAACGGGTGACCTCCTGGCATTCGTCACGCATGTATGGGGTGAGGCTATGGAAAAGTTCGGCGAGTCCTTGGCTATTAGCCTGGACATCGCCAAAGCTTTCGATAGGGTCTGGCATGCTTCGCTCCTTTCCAAGCTTCCGGCATATGGTCTACCTCCTCAACTGTCGCCGAGTGCGGGTCCTCTGCGATGGCCAGGCTTCTCGCTTTTTGCAAGTGAATGCCGGGGTACCGCAGGGGTCCGTACTGTCACCAACTCTCTTTCTTCTGCATATCAATGATATGCTTTCCCTCGGGAACATTCATTGCTATGCAGATGACAGTACATTGCACGGGAGTTACTCGGTTCGTCCGACGGCGGGGCGATCTGTGATAGAGGAGGAGAGACGACATCTCGTGTGTGATCTCGACCGAAACCTCGACAGTATCTCCCAATGGGGTGCCGAGAACTTGGTCGAGTTCAATGCCCACAAAACACAGGCGTCTGCATTTACAGCGAAAAAATCCCCTTTCCTTCCCCTACCCACTGTTCAGAATGCAATATTACCAATGAAGGACAATCTAGACATCCTTGGCATAGACGTTCGTCGAGAGCTCAATAACACAAAATACATTGAGAGATGTATTGGGCTAGCTTCGCGGAAACTAGGAATACTGAACAAGGTAAAGCGATTCTTTACACCGCACCAGAGGTGTCTGCTGTACAAAACGCAGATTAGACCCTGCGTCGAATACTGCTCTCACCTCTGGGACGGCTCCGCGAAGTATTTGCTGGACGCACTCGACGCTATGCAGCGACGCGCTGTTCGCATTATAGATTGTCCGGAGGTAACGGGAAGCCTTGAGCCGCTAGCCCAGCGCCGAACAATTGCTTCCTTGGCCGCGTTCTACCGTATTTACCACGGTGAGTGTTTTGAAGAGCTCTTCAACCTGATCCCACCCTCTCCCTTCCGATCCCGAACAACGCGTGCCGGGCAGAGATGTCACCCTCATACCGTGGAAACCGTCTTCGCGAGAACCGAGCGTTTTAAACGATCGTTTCTCTGCCGAACGATGGTGGCTTGGAACGCCCTGCCTGCGCACGTGTTTCCTCCAACATATAACCCTGGGCTCTTTAAGCGAAGCGTGAAGAGGCACATTACTGGGTCGTCAAGTTGAGGGCCACTCTCTATAGTATTCCTGTGTACTGTGAGAGTCGCCCTCAATTGCCAGACGTCGCCTCAGCTTACCATCAGGCGAGTGGCGTCAATTTGTCGACCTAAATATAAAAAAAAAAAAAATAAAAAGAAAAAAAGAAAAAAAGAAAAGTAAAGTTGTGATACAACAATAAAAAGATTTTTTTTCTGTCTTTCAAGGAGATATTTCGTTTCAAGCAGTTCCTACCTTTTCCAGCTCCTATTAGAAGTCCAGTGGGTCCATTCATGTTGTCCACCCATCCCGGCAGTGGCTCTTTGTGGGCCGCCGTTACTGCAAACATAAGCACAACAATAATTGTAAGATAGTCATTGTTTACAGTTGAAGTAAATAATGTAATTGACACAGAGTTTATTTAATACCATTGACAAAGAGTGAATCCGGAAACTGACGAGTAACAATATTAATTTGGACTTTTGCATTTCTTGATATCAATTCTGAACCTGGGAGTTGAATTTTTGCTGTGCGCATGGCTGGTGGCTTTTTAGGCGCAAAAATCAGGTTCCAAAAAATAAAACTCCCAATAGATGTAGTGTTTTGAAAGATTAACAGTCTTTCAAAACGGCGTATGTGTAGATACAATTAGGTACATAGTAGGGCAGAACCGTTTACAATCCCCTTTATACGGTTCCGTACCCAAATTGTACAAAGGGAATCCTATTACTGAGATTCGCTGTCCGTCCGTCTTTTTTTACAGATTATGTATTTTTGCTGCCGCTATATCAACAAATACTAAAATACTAAAATACAACAAACGTGATTATTTTGACGTTTGTTGTGCTTTTTTAAATGTTAGTGATGGGTGACGTTAGTTATATCTTCTCCATTTACTACTCACCGATAGATGGCCGTGCAATCACGATCGGAAACTGTCCTTCGTATTGTGATACCAAATCTTCTGTGAGTGACTTTGTGTATGCGTATGTGTTCGGCTGTGGTTCAATAATTCTGTAATAAAAAATAGTTTCTGTTTATTATTCTTATAAAGCCAAGACTTCCAGCACAATACATTTATTAGCAAATAGTATACATTTAAAGGAATATAAATTCGTGTGTCATAATTAGTAAGAAATGAGTGGGGGCAATATTAAAAGATTCATTTATAATATTTTACATCTAATCATCAGGCCTTTATCCTCGAAGTTTTAAGCAGGTGTGTGGTCCCACATAATGAGTGACAAGCCTATTGCCATTCCGATAGTGGCATGTTTGATAAAAAAATTAATAAACATAAAATATTTGTCACGGTACGGGCCATCTATCGTTACTTAGGAGTTATAAAACGATTTGGTTATTGGTTACAGATAGATTAAACTCAAATTGGGACAATATAACTACACAAAACAATTTCACGCAGGCAAAGCTGCGAGCATGAGCAAATACATTATCTACTTTTGTCCACGTGACGTTTCAACGATATTTATATAAACCATTATCCGACCGTGTCTGAAAACCTGCGCAGCGCTATCTGCCTTGCACCAGGCAGACTAAAGTCACGGTCAAACTCATCCTTCACTTGACATATGTTCCGGATCTGACCTATACAATTAGAATGATAACGAACACACTGGTCATTCCCCACGCTGTCTCACGTCCCCGCGCCAGACTCGCGTGTTCCCATGCTATCCCACGCGTACGACGCTGTCACACACGTGTAGTGTCATAGCGCATAGATAATGTAAACGTCAGACGTTCGTAAGACGTAGAACCAGTGTGTTTTACGCTTTAGACGCAGAGTTTGTTCTACACGTATATTATTGTAAGTACTTATAACATTGGGTAACTTTTTTGTCCTTGTATGATTATTTTTTGCTAATTAACCTAAATGTTTGTTTAGTTTATACTCTTTTCTTATCGAGGAATACTAGGCTGGCTATTTTCTCGCCCAAAGAATAAGTATCGCCATCCAACGTGGTAACACAGCCAGCATTCTGGGAACCTTCCCAGTCGGCAATGACGCGATCGATTTTTTAAACGACATTTTGTAGTGTAAATATTTTTGCTGATAAATAATTTATTTTTTTACTAATACAAAAACTTACTTAGGTTCAAGGTGTTTCAGCATATCATCATCCATCCAATCAACTGTCTGTATTACGTTCTGAGGTCTATGTTTGGATGGATATAGTTTCTCTTCCAAAACTGGGAGTTCACAACGACAGTATGAGGTAGAAACGTGCACGAACACCTACAAAACAAGATTTATTTTATTTTATTATTGAAAATATTTACTTAGTTTCAAACTAATATAATTCTAATAAATATCAAATCAAATTAAATACTTTTTATTGTATAGAAAAAAGTGAAACACATTTCAAAAAAATAATAATGCACAACAGGCGGCCTTATCGCTAATAAGCAATCTCTAAAGCAATAAATATTGCAAAAGTAACAAAAAAAATTGGATTACTTATAAAAAAGCTGATGGTCTTTGATTCCCGGGTCGAATCAAATATTTGTGTGATCCACAAATGGTTGTTTCGGAGTTTGGGTGTTTTCGATGTATATTATGTATGTTACTTAGAAATATATAAGTATGTTTATCAGTTGTCTAGATCCCATAGTACAAGGTTATAGCTTAGTTTAGGCTAGATGACGTTGTGTGAGAATGTTTTAAAATTATTTATTTATGAGTATATATAAAATCACGCATGTTTCCTTGAAAGGGTAGGAAAGCCCAGGTTATACGCCCATTTATCGCCAGTAACTTTGTTAGTCCCATGTAATTGGCTGGATAGTCCCAGGTGGCGCTGGCGAGTCTATTGCCACTTGTTGGGAACTTTTACGATTGTCCGTTGATGGTTGATCGGCAGGTACACAACTTGCAGTTGAGGTTGACTTGAAACCCTAAGATCTTGGACCCCCTTTACAGTTTTTATTTATATGGTATTAATTTAACCTCAAGTTTCTTAATGCCTTCAGCGAGTTCCAGTGCCATCTTTGTGCCGAATGTGTTCATTTTGACGGCATCCTTGATAAACATATCAAATCTGTAAAATTAATTTAAATAATATTTATAAAATGTTCTATTTCACGAAATCTTTCTTTAAACTATTTGTGTATTCCACGCTATTTTATTGTTGACTAGATGATGCTGATTTATTTAATCCCCACTTTTATAGGAGTCCCAATTGTAGCCGATGAAAGTCTTGTTAAAATCAGTCCAGCCGTTGCAGATATTAACCGGAACAAACACAGAAAAGTTTGATTAATTATGTAAGTAGAGTATATATTTCCATACGCATCTATCTATATATAGAAATGGTGAATGTAATTTTTGTCTCCCCTTAGCTCTCGAGAACTGCTAATGCTACAATGATGGTTGACCCCTCTATGGATAGCCCTCGATCTGGAGGCAAGCCAAAAAATCGAAAATTTGACGTAGCCCTAAGGGGTCAAAAGTTATAGGCCAAAACCTATAACGTGGTGCGGCGCGAAGCACAAGCAAGACACCGTACTAGTTTAGTAGAAAGCTGTTAATTAGAAAATACAAACAGAACCTTCAAACTTATCTCCCTCGTGATATCACCAGTTGGACAAATTAGTGGCTCCACGAGAAAAGACCAATTTATTTGTATATATTCACCTGACACAAGCGGCACAATGGAAAAATATTTGTGCCTCTTCTTGTATCAATAATCTGTCCTCATCAGAAATACCCAGGTCATCCAACAGGATGTCTCCAGGAACTACATGAAGCTTCTGGAAGCGTTCGGGATGTTCCGCTTTTAGACGGTCGTAAATCTAAAAAAAAGCTTACTTGTACTTGTCGACGCAGGCTGGTCTCCGCAATGCAACGTCCATTGCGGGGTTTAAAAAAAGTTAATTAGTACAGATATTCGTTAATAGATGGCGCTAATATATATATATATATATATATATATATATACTTTTAGAAGCTGCTTTTATTTTACATTTTCCTTTTATTATACCAATCATAATTATTTGACATAAATTACTTATAATTGTAAAAGCAGTCGACATACAAAGAAGATCAAAGGATAGAAAGAATGATTCGAAACAAAAAAATATTCTGTACAGATTGCTACTGGTCACTAGATGGCAGCACTCACCCGAAAAGCCAGTAACTCATCTAATCTTTCCTTACTACTGTGTCCTTTCTTTGGCCTCATCAGCATGTATATCTTCTTGATGTCTGGACAGTCGCGAAGAAGCTTCTCTATGAGGACTTTGCCCATAAAACCCGTGGATCCAGTTATAAATATAGTTTTATTTGCATAGTACTCCGCTATACTAATAGGTGGCGCCATTCTTAATTATTACCTGAAAAGAAAAAAAAAGTAATGAGCATTATTTTAGAATCTTGACTTTGCGATATATTTATCTTACATCTATTCTAAATTACAGTTACTCTATTTTATTAGGCACCTAGCCTATTAGGGTTCCGTACCCAAAGGGTGAAACGGCAACTTAAGACTAAGACGCTTCGCTTTCTGTCCGTCTGTCTTGGGCTGTATCTTATAAACCGTGATAGTTAGAAAGGAGAAATTTTCACAGATGATGTATTTATGTTGCCTCTATAACAATAAATACTAAAAAACAACATAATAATCCATATATTTAATACGACAATTTGTCTGTCTGTCTGTCTGTCCGTCCGTCGCGTTTTTCAATTTACATACATTTGCATGAAATATTAAAATATTCTTTTTTTTTTAATATTTTGTAGGTTTTTTTTTTATATTTGAGGCGATACAAAGTTCGCCGTGATAACTAGTAAATATTTAAGGGGGCTCCCATACAACAAACATGATTTTTTTTCTCGTAAATGCGTGGTTTTTTTTATGAGATACGAGTAGTACAATCTATTAGTACATTATACCTGACTGATTTTATCATTTGGTTTTGAACAGAATAATATACTTCCTAGATGGTAATTAGTATTCCAATGGTGTATCGGCTAACACAAGGACTGTACACGTTAAACATATAAAATGGATGTTATAATTTAACTCTGTGGGTATTTGTTGGTATATTTTCTGTACATACATAGATCACGTTGATATAATGTGTACTATAGTAGTGTCTTGCGCGGTGCTTCTCGCCGCACCACGCCATAGGTTTTGGCCTATAACTTTTGACCCCTTAGGGCTAGGACAGTTTCGATTTTTTGGCTTGCCTCCAGATCAAGGGCTTTCCATAAAGGGTCAACCATCATTGGAGCATAAGCAGTTCTCGAGAGCTAAGGGGGGGTACATTCCCCATTTCTATATATAGATAGATTACACACCCATGAAATGCCAGTACCAGCCTATTGCCGTTACCGTCGGTCTCTTTGTTCAAATTGTCTAAAACGGCTGAACCGATTTTAACGGGACTTTTACTGGCTGATAGCAAATGTTATAAGGATTAACGGAGGCTACCTTTAACCCGGGAATGTGTTCCCAAGAATTGGGAAACAGTGGATATCAGCTGATACCATTATAACACAATATAAAATAAAGTCGTTTCCGTTCCCTATGTATGCTTAGATCTTTAAAACTACGCAACGGATTTTGATGAGGTTTTCATCAATGGATAAAGTGGTTCTCGAGGAAGGTTTTAGTATAAACTTTGTCATCGGGCGAAACAGCGGGCGTCCGCTAGTAAACAATAAAGTTGTTTAGGTACTATCAGACTTTACTTATTTCGGTTCAGGACTGAAATTTAAATCCTGATAACAACCTAAGACGAATTATAATTAAATGAAAGTAAAGTAAACTAGTGGTTCTGTGAACCGTAGACTTCGGGAGCGGCTTTGTTTAGAAAATTTCTTCCTCAATCTATACATATATTTAATACGACAATTTGTCCGTCCGTCGCGTTTTTCAATTTACATACACACATTTTTTTTTATATATTTTATAATTGTTTTTTTTTAATATTTGAGGCGATACAAAGTTCGCTGGGATAACTAGTTTTCTTTATTACTCTTTCATTTGTCATCCAATCCAAAAAATATAATTCAAATGTTATTCATTGTAAGCAAGGAGCGTGTGTTTAAAGTTTCATGCAAATCGGTTGATAAATACGGCCTCAAACATGATCTGACAGAACCCGTAGATGGGTACAGATGAAAGAAATTCTCCCCAGTCTGCAAGTTGAAACGGAGCCTTCGGTCGCTTCGCTCCCTCAGTCAATTAAGTAAAATTTGTAAAGTAATTCCGAGACGCCCAGGAGTTTAATTGCCTGTGCTACAGCGGCTAGCACGTAAGATTTTGTTGCCTTTCATCAACATTTCATCGCAAGGCAATTTGAAAAAAATATATTTTTTTCAAAATTACACTATAGCTGCTTTTTTTTTTTTTTAATATTGGGTTCGCCAAATTGACGCCGCCCGCCTGGTGGTAAGTCGTGACGACGTCTAGCGATTGTGGGCCACTCTCACAGCACACAATACTATAGCGAGTGGCCCTCAACTTGACGACCTACTGATGTGCCTCTTCACGCTCCGCTTAAAGAACCCAGGGTTATATGTAGGAGGAAACACGTGCACAGGCAGGGCGTTCCAGGCCACTATCGCTCGGCAGAGAAACGAACGTTTAAACCGTTCGGTTCTCGCGAACATGCTATCCACTGTGTGGGAGTGGCATCTCTGCCCGGCACGCGTTGTTCGGGATCGGAAGAAAGACGGTGGGATCAGATTGAAGAGCTCTTCAGAACACTCGCCGTGGTAAATACGGTAGAATACCGGCCAAGGAAGCTATTGTTCGGCGCTGAGCTAGCGGCTCAATTCTTCCCGTTACCTCCGGACAATCTATAATACGGCCGTCGCGTCGCTGCATAGCGTCGAGAGCGTCCAGCAAATACTTCGCGGAGCCGTCCCAGAGGTGTGAGCAGTATTCAACGCAGGGTCTAATCTGCGTCTTGTACAGCAGACACCTCTGGTGCGGTGTAAAAAATCGCTTTACCTTATTCAGTACTCCTAGTTTCCGCGAAGCTAGCCCTAAACATCTTTCGAAGTAGTTTTTATTATTGAGCTCTCGACGAACGTCTATGCCAAGGATGTCAAGGTTGTCCTTCATTGGTCATAATGCATTCTGAAGAGAGGGTAGGGGAAAGAAAGGGGATTTCTCCGCTGTAAATGCACACGCCTGTGTTTTGCGGGC